>OY979674.1:21515830-22715830 GCA_963855955.1 Luperina nickerlii | reverse complement strand
TCCCATTGTTGTACCTTTTTTTTGAGAACGTGGAGAAATGCTCATGCATACTGCACTACCACGGGGAGATAGTGCAGTTATGTGGGACTTTAACCCACTAAAACTCCACGGTGTCCTCTGCCGCTTACGGCGGGAACACGGGCATGCGTTAGCACTCCTCGGTGAACCCGCCGCGCCCATTGTTGTATCTGCCATCAATATAAAGTCGGCCCGTGCTCATCTTTATAGCACTGCAGGCGGGCGGGCCAGGCGCGTCGCGGAAGCGTGTGACTCACAGATAACAGTCTATCGAGTTCACATCCTTTTATAATTTTTCCTTTTACTACACACCATGAGTTGTACAAGGATAAATGCACTTTTTAATTGACGATTATTCTTCCTGTTATAATTATAATAAATATTAAATGATATTATGGGAATCTATGTTTTAAAACGACTTAAAAAAAAAAACAGCGAAGATTCTTTACAACATGTCGCTGCAACACATAGGCATAGGTAATACGGGCTGGTGTCCGCAACTCCACGTCAATGCGCGTATTTTGCGTACGGGTGGGAAAATCGATCATTCGCCCCAGCTCCTCAAGGAAAGCCAGCAACGCCTTGATGTTACTGACCGTCTCATGTAGGGTACCTGGGTTACCGAAGTTCTTTGCCCTGTACGTGGCGACCATCGGGCAGTTTAGAAGCACATGTGCCGCTGTCTCGTCGTCCTCCATGCAGACCCTGCACAGCGGACTGTCTGTCACTCCGACAAGCAACACATACCTACATACATCATGCGCGCGTGTATGCGCATTCGATAATTGTTCTAAGAATTATGGATGGGTGGTTCCATAACTTCCATATCAATTTGGTCAACTTCTGAGGAGTGATTTTTGAGTTAACTTCAATAATACGTATTTAATCTACTTCGTTTATGTTGATCATGTTATAATATTAACATAGGAAGTAGTGGTGCTAATAGTGTGCGGTACCCAGACAGCTAAAAAATAAAAAAGTGGTTCCCAATTCCTTGGACTTTCTGCTGGCAACTGATCCGGACAGTCATTCAGTATCAGTCTCAGCCCCGTTGGGAACGTCAGACCACTGTCTGGTGAAATCCATATCGACCTGCTCTCCTCCAGATGAGAGTCCTAGAGGCACGAGGCGAGTATGGCGGTACGAGTCAGCAGACTGGGATGAGATGCGGCACTTTTTTGCGTCTTATCCATGGCGGCAGGTGTGCTTCTCCTCGGGTGACCCCTCGTGCTGTGCTGACGTGGTTGCGGATGTGATTCAGCAGGGGATGGAGTATTTTATTCCATTCTCCGACATCCCGCTCGGTCACAAGTCCCGGCCTTGGTATAATGCGGAATGCGCCCGCGCTGAGGCCCGAAAAGAGTCTGCGTACCAAGCCTTTTTTTTTTCCGGGGTAGAAAATCCTCATGGATGTCCGCCGCCCTGAGGCGGGCGGCGGGGTCTGTCAGACTCTTACTGACTAAAAACCACCCCGATGTTCCATCTCGCACCTACGCCGGGGGTCGCGGGGACGTACGATCCTTCCGCAACCCCCGACTGGTGCCGGCCCGCTGCCGCGGGCCTCGTCTGGTCAGGGGGTGAGTGAGGTGTTTGAGAGCCTGTCCTGCCCTTCCGCCACTAGGACCTCGCGAAGCTGAGACCGACGCAGCTCTTCGCCTCGCGCCCGCGCTTCATCGCGCCACCGGTACAGCGACGCGAGTAACTTTCGCCTCCAGGTCCCAGGGCGGGGATCCAGCCAGTACGCAAGCCTGCGTACCAAGCCTTTTTTTTTGTCGCTCTGAAATGCATTACGCATTCCCACACGCGAGGGACGAGACGGGGTATGTGGGACTCCTGTCGGAATGACACCGACAGTATACCCACTAAAACTCAGCGGTGTTCCCACATCGCCGTGATGGGAGGGCCATGGGAAACTGGCTCAGCCTTTGCTTTCACAACCCTCCCGGCGCATGCCCGCCTAGCATGCCCCCCAGGCTGGGGGGCTACGGGAATGGCAGGGAACACCTGGCCATTCCCGTCTGACATTGGTGAAGGCCTGAGCAATACAGGTAAGGGTGCCCTCACACTCATTGCTTGCTGGCCTCCACCTGGGAGGAGGCGGAGATGACTGTCAAACTGACGTCTTCTTCGTCCCCTCCTCCGCCTTCGAAGCAGCGCCGCGTGAGGATCATCAAACCGAGGAGTGAGAGGTCCGGTCCGATCACCGCAATGAGACTGCGGCGCGGCTCGGACCACGACGGGCACTCCTCGAGGGTGTGTTGCGCCGCGTCCTCCGCCGCGCCACAGTCGTGGTACGACGGCGTCTCCTCAGGTCCGATTCGGTGCAGGTACGATCCGAAACAACCGTGTCCGGACAGCACCTGCACCAGGCGGAAGGAGAGGAATCCAAACGACCGCTCGAGCCAGTCTCGCAGGACTGGCCCAATCGCGTCGAGGGTTCGGCGGCCGAAGGCTGCGGTGGCGAGTTCTCCCGTCCAATGGACGACGATGGCGTCCCTCGCCTCCCGCCGGACGGCCTTCCGCTCTTCCGGGGCTGGGCGTTCTCCTCTCGCCCTCCGCCTCGCCGTCCATTCATATAGCAATATAGTGAGGCACGTTTTGGTCATGTTGGACGTATTAGGATCAAACTAGCACCGCAACCTCCAGGTAGTAAAAAGTTCTGGTTCCTGTCTAAAGCGGTTGAAACGAATTTCTGTCGTCCCACTTTACCTCCAATATGAAACCTGATGGGTCGCTGGCTCACTCTGCAAGTGAGAAAGCAAATTTATTTGCATCTCTATTTGCAAGCAATTCAAGTCTGGATGTTGGCTCCAAGCAACCACCCACTGTACCTCATTGTGACTCCTCGATGCCGGAGATTGCAGTTCACATTAAAGAGGTTCAAAGAGTTTTGTGCAGTCTAGACGCGAACAACGCAAGTGGGCCTGACGGTATTCAAGCGAGAGTGTTGAGGCAGTGTGCGCCTGAACTGTGTCCTGTGTTGACACGCTTGTTTCGCCTCTCTTGAAAAAAAAGAACGGTGCCAAAATCCTGGAAGTTTGTAAATGTGCAACCAGTGCCCAAAAAGGGCGACCGTTCAGATCATTACCGTCCGTTCGCCATTACCTCCATTCTGTGCAAGGTTATGGAAAAGGTACGGCTTACTGAACAGTAAGTTGCTGACCTACCTTGAAGACAATGATCTCCTCAGTGACCGTCAATATGGCTTTCGCCGGGGACGATCAACTGGCGATCTTCTTGTGTATGTCACGCACTGTTGGGGCGAAGCCATCGAGAAACACGGCGAAGCACTTGCTGTATCGCTTGATATCTCGAAGGCCTTTGACAGGGTCTGGCATGCCGGTCTACTCAGCAGGCTTCCTGCTTATTTTTGTAGCTGTATATCAGACTTCCTTAGTGAGCGGTCGATCAGAGTAGTCGTTGACGGCTGCTCCTCTGACCTTATGGCTATTGATGCCGGAGTTCCTCAAGGGTCTGTTCTCTCTGCAACTGTTTTCCTGCTGCACATCAATGATCTACTTCAGTCTGGTATTGTTGGGTACGCAGATGACAGTACTGCTACAGAGAGATACTTGTCCAGCACAAAGGCCAGCGGGGCCGAAGTTCGTCGCTTGAGAGGCCATGGTGGAGCGGACAGATTTGACCTTAAGCCTTGTCTCCCAGTGGGGTGATGACAATTTGGTTTCTTTTAACGCCACCAAAACACAGGCGTGTGTTTTTACCGCCAAACAAGACGTTTCGACCAGACTCCTACTTTTCGGGGCACATCTGTTCCTGTAACAGATCGGCTCGAGCTCCTAGGCATGGAGTTGACATCTAGTCTCAACTTCGGCGCCACCATCGAGTACAAAGCCCAAACTGCGGCCAAGAAGCTGGGCATCCTTAATAGGGTGAAGCGATACTTTACGCCTGGACAGCTTTTAACCCTTTACAACGCACAAGTCCGATCTTGCATGGAGTATTGCAGCCTCCTTTGGGATGGTTCAGCGAAATACCAACTTGCCGCGCTTGACTCGGTGGAACGCAGAGCTAAGAGGCCCATTGGCGACGTAAAACTGGTGGATGCCAAGCTTCACAGCTTGGCTCATCGCCGCAAGGTTGCCTGCTTGTCAGTCTTCTACAGATTGTACTTCGGTGAGTGTGCCCAAGAACTCCACGACCTCATTCCACCGGCTCCCTTCTACCTTCGGACAGAAAGAAGCACTGCAAGTTACCATCCCTGTCTAGTTGCTATTCCACCAATGGGGATTGTCCAAAAGGACATTGTTCAAAACCAGTCTAGGAAAGTTGCACGTATGAAAACCAAATTAATATACAAATTATTTGCTTATTTTTTACAAGCTTTTCACTTCAGGAATTTTGTTTTCGTATCCGGAATTATGATTTTAAGATAAACAGTAAATTAACGATTGCTAGGTACATTTCCGTATAGTGATGATGGACGTTTCGTTCTCTTCATTTGTACGAGTTACGTAAGTAGGTATGAACCTTTACATAAAAACATCACAAAAATGATATTAAACTCATAAATAGCTAAATAATTAGTAATATCATTATTATAACGTAGGTACTGTATATGTATTTCATAGTTCCGTTGTGAAAATATTTATTTTTGTGTTTCGTCTCACGCAGATGCAACTGTCAAGGCAGATGACTGACTTACCGGTAGGGATGACGATTATTCCTAAACAAGATCGATTTTTAAATCTATTCGAATCGCAGGAAAGAATCGATTCAGCAATAAATTGAGTTCTGATAGATCTGTTCCCGCTATTATTCTACATCGACAGCTTTACCAGCATAATTAGTCAAATGTAATGAATAATCGAATACAAAATAAATTAAATAATATTGTTGGTTACAAAAAACAGAACAAATAAACTGCGTATCAAAACTTAAAAGTTGCAATCCGCAGGAAAAACATTGGAACTCGTTTTCAAGTTTCTAAAATCGATTAAAAAATCGATCGCCATCCCTAAGCGCCGGCGCCTGCGGAAGCCGCCATTACTGTTTATTATTGTTTAAGTATGTGTCGATTGAGAATAGTCACCGCGATTAATCTCTCCACTTAAATAGTAATACTTACGGAAATTCGTTGGTGTGTTTGTTTTAAACAACTTAGCGTGTTTCATGTAACTAACGATAGGACGTTTTCATATTTAATTGTGTTTTATTACGCCAGGACGTTTTTAGGTTATCTCCGAATTTGTTTAATTACTTTAAAACTCGGATACTTGTGTGAAAATAAACACTTTTATTTAATAGTATATAAACCGTAGTCTATAATAAATAAAGATTTATTGTGTTTCAACTTAAGACGGATTTCCATACATCAACGGTCATGATCCTTTCTAACCATTAGATTTTATTTTATTTTTCGAAAATTTAGAGCATTTTCAGAAACTAGTTTGAATATTTTGATGATTGGCTCAATAGTTATTTTTTTTAAATATTTAATTATTTTAAGTTTTTAAGGTAGGTGACGTCATCAGTGGCATAAAAGATTAAGTGCCGTTGCCTCACTAGTACATAATTAAAAAATTAAATCTGTTAACACAACGTCATCAATCTCACATCTGTCAAAGTGTCAATAGGCCGAATAGACGTCTTAAATAATTGAATCCTATCTTAGCGTATTCATTTACAAATGGTTGTTTTTTATGAGTAAGTGTCCTCCAAGGAATATACTACTATCTGTCGTCACTAGAACAATCGATGCGGCGACTTAGACATAGAATAATAACACACGCGGCGACATTATTACTATTATTGCTGCAAGTTGGAACAAAGCACTTCCTGTATTCCATAACTCTTCTAATATATTAAATATTGTCGAGTGTTGTAATGAGATATAAACAAGAATGTTTATATTTTTGACAATTATATTTATAATAATTTGACATTTGACAGATTGTAGACAATACTTGCCTCGTACTTTTTTTTCTGAGGTAACGATACAAAACTGTACGGCCAAAGCCGACGTAATTTGAAGGGCAAAGAAGGTCAATCATATTTTATCAAAAATATCAATAAAAATATGAATATTTTTCATAATTAATTAGTCCGTCATGATCAGTAACGCTATTCCTCGAAATGGTTTTTCAATTACATTAAATAAATATGAACAATGCCCATTCGCACTAAGCGTTTTCAAATGTCCTTTATAATGCGCACAGCAAAAAAGTGGAACTCTCTACATGCGTTTATGTTTCCGAGTGGACACAACCCGAATCTCTTCAAAGTAAGAGTGAACAGGCTTCTTCTGGGTAAGCTCACTCCATCGTAGACTTTGTCTCTTTCACCTCTGACCTAGACTAGAGTCAAGAGCAAACCCATTTCAAATAAAAATAAATAAAATAAAAGATTTTTACAAAAAAAAGTACCTACTTAACAAAATACTAGACGGTGCAAAATAAGACTATTGGCGTCGTATACATTTGCGCATGGTTACTACATGAAATACTGCTGCCTTAATTGTATTAATTGATGATTTACTTTGCATGAAAACAGTACCATAACTAGTCGGCCACTATGTGGCGCCGATGACAACAGTACCGTAACTAGTCAGCCACTATGTGGTGCCGATGACAACAGTACCGTAACTAGTCAGCCACTATGTGGCACCGATGAGAAAAGCTGTCGTAGGTTTGACTCACAATGTATCACCCACAATTAATTCAGGTTCTATACATACTAAATTACAAAACGTTTCTGCTTTGCAGATAAGGACTGCAAAGTTACACTAGAACAGAGTTCATAACTATTAAGTAACTATGAGCTGTAATTATTTAATATGTATCTATTTAATTATATTTAAGAAATGACCACAAAGATATTGTAAGATGTGATTGAACAAGTTCCACAGAACGTATGAGTTGGACGTCTGCTCTCTGTGTAACCCTCGCTTGTGTCGGCAGCGGTGGACTTCTTCAACCAGATCAACATGCTGTACGGCACCATCACGGAGTTCTGCACGGAGGAGTCGTGCGCGGTGATGTCGGCGGGGCCCAAGTACGAGTACCACTGGGCCGACGGGCACACTGTCAAGAAGCCCATCAAGTGCTCTGCGCCCAAGTACATCGACTACCTCATGACGTGGGCGCAGGACCAACTCGACGACGAGACGCTCTTCCCCTCCAAAATAGGTAAACACTTACATTATTAGTTGATCACTGAACGCAAATCCCGTACATTTCAGATGAGCGCATGAACACCTCAGAATGCCACAGAAAACATTATACTCGTTACTATCAAGAGTGCCACACTTGTTCGGGATGGCATGATTCGGCACAGCCAGCGGCTAAATCGAATATGCAAGGGTGCCCGTGTGTGCCGCATCATGCCGTCCCGAAAAAGTGCGTAACGCCCTTGACAATTGACATATGTATAACTAGCACTTTGCCCGCGACTTTACAATCGCGTTACACACTCCGACACAAATCTAGATTAAACATTCCACATTCTCGGCTAAAAATACATTCAACAAGTCCTTATGTAATGTCAATAAAAATATACAATAAATTACCTGAATTATTAAAAAAAGAAGATAAAATAAACATATTTATAAGAAAACTAAAACAATTCTTAATAGAAAAAAGCTACTATAGTATAAACGATTATTTCAAAGATAAAATATAAAGCATAAAAAACCTTGTATATGTACATGGAAACCCTAATACGGTACCACTATTATTATTATTATTCTTATTGCTTTTTTTTTTCCTCTTTTTTGGATTTTATTTAAATATAAGTTTGGATATCGAAGCTTCCTCTCTCCTACTATAACTACTATATCTTCTTCTTGTTGCTGTGCCCGACAGGGTCCATAATGATCACAGTTTTCAACTTACCACCTAAGTACACATTGTGGAATGCAAATAAAGTTTGAGTTTGAGTTTGACTTCGTCTGCGTGTATTTCGTATTTTGCTCTAAAAATTTCGAAAATGTATGTTATGATCTTTATCATTTATTAAGATATATAAGTACCTATTCGGGCCAATTTTTCAGTTTATCAAAGGAATCAGATTTTTCAAATAAACTGTATAACTGCTTTTCACCCCCACAGGGGTGGAATTTTGAAAAACTGGCAAAGTGCGAGTCGGACACGAAGGGTTCCGTACCACAAGGCAAAAACGCCGAAAAAAATACATTTGTTGTATGGGAGCCCCCCTTAAATATTTATTTTATGAACCGACTTCAAAAAGGAGGAGGTTCTCAATTCGGATGTTTATATTTTTCTGTTTTTTGACCGACTTCAAAAAAAAGGAGGAGGTTCTCAATTCGGATTTTTTTATATATGTTCTGGCATAACTCCCTCATATATAGACGGATATGCAATTTTTTTGTTTGAAAGAGGTTTATTCCGAAATGGTCCTATTAAAATTTCGTAAAGCTCTGATGATGAGTTTCGGAGACAGACAACGGAACTCTTCAATAAATGCCAGCAAATCAACCGCGATTGCTGCTGTAGCATATATGTATGCATTGTTACACAACATAATATCAAATTCAAATTCAAAATATTTTATTTTGGGCATATGTTAGTTACAGGTCTAAAAAATAAATTAAAGTTCCAATATGTCCTGCCTAATAGGCATACAATAATTATGTAATGGCGTTCCATTTAAAATTATTTTACATGTCAAATTTAGTTATTATAAATGTCAAAATATCAATATACAGTCAAATTAATACGTAGTCAACAATTCAATCAAAGATTCAAGAAATCTTGGATCGTCTAGTATGCTTTCTCAATTAAAAATTTACGCAGTTTATTTTTAAATACTGGAAGTTCCTTAGTGCTCAGAATGTCAATAGGTATTTTGTTATATATTTTTGATGCCATGCCAAAGAAGCTTTTGTTAAATAGAGCCGTTTTATGTGGTACATTAGAAATTTGTAACGCATATCTTCTCGATTTGAGTTTATCAAATAGATTTTCATTTGTCTTTATAAATACGGCTACTTCATAAATATAAATTGCAGGAAAGGTTATAATTTTATATTCTTTGAAATATGGTTCGCATGAATCAGGCACACGGATACCGGCAATCGCACGTATACACCTTTTTTGCGCTTTAAACACTAAATCCCTATTAGTGGCATTGCCCCAGTATATGACTGCATATCTCAGTGTCGATGAAACATAAGCATGGTATGCGGTCAAAAGAACTGATTGATCAACAATTTTGGCTAATTTATATAAAGCATTATGAGAACTGATTAAGTTTATTGCATACTGTATTACTGTGTCAATGTGTGCTTGCCAAGTCAAATTATTCATAAGTCATAAGTAAGTCATAAGTAATTTATTTCATAACAATATAGGTACATTGTGTTGAAAAACTTTAAAAATATTATTATACAATTGCAATTAAAATAAAATTCATTAATAGATTTAGAAAAGTCAATAAAAACAGTAAAGGTTAATTAATAATAATAATTCAAGTACAATAATCATAAATAATAAATGTCAAAGTGATATAATCAATAATAAGTTACAATGTAATACGTCATTTAGGAATTCATTGATACTGTAATAGCTTTTCCCCAACAAATAGGTCCTCAGTTTGTTTTTAAATAGGTTAACACTATAAATGATTTTGAATTCTATAGGCAACTTGTTGTATAAAATTACAGACTGATACATTGGGCTATGTTTGACAATTTTTAATTTCGGTTGAATAGTGTTGGGCAAATCTTTCCTACGTGTGCTAGCTCTAGTTTGTCTTTGCTCATCAGTCTCAGTTTTGTGCAAATGTTTAACTAAGCTGGTTAGCAACACTAAAATGTAAAGGCATGGCACTGTCAAGATTTTTAATCTAATAAAATGGTCTTTACATGATTCCGTCTGTTTCATGCGGAGCATAGTCCTTAAAGCTCTTTTCTGAATCACGAATGACATTTGTATGTTGTACTTGTAGCTATTGCCCCAAAACTTGATGCTGTATCTTAGCCTGGACTCCACCAAGGCAAAGTACACACTTCTAAGTTGAGGTAAACTTAATTCTTCCCTCAGTGTTCTAATCGCATAGCATGCCGAGCTAATAGACTTCGTTATAGACAATGTCTCAGCCTTCCAATTCAACAGTGCATCAATGTGCACACCTAAGAACTTGACACTATCAACTATTTCGACATTGTTGCAACAAGATACAATCTCCATCTTAACGTTATTTCGTACCGTGGACTTAAATAAGACACACTTTGTTTTATTCACATTAAGTTTCAAGTTATTAGTGCTGAACCAGTTTTCAATAGCTTTCAAGAGAGCATTGATCTTGGATTCTAATTCTAGTATATCGTCTGCTGTAACTATCGCATTTGTGTCGTCAGCAAAGATTATTAGTTTTGTGTCATTTACACGTTTTTTTATATACTCTATTAAATCTATTATCTATCCAAATCCCTAGAAATTTAACGCAGCTGACTTGTTCAATTTTCGTCCCATTATAATGAATATTGATGTTGTTATTTTTATTGTTACCTACGCCCGAAATTGACTAATTTAGTTTTTTCTAAATTGATAATTAAATTATTAACCGTCAACCACTTAATTATATTGCAAAGAGTAGATTTTATGTCATTTTCAAAAGTATCAATATTTTGACTTGTAAAGATGGCTGTGCTGTCATCAGCAAAAAGGATCATGGGATGCTGTGAAACTCTAGGCAGATCATTAATGTAGATCAAAAATAGCGGTGGACCTAACACGCTACCTTGAGGCACTCCATATAGTACAGACAGCGTCAGTATGTGCTAACCCCTCAAGTTTTAAAATGATACACATTAAATTCCTTACAAATAATCTAAAGAATACTTCAAAAAGAACCCATTGTTTCGACTCAGATTCGAACCATCGCATCACCGAACGTCGTCATACTCATACCGGCAGTTTGACGAACTAGCCAGCGAGCCCATATGAATTGCGTTGAAATTGTTATCTACTATGGTCTGAGTCATTTTATCTTTAGGTGGGATGTCTAATCGATAGATGTTATAATTTGAGGGTATCCATTAATTTTACTTACTTACGTTGTCTTTATAAAATTAATCCATACCCTCAAGTTATAACTACGACGTTTGATGTATACGTTCACTTAAAACGGCGAAGAGTAAACGACTACGATTTATCCATTAATTTTTAAAATGATTTATGATTTTATGAGAACTAAAATAGTTGTTCTGTGTGAACAAAATGTGAGTGAGCATAAAAGGAATTGCGAGACAGCTTGGCATAGCAGTAAGTTCATTATAATATTAATTGTGTTCTCCGATTTTTTTCTTGTTGAGCTATTTGCGGTATCTTTTGTGTGGTATTTAATAACTTATTTAAAAACATTTTTTTCTATACACAGACAAACGGTGCGCTCATGGGTGCGCAGATTTCAAGAAACCAGCGATGTTAAGACAATGTCCATGGGTCGGAGAACTACTGGGATCTATACGGACCAATCTGAACATCATCGGGATATTGTTAAGGTTCACACTACACCGCCGTTTACATCCACTCGTTACAGTTCGCAACGGCATGGACTATCTCTGTCCACGGTTCGAAGACATTTACACGCAGCGAACATTCACAGTTATCGACCTGCAAAATATGTCGAACAGAAGAACATCGAAGAGAACGATTGCGGTTAGCCCAGAAATAGCAGTTATATTAATTAAGTATGACAACAAAATAAACAACGAAGACATTTAACTCATTTGATCCCACTATTTTACTTTGTATAGCAAAATATTCTAAGTAGATATCATGAGCTAATAAGAGATGTTAATTGATTATCTATTGATAACATGTTTATTCACTTATTATGCTCATGATTGTAATCCTGCCAAACTAACTTCTAGTTCCTAGACAAGTTGCAAACGCTTCAAAACTTGTCTCTTTCGATGTCACTTGTCAGACTGTCAAATGTCAAATTTGTATGCTGAGACGACATGACAGGTCACGTGACATTTCGTTAGGTTATGTCAATCTAAAATATTTCTGCCGCTTACTGTTTTATCGTTTACGTTAATAGGATGCCACTTGTCTAGGAACCCAATTGTGTCAGTTGGCAAAATAGTATATTATGATAACTGTAAATAAAATTATCAAATCAAAATAAATCTTTGTTGTAAAATAAGATCATAGTTTTGTTAAATAATAGCAATAATAAATATTATTATATGGTTATTAAGTTATTTTATTTTTCTTTATTTTTAAATTATAAATAATTACTAATTAAAACAAAATAGAAAAGTATATTAAAATAATAATTATAATGAACAAAAAGCACATTTCGTGCCCATGATTTGAACTTCCACTCATAGGCACGGCAAGCGGTCTTGAAACCTCTAGTCTATTTAGACGATGAATAAAACGTTCGTAAATGTTAATCCTATTATTGCTTGTCGTTTTCGCAATAATAAAAGTATTAACGTTTTATTGAAAAAAACAATAATAAAAACAGAATTTTAAAAAATAAATACTATCTTAAACTTATTTATTCACAAAAACAATAAATTATTTAAAATAAAATGTTTTTGCAAAATACAAAAACCAACTTGGGCCTATCACGGATTTGAACGCACATGTCTTTTGGAGGGGTAATCACTTAATGGAGCGGTGCTTTTTTGGGCATGGATTTATGTTTTTGTTCGGTATTCTTTAAGAGATTAATGTTATTTATTTCTACAACCCGATATCTATCATTTAGATAAGATTCTAGAAGTTTATGGACATTACCCCTTATTACATAACTGTACAATTTGTTTAAAAGGGTTTCATGGTGCACATAATCGAACGCTTTTGTCATAAATATATAAACATTGCAGAAACAGGAACATGCTTATCAATATTAATGTTGCGCGCCGCAAATAATGTTTGATACGTGGCGACATTAGTTACCACTAGCGCCATCTAGTATCGGGTAGCAGAACTAGTACCTCGGTACTAGGACCTTGACCCTACTTGACCTTTTGCTAAGTACTAGTAATTCCGAGAACTATCGACGTCGAGTCAGTCGGGACCGGTATGTACTCGAACGTTCTAGATGTTTATGTACTAGCTCTGCGGCACTATATAAGGCCGGGTGGGCCGCGAGACACATATAGTTTCAATTAAGCGATACGAGCGATAACATCGAACGCGATATTCGAGTGCGACTTAAGAGTGATCAGTAAGTGCAATTGTGTTTCTTATTAGTGTGTTTGAATTGTAATTAGTGTTGTGATTAAAGTGTCAATTTTTGGTGATTAAATCGGCAGTTTTTATTGTCACGAACCCCAAGCTCGTAACATTAATATATACTGTTTTTAAAAGGTCATAAATTGCTAAATTAATTGACTTATTTTTTCTAAAACCTTTTTGTTCTTTAGCAAATAGATTGAACTTCTCTAAGTGAGTATTAATTGCATTATATATTATTTTTTCATATATTTTGGAAAAAATAGGGATAAGGGCTATTGGTCTGTAACATGCCATGTCTTCCTTGTTATTTTTCTTAAAAAGTGGCTTCACTACGGATTTTTTAAGTTTAGTCGGAAACGCACCATGTTCAATTGTTCAATACATAAGTTAAATATGTGACTGAGTACTGGGCTGATGATTGGAGCAACTTCTTTTATTGAGGATGTTGTTATGTCATCATAACCAGTACTTCTAGTATTTTTAAGTGATTTAATTATAATATTAATGTCATAAGGTATTACAGGGTTTAAAAACAAAGATTTATATGAGCTACTGGGTCATGTCAAATTTATATTAGGATATATTAGGATTATTATTATTAAAATTGTCCGCAACTGATGAATTATTATTATTGAGTTTTATTGGTTTTATTAAGTTAATATAATAATAATTATTAAATTCTTCAGCAATTGTTCGTGGGTCTGATATTGTATGATTGTTTACTTTTATCTTATTAATATTTTCTTTTGGAAGTTGGGTTTTGTTAGAGTTTATAATTTTCCATGTGGCTTTCGATTTGTTCTCTGCATTGGATATTAGGTAATTATTTAGAGACTTTTGGGTAAGTTTTACAATTTTTTTGAGACGAGTACTATATTGTTTGAGAACATTTTTCTTGTCTTCACTAGAACTGAGTCTGTATTGCCACAGTTGTTTTCTTTTTTGCCGACAACACTGGCTTATTCCCTTAGATAGCCATTTAGGTTATTTAATAATAGCATTTTTCATTTTTATAATTGGAAAACAGAGGTCATAAAAAAGTTTATAATGCTCGAAAAATAAGTTGTATGCTACCTCTGGATCATTAATAGTTAGGTTTTCTTTACTAAAGTCTCGCCTTTTTGTATACCAGAAGTTGACAGTACAAGTTTTTTTAACAGGGAATTTTAATAATTGTGCCGTGTGATCTAACATACCTAAATCAATTTTTTCACATTTGCTACTTCTAATATTGTGGAAAATGTTGTCAATGCAAGCGTTACTCTTTGGCCTTGTTGGATTGTAAGTGCCAATTTTCATATCAAAACTGGAAATTATATGCATAAGTTTCAAAGAACTGGAGGTTCTTTTTAACAAATCAATGTTAAAATCACCGCAAATAATCGTTTTAGTTGATTTTCGATTGCGTAATTTGTAATGGATTGTATGAAGTATGTTAAAAAATGTATTAAGTTCGTTTTGTGTAGTTTTCGGAGGTCGGTACACACATATAATCACCACATTATGATTCAGAAGTTCAACAGCGGAACATTCCGTTACATTAGGAACACTAAGGCTAACGAAATCTTGAAGAACTTTACGTTTATGAATGTTTTTACAAGTATACACGACCCTCCATTTCTGTTATGTCTATTACAACTTGCCGCTGAAGTGTAATTCGGTATGGTTAGGTACAAAAGGTTTGGGTCAATCATATTATGTTCTGAAATACACAAAATATCAACTTCAGATTTTTTTAGGTTTTCTATACATACACACAATACATCAGATTTGCTTATCCATCCGTTGAGATTTTGATGCATAACAGTTAGATTTAGTGGAGCGCCGTAAGGCATAAAAATTGTAAAATCTCGGAATCCAGGGCCTGTCAATGAATTTTCATAAAAACTGTTCTACTGCATTGTTAAAAGCTCAAATAAAAAAGTAAAAAAAAATTGGCCGATCTTGATTACAACAATTTATAACAACAATTTACTGAAAAATGAGAGGGACAAGGGGAAAAAAAATGTTTACAGTAAAGATTTCAATTTTATAGCGAATAAATTATATTTGCATAGTAACTTTAATGTTAATTTATAAATATTTAGCAAAAAATAACGAATTACGAAAAAAACAATTAATTATCAACTATTATTATATACATTTCAAAATTATTGTTAATTATTTTCGTCGTCATCGTCATCGATCTCATTGATGTGGATTGTAGGTGAAGGATTAGTACAGCTGCTATCATTGCATTCTAAACAAGCTACAGTGCAATTTAATCCACTTTTCCTGCACCCGCAAGATGCTCCGCATCCTGTTTTGCATGTGCAAAAAATCATTTTTAGTAAGGCTTCTGGAGCGGGTAGCTACGTCATTGTTTGGGGCATCAGTATTCCGCATTCATATTTCCAACCCCATTCTTCTGGTGATATTTCTCTTCCGAGCCATGTTTGAATTTGCAGATATACTCTTTTGAAGTGTCCAAAAGCGGCATCTGCGGTAGGTGGCAAAGACGATAGTTTAACGCAGGTATTTTTAGCAGTTGCTTTCAAAAAAGAGTTATATCTTAGTATATTTAAATCTTTTATTTTTTGGGGGGCAGCGTATAAGGCAAGAGTGCATGTAACACCAGCGTTAAAAATGTCATTAGCATCTTTGCATTCATTTTTGAAAACTGTCGCAGCATTTTGTAAGTCCAGCCGTTTTTCGAAATTTTTTGCAAACACATTTTTGCCACGTTGGAAAAAAGCTGACGTCGTGTCACAGCCAGTGAAATAAATAAACGATTAATTATTCAAAATGATTTTTATAAGCGAGTAATATAAATAAAAAACAAATACTTAGGTACTATCTATGCCGCTATTTTCAAAGTTTGTAAAACACAATTATGTTCTGTAATTAACTTTTATTGTATTAACTGCACAATATGACCTAAAGGAATGGTTTTAGATACTTACTTCATGACGTTAATTATTAATGACTTGGTTCTTTTATCATAATTATTTATTGTTGTATTCCAAATTATTATTATGACCTGGGTAATTTTATTATTATTATTATTTTTCTTTAATCTATGATTATTAAAACTTGACATGTAATTTTTATAATTATTAATAAATAAACTAAACTACAATAATAAATATACATAAACAAAAATCAGAAATATTTTTTCTTAAAACGCACAAAAACAGCTACGTATGTATTTAGCTTAGCTAGGTGCAACGTGTACTAATCTGTTAGGGACCGCGTCAACAATGCCCAACAGCTGCTGTTGTCCCTTCTATAACTCCCCCCACCCCTCACCTCTGTACCTGCAGTCCCTTGAGGCCCAAGGACAAGTTTGTAATAGTTCTCCTTTTCAAAATATAACTTTAAACTAATAAAAATAGAAGAAAACTCTGAAAAATTATTAATTATATATTTTAATAATTAAAAAATTGAGATCGGGCAAAAATTTTTTTTTAACAATTTTCTATATATTTTTAAAAAAACATTTCAAAAATTTATATGAAGATTCATTGACAGGCCCTGGATTCCGAGGTATAAATCTTTATTACTATATTTACACAATTTTCTAGGCTTGATGTCTTTAGGAATTGTATGCTTCCTGTTTAGAGGTACAATTTCCTTTTGCGGCACATTCACATTCCTAGTCCCAGTAGTTTCGGCTGTGCGTTGATATGTCAGTCAATCAGTTTATCCTTTTATATACATATATAGGTTATATTTTTTCCGGGTACACCCTTTATAGCAGAATTTTTTACGTCATAATTTTATTTTGCATAACAGCGTATAGCATAAACTTCATTTCGCAGAAAATCGTTTGGAATACACTCATTTATCATATCATCTTTAGGCATAAATTTCATATCCATAATAATTAAAAAGTAGAACCATCATATCGCAGAAAGTTCAGATTATCTGTGATACGCACCATAAAACTGTAAGCATTTGTGTCGTAGACTGAGAATATAGGTAGACAAGTCCTCAGCGTATGCAATATGAGATAGCGATAGTTCGACATAAGTACATTACTCCAGCTACGTGCAATTAATATTGCCATACCTAGACGTTTTCCCCCATCGTGTGGGTAATCTGGTACTTAGTGAGTATTTTGATCAGAGTACAGTCAATCAAAATTCTCATATACTATAGTATATCGACGGCGAAGTGCCAATAACTCCTAACTGACAAAGTCAAAAATTTACACATACTGGAAAAAAACGTTCAAAAATAGACACGTTGTTTTAGTTGGGAGGTACATATTTACATATTTTAATTTAATGCTGTTGCAACTAAACATACACTTAGGCGATTTCACTGAAACATGCGAATAACGCCTTTAAATTCAAAACGAAAAAAAAGTGAATTGCTCAAAAAAAAAATCAGTTAGGAGGTATTGGCACTTCGCCGTCGATATGAGAATTTTGATTGTACTGTCTACTAAGTCATTCAATTAATTGTCATTAGACTTTCAGGGGGTGACATATTTATAACTTCGAGCGTATGTGTGTTTGAAAAATACATAATAGCAAAAAAAAACATCAGTTTCATGCATTTTTGTATGCAACAGCAGATTTTTATTTTGATATTTCAGGGTTAGTCTCATAGCAAAACTTTATAATCAAGTGCTGTAAGATTATTAGTTAACAGTAGTGTGACAAATAACAACAGGTCGCGCGCGAACTGAATGCGACTGGATGCGAGAGAAGTGAAGGTGAAGCGCGAAAACAAGTGAGTTGTAATTGTTATTTTAATACAATTTAAACTACGATATAAATTTATTTTCACCTCAAGATGTAAATAGCACTAGTTGGATAAATCATAAGTAGCACAACTTATTTACGCGCTTTATCACAGGCCCTGAAATAATTCAGTTCGCGCGCGTAGTATAGACGTGCTATAATTTTAGATGCAATAAAAAAACTGTGTAGATCAAGTATAGTTTAATTAAAACCTTGAATGACAAAAGTATACATAATAAAATGGTACTTAGGACTAAAGGGAAAACTAATCATTCCTTTTGATCTGTGTCCTGAAAAACGAACGAGATCTGATTACCAAACAGGTTAATTGGGTACTACTGACCTTTAAATAAAACTAATTTATTATAAAAAATTCTGACCTTATCAGTTTTTTCAGAAAGCTTTTTAGTTGCATAATGAATACGAACTTTGAGATATTTCAAACTTATAGCCTTAATTAAGAGTGAATAATTACAATAAAAATTTAATTAAGAAAGTACCAAATAATCCTTTGCTTCCATATCAACCCCCAAAATATCACATTTAGAGGAACTCGGTTGATCTAAAGCCGGTGGGACCTGAAATTTGAAACAAAACGGACACGAACTTGCGATTAACTGCTAAAATAATCAAGGAATAATAATTTTTAGAATGAGTTAGTAAGTTTTACTGTATCTCCTTTACATTGTTTGGTAGCTTAATAATTAGGTTAGTATATATTCCATTTAAATTAATTCCACGTAATAATATTAAAAAAGTCATCTCAAATGATACACTATTATTTCCGTGTCACACGAAATAAAGTCACAACAAATTTTTATGTATCAAAGTTAATTAAACGTGTAGAACGAATTGGTATGTATAATAAATTTACTTTACCTGGATGAAAAGTGTGGATATCGAACGTGGATTTAAATGAGTACTATTTAATTTCTGTCGAATGCAACTAGCTTGAAAATGTCGTGAGCAGATTCGGGAGTGACGACTTGGATGCCAGTTAATTCGGCCCGTACATTCCGTCCACTTTTTCTTAAAAATGGTTCATTCGGAAAACTAAAAAAAAAGTAAAGAAATTAAATACGTTCAGTGGTAAAAATAATTAAGTGCTGGTATCCCCGTCAAGTTATTATCCGACATTGACAAATGACACGAAGTAAAATAGATAACAACCTAACATTAAATGCCTCACACTTTGGTCGGTTAGTACAAAAAACAAGTTAGGATTTTATCGTCTTTTTAGATAAAATTATCAATAAATTTTGCTTAATATTGACACAAAATAGTCTTGTGTACAATAATTCTTTGATTTACTTGCTGTAATAGTTAAAAAATGCTACTTACCGATGAAAGGTTATGTTTGGTTGATTTCGTTCACTACGACTTTTACAGCCATATATACTGCAATTCACCATCGTTAGACACTAAATAATACCTTTTGGAATATCACTATAGTCACAAATTACACAAAGTATGCGTTTCACAGTTTATATCAACAAAAATATTTTGACACCACAATTTGTTTGCCATCAATGACTAGTGATGGCAAACAACAAAAACCGATACGCAAATAGAGATAGAAAACTTATGCTATGTCCTGCTCACACATATACATTTTGAAACATGTGTCATCTCGCTTTCGCAATTATAGCATGTCTACCTTTATTCTCTGTCTACGATTTGTGTATTAAGTTGATTATCTGTGATGCATAATTTTGAGAGAATTATTGTAAATTCGTTGATTACCTGTGATTCAGTCTTTTTAAATTATTTTTAATCAAAAACTTGTTCACTCTTGTTCAGAAAGTCGTAATTAAAACATTTTAACAATCCGTGAAATCTGTTATTGAAATCCCCATTACTGCATTTTGACTCTCGGTCTATAACGGAACGAGTGGGAAATAAAAAGTTCCAATCGTCACCACTGGGGAGGAACGAAACTTTTTTTCCCATTCGTTCCCACTGGGGACGACAAGGTGGGGACGACCGGGAATAAACCGTGCGTAGGGGTCACAGTTTTAACCTAACCTAACCATTTTTTTTAAATAATTAGTTAAGGTCTAAGTTGGTCTACAAGCATTATTAAATAAGACGTAGTCGACAAAACCTCGCTTCGCGGGGCCCCATTTTCTGTCTACAGGGTTTAAAGGAACCTAACCTAACCCAAGTCGGGGTGACCTAAGTCCCGAGATCGCTTATAGAAACCATTATTTTTATAGTTTATTCAAATACCATGGAAAAATACACCGAACAAACAATATTCGTAAAAAAATAATTCTACTGTTATCTTCACAGTGTGCCAAGTGAAATTATGCCAAAAAAAATTCTGCCATCTTCATAGTATGCCAAGTGAAATGCCAAATAAAATTCTGCCATCTTAAAAGTATGCCATTGTAAATTCGGACATATAAACATTCGGCCAAACAATAATTATGTTAAATATTTTTTATGCCTTAAAAATATTCGTTTAAATTTTTTAATGCAAAATAGGTTTCGGAGTATCAAGTTTCTGTCAGATAAAGGGCACCCATTTTTTCCATATCCTTAATAATATGATTGGGTATAAGCGAACTTAGATTTTTGGAGCGGGGCATGAAGTCTTGGAGGGCCTGGTGACCCGTAACACAGGTATTTTATGCCTTTTTCGAGCACCAGCCTCTCACAAACGTTCACTTACTTTATTACATTAAGCACCTTCTGTCGACAACATCATTTGTGATTAGAAATAAAAAAAATAGAAGATGTTCAGCAGTAGCGTGCATGTTGCAGGCGTGCCGTTCCCCAAGAACTTCCTGGCAATGGCGAAGACGATCCTCAAGCGGCTGTTCCGCGTGTACGCGCACATCTACCACCAGCACTTCCCCGAGGTAGTGCAGCTGGGCGAGGAGGCGCACCTCAACACCTCTTTCAAACACTTCATCTTCTTCGTGCAGGTACCTACCGATTACCACTATTACATGTACAGTGGCCACCAAAAGTTACTTGGCAGTCTTCCACTTTCGCTTTGTCACACAGCATTATGATTTTAAATTCCAGTGATGCAAACGGTGAGTTTGAACTGGTATAACGTTTTTATTGACTAATTCAACTACCTTTGACTTATCATAAAAAATAATGAAGTAATCGCTTACTAACTGAAACTAAAATAGAACCTCGACCGCTGGTTACATCATGATGTAGTCTGGTCTAGCCAGATCATTGAATACTCAACGTTTGATGATATGAACAGTTAAACTACAAGAGCAATACAAAAGTTCCTTCCTTATTTAGATTTTTTACTACACCATGGATACCTATATAATATGGATGGTTAATGATATGGCCAAACGTCGACTGACATTATTAAACGTTGGCGTTAAGGCTTCCGCAGTGCGCGTACTCTAGTATATTAGTATTGTGTACAGATTGGCAATTATTTATCGCAACGATTAAAATTCGTAGAGCATGCTTAACCTTAAACGATTTCATTTTTTATGACCATTTCATGAAGCAACCACTTCATGAAATGATCATTTCTCAGATCTGGCCACGAAATATATATTGATGTAATAACACCCATCACCAAGCTGAGAGACACATTTATATTCATCTCTCATTGCTATATTCATTTTTGTATAAATTTTTACATAGATTTGTAAACTACCCCCAAGTCCCCCATCCCTATACATACGTCAGCAGTCTTACATGAGTTACATCGTGCGCTACAGTTAACAGCAAAGTCAAAGCATTTATTTCAAATAGGCTCATAAAAGGCACTTTTGAACGTCAGAAATTACAACAAATAGAATTGATTCTAGTCGCCCATTCCAAAAGGTAGTTTTCGTATGGAGAAGAATGGGAAAGAAACTCCACCGTTACTCTTTTAAAATGTTTTACAATATTTTGCATACATTAATTATACATAGGTAATAGGTAATACGGGCTGGTGTCCGCAACTCCACGTCAATGCGCGTATTTTGCGTACGGATTAATTATACATATAATAATAATATGTGAAGACGATGCACCCAAAATAAAATTACTATACCACAATAGGTAAAAGAATTAAAAATGAAACCATGACTTATCAATTAATTATCTGATAGATACATGGTGCTCACATATTTACAAACATGGTAAAAGTAAACGATTTTCATTCAAATAACAAAAAAATTACAAGTAATAAGTCAGGGTGTGAGTTGAAGTAGTTACAGAATGCAAATCAATGTAAATAAAAAAAGAGAATACATTTACAATTAAATTAGCAACCCGTTTGATTTTGTCTAGACTCTAGATTGTCCTATGGAGCAGGACCAGCATGTTTCCAAGCGTTCTTATCTTGGATATAATCTTCTAATTTATGGTATGCTTGTTTACAAGATGTACGTTTAATGTGAGTTTTAAATTTTCTTTCATTTAATTGCAATATATCACAAGGTATTTTATTGCAACATTTAACACAGTACCCCATAAAAGATGTATGTACCTTGGCTAATCTGAAAAATGGTTGATGTATTTTATCTTTATTTCTAGTATGAAATTATGTCTATCGCTTATTTTATTAAAAAGATGTAGATTTATTCTTACATACATAATATTTTCATATATGAATTGGCAAGGTACCGTCATAATATTAATCCTTTTAAAAAGTTCCCTGAGAGATTCGCGGCGACGTAGATTATAAATGGCTCTGACAGCTCTTTTTTGCAAAATAAAGATGGATTCAATGTCAGCAGCTCGACCCCATAGTAAAAAGCCGTCCGACATAATGCTGTGAAAGTAGCTAAAATAGACTAAACGCGCGGTTTTTACATCAGTTAACTGTCTTATCTTTCTAACAGCCTAAGCGGCCGAGCTAAGCCGCCCCGCAAGAGATGTTATGTGAGGTCCCCATTTTAATTTGACGTCTAGCGTGATTCCCAGAAAAACAATTTGATCAACAAATTTCAGTTTTTCTCCATTCAGTATGATGTCACATTCACTACTTCTAACATTAGGTAATTTAAATCTAATGCATTTGGTTTTCTTTTCATTTAGTACCAAATTATTTACCGTAAACCAATCTTGGACCTGAAGAATAGAGTTATTCACCTCGTCAAGATTTTGTGCCCGTCTGTCTATCTTAAAGATCAATGAGGTGTCATCTACAAATAACACCATCTTTGGTTGATTTTGAAGTTATTGGGGTAAATCATTAATGTAAACTAAAAAGAGGAATGGACCCAATATCGAACCTTGAGGAACGCCCATTGCTATTTCAAACCCTAATGAGTTTACGCCGTTTACTTGAACTTTAAGCTTTCTATCTTTTACGTATGACTTTAGTAAATCAAGAGCTAATTTCCTAATCCCATAGTGCTCAAGTTTCAGCAGAAGTGTCTCATGGTTTACAGCGATGATGTTTTCGTCAATGTGACTTAGACCGACACACAGAGCGGCCGATTCCCAAAAAGCTGGCCAAAACTCGAAAAATCAAGTAATTGATTTAAAATTTCTTACTCGGGGGTTTTCGGGGTCGCTGATTACGAATTTGATATTAAAATTTTTAAAAGCCACCCCCTTCCTCCCCTATTGACTACCCCCTCGCGTGAAATAGCGTATATTATTCAACATAATCAAGATGCATGTCAATTCATATGTTTTCGTAGTCGCTGATTACGAATTTGATATTAAAAATTTTAAAAGCCACCCCCTTCCTCCCCTATTGACTACCCCCTCGCGTGAAATAGCGTATATTATTCAACATAATCAAGATGCATGTCAATTCATATGTTTTCGTAGTCGCTGATTACGAATTTGATATTAAAAATTTTAAAAGCCACCCCCTTCCTCTCCTATTGACTACCCCCTCGCGTGAAATAGCGTATATTATTCAACATAATCAAGATGCATGTCAATTCATATGTTTTCGTAGTCGCTGATTACGAATTTGATATTAAAAATTTTAAAAGCCACCCCCTTCCTCCCCTATTGACTACCCCCTCGCGTGAAATAGCGTATATTATTCAACATAATCAAGATGCATGTCAATTCATATGTTTTCGTAGTCGCTGATTACGAATTTGATATTAAAAATTTTAAAAGCCACCCCCTTCCTCCCCTATTGACTACCCCCTCGCGTGAAATAGCGTATATTATTCAACATAATCAAGATGCATGTCAATTCATATGTTTTCGTAGTCGCTGATTACGAATTTGATATTAAAAATTTTAAAAGCCACCCCCTTCCTCCTCTATTGACTACCCCCTCGCGTGAAATGGCGTATATTATTCAACATAATCTAGCTGAATGACAATTTATAGGTTTTCGTAGTCGCTGATTACGAATTTGATGATGATCTATAACTTATTATGATCTATAAATTGGTATATATGGGTTTTTAGGGTCGTTTATCATGAATCTGTTATCAGAAATAGTGAATTCCAAATGGCCGTCTCACTTGCTCATTCTTGTAAATAAATGTACAAAAAACAGCATGTGTGCAATTCACACGTGGTAGAAATGAAACCTTCAAAAACACTGTATAATGCTTCCTATCTCATTTTCTCCCACGTTAAATCTTATGAATTTACATGTCTCTTTTTACTGTCGCTTTTTCGTTTCATAAACTTTCAAATCACAACGATGCTAAAGAACATCCATCCATCCATCCATCCATCCATCCATCCGTCCATCCATCCATCCATCCACACCCACACCCACACCCACGCCCACGCCCACACATCCATTAAATGTGATGTCATTTGTACTAATAAAAAACAAAAACACTGTATAATGCTTCCTATCTCATTTTCTCCCACGTTACATCTTGTATGTCTCTTTTTACTGTTGCTTTTTCGTTTCATAAAATTTCGAATCACAACGATGCTAAAGAAGTTTTCACTTCAAAAACTCAACGGGCAGCTACGGGCAGCTAATTTTTCTTTTTTCTGGTACATAATAATATTATTAACAACTTTCAATAACTTAAAGAGCAGGATCTATCAAGATAAAAAAGTTTTCACTCGACTATATAGATAA
Organism: Luperina nickerlii; assembly: GCA_963855955.1. Taxonomy (NCBI): domain Eukaryota; kingdom Metazoa; phylum Arthropoda; class Insecta; order Lepidoptera; family Noctuidae; genus Luperina; species Luperina nickerlii. The sequence goes on along the minus strand of OY979674.1, from coordinate 22,690,907 downwards.
CAAAAAAATAATATTAATAAAACACAGCCTGGGCATATCTCTTTTTAACAATATACTATTTAGTATTTTATAAGCAGAAATTTTTTTTAAGTATTGCACTTACCTTCAGATTTAGAATCCATTTTTTTGTTTAAGGTTTTCTTGGCTGTAAAAACTTTCACACGTGTTCAATGCAAGCGTTTATTAATCGATTTTCCCTACGCGTGGCTACACGTGCCGTAACGGCCACATTCAGACTAAGATTATGGAAGGGATTCGAGGCAAGGGACCTCACTCCGAACATTTTTCGTCTCTTAGGGGACTCCTTAAGCCAACTTGATGACAAAAAAACCCTAACTAAAAACTTTAATTTTGGAGTTTTGGCCGCAGAAAGCGGCCTTCGGCCGCGTTGTGCGACAGGTTGGGTAGAATTCGGCTTGGTTATCACCAAGCCGAATTCTCATATAGTGTATAACCGTCGGAAATCCGCGATTCTCTCGCTCGTGGAGACGGCCCCTTAAAGCTGCAACACACTTTCAAGTCATCGTTCTGCTACAGTCTCGTAGTCGTGCAACTGTTGCGGGTATACTGGCACGTTTGGCGATTGCATTGTTTGTTACTACGTCGTTTTCGGTACTGATTGTTGCGTGAAAGTATCGCGCAGTATGCGCGTAATGCGTAATACTAGTTCTAAACTATAAAGAAAATGCAATTATGTGTACCAAACGCGAAAGTTGTAGTTTTCTTTTGTATATTCGTCGCGCGTTGATGGCCCTGCCATTCTGTTGTATACAGGGTTATTGGTAAAACATTAACAACCTCTTAAGAGGTCATTGTACTAATCATTATGAAAAACTTTTACTATGGGACCAAACGTGAAATCGCGAAAAAAATCAGCTGTTCCCTACATTTAATGCCACATTTTTTGCCATTTTTTGCCACGAAAACAAATGTAGGGACCAGCTGGATTTTTTTTTGGGATTTAAGGCTTGGTCCCATAGAAAAATTTGCATAATGATGAGTACAATGACCTGTTGAGAGGTTGTTAATGTTTTACCAATAACCCTGTATAATCAACTGCCACGCGTTAGTTTCGCAAAAATTCGAAAATAGGTCGACCGATAGTGATGAAATTTTGGTAAGTAGGTGTGCGTGCCGGAGTTTTCGCAGTTTCTCCGGAAGTGAAGGGACCTATCCAAAGTGATTTTTTATTTGAAATGGGTTTGCTCTTGATTCTGGTCTAGGTCAGAGGTGACAGAGACAAAGTCTACGATAGAGTGAGCTTACCCAGAAGAAGCCTGTTCACTCTTACTTTAAAGAGGAACAGTACTGTCATCTGCGTACCCAACAATACCAGGCTGAATATTGTACAGGAAAGTTACAGAAATAAACTATTTTTTTTTTATTGATGTGCAGTAGGAAAAGAGTTGCAGAGAGAACAGACCCCTGAGGAACTCCGGCGTCAATAGCCATAAGGTGAGAGGAGCAGCCGTCAACGATCAATCTGATCGACCGCTCACTAAGGAAGTCTGATATCCAGCAAAGGAGCAAAGAAGAATTAAGGTTAAACAACGGCTGCACTTCCTCCCACTAAAAGTGCACCTCACTAATATCAGGGGGTTGCACTCCAATCTCGATCCGGTCCATCACCACCTTGAGACCGAGAATCCGCACCTGTTTTTCTTGACGGAGACGAAGATAGTAACCCCGTCGGATGTGGCGTACCTCAACTACCCGGGTTACTCTCTTGAACTCAAGTTCAAGAAGCAAGCTGGGGTCTGTGTATACGTCCACGATGACATTTGTTGTCGTTGTCTCCGGTGCTTTGAGAAATCGGGTTTTTCTGCCATATGGCTACTTGTGAACACAGGCGTGGAGAAATCTCTCTACATCGGCGTCTACCGATCGCACAGCGGTGACCAGGAGACAACGGCGCTCTTCAATTTCCTCGCGGAGTCGACTGACGTAGCCCAGCAACGGTACCCAACAGCGAAGCTCATTTTTCTGGGGGACTTTAACGCCCATCATAAAGAGTGGTTTTTCCTGTTCCAGAGAACTGACTATGCTGGGTTAGAGGCGCGCAAGTTGGCTTTAACGCTAGATCTAACCCAGATGGTGAATGTAGCAACGCGGGTACGGGATGTCGATGACCATACTCCCAATTGCTTGGACCTTCTGCTGGCAACTAATCCGGACAGTTATTCAGTATCGGTATCAGCCCCGCTGGGAACGTCTGACCACTGTCTGGTGAAACCCATATCGACCTGCTTTCCTCCAGATGAGAGTCCTAGAGGCATGAGGCGAGTATGGCTATACGAGTCAGCAGACTAGGATGAGATGCGGCACTTTTTTGCGTCTTATCCATGGCGGCAGGTGTGCTTCTCCTCGGGTGACCCCTCGGGCTGTGCTGATGTGGTTGCGCGTTGCGTTGTGCACTTATTTGTCAAAAAATACATACGAAATTTCAATTTTTATCCCTCTGTACCTAAGTGCTGGCTCTAAAATACATAACAGATAATCTTATCTAAGAAAAAATACATAATAATTAAGTACATACCTTGTTCTTCAAATTCCATAGCTAAAGCTTTCCAAATTCCAGTTGAAACTTATTTTAACACAAAGTGCAAATTTGACGAAAATAGAACGTATAGTGAATGTAGGCGTGCGAAATAAACGAAGACTAGATTCCGACTACCTGTCATCCGGCGCAAGGGGCGGAGGGGCTCCAGGTAGGGTCGGTTTATGGTAGTACTTAGGTACAATAATACGTCAACTTGGGTGGCATTATTAGAAATTTGTAATTGTCTCTTTTGTCCGGTTTTAAAGTTAAAATGCTCGTTAGTGCGCCTGCCCCAGGGCGGCGGACATCCATGAGGATCTTCCACCCCGGAAACAAAAGAAAAAAAAAGGCCCGCTACCGCAAAGTTAGAACGCGTAGGGTTCGCGCGACGAAAAGAGCCTTTAATTCTGCCGCTATGTTCTGCAAGCGGGTTTTGCGTGAGGCACGTTTTGACCATGTGACCATGTCGGACGTATTGGGATCAAAGTAGCATCGCACCCTCCGGGTAGTAAACAGTTCTGGTCCCTGTCTAAAGCGGTTGAAAGTAATTTCTGTCGTCCCACTTTACCTCCAATGATGAAACCTGATGGGTCGCTAGCCCACTCTGCAAGTGAGAAAGCAAATTTATTTGCATCTCTCTTTGCAAGTAATTCACGTCTGGACGCTGGCTCCAAGCAACCACCCACTGTACCTCATTGTGACTCCTCCATGCCGGAGATTGCAGTTCACATGAACAATAATAAATAGAACATGAACAGTAAGTTGCTGACCTACCTTGAAGACAATGACCTCCTCAGTGACCGTCAATATGACTTTCGCTGGGGACGGTCAACTGGCGATTTTCTTGTGTATGTCACGCACTGTTGGGGCGAAGCCAACGAGAAACACGGCGAAGCACTTGCTGTATCGCTTGATATCTCGCAGGCCTTTGACAGGGTCTGGCAGGCCGGTCTACCCAGCAAGCTTCCTGCTTATGTCATCCCAGCTGATTTTTGTAGCTGTATATCAGACTTCCTTAGTGAGCGGTCGATCAGAGTAGTCGTTAACGGCTGCTCCTCTCACCTTATGGCTATTGACGCCGGAGTTCCTCAGGGGTCTGTTCTCTCTGCAACTCTTTTCCTGCTGTACATCAATGACCTACTTCAACCTGGTATTGTTGGATACGCAGATGACAGTACTGTTTCAGAGAGATACTTGTCCAGCCAGACCAGACTCCTACTGTTCGGGGTACATCTGTTCCTGTAACAGATCGGCTCGAGCTCCTAGGCATAGAGTTGACATCTCAACTTCGGCGCCACCATCGAGTACAAAGCCCAAACTGCGGCCAAGAAGCTGGGCATCCTAGATAGGGTGAAGCGATACTTTACGCCTGGACAGCTTTTAACCCTTTACAATGCGCAAGTCCGATCCTGCATGGAGTATTGCAGCCACCTTTGAGATGGCTCAGCGAAATACCAACTTGCCGCGCTTGACTCGGCGGAATGCAGAGCTAAGAGGCTCATTGGCGACGTAGAACTGATGGATGTAAAGCTTCATAGCTTGGATCAGCGCCGCAAGGTTGCCTGCTTGTCGGTCTTCTACAGATTGTACTTCGGTGAGTGTGCCCGAACTCCACGATCTCATTCCACCGGCCCCCTTCTACCTTCGGACATCCAGACGCACTGCAAGTTACCATCCCTGCCTAGTTGCTATTCCACCAATTCGCACTAAACTTTTTCGTACGAACACTACGTGGACGGTCAGATCTTTTTCTGTCACAAACAGAGGTGTCATTGTACCTATTAATAGCCCGGTACACAAACATTTGACTAATACCAAGCGTATGGAGAGTTTTATGAATTGCATTTGGCTCCATACCAACTTTGTGTAATGCAATCACAGCGATTCGGTTCTCTTTATCACCCCACTCCATTTTAATATCGCAAAATATTGTAAAATGTATTGGCGCCAAAATTACAAAACGCAATGAACAATCGTATAAAAATGACAGATTCCAAATTCAAATGTAATCTTTCTTATTTTTAATTGTAACAGTATTTATGGCCAGATTGTGTATATACATATATATATTTGCCTGCTTTTATTATTATTATTGTCATATCTTAGAAACCAATCAATGAGTGGAGCAGTCTAGAGAAGTATGTGTGTAATGTGTTTACCTGCATTGTCTGTGTGCAGGAGTTCAACCTGATCGAGCGGCGGGAGCTGGCGCCGCTGCAGGAGCTCATCGAGAAGCTCACGGCCAAAGAGGCGCGATGAGTCCCCCCCCCCCCCCACCGTGCACCCCGCATCCCGCCCCAAATGTACACACGCTTACTATTGTTTCGCTCGATCTTCACACTATGTTGTACTGGGGTTTGTACCGGGCTTCGGTGAAGACTCGCGCGTTGTCGCGATACTCCGAATGCGCAATATTTCACAAATATGCTTTATGCTGGCAACACTACACACAACGAGGAAGCTCAGCCTGCGCCGAAGCTCGGCGAGTTTGGACCCAAAAACACGGCTGGTCGCTGGGGAGCTGCTACGACTGTCGGATCGCACTCGCTACACATTGTGAACGAACGTACGAGTGTGCACTGTGCAGGCTCTCCGCACGAAGAATCTCGAATTCTCGACGGATACATTTACGTTATATTTTTGTTTAAAACTAGTTTCGTAAATCTTAGTACTTCGATCTTTCTTGCATAGTAGCAACCTTATTATTTTGAATTAACACTAATGCTTTGAAGGAAATACTAACACTGAGAAGCTAGGGTAATGATTGAAATATTTGTGATATGAGGGCAGGACTGGTGAGTGCTGCCCGCAGCAGGCCATGTGCGAGACGTATTATATACCTACGACGATTCATCAAGATGAAGAAAAAAGAAATACTTGATGTAGTAAATCAATAATAGTAGCATTGTTGTGTGTTGCATTTACCTTCTATGTATTGCGTTACGCGTAGTAGCGGCGAGGTCTCAAATGCCCCGCAGTGTGGCTCGTCGCCCGCCTGCCCTCACCGCGTAGTGTATGTCCTCACTCAGAACCAGTAGACTATAGAGAAGAAGGCCTTCCTATACAATAAGTTTAAATATAGATGCAATTTATCTTTGCAAGATATTTAGATTTGATACATGAAGTATAATGGTATATTTAAGGTTATTACACTGATGTGGTCCGTTAGGTGAGGCGCTGAGCTGGCATTCACGTTCAATGTAAGTAATCCAGCGCAACACATGTGACGTCACATGCGCACGCGGCGCCTGCCTACGTCATGTACTAAGTTATTTATTAATTTTGGTGATAGGAGTATAGGACTGACGGTATTCCTGTCTAGAGTATTAGATTAAATCTTGTTTTCGTGTACGACTACTTTATTTATCGTTTTATGCAATAATACTCTCTTGTAGCGTTAATATAAGTAATGTAGATAATCTGTGCATTTAATATTTATTTTGATTTCGTGTTCTATCATATCGATCTATATTGCGACTGACAAGTGATGTATTTAATTTAAAATTAGATAATTTCTGAATATAAAATTAAGTTTTCATAATATGCAATTGTTTTATTCTCTTTGAAGTTATTTTGAATGCTTACAAAGGGCCGATTTATTTTTACCCGACTACTGCGAAGCAAAAAATAGGGTTATGATATGATTTTGACTTGTCATAATTTGACAAATGAGGTATCGTTGGATGGAAGGGTCTTGATCGTTCGCTGGTAACGTCACATTAAATTGAATATGGCGTCCTCTAGCGGACATAAAGTAATGACCTAAAAAATAATATAAAAATTTAATCACGCCGTGTTGGGTATCAAATGAAAGGGCTTAATTAGCACATTTCAAATATATATTATATTGTCAGCTGTTGCTCACGGCTTTGCTTGCATGCACCCGATAATTAGGAATAATTTCTATAAAATCACGTTTCAGATTTGAGCCAAACATATTTATGTATAAGTTTGGTATGTTACCTAGGTACATATAAAACAATAAAACCTAAACAAAAAAAAAAATTAAAGCGGCTCTGCAAATACTTTAAATCACGAAATTATAACCCCAAAATAATTTAAATAAATAAAAAGTTTAAAAACTAAAACCTGACTACTGAAAAGGATGAAACAAGAAAGGAGATACCTTCCCGTGTCCGCATGCCGCTGTACTAACATACTTGCTGTAGTTTTCTTTAACGTCGGGTTTTAGTTTTTAAACTTATTTTTTGTTTATTTATCTATACAACGTGTAACATAATTAACGCAAGACCGCATACACCCCAACTAGAGTAGGTATTCAGTTAAAAGCATAATACTGTTGCGCGCCACAAATAATGCCTGATACATAGTGACATTAGTTACCACTGGCGCCATCTAGTATCGGGTAGCAGAACTAGTACCTTGGTACTAGGACATTGACCCTTCAAGGTACAGACAGCGTCAGTATGTGCTAACCCCTCAAGTTTTCAAATGTTACACATTAAATTCCTTACAAAATCTAAAAAATACTTCAAAAAGAACCCATTGTTTCGACTCAGATTCGAACCATCGCATCACCGAACGTCGTTATACTCATACCGGCAGTTTGACGAACTAGCCAGCGAGCCCATATGAATTGCGTTGAAATTGTTATCTACTATGGTCTGAGTCATTTTATCTTTAGGTGGGATGTCTAATCGATAGATGTTATAATTTGAGGGTATCCATTAATTTTACTTACATACGTTGTCTTTATAAAATTAATCCATACCCTCAAGTTATACCTAACTATAACGTTTGATGTATACGTTCACTTAAAACGGCGAAGAGTAAACGACTACGATTTATTCATTAATTTTTAAAATGATTTATGATTTTATGAGAACTAAAATAGTTGTTCTGTGTGAACAAAATGTGAGCATAAAAGGAATTGCGAGACAGCTTGGCATAGCAGTAAGTTCATTATAATGTTAATTGTGTTCTCCGATTTTTTTTCTTGTTGAGCTATTTGCGGTATCTGACATTTCGTTAGGTTATGTCAATCTAAAATATTTCTACCGCTTACTATTTTATCGTTTACCTTAATAGGATGCCACTTGTCTAGGAACCCAATTGTGTCAGTTGGCAAAATAGTATATTATGATAACTGTAAATAAAATTATCAAATCAAAATAAATCTTTGTTGTAAAATAAGATCATAGTTTTGTTAAATAATAGCAATAATAAATATTATTATATGATTATTAAGGTATTTTATTTTTCTTTATTTTTTAATTCTTTATAAATAATTACTAAAAACAAAATAGAAAAATATATTAAAATAATAATTATAATGAACAAAAAGCACATTTCGTGGCTATGATTTGAACTTCCACTCATAGGCACGGCAAGCGGTCTTGAAACCTCTAGTCTATTTAGACGATGAATAAAACGTTCGTAAATGTTAAACCTATAAAAACAGAATTTAAAAAAATAAATACTATCTTAAACTTATTTATTCACTAAAACAATAAATTAATTAAAATAAAATGTTTTTGCAAAATACAAAAACCAACTTGGGCCTATCACGGATTTGAACGCACATGTATTTTGGAGGGGTAACCACTTAATGAAGCTGTGTGTACTAGTAATTCCGAGAACTATCGACGTCGAGTCAGTCGGGACCGCTATGTACTCGAACATACTAGATGTTTATAGAGTAGCTCTGTGGCACTATATAAGGCAGGCGCGAGCCGCGAGACAGATAGTTTTCGATTAAGCGATAAGAGCGAGTACATCAAAGCGACATTCGAGTGCGACTTAAGAGTGATCAGTAAGTGCAATAATGTGTTTCCTAATTAGTGTGTTTGACTTGTAATTAGTGTTGGTGAGTAGTGTCATTTTTTTGGTTATTAAATCGGCAGTTCTTATTGTCACGAACCCCAAGCTCGTAACAATACAATGACCAAAACTTATTTTTTTAAAGCTAACTATTATCACTAGTGTCCGACCGAAACAGGTTTTTCAGCCGAAACCGAAACCGAACTTTCGGCCTTGCTCTTAGTTTCGGCCGTAACCGAAACTTACTTAAACATATTTAAAATTTCTATTGTATACAGAAATTTGGTGATTTTTTACACATTTATTTGAATATACCTACAATATACAATGTATATTATACATTATACATACACACAGTTGAATACTTTTTTTTTGAGGATGTAAAATCAGCAAATAACGCTCAAATCCCGCAACAAATCCCGCTCTGGGTCGAGCGGAAGGGAGTGTCAGACTCTTACTGACTAAAACCCACCCGTGTTCCTTCCTAAGCCCTTTATGTTCCGAGCCAGCGGTAACCCTTTAGGCCAATCCCGCTGACCCGGCACGCTTCGGCCCTGACGGGCCCCTTCTGTTGATGCTGACATCTCTTTGAGGCGCGCGTGGAACACGTACGCACCGTCCGGCACGGGCCTGGTCCTGATCGGACGGTGAGCTACCCATTACTCACCGTCTGCAGGCCCGCGCCTACGGTGGCCGGGAGTCGTGGCGCGGCTCCCGACGCCCGGAGCGTCTCCCGCGGCGGCTGGGACGGGAGGCTCTCTCCCTAAACCATCCCGCCGCCTCCTTCGCTAGCATGACTGCTTCGCAGAAGGAGGCGACTGCCCCCTCTCGCCCTGGACCATGGCTTGAACCAGGCCCGGCCGCGAGAGGTCGCCGCCGTTGACGATCGCCTCTACGAGGACACGGCGGTGCTCCGCCCAAGCGAGGCAGATCTCCACCGTGTCCTCTGGGCGATCCTGGCAATGGTGACACCCGGGCGTTTCCTCCCGCCTGATTATGTGCAGGAACCTCCCGAAACTTCCGTGTCCGGTGAGGACCTGCGTCAGGCGGTAGGTGAGGGCGCCGTGACGCCTCTCTAGCCACTCCTCAAAGAGGGGTCTTACCGCCGCTATCGTGGCGTGCCCTGCGCTGGGTTGCGACAGTCGCTCTTTCCATGCCGCCATGATATCGCGCCGGAGGTCCGTCCGCTCCGCCGCAATTTGCTGCGGAAGCGGAGTTTCCCCCCGGCGTAGTGCCTCCGCGCGCCACTCATACAGGCGCGCGAGGACTATCGCCTCCAGATCACATGGCGGCAGTCCGGCAAGGAGGCTTGCCGCCTCGCCCGAGATCGTGCGGTAGCCCCGGATCAGCCTTGTGGCTACCACCTTCTGGGGTGCGTTCAAATAATGGGCGGCTCGCCGCCGCAGTGAACGCGCCCACACCGGGGCCCCGTACAGGGCCATGGACCGCACGATCCCCGCGTAAAGCCTCCGGCACAGTTGTATACTTACCTGATCATTTATGTGCAAAACACAACCTCAACTCCATGCGATTAACGATGGACGGCGGCGAACTGGGCCGGCGACGCGACGATCGAGCACGAGCTAGCCGCGAAGTTCGCCGAACGATGCACGATAATTCATGAACACTCGAGTTTCGGCGCGGCCGAAAGTTTCGGCCAATTTCCTGGCCGAAACCGAAACTAAGGCCGAAACTAGATTCCTTGGCCGAAACCGAAACCGAACTTTCGGTCGGTCACTAATTATCATTCATACTCACTGCGGACATGGGCGTGTCAGAAAGGTGAATGAGAACTATATGTATAGGTAATGATATCAGCTTAATTAGCAAGCTTTGAGTGTGGTTGATTGGTGTCATTTACTGTGTCTGGTGGTTACTAGTTATTTACTTTATGAAGTACCCATGAATATGGGGTGTAGGGAAAGGGTTTTATTGAAGAAAAGCACAGAAAGACAAGACTAGGCATTTATTTCAATTAGGCTTGTCAGTTAATGAGAAATCTAGTTGTCCGTTCCCAAAACTAGGTCATCATGAAGAAGGAAGGACAAGCAAACTTCATGGTAGCTTGTTTTAAAGTATTGTATCAAAACAATGTACATTTGCATAAACAATTATTGTTACCACATCAATGATTAGTCTCTTGGACCATTTCTCAAAGCAATAGCAAACTAGCAATGGAAAGAAATAGAACATGAATATTCAGTAAGTAATTCGATTTAACATAAAAACAATATTAGACTTATTATTTTATACCACTTAGAGGATAACACAGTTAATAGCAATAATATTAATTAACTTACGTGAACAGTAGTCCATCTTTCACCACAGTTGAATCCAAGAGAGCCAGAAATGGCGGACTCGCCTGTTTTATAGTCCCCCCAATATTACTCAAGTACATCTTACATTCCCGCCATTTTTAACAATCATACATTTTGACCAAATAACTTTTAATATTGATAGTCTTCTGTAAATCTATTTTGACAGAACTGTTTTAAAACGATAAAAGATATTCAATGTATTTTATAACAATTTATCAGACTATAATTAGATGAAGTCCCAATAATACAATTCCACTGAGTATACTACAATTGTTATTTGTAATCACATATACATCAAAAATAGCACATAAAATTAAAGAAATATTTCAAATACTATGTTTAACTCAGCTATCCTTAATTCTTAGTTGAAAGTAAAATAAGTTATTGTATTTATTTAGACCAATTCACAAATCACCGGTTCGTTCGGAATTCATTGCTTCGTCTGGAAATATTCTTGACAGTTCAGCAAGAATATTTCATTTATACATACTAATTCCATGCAATTTAGGAACAGAAATCAAGATTATATTCTATAACTCTACATATTCCGACAGGCGCGTGTATGAATCATCAGATGGCATCTACGCCGGTAAATCATAAAACATCAGCGCGTATTGTCGCTGAAGATGGACAATGTGTTGTGACAAGTGTTTAAGAAGTACCGCGAGTGAAGCTGTTGCACTTACTGCTTACCATAGGTATGTTTCCTCTTTACTGAGATATGGGCTGCTACTCTAGGGGAACTCGACGAATATTAATGATGCCTTCCTAGTACAGAAAAAATGCCTAAGAGCAATCTGCGGTATCAGTCCTTTAACATCCTGCAAACCCCGCTATAAAAAATTTAAAATTCTAACCGTAACGGGTCTTTTTATATAATGCAAGCTGGTGTATTTGTCAAAGAGCACTGTACATTTTTTAAAATGTAACATAACATGCGACTTACATTCAAAATATACCCGTCGAAGCACATTATGTCATAAGAATAGCTTTGTCACAGCAATTAAAATTTTCAACAATATTCCAAAAGAAATAAGGGAACTCCCTCTAAAACGCTTTAAATCAAAACTACACAAATGGCTTATTGGTAATTGTTTTTATAGTGTAAAAGAATTTTTTGATAAAAAAGTAGCAGATAAATATAAGATAATTATGCAATCCTACCGGTCCTGTCGATTTATGTAATGAATCGTGTATAGACTTCACGAAAGCCGCGAGTTATTTTTTGATAATAAAGAAAGTGTTACCCACACTTTCTAGTGAAGCTGCAAAAGAACCTTCTTTTGAGTTTGCTATTCAGACTAAATTAAAGGATCCGTCAGTTCCTGTAGCCTCTAATAACTTTTAACTACCTTAAACAGTATTCAGCATTTTGAAGCTGAAACTTTGTAATAAGCAAAATAAAACGAGTTATCTTACATTCAAAAAGGCTGCACAGGTCTCGGGGTCCACTCGCCTCGCCACAGCATCACATATTCCGCGGCAGCCTGCGTCGTTTTTCCATAGGAGCCCGCCAGAAGTCGTAATTCGTATCGACTATTTGGCAGAGCATTAATAATATGGACCCCGGATGCCACTGTCAAGTTTATTAGCAGTTTGAGATGATTTAATCACAAAAACCAGATCATTCACAGCGAAGGCTTTAGGTGCCTTTCCTCTATTGACACGCGCATCTTGGTTAGCCTGATTTTGAGCCAATAGATCCTCAGCCCTTTGGCGTCTCATTTCACGCCAAGCTTCGCGATTTGGTGTGGAACCGTCTACGGTTATATCTCGGACGACAGCATTTATAGCAGGGGTAGTCGTGTCACAAACGATAAGCAGATTTAATGCTGAGCATTGAGTGCTTTTCTGCTTATTAACATTCAGTACCAGCTGTAGCCTTCAAAGTACATTGGACCAGAATTCATGTCTATAATTTACATCTATCCTAACCATGTTCAGCACTGTTCGACAATACCGTTCCACTTGGCCATTCTCTTGGTGCATTACGGGCGTTATGAAATGTATCTGAATGCCAAAATTTGCTGCCCATTGGCCAAAGTCGGTATTGTCGAACATTCTGCCCCATCACATACTATTAATCGCGGACTACCAAAAATCGACACCGCGTTAGTAAATGCTCGTTTTAAGGCCTGTAATAATGCCGATAACCTTGAGCATTTGGGCAGAGCTAACGACCCCTTCTCCGCGCCACTCCGCTACCCGCATGCAACAGAAAATGTGCGGTTGTGTGCGCCGCCACCACGGTTTGCCTCGCCTAGTCTCGTCACAGAGTATCGAAATCACAGAAGGTCAAGTCATCGTGAAAGTTAAATAATTATGTGTACCACATATATGTATATACAATGGTCCAGTTTTGGTTTTATTTAGGTATTATCTATTGATATGGATGTACTTTTCGGGCTATGGTTACGAATAAAATTGTTAAAAGCTTTCGAGGCCGTGAGTAGAAGCTATACCCTTAATATAAATCAGCCTGGCTTGCCATGTGGTAAACAACTTAATGTATCTTTTTAACTAAAATTAATGGCTAAATGTGCTGCTAAGCGCAAAACTCATGAATGGCTGGACCAATTCGGTTTTTTTTTTAATATTCGTTGAAGTCTTAGGAAGGTTTCTATGAAGAGAAGAAGGGTAGGTAGGCATGTAAGTAGATAGGTAGGTAGGTATGTAGGGTAGATAGGTAGGTAGGGTAGGTAGGTAGTTAGGGTAAGGCAGATAGGAAGGTAGGGTAGATAGGGTAGGTAGGTAGGTAGGTATAGGTAGTATAATTATCACTAGTGTATGTCATATTATTTGTTATATTTTTTATAAACAAATAGATTATAACTAAAATTCAGCTGAATAATCTTCAAGTTCTTCGACAGACCTTACAAGATGCTTGTGAGTCACCATGTCATCCAATAGAGACCGTAGTTTTTGAATGCCCAAATCATCTTGTTCCTAAAATGAATGCAGCTATACATATATTTACAAGAAAACAAAAATATAGGTTCATAATTTGTAAAAAAAAATACATTCACACCCAAATCAACAGAATCACCTTCAACTTCTCTGGTAGAACTAATTGATTCACTACGTATAGGTAATGATTTTTTGAAGTGAAAACTTCTTTAGCGGCGCTGTGTACTTTTTTTGGAATGGGTAAAAACTTCTAAACTCGCGTCAGGTCACGTGACCCTGATCGAAAATTCGTAAGACGTAAAACGTAAGACGCGCGTTGTTGAGGACAGCGCCATCTATGCACATCGGGAAGAACTACGAGGGCCTCGCGTACTAACTACGTAGTTCATCCAACAACGACGAGATGGCGCTGAACCACGGATATATAACTGACGACGAGCTCCATGCGAGCGGCTTGCTTCTCTTACCACTGCCGCGACCAACACCACGAACTGAAGTCTATCCTGTGTGCTTATTTGTAAATCTGATTAAATTCCTTTCACGAGAAGAATAAACCAGTCACTTTGGTCATCATACCTGATTTGCAAAAAACCCTATAAAATAAGGAACACACCTTAACACGCGTGTTTTGTTTATAAGACGATTCACAAAATACACTCGTAATTGTTCAAGTTTTCACTTCTGTCGGCACTACCGGAGTGCCAGTGTTTTTTATTTGATTTAACTCACCAAATAATTCCTAAAAAAATTATGATTGGTTGAATAATATTATTGACCCACTTTAGCCCACATGGATAGTAATGATAAGTGATAATTATAATAAAAAACATGACTACCAATTTGTTTTTCTAATTTTATGTAGTCTGTGCCACCCGTGGTCTGCGATAGGCTGATTTGATTGATTGATGTCACCCGCGACGATAGAAGTCGAGTAAAAAGTATTCGACTTTCGATCTGCCATAGAGAGATTTGATCCTTATGATTGACCCTATCGATTGATGCCATAAAAGTACAGGGTATTATTTTTTCGGATTTTAGCCGGTTCGATTCCCGAGAGCAGCAAGCGAATTTTCGAAAATCTTTGAAATGTTTTTTTTTAATGAAGGGATTTTCCTTTGAGTAAAATTTGCTATCTCCAGTGTTTAGAGTACTTGCCCTCTAGGTGAGGTTAAAAAAATCCAGCCTGTATATACATATATGGTGGTACTCAGTAGCACCCGAGTAGGTTGTCACATAGACGGAATTAATGTAAACAACATAAGCTATGCTGATGACATGGTGCTACTGAGTGCATCGGTATGTGGGATTAACAAACTGCTTACCATCTGTGAAGCATATACCGAGCAACACGGATTAAAATATAATCCACTCAAAAGTGAAGTCATGGTCTTTGAGGCCAGAGGAAACAGTACAGGTAACGTGTTTCCTAACATTACGCTTAATGGTACAGCTTTGCGTAGGGTGTCTAAATTTAAATACTTAGGACACATGCTGACCTCTGACCTCAAGGACAATGATGACATCGAGAGGGAACGGAGGGCACTGGCAGTGCGGGCGAATATGATAGCTCGCAGGTTTGCACGTTGTTCGACAGAAGTCAAAATTACACTTTTTAGGTCTTATTGTACATCATTTTACACGTGCAGCCT
This sequence comes from Luperina nickerlii, assembly GCA_963855955.1. NCBI lineage: Eukaryota > Metazoa > Arthropoda > Insecta > Lepidoptera > Noctuidae > Luperina > Luperina nickerlii. The sequence continues at coordinate 22,675,713 of OY979674.1, read as the reverse complement.
GTGGGCCGACTATACTCAAAAATCTTACAGTGCCCTCCGAGTCCAATTCAATAATGCATTCAGGGTGCTGTTGGGGCTGCGGCGATTCTGTAGTGCATCAGGGATGTTTGCTGAACATCGCGTTGACTGCTTTTACGCTACGATGCGTAAAAGATGCGCATCCCTGGTGCGTAGAGTACGTGGCAGCGCCAACAGCGTCCTTAGCATGATAGCTAGTCGGCTGGACTGTGGCTACATCAATCATTGCTGCGCCATTTGTTATGGAATGGCGCAGTAATGATTGTTTGAGTCTATTTCTTTTGTCCTTTGTGTTTATTTCTTTTGTTGTGGGTAGTTTTAAGTATTACTAACACTAGTCTATAAGAACATTGTTACTAACAAAATGGACACCATGGTCTGAAAATAAAGTATATTATTATTATATATATACTATTGAACCACTACTTTTTACTATTGTATGACATTATTATTTTTAATTCCTTATTTTGTTGACTGATCGGTATTTACGATAATTTTATTTTCAATGACATTCTACAGACGCCAGCACATCAAGTTACTACATTCTGTCAGATTTCTTTAATAGATTTTCAACTTTATCACTAAAGCATAAGGTTCAAAGTTGATTGCGAAAATTTGACAGTTTCGGGTAGGTTGATGTGCTTGGCGTCCGTACTTTATTGAATAGTGAAATTAACAGTTAACATTCTTGTTTTATATTTGCACACCTTATATGGTTATTAACAGTGTACCATTTGACCTTTTTTAACATCCACTGAACCTGTTTTATGCAAATACATAAATGATTTGATTTGATTTTTTTATTTGAAAATAATTACGCCGGTAATCAATAAATTGACAAATTATTAGCAAGTACGTAACCTATAATCATAATTAATACCTACTTTAGGAGCATTTTCAGTTTTGTGTCACAATATGTCACAAATAATCGCAACGCATCAGAATAATAGACTTTACTTAGGCACCGAAAAGTAAAATTTATAATATTGGCTGAATCATTTCGTGGACGTGGACCTTCTGTGATCATTCACTACTAGTACTTACGGGAGTTTTTGGCGGGATTTCTTCGAGTGAAGTCTAGTTGGCTGTTTTAATTATTCGCAAATTGATTCCTAGTGGATATTGTGATGTAAAATTGGTGTAGTTTTGTATCTCAAGTGTCTGCGCAACTGGACAATATGTGTAATCATTGAAACAGACGCGATCCCGGTAAAATGGAGCTGAGAATTTTTTTGTAGTTTTGGCTACCTCAGCGAAGTTTACCGGGAAACTTGATTCGATACATTTGCTGCCAAATACTCCTAATACATTAGAATGTGTACACCCATATTCTAATGTCATGTTAGACTCAAGATATACATAAATGAAACAAAGACGTGGCTAAAAGGTCTTAGCAACCAGGCCATAAAACTATTTAAACAAAAATACTAGTACTTACGACTTTCGTTTGAATGAGGAAGGTATTTTATAAATAGTACCTATGTACACAGAGTAATGGCACAGTATAAATAAAGACATACAGTACGTCGTCTTCATACAAACGGACGAAACGCGAGCTATACCTACGCGCCTCGACCACGGCATGCGCTCAGCATGCAGACAGTCGCGACTGTGCTGCAGTGACGAACGGACGGTGTGTTGTTTTTTTTTAACAATAACCGCGCGATTTTTTCACTAAAAATAAGTTCAAGTACATATTTAATATGACGAGTAGGCTATATTGTGCTGTTTTTGGTTGCATGAATTCGTCAATAACGCATCCAGAGATAACTTTTTTTAGATTACCTGGAATCTCTGAAAGGTAAGACTATAAAATAATTTTACTTACTTGTAGGTAGGTAAATAATGTGTATTTGATTTTATCTCCCGAAAAAAAGATGTCTGGATTAATAAATGAAGTGAATAGAGTAAAGGAAAGTGATAAACACGAGTGAGGTAGGTAGTTATAGGCGGTTCATGAATCATTAAACGGTAGGTACGCTGGTGTTAAAACCTCGGGGCATGTGTGTTTTGTTAGTTTGTATAATTCCAAGTAAAGACGTGGTTTCTATTATTAATAATAGTTGTTTATTGTACTGTGTGTATGAATAATACTAGAAAAAAATTGGTTGTCTGTAAAGTCGATTTACGGACGATAGTTTAACGTGACAACATCATAACAAAACATTCATGAAATGATTGCATACTTTTATGAATAAAATTTAATTATTTTTATTGAATTATTAATATTTTGTATGAATGAAGGAGAAGGAGGAAAGGAGGAAAGAAAGGAGGAAGGAGTGAAATGAAATCTACAATTTAATTGATAAATTTGCTTTTATTTGCACTCATTAATTTAAATATGTTTATTACTTCAATGAACAGATTATTTTAATTATAATTTTTATATTATACATGTTTGCTATTTAACTTCTTCCAATCTGTGTTATTCTGTTAAGGATAGGACGATGATAGGAAAGATTAAAAAAACATTAATATACAAATTTTGAATTTTATTTGTAGTTCTTGAACGTTTGATTTAACTATAATAATAATAATAATTTAACATAATTTGTTTAAAAATACACATGAACAAGTTTTCATAGAAATAAACTGTAATCAGATTAATGTTAAATAAATGGTTAATTCGAAATGACGAATTATTTTATTATTTATGTACACACAGTAAAATACAATAACAAAACTAAATGGAAACACAAAGTAGGCAAATGTAATTAAAATGCTGGAGGCGGGCAGCCCTATCGCATGTTTACGTACCGCGCGGCTGTAGGCATTTAATTCAAGGTTACGGCCGAGATACAATACTGTATGTCTTTATACTGTGGTAATGGACAGCGCATAAGTTTCATAAAACCCCGCTTGGGTAGGTACACTTTTTGTTTTTGCAGTAATATTTTACGATTTTATTTCGTAGTGCGGAGTTCTCGCAACGCAACATACGTCCACCTAGCAACACGATGCGCCCCGCACTAAATTGATGGACGAGTGCGGGGGTGATGTAGACGCAGTCCTTTATCAGAGGCCTTTTTAATTTATTATCATAAAAATAATACATAATTACATATTTTAAAAAAGTAACAAAACCAAATTATTCTCCTTTGTATTGCAAAGATGTAGATATATTTTTTTACACTTTTTGATAAAAAATGAAGGAGTAAAACGGTTTCATCTCAATGATTTGGAGGTGATTTGGTGATTTTTTTTTTAATTGTGTGATACCACAATTTTCCCCCGAGTCCACCCCGTGGGTAGCGCTGTACTGCCCTGTTAGCCGGCGTGGCGATGACCGCAACGAGGTGCCACGCTGGATGCGTAGGGGTGCCGGTCGTCAGGTGTTCGCGCCGACCGTCGTTACCCGGCTCGGCCCACGTAGCAAGAATGGCCAAGGTGGGACGTCCGATGCTGGCACGTTACTGGCAAGCGCGACGTAAACAGCCGCGTAGCCACAGATGTGCTGCCGTAAGATTGAGGGTGTTCCTCTAACCGGAACTTTGGCCCTGGAACATGACGTCCAGCGTGTCACGAGATGACCATTGGTCAACTCCGCTGATTGCGACACCAAGCTAAGCAGAGCGAGTAGCAATAGCAGTGCGCTAATGAAGGTGTTGGTGGATTGTCACAATCAGACGGAGTTTACAAAATGGGAAGAGTGAAAAAAGGCATGATGCAATACATTTTGAGTGTGAAGCACGAAAAGTCAAAATGCATTAAGCTGAAGGCCTTAGATTAAAATGAAATACATGAATTAGCGTATAATAAATTCAGATAAAATAAGCATACATGCCAAGTTAACCTGCAAGAAAAAAGAACACAAAATACACTCATGAAAATGCTATCCAACACTTACCCAGTATGGGGGTTTCAAAATCACCGAATTTAATTGCTCGATGGCGGGGAATTATTTAGATTAGGTAGTTGTGCTCACATAATGCATGAGAGCATCTTTTGTATAGCTTCTCGTATTTATAATAATATTCCGGGGCCCATCCGAATGATTGCAAAATTAGAAAAATTTAAAAAGACTCTCCATGATCTGCTAGTAGACAAGTGCTACTACTCTATAAAAGACTTCTTATCAGATAAATCTCTGCTACAATACACGAGTAATCCCACTCAGTCGTGATGCGTTCAGTGACCTATTGACATGTACCTTAATTATTTTTTTTTTGTATAATTCTTAATAATTTGTAGAAAAAAAAAAAGTATATATGTTAATTTCATTTCCATAATTATAATATGTACTGACTATTGTATGCCCTACGGGCGGGACATAGCTGTTCACAATTTATTATGTACCTGCCACCTGTATTATGTACCTAACTATGATCCACAATATAGAGATTGATTGATTGATTGATTGTTTTTAGGCCCGGATAATGGCGAGTTAAGACACGTGTGAAATCACTGATAAAAATTAATCTGGTGAGACGTGTGACCGCTTCGGCAAAAACCAAAATTCCTAATGCCAAACGAAAGACGCGTTGGATAGAGATGGGACATGCGCGAGCCCATAGATAAATTCTCACTCGCGCGCCGATAGCTGAACATCTTGTGCTCTTAGTCATTACTATTTACTACCGCTCTACTTGTAATATTGTGGTTGTCATATTTTGACGTCTGCGGCTCTTTGACAGTTGAGTGTATGTAAACATTGGAATGTTGCTGTGATTTTGTCTAATAGTGAATAATGCAACGTGCGACGTTACAATACATAGGATAAAGAAAACAATATTTCGTGAAAGCGTCGATCATTAGATTCAGGCAGAGGGCCTAGCTAGTGCATCCGCATGCTCTGTATCAAAAGGTATTATGGGTTTCGCCACGAAGCGATTGGTTGTAGAGGGGCACGGGTGTGTTAGGCAAACAATACAATGACTTATGTATTTCTTAACGAATTGGCGCATGTTAGGAATCCAAAAATGTTTTAATATTAAATCAAGCACTTTTTCAATATTAATATGGCCGTGTTCATCATGAAACACACGTAACATACTTAGTCTAAAACCCTTTGGAACATAACATAATAATCGTGACTGCTCACCTATCGGGTTGTACTTATAGTAAAGTAAATTGTTTTTCTTTACATACCGTGAGCTATCGAACTGACCCTGATCAAGTTTTTCGACTAAAGTAACAGTTTCGTCGTCTGCGGCTTGTGCAACTTGAGCCCAGTTAGTTGGTTTTTGTACGACGCAAAGATTAACCGGATTACGACTGAGACAGCGTGCGACATAAACTGACCTTTTCGATACTCGAGGGTAAAATCATAGTCCTGTAGGAACATCCACCAACGTGCCACCATAGGCAGGAGATTCTTTTTACGCTGAGTCATCTTTAAGGCGTTGCAATCGGTAACTACTTTAAACCAACAAGGTATTGACGGAAATGTTGCAAGGCCTTAAGTACAGCGAGAGTCTCCAGCTCATAGGAGTGGTGCCTGGGTTCCGCCCCTACAGTGACACTATAGTACGCTACTGCATGTCTACGTCCGTCTTTTGCCGTTTGCATTAATACAGCACCGTATCTTAACGAACTTGCGTCAGTGTGGTGTAACGCAGGTTCACTAGTCAAAATTGAGAGGACTTCTTGTCTAGCTCGCTCCTGCTCGTTACCCCAATGAAACCTAACCTCTTTGCGAGTCAATGAAGCGATGGGGGCCACTGTAGTAGCGTATCCTGGAATATGATACGAAGTAGCCGGCCAGACCGAGAAACTGCCTTACTTGCTTAACTGTTTTAGGAATCGGAGATTTGGCTAGTGCATCGATTTTTTTTACGCTCGGCCGGATCTGACCTTTACTGATCGTCCTCCTAAGATACTCCACTTCAGTGGTAAGAAAGGTGCATTTTCTAAAATTAATGGAAAAACCTGCCTTTGTTAAAATCGCCAGAACAGAATCGAGCAAGGACAAACCGTCCTCTATGGTGTCGCTCATTAGCATGACGTCATCTATATAGACCAGGACAAAGAAAGAAAATACATTTATTTAGCACAGACTAAGAGACACACAATACACCAGATACCAGGACCTGACCTGCATCGATGAGAGATCTCAGTGTATCGGATATAATGCGCTGATAGACCACAGGAGCATTAGCGAGACCGTAAAGCATCTTGAGGTATTCAAAATGCTCCTCTGGCGTCACAAACGCAGTTCGGTGTACAGAATCTTCGTTGATTTTAATTTGATGGAAGCCTGTCACCATATCTAGCACAGTGAAATAGTTACATTTCCCAAGCCTATCTATATGATCATCGATCAAAGGAAGAGGGTATCTGTCTTTTATCGTTATGTTGTTTAGAGCTCGGTAATAACAACCATTCTATCCGATCAGTCTTTTTTTACCAACAAAATCGGACTTGCATACGAAGACTCTGAGTCACGGATTTATACCCTTTTCCTTTAAGTCACTAACGATTTCGCGAACACGCAATTTTTCGCCGTATGATAATTTGTATGGTCGATAGTTAACAGGTTCTTCACTAGTGAGCCGAATGTGCATCTCTCCGGTATTAACGGTGGTTGACGCTGTTCCACTGAGGAAACATTTTGAGCACTTGTTTAACACAAACGATAAACGCACTGTTTCATCTCCACACAATTGTGTGTTGACCAAATCGACTTGCACAGTCGGTTCACTATGTGTCAGGTTATTTACAAGCGAACTATTCCTAATTATTCGCTGCGAATCGTTAGTTCGAATGTATGCGATGCCTTTCCTATTTAGTACATGTATACCGATAAGCACAGGCGCACTAAGGTAATGTGTAAGGTAAATGTAAACGGGGCACAACATAAAGACCTACCTCTAAGGTGACCTCGCTAAATTCTATTGACAAGGTTACGAAACAATCGGTACGCATTTCTATTCTACAGTCGCACGTTATGTCACGACAAAAGTTGACATTAGTTTTATTTCGCGTTTCAGAAGGTTGTTTTGTAAAACAAATATCCTCGGTGTGACCTACTTTCTTACAAAATGTACACACGACTTTAGAAACGGATTTGTTAGTAGATTCAAGAGTAGTTGCGAATTAATTTTTAGGGTTCCGTACCTCAAAAGGAAAAAACGGAACCCTTATAGGATCACTTTGTTGTCCGTCTGTCCGTCCGTCCGTCTGTCAAGACCCTTTTTCTCAGGAACGCGTGGAGGTATGAAGCTGAAATTTATATCAATTACTCAGGTCTACTGTCCCTTGAAGCTGTGAAAAAATCAAACTTCTAAGCCAACGCAATCAAAAGATACAGCCGTTTATGCCGCAAATTTTCGACACTTGCAAGGGAATCAAAACCTACAGGGTGCTTCCCGTGAACTCAGTATCTTGAAATTTGGTACGAAGCAACGTCTTATAGCATAGATAAAGGAAAAATTACGAAAACCATAAATTTTTAGTTACATCACATAATATTTTTTTTTTATAATTTTAAACTTACTACCCATTTCCTCATAAACGCGTAGAGGTATTAAATTGAAATTCTTACCAAATACTCAGGTCTATAATACCTTTAAGCTGTAACAAAATCAAACTTCTATGTCAACGCAATCAAAAGAAACAGCAATTTAAGCTGCATATTTTGAAACTCGCAAGTACTCGCAAGGGAATCAAAACCTAAAGGGTACTTCCAGTCGACCTAGAATCTTGAAATTTGGCTTGAAGCAACGTTTTATAGCACACATAAAGGAAAAATTCCGAAAACCTTAAATTTTTAGTTACATTACAAAATATATATTTATTTTTTAATAAATATAAACTTATTACTTTTTTCCTCATGAACGCGTAGAGCTATCAAGTTGAAATTCATATCAAATACTTAGATCTAATTGCCTTTAACCCGTGAAAAAAAAAAAAATCTAAGTCAACGCAAAAACGCAAAACGCAAAAGTACAACCATTGATACCGCATATTTTGAAACTCGCAACTACACGCAAGGGAATTAAAACCTAAAGACCACTTCCCGTTGACATAGAATCTCGAAATTTGGTAAGAAGCAATAGCTTACAGCACAGAGAGCAAAGAGATCTTTGTCTTAAATTTATGCTCCTCCATCTTTCCCCATTGTAATGTTATGAATTTCATTTTGCAATAAAAATACCATAGTTATGACACGATTGTCGTAATGAACGAACTTTGTAAACCTTGCAGGTTTGTACGGAACCCTCGGTGCGCGAGTCCGACTCGCACTTGGCCGGTTTTTTTTAATGCTACCGACATCTGTCTTACTTCGTTTTGTACAATATTGGCTTTTATGTCCGGTTTGGTTACAATTAAAGCGACGTAAACGATCGGTATTTATTCGGTTCGGGGGAGGAATCAGTGGTGGATCGGCCATTACAGTGCGTGCCACGTAAGAAGAGACTTGACGAGTGTCAGTAGTGGGGAGCTTGCGCAGGTACAGTCATGTACGAAATAGTTATTCATAATTTGTGTGGCTACCTATACAGGGATTTTTCGATGACATTTAGATTAAAATTCTACAGAATCATATTATAATATTCAATGATATTATAAAGAAAGATACGCCATGTTCATACTGAATGGCGTTCAGATATCGTTGCGTTGTTATTATAAGTACTAACTTAAAGGTACGACAGCGATAGATAATACGGAACGTATAAGATAGAAAGAGATAGCTAGTTTGTATGCATAGCATGCTATTTTGTCCCTGTCACGCAGCAGATTGCCATTCTATTCTCTATTTTGTACACCTTCCTTTGCTTCTTTTGACATATTATTATAGGTGTACACGTCGTAAACCATCTTCCTACAATGCCTTCTTAAGATTTTACCTCGAGGCATAATTAATATTTCACTTGCACTCGTTTAAAACTACACAACTATAAACAAAGTAGAAAATAAATACAGGGTGCACTCGTCTCTACTTGCGGAGTCAAGCGGTACCTGCGCGGGGTGAAGAGAGCGGCAGGCGACTAACGCGCATGCGCGGTGCCGTGCCGTGCCTCCCGCGCTCTTACCGCCGCCCCGGTGACGCCCGTCCCTTCCCGCCTCAGACCTCATACCGCTAAAGAGACCTATAAACATTGATATATAAAAAACCATAAATCGTCTACTGCGCTTATCAAACCACGTGGTTTCTCAAGTCTCTTCTTACGTGGCACGCACTGTACGTGTCTGATTATTATTAGGTACACTTGCACTTGAACGATCTGATTTCACATAGATTGATAAGAATTCTACGATGGTTTCTGGTGTTAATTTCGCGTTTGTGGCAGCCGCACGTATTTTTATGCCGCGCACAATTATGGCGCACAATAATTCATCGCTTAACCCCTTCACTATAATACGTAGTCGTAATAATGATTTTCGTGCGTAGTCTGCAATTCTGCATACGTGGAGTACTTATCAGATTCTTTACACATCACATCAAAAAGAATATTTGCGAAGTCAATACGTCGCGGACAAAGTGATTTGAGCTCTAATTTGAAGTTTGACCAAGTACGATTGTTACTAGTCCACTCGCTTGCCAGGAACGCGCGTCGCCCTTTAGAGATAGTCCCACACGGGTTAGGCACTCCTTTTCCTCCCACTGGTTTTCAAAATCCGAAACATAATAGTGGTTGAGTCTCACCAGGTTTATGGATTTCAGCGCGTTGATGAGACGCTCCGTGATGTCCGTTGAAGCCGTTGTTGATATAGCTGAGCATCTGGCGTCGCTCGGGGTGCTGCCCACGCTCTCGCCACGTGGCACGCTCCCTGCGGAGGCTGGTACTGGCTCGAAGAGGGCAGGCAACAGCGGCGGCGGCGAGGCTGCACGTGATTCGGCGCGCTGCTCTAGCGTCGTCAGGCGGTTGAGGATTGCTTCCATCGTCGATGCTAGGTTACCTAAATTAGGCGAAGACGCACGCTCTCGCGGTGGCGCTCGTTTTCTACTCGACATTATGATGGAACCAGAAATGACTTGGAGCGGCTATAATAGCGTTCAATCCCACTTCTAATTTTAGGAATTTAAATCAATTTTATTTAAAAAAAATATTGTCTGTAAAGTCGGTTTACGGACGATAGTTTAACGTGACAACGTCATAACAAAACATTAATGAAATGATTGCATACTTTTATGAATAAAATTTAATTATTTTTATTGAATTATTAATATTTTGTATGAATACAAAGAAGGAGTAAAATGAAATCTACAATTTAATTGATAAATTTACTTTTATTTGCACTCATTAATTTAAATATGTTTATTACTTCAATGAACAGATTATTTTAACTATAACTTTTATACATGTCAGATTAATGTTAATAAATAGTTAATTCGAAATGACGAAATTGACCATTTTAATAAATTTTTTAAACTTACTCCTTTTGAAAAGCCCGCCTTAACTTATTTAATATAATAGTAGATTTCCTCGAACGGCGATTGGCCGAATCAACTTATCGTTTGGAGACATTCTTATGACATGTGTGAGGTTAAAATTTAATTTTTAATCTTACATTAATAACTATGCAAAATCATTTTTTTTCTTTTAATTATAAAAAAGAGAAAACTTTTTTTATCAAACTTTTTATCTATCATCAATTACATGAATCACCATAATTTTTTAGTCAATTGTAACATAACCTATTATTACTGCACTCGCCGACCGATGCGATTTTTTTCAATAATAAAAGAAAAACACTTTAAATTATACTAGTAATCAGAATAAAAATGCAAAAATAATTTACATTTATTGCAGCAATTGTTGTAATAAACAATGAAAACCACTTAAACTTTTTACTTCACTTTATAAACAGTCGACGAAACAGTTCACGTAAGTTGTGTGCTGCCGTTGTCTTTCTTCTCCTCGGACGCATAGGACAATCGAGTGGAAGGGAGATAAATGCGGCGCAAGCCGAACGCTCAAGCCGATCGTGCCTTTCGCTCGTTCGTGCCGCGCTCTTGCTCCGATCGTGCTCGGCTCGGCTGAAGCGTAACGGGACAGTGAGTCATCCTTTTTCGTGCATGCAGCCGGCCGTTCATCGATTTATTAGACGTTGTCATGTCATAAAATAACATTATCAAACGAAATTTTTAATCATTTACAAATAAAATAATTTTTAACAAATATGACACGATATCTTAAGACAATGTTAGCGAGCGTGCGCCTGTTGGCCAAAAGAGGGTGCGCGCCGGTTTCCGTTGGCTTATAATTATAGGGCTGGTCTGTGGTCACTCGTAACTCCCTCCCATCCGAAGTTGCAGCTAACACATCTTTAAATCAGTGTCCATTCAAAATGTATGTATATTTGGGAACCTAAATATTCTGTAATCCAATCGGAATAAATATACACTACATTAAGAATATGTTTGATTTACAAATTATTTTGGTATTAAGTTTGTATGAACTACGCATTAGCATGCATAGTTCGCCGGCCCCTTAATGTAATCATGTTGCAAACTGTTGCTTTACAAAAAGTAACTTCAGTGTGGATGCACCTTTACACTTTGTCGTCAACACCGTTCGACGATCGGGAAAAAGAAGTTTCATTCGTTCAGTGTCTTCGTCGGGGTACAAGCGTCGAAACAAATAAAACGAACGTGGTATTTAATCATTATGTTAAATTATAATACATTTAACAATTAAATCATCAATATTGCATAGTCGGCATCTACTGCGTAGAGCGCGTGATGACGGCCGGGGCAGAGTCGGGTGGAGGGGCCGGATATGGCTGGACGTGGGCCGCTAAGCGCCGGTCGCGGGCCGGCAAGCGGCCGGACACGGGCGGTAAGCGGCCGGACACGGAGGCTAGTCGCCGGACACGGGCGGCTAGTCGCCGGACACGGGCGGCTAGTCGCCGGACACGGGCGGCGGGGGCGGGGGCGGCGCCAGGAAGGCGGGTGGCGGGGGCGCGCCCCAGGGCGGAGGGTTGAACCCGCCGCGCCAGCCCATGCCCATCATGCCTGCACACAAGTTACTGTCACATACCACAACATGGTGTACGAATGTAATTATTAAATAAGTAAATTAAAACTTAAACTTTGTTATTTGCAATAAGGCCAATATCAACATTATTTTAATTAAATAATCATGACAAAATTAATTAAACGTCATCTTGGAGTCCCAAGGACAACGTTAAGTGTATCTACGCAGACAAACATTGAGCTTACCTAATTCGTTACTGTGTGATATAAAGGACGAACCAAAAACGACTATCGACTTGACTATCTGTGGTTAGTCCAGTCATTTGGTAGTTTTACCTGGAAAGTTTTTAAACTGGTGATTTAATTGAGTTCGAGAACGAGAAATGAGACGTGCTCTCTTCGAATTTTCACATCGACGCTTATTGTTTTATCTTTGGCGCTCGCACCGCTATATTTGAAAAATGGCGCCTAATAACAAACAGATTTTAGACAATATCTCCTTTCTGACTCATTATACGATAAAACATTAATGTAAAAAAAATAAACTAGAGAAAATTTCCTTCAATTTATGTTTTACAATTTTTTGTAAAGTAATAGTTTTGGCGTACGAGGGCCGCAAACTATTATTCATCTTATATACCAACAGGTGTTTTTAACTGTTATTAGGCGCTATTTTTCCAATATGGCGGTGCGAGCGGCAAAGATAAAACAATGAGCGACAAAGTGAAAATTCGAAGAGAACACGTCGACCTCAATAAAATAACCAATTTTCAAAATTCCAGGTTCCACACCCTTTTTGAACACCAAATGACTGTTCTAGGTATAAATCTCGCGCTCTGCGTGTCCAATATAATAATGCCTTCAGAATGCTTGTGGGGCTGCCGCGTTTTTGTAGCGCTTCGGGTATGTTTGCCGATGCGCGGGTAGATGATTTTTATGCCATCATTCGTAAATGATGCGCTTCTCTCCGACGCAGAACAGATGTCAGCTCCCACAGCATGTTGAGGGCATTGAGTGACCGGTGGGACTGCCCGATGCTTGGCAGATGGATGAGGCTGCACACACAGGTCGACTCAAAGTAGCTACTTTGAGTCGACCTGTGTCGTATTTAAGTTATACGTCATTATGTGCTTTTATGTTTTGTTTTCTACATTGTGTTGTATATTATTGTCTGTTGTTATTTGAATTGTACTTGTTGATTGTGTGTGTTACTAATATTAGTTAAGTAAGTCTGTTTCATGTACCTATTACTAACATTATGGACCGAGTGCAATAAAGTTTTTATTATTATTATTATAAATACGATGAAAAGGGAATACAAAGTGTATAGAAAATCATTTGTTTAGGATACAACTGATATTTTATGTTAATGTCAAACTATTGATAGAAAATAGATCTTGCTTTTGTAATGAAAATATAAATTATAATATTTTTTTATTTGTGACAACATAATATATGTACCTATATAAAATATTAGTATTTTGTGTAACGTTGTAAGTGTTCAGATATTTTTGGTTAGTTGTGTGTATAGAAATTATTGACAAGCATCTGCTCAGATATTAATGAAGTAATGAATGTTCAGATATTAATGGTAACTTGTAGTGTATGGAATTTATTGACATTTTGAATTGTTCAGAAGTATTTGGTCACCTTGTCTGCTACAATACATCTGACGGCGACTGTACCACTAGTGGAGGCTGAGGAACAAAACAACCCTGACACTGACAAACTACCCAAAAACAGGCGAAACCGAGCTAAAAGGCTTACCTGGAACAGCTTGGTATGTTATATGCTGATGCTAGTTATGACATTGATAACACCTACTGTCCAGCAAGATATGAAACTTACTCAACTGACAAAAAATCAAACACTACTTTGACAAGATTGCAGATCTACAAGAAATTAGAGATGAATGGAAACTGAAGGCCAATTCTCGTAATTTAAAACGTTCAAAATCTAGTCGCAGTCTCATCTCAGCGACAAACAAATGTCAAAAACTTGTCAAAATGTAGGAAAATTAGAAGTATTTTTTGACAGATTGAGACTGAGATCAGACTGTGAACGTTGTTAAAATTAGTAGAATTGCCCCTCTGGTATTCTATTACAATATGACAAATTATTGGCGCAATATGGACACTCTGCAAGTATTCGTATCTCATATAAGGGTCAAAACCAAAATTTTGTCCCATATCATAACAATTTCATGTCCACCGACTTTTCCTTATTCCTAACGAAATTCTGTACAATATAATGCTATTTTAAAAATTGCATTCATAGCGGAATACTTCCCTTAATTCAATATTTAAGTTATTTGTTGGTGGTTCAGTGATATTTAAGAAATATTATGAAATGGATTGGAAAATACCGTATTATTCTCCTTCAAAAAACCTGTGTCCAACTATCGATTTCAATGTTTCAAACCGAAAAAAACTTCGAAAATGGTTTCATTTATTCAATAAAGTATTTATGAACCTAACCAGCATAATGAAGAGTGCGTTTAATCACTCAATATCTAGGCAACTTATATGTATTAATAATTATAAAAAATAAAAACAATGCGTCTCAAAACGAGTTCATTTATGTTATTTCATTTATGTAACGCATTATTTTCTAATTAAATATTGTTGTAGTGTCAAGGAAGTCAAAGGTTTGTGGTTAGAGTGGAAAAAAAACATATTTTGGATTTTCCTTGATAATTTCTAAAAAAATAACATGTAAGTATGTTTGATCTAAACCTTATTATCGGAAAACTATTTTGTTTGTGCTATTCAGTCGCTTAGGAGCTGTAATCATTAAGTAAATAGTGTGTCTTGAATTGAAATGAAACATTTCAAAAACATCGTCCATGTTTCCGTTATGTTACATTTATGTTACATTTTTATGTAACGTTACATAAAAATTGCATTAAGGTGTGTTCACAAACACGTACTATGTACTTTTTATGCGACAATAACAGGTACATATTTAGAGAATTACAATCATTAGAATCATTAATATATCTTTAAGTTAGATTTTCTCTAAGTTAGATTTCTACCACCAACCACCAATCTCTTATGGAAAAGTGTTAGTGGTAGAAATCTAACTTAGAAAGATGTATTATTGATTCTAATGATTATACTTCTCTAAATATTGTTACGAGCTTGGGGTTCGTGACAATAAAAACTGCCGATTTAATAACCAAAAAAATGACACTTTACTCACCAACACTAATTACAACTCAAACACACTAATTAAGAAACACAATTTCACTTACTGATCACTCTTAAGTCGCACTCGAATATCGCCTTCGATGTTATCGCTCGTATCGCTTAATCGAAACTATGTGTGTCTCGCGGCCCACCCGGCCTTATACAGCGTGGCGGTACAATGGTGACATTAATTTAACACACATATACGTTTTCACATTTTCATTTCATGAAGAAATTATGTTTCCAATAAACGTTATTATTTGCGGATTTATTTAAAGTTTTCTAAAATAGCATTTTGGAGCAACCTGTACTTAAAGAACTGTCGCGCAGCGGTCATTTGCCGAGGTCACGGATCATAACATCGCATCAATGAAATTAAAATAAATAAACAATACTTTAAAGTAACGTGATATCCCTTTGTCGGCGAGCGGGCGGCGCAGGCGACGCGTGCCCTCCCCCCACCCCGTCGCGTCGCAGCGAAATCTAATTCTTTTTTTTTGTATATCTAGTGCTAGCCTAACTCGTGCCCTTGACACACTTCTTCACAGTAGTGCACATAATTACGTCGACTAATTTTGTGAATGTTTCCGCGAAAAAGACGCTTACCTATTGTTTTATTTATTTTTGTGTAATGAACTAATGAGTAATTAGATTATGGTACTGCGATAAAGACGCTATGTTTTGTTTTCGTTTTCTAATTTAGTAGGTACGTTGACATCTCTTGCGATACGGGCGCTTTTATTTGTGTTATTAGTGCTTGTGTAAACTTGTGATCGTGATGGCAAATACACATCCGAACTACACAGCAGCTGAATATGCGGACATGATCCTAATTTACGGAGAATGTCGTCAAAATGCCGCTCTTGCCATAAGGACATATCGCGAGAGATATGGCGGTTCAAGACAATGCCCTACTAATCCTCGCACTATTATAGGAGCTCTTCAGCGCATCCGCGAAAACCGGCCAGTGGATCATAGGTCTCAACGCCCTGATCGACCACCTACACGACAAAACCCAATCCAGTTAACTGAAAATGTGCTACAATATTTGCAAAACCAACCCAAAACTAGCCTCCGCCAGAGCGCTAGGCATTTTCAAGTTCATCACAGTACCGTCCATACGATATTAAAGCGCGAAAAGTGGCAGCGCGTGAAGCGACGCGTTGCCGCTCCGAGTTAACGTAAGCCAGCGTAACGTAGGTAAGTAATTTCATGAATGATTTTTTGCAAGGGTGATCCCAATTTTAGTTACATTTTAATCATTTAGTTTGTTTGAAAAAAATTTTTTTTCAATTTACGAGTTATTTTAACCTACTAAAATTAATATGATTAAAGGGCACTAGCCCTACACGTGTGTTAAATTAATGTCACCATTGTAGCGCCACGCTGTATAGTGCCGCAGAGCTAGTACATAAACATCTAGAACGTTCGAGTACATACCGGTCCCGACTGACTCGACGTCGATAGTTCTCGGAATTACTAGTACTTAGAAAAAGGTCAAGTAGGGTCAAGGTCCTAGTACCAAGGTACTAGTTCCGCTACCCGATACTAGATGGCGCTAGTGGTAACTGATGTCGCCATGTATCAAGCATTATTTGCGGCGCGCAACAATATGTACCTGCTATTTTTGCGAATCATATTTTGATCAAGATAAAACCTGACACTGACCTGCAAATTGCAAAAAACTGAAAATTGAATTTCGCGGTCTCAAATACCCATTCACCTTAAATGCATCGAAGTGAGTTTTTTTTATGTCAATCTTACATTACAGATTATTACATTTTTATTATCAATAAAAATAATTATAAAAAATACTTGACTGTTTTTTTCTTACATCATGAACATAGCCCTTATTTTCCTTTATGTTACTTTAAGTTACTGTGACATAAAAATAACAAATGAAATGGGACAAAATTCCGGTTTTGACCCATAAAGCAAGCTCGTTGCGAAGAGTGGTTGATGCAATTTCATGTTCTGATTAACCAACTTGAACAAAGCACGAGTGAACTAAATTATTACAACGAATTACCGAGGTCCCAACGGATAATTCAACACAGGTTCAAAAGAGGATTGATCGACGGAGTAGGATATGTTGCAAATTCGTTATTTGGAGTGTTAGATCAACATTTTGCAGAACAATATGAACAGGATATCGACACAATCCAACATAACGAAAATCACCTATTCCAACTGCTTAAAAACCAGACAAGTGTTCTGGAAACCGAGAAAAACATTGTAAAGCGTAACGAAGCAACAATGGTGAAGCAGTTCACTTTAATTAACGATCACCTCACGTCCCTAGAAAACAAGACGCTCAAAGATAAACTTGAGAGTTCACATGCATTCTACATCATTACATCGGCCATAGCTGCAGAAAGAATGGCCCAAAACTTAAAAGATATTCAAGAATCACTCATCAACACCCTGACAAATATGTACCAAGGACATATGGACGTACATCTACTATCACCAACCCAAATGCAAAGCGAACTAGATAGACTAGCTCGACTACTACCTCGCGATTCTACACTACCTGAAGTTCGTAATGACATAAGAGACATCTACAGGCTGTTCAGAATACATGCGCGCATAACACAGCACTACCTGTTGATGGAAATAAAAGTACCGATCTTGAGTGATGCCCTATACGAACTTAACAGACTTATCAGCATTCCTCAACGTATTGACATAAATCGGGTAATGTATGTTATTCCCAACTCTGCATTAATAGCATTTAACGCCAACCAATACTCATTTATACCCCTAGAACAATATGACATTAATGAATGCCAAAAATTACATGACCAATCTCTACTGTGCAAACTAAATCACCCTATATACAACACCGGTGATCGCCACAAATCTATTTGCGATGTACAGCTGATCCGAGACAACGAAGAACACAGCGTTTATTGCCATACGGAAATAAAAACATGCGCTGACAAATGGGTCAAATTACACAAACAAAACACCTGATTCTATTATTGTTGTGACACGTGCGAAGTACAATTAGTGTGCGGCACTCAAATGACATCGGAGACGTTACGTCACTCGGGTCTGATAACGCTGAAACATGGATGCAACTTGTAAGGCGACTCATTCACATTGCACGCATATATGCAACATACAAGTGACATTTTGGTCAATGAACCATATGCAATGATCGTGCCCACGATCTCTCCAATCAACAACATAATCAATACCTCGATTCGTAACTCATCGTTGCATATTGAAACGCACGAAGAGATGTTCAAGAAGATTGACACGCAACTACGCTCTATAGAAGAACAGTCTAAGCTAGACACCTTATCCTTTCACGACGTTCATCACTACATTGCAATCTATGTGGTTGTTGCGATTAGCATTGCACTGTTTGTAACATCGATGTACTTTTGGCGAAAGATGGCCACCCAAAGAAAATGGGAGGGTCCGCAAGATGCGAGAAGCAGAAGCAAACGAGAAGATCATGGCATCGAGGAAGGAACAGCAAGATCGACAAACGGGACTGAAAATTGAATAAAGTGTCGTGTGGTAACCCTACCTCAAGTGAAGTGAAATTTGACACTGAAAAACATAGTGAGGTGTGCTAATTTATTAATATGGTGACATTCTATTTATAGACGTTAGTTATATTTCTTCACAGGAGTCGTAGATCAATCATATTTACATTAGAGTCCTGCATTTTCACATTTTTTACATTATTTTTTACATTGTTATTTTATTATCTTACATATTTTGGGATTGCTTTATTTAGTTATTCTCTTTCTGTGTTGTGGCAATATGTACGGTGCACGTACATGGGTTTTAAAATATATTTATTACAATAAGTTAGCCAGTAGGCTCGCGTATTTGCACTTTGGACGCGACCTACATTTGGCAGTGCATTGACATTACCTACTTATGTTAGGGAAGCACCCTACAAATGAATTAATTAATAATTTATTAAAGTGTATTATAATTACTATTGTACTGTTGATGATGACTGTGCTTGGGGTAAAACGTCGGAAGAACAATCAAAAGTGAATTCCCACTATCCAGCCGGTCCGGGGTGGATAGATGCAACACGCGTTTCCGAGTATCTTACACCCTATATCGAGAATCATATACCCTAGGGTCTCTGTTGTAGGGTGGATAAACGGAATAACCGAATGATCCAATAAACAACTCGTCAGGTTTTTCTTGAACATGAGGATGGGAAGTTCTTTAAATGAATTATGTAATTTGTTTTATACCTGAATGGCATTTTACGAGTACTTATACATTCCCTCTTAAATATTTGAAATCAACATTGACGTAAGTTTGATTCTCATTTTTTCTTATTTCCAGCAGAGGCTTTTTTGTGGCTCATTTCTGATTGAATAAGAAAATAGTGCGGATTTTGTTTTACTAGCATACATAGTTCTCTAATGCAGATTATTTTTAGATTATATTAGAGATTAATATCGGTAGGTACTGACCGGGCGGCGGCGGCGCCATGTGCGGCCCGGCGGGGCCCACGTTGGGCGGCGGGCCCATCTTGCCGTCACCCTGCAAGTGTACGCAACATGTTTACAAGTGGACCACATACTGTAGACTAGTAGACAACAACGTATTAAGAAGCATGTGCCGTTCCTGAATAATAGGCACACAGTCACATGCAGCATGGCGGGTAGGCACGCTGTAGTGACGTGACGTACCTAGTGCGGGTGCACATGGCGGGTAGGCACGCTGTAGTGACGTGACGTACCTAGTGCGGGTGCACATGGCGGGTAGGCACGCTGTAGTGACGTGACGTACCTAGTGCGGGTGCACATGGCGGGTAGGCACGCTGTAGTGACGTGACGTACCTGGTGCGGGTGCACATGGCGGGTAGGCATGCTGTAGTGACGTGACGTACCTGGTGCGGGTGCACATGGCGGGTAGGTACGCTGTAGTGACGTGACGTACCTGGTGCGGGTGCACATGGCGGGTAGGCACGCTGTAGTGACGTGACGTACCTGGTGCGGGTGCACATGGCGGGTAGGCACGCTGTAGTGACGTACCTAGTACGGGTGCGCATGGCGGGTAGGCCCGCTGTAGTGACGTACCTGGTGCTGGTGCACATGGCGGGTGGGCCCGCTGTAGTGACGTGACGTACCTGGTGCGGGTGCACATGGCGGGTGGGCCCGCTGTAGGACGTACCTGGTGCGGGTGCACATGGCGGGTGGGCCCGCTGTAGGACGTACCTGGTGCGGGTGCACATGGCGGGTGGGCCCGCTGTAGGACGTACCTGGTGCGGGTGCACATGGCGGGTGGGCCCGCTGTAGGACGTACCTGGTGCGGGTGCACATGGCGGGTGGGCCCGCTGTAGGACGTACCTGGTGCGGGTGCACATGGCGGGTGGGCCCGCTGTAGGACGTACCTGGTGCGGGTGCACATGGCGGGTGGGCCCGCTGTAGGACGTACCTGGTGCGGGTGCACATGGCGGGTGGGCCCGCTGTAGGACGTACCTGGTGCGGGTGCACATGGCGGGTGGGCCCGCTGTAGGACGTACCTGGTGCGGGTGCACATGGCGGGTGGGCCCGCTGTAGGACGTACCTGGTGCGGGTGCACATGGCGGGTGGGCCCGCTGTAGGACGTACCTGGTGCGGCTGCACATGGCGGGTGGGCCCGCTGTAGGACGTACCTGGTGCGGGTACACATGGCGGGTGGGCCCGCTGTAGGACGTACCTGGTGCGGGTGCACATGGCGGGTGGGCCCGCTGTAGGACGTACCTGGTGCGGCTGCACATGGCGGGTGGGCCCGCTGTAGGACGTACCTGGTGCGGGTACACATGGCGGGTGGGCCCGCTGTAGGACGTACCTGGTGCGGGTGCAGCAGGGCGGGCGCGGGCGGGGGCGGGGGCGGGTAGGCGGGCGGGAGCGGGGCGGCGCTGCCCGGCACTGGCGGCTGTGCGCCTGCGCCGCCTGCAATCGAGGGTAACAAGAAACGTGTCAGAACAGCTTTTGAAAAATATTTCACATAAAATGCGTCATAACCTCATGTAAAGTTGCATACAATGTGTGGCATTACTTTTAAGAATGTATCTATTAAAGTCTATGGGGGACAAACAGGAATAAAAAGTTTCATGTATCCTCCTATCACTAATAGGGTGACAGATAGGATTGAATAAGTTCGAACTGTCCCCTTATTGCTAATTGGGAGACAGATCAAACTTTTTTTTCCGATTTGTCCCCCTATGGGGACAAAGCAGGGTGGCAGATCGGAATAATTCATCAATGCTTAACGATATTTAGCGTTGGTTAAAATTGCTCATGGTTCTTTTCATGTCAACATTTTTTTCCTGAAGGAAGTCGAGGTATAATACAGCAAATAACGTTATGATATGTTACAATGAGATATGTTACATCTATGATATGATATGTTACATCTTCTTTAATTGAGCAATCTTCAAAATCTAGCAGATCGGATAAATATAAAAAACCGCTTTGTTATGAAAAACAATTTAAATTTCATATTTAAATAATAAACTGACCAAGTGCGAGTCGGACGCGCACACGAAGAGTTTCGTACCACAAGGCAAAAACGTCGAAAAAAAACACGTTTGTTGTATGGGAGCCCCCTTAAATATGTATTTATTTTATTCTGTTTTTAATATTTGTTGTTATAGCGGCAACAGAAAAACATCATCTGTGAAAATTTCAACTGTCTAGCTATCACGGTTCATGAGATACAGCCTGGTGACAGACGGACAGTGGAGTCTTAGTAATAGGGTCCCATTTTTACCCTTTCGAGTACGGAAACCTAAAAATTACTTGGTTGCTTAATATTATGGTTCTCTTTCGATTACTCTTAATATGTATCGTTGATAACTTAAAGTTTGCGGCAGGTACCTATGTTCTATCTATTACGAAGGCGGGTTGGTCTTAGTTGAGTGTGTAGTGTAGATGCAACATGCAATGTTTGCACACTATGCATGACCAATATTTAAGGGAATAAACAATTTGTTTTTTTTTGCACATACATAAATATGTACATATTGAATCAATGTTATACTTTCTCTCTGTTGCTGGAATTTTTTATTATTCCTTTATTATTTTTAAAAATTATCAAAATTTTTAAAGTTGTTTAGCGGAAGTTCCCATTATGATCCAAGAAAATCCAACATGACGGCTGCGAAAAATTGTCATCATGGGTGATAAAGCCAATAATGAGGTCAAAAACATTTTAATTTAAATGCCTTCTTCATGACGAACAAACAATACGGCTTTACAAAAGGTCGTTTGATTACAGGTGCGGGTATTGCTCTGCAGAAACACATATTTAACGCCAGGTAGAACTCGCAACATGCAATTGGAATTTTCTGTGATCTCTCCAAAGCCTTCGATTAAGTGGACCATGACACGCTTTTGGGTAAACTACGTCATTTCGGTGTTCGACACGAAGCTCTCAATGTAATCAATTCTTATTTACATAATAGGCTCCAATGTGTAGAAGTTAGGCTTGTATCACACGTATAACAACCACGTGTGCGGGCGCTAATTTGGATGAAAATTACTAGTTAAACTCACACGGACCACATTTTGCCGTCGTTATCGACCGCGTTTATGATACCGACCACATCGCAGCCACGACGCAACCACAACGCAACCACCAGCGACACCACGAACTAGCGGCCGGCCACAGCGCAAACACAACATTTTGTAGGGACCACAACGCAACCGCAAGAAGCCGTAGCGACATTAGCGTCAATTCACACGTACCACAACCACACCACAGCCACAACCACACCACAACGACGCCATGTGGTCGGGCGTATATTTTGTATTGAAAATGAATATTACAATTTACACGTACCACATTTTGACGTTTGTTATCGACCACCTGTGTAATACAAACACATCGCAATCACATCGCGACGGCAACGCCGCCACGCGGCGGCGGCACCGCGGCCACATCGCCACGACATTACGTCATCAACAGCGCGACAAGGATAGCAACAACAATCTTTCCTCCATGACTACGTTCAGTCAAGCCGTGTTACCTCTACTAAAGCTGGAGTATAACTGCACATGACCACGTGTGGTTACCACGTCGCAACAACAGTGACAACGCAACCACATCGACATTTTGTCGGTACCACAACGCAACTGCAAAAAGTCGCTGCGGCACTATTCACACGTAACCACAGCTTGACCACATTATGTCGCTGCGACGTGGTGTGGTTGTGGTACGTGTGAATTGACCCTTATTCATATGTAACCACAGCTTGACCACATTTTGTCGCTGCCATGTGGTGTGGTTGTGGTACGTGTGAATGGGCCCTTAGGGTCAATTCACACGTACCACAACCACACCACGTCGCAGCGACATAATGTGGTCAAGCTGTGGTTACGTGTGAATAGTGCCGCAGCGGCTTTTTGCAGTTGCGTTGTGGTACCGACAAAATGTCGATGTGGTTGCGTTGTCGCTGTTGTTGCGACGTGGTAACCACACGTGGTCATGTGCAGTTATACTCCAGCTTTAGTAGAGGTAACACGGCTTGACTGAACGTAGTCATGGAGGAAAGATTGTTGTTGCTATCCTTGTCGCGCTGTTGATGAGGTAATGTCGTGGCGATGTGGCCGCGGTGCCGCCGCCGCGTGGCGGCGTTGCCGTCGCGATGTGATTGCGATGTGTTTGTATTACACAGGTGGTCGATAACAACGTCAAAATATGGTACGTGTAAATTGTAATATTCATTTTCAATACAAAATATACGCCCGACCACATGGCGTCGTTGTGGTGTGGTGTGGTTGTGGCTGTGGTGTGGTTGTGGTACGTGTGAATTGACGCTTAATGGTGTGAAATCTTCCGGGCTAACAGTTCAGTTAGGTTCAAGGCTCAATACTGGGTCCATTCTTTTTGTTAGTGTATATCAGACTTACCATTCTATTTAAAGGGTATCCGTGACGTTGTACTATTTGTTGATGAAATCTCTCTTATCTTTAACCCGGCGAGCGTAAGGTTGGGTGTTATTCACCCAGCCTGTAATAAATCATTCGATATTTTTTATCTCGTACGTCAAAATGAGTTGTGCGTCTGAGTAGCTGCGCGGGGGCAGGTAAGCGTTGTGTTTCACGACGCAGTTGACCACCGACTGGCTAGGTGTTTAGACGGTGTCCAAGCTGCGGCTGGGTGAGTTTCACCCACCTTACGCTTCGTGTTACAAATTTGCGTAAATACTTTTTTGTTTTATATTCGATTTATTTAGTTTTTTTTTTATTTGTTCAGGTAAATAATTGATATGTCATACGAAGAAAACCAAAGAAGATTATTAAGACTTTTCGAAGCAACTGGTGATGATACTTCTTGTTATGATTCCGGGAGTTGACTTGGAAGTTGATAATGTTAGCCAAAGAAGCTCTGAAAGTGACTCGGAACAAGAGATAGGATTACAAAATGAGGGAGAAAAAGAGTCAGCTGGATCCGAAGAATGTGAAAGCGAAGGAAACAGGTCATATTTGCCAAAAGCCAGAAATGATTACCTTTTATAACCAGACCAAGGGAGGTGTTGATGTTGTAGACGAGCTGTGCGCCAACTACGATGTTTCACGCAATACAAAGCGCTGGCCAATGGTAATTTTCTATGCAGTTCTGAACATGGCTGGTATAAATAGCAATTTTCAAATGAATTTTTCTTAGAGACCTAGGAATAGGTTTGGTTTCAGAACACTTGCAAAACAGAAAGGAGAATCAGCATTTACCTCGAGAGCTTCGCAAAAGAATTTTAGATCAAGTCGGTGAATCCTCACACTCACAACAACCTTCAAATAAAGTTCCTAAGCCTATCAGGAGATGTGAAATATGTCCGCTAAAAAAAACCGCAAGACTAAACACACTTGTTATAAATGCAATCGTTAGTTGTGTATGGAACATGCTGTTTTTACGTGTGGATATTGCGCTCAAACTGAAGATGATTATGATAATTCTGAATAACTATGTAGTATAAGTTTAAGTTTAGATCTCATTTGTTTCCAAATTTTATTAACTAGAAGGAAAAGCTTTTCGTTTTGTTTTTTTTAGTCAACTTTTTTCATAAAAGAATAATTCCAAGTGCCATGCTATGTTTAAGTAAAAAATGTTGATTTTGTTAATTTCGTAAATAAATATTTAAAAATATTTATTCGCTTTATTTGTCCCTCTCAAACACTTGAATTATTAAATAATGACATTAGTAAATAAAAACATAAATAAAATATGATAAACGCATTAAAATGGCTAGTCCACCATTAAGGCGCGGGCCCACCGCGGCGCATGCTGTGCACGGGCACGCGGCGCATTTTAGCTGCGTGTATTAATTTGCTTGACAACGTGGCTCTACGTTTCCACTGGAGTACACGAATATGACCCACGACTATGTATAGCGTGGCACGGCGCACGGAGAGGCTACGCACGTGCCACTGCAATCCACGGACACGGGCTTCACTGCGGGAGGTGTGGGGAGGTGAGACGGGCGGGAAAGATGTACGTTACCCCAGCAAGAAAGTGTCTCCTAGGGTTATAGGAGTAGAACGTATGATTGGTGCCTTATGTGCTGTAAATGTGCCTCCACACAAAAAATGTGTGCCCCCTGTCGTTTTGGAAAAAAACGATTCCTGCTGGGGTAACGTTTTTCTAGCAGGAAAATTCTAAACGAATGATCGGAGAGAGAAAAATTGTGCATGGCCAGAGAGCTTATATGTGTGCCAAAATGTGCCCCCAAAAATAAAATCTGTGCCCCTTCAGGTTTTCGAGATATTGCATTTCCTGCTGGAGTAACGTTTTGATGAATCGTATATCTCTACAACCATTGCATGTGCCCCTGTAGAATAAACATACACGAGTAGCTCTTAATGTGTGCCCCTTAGTGCCCCAATTAGATTTAAGAAAATATTTATAGTTTTCAAGTTATAGCGGTTTTATGAAAACCCGAAAAAACATCGCAGCGCCTAAATTAGACAAGAAACAAGTTCGCTGAAAACTGTATTCGGTCCTTCTTGACGCTAATAATAACCATACAAAGTTTCAAAACTGTTCATGCATGCGTTTTTGCTAAAAGTCAAAACGATGGTGTCATAACTATGACGGCAAAATACAAGGAACCGGCTCAATCCGAGATGTTGTAACGATCTTTACCTTATTTAAAATAGAGGGTAAGCAGACCGTCCAATAATTTTTATTAGGGAAGATAAAATACAGAAAGTTATAAAAACAGCTAGTTATAAAAATACTAAATAGCACGCACTCTCAGAAGTTTATAGTTCACACACGCGCGCACTCACTGGAGTTTTATAGTTCACGTTATGGAATCAGCTCAGCACTGTAGGAACGGGTATCAGGCGTCAGGGTAGCAAGTTATACGAGGTTAGCTCGCGAAGATTAGAAGTAGAAGGTCCCAGGTGGAATCTTTAGCTGGATCCCCTGGGTTAGTCAAAGATGTCGCAGCAGAACCAAGCAGTTCAAGTTGACACAGCAAAACCAAGCAGTTTTCTGATGCTTAATGTCTCAGTCCCAAGACTCGAATGCCAGCAGCCTCCAGCTGTTCGTGAGCTTGTTTCTAAGTAGTCTTCCTTTTTCAAATATCAGTTTTCTTCTATGTGGCCATCATCTCATGTGACAAGTGTATCCGGCCAAGACATATCCACGAGTGCGTAAAGAATATTATAAATATAATTTAAAATTAAGTTATTTAGACTAAACAATCGTAATAATCTTAATATTACAATAGCTAAACATATTGATAAAAATAATTTAAGTTATTTAGATCAAAGAGTAATTACCATAGACTAAGCCAGAAAGACATTTAAAAAGTAACTGACAGTTTGACAATTGACGTGTCACAACATGAAAATTGAGTAAAAGTATAATGTAAACATATAAACAAATAAAAAGGATGATAAATAGTATTAAAGTGTAAGTAATGATAAATAGTATTATGCGTGATGAAAGTAAAGTGTAAGTAAGCATAAATACTATAATGTGTAGGTGTAAACCAAAATCATGTGCCTTTAGTCAAAAATATATGGTGAAAATATTCAGCTTGGAATGTTTCGCATTAAGTAAATATAAACAAAAAACCAAAATATGTAAACAATGGCTGGTTATCCGACCAAATTCCAATGACTACTAAAAAGCGACTGATTCATACATATCGATGACCTTCTTTATTGGACGTAGTTTACCTAAGCTGTTGTCCGTACAGTCGCGTTCAAAAGTTTTGGGGGCTAATTAAAAAATATATTAAATGCACCTTGTGACTATAATAAATGAAACAGCTTGTTGATGTGGAAAATATTATTTTTATTCCCTTAATTTTAATTCTTAAAGTAATTATTGCATCAAATCACAGATCAAAGTTCCTACCTATAAATATTAGAAATTATATTTGCACGTTGTGTAGTCATTATTATTTAAATCACAGATCAGTTTTTCATCTATTAGTAATTTCGCATCACAAAAAATCACAGATCAGTATTAAGTATAAGTATAATATATTGTGTAAAAAAAATATTAAATTTTAAATTACAGATAAATAATTTTCTTACGAGTAATTTGCTTATACATAGATTCAGATAAAGTGTGTTAGTATAGTAAACCGCATAAAGATATAACTGTAAACATCGAATTTGCACAAATTATCTGATGGTTGTAACGTCGTACGTTACATTTTGCATAATTAAACACATTTTAACTAATTTAACAACAAAATCACAGCAACATTCCAATGTTTACATACATTCAACTGTCAAACAAACGCAGACGTCAAAATATGACAACCACAGAATATTACAAGTACCTAGTGCGGTAGTAAATAGTGATTACTAAAAACACAAAATGTTCAGCTATCGGCGCGTGAGTGAGAATTTATCTATGCGCCCGCGCATGTCCCATCTCTATCCAACGCGTCTTTCGTTCGTCATTAGGAATTTTGGTTTTTTCCGAAGCGGTCACACGTCTCACCAGATAATTGATATCAGTGATTTCACACGTGTCTTAACTCGCCATTATCCGGGCTTAAAAACAACTACCTAATCTACATAATTCTCCGCCATCGAGCAATTAAATTCGGTGTCTTTGAAACCCCCATACTGGGTAAGTGTTGGATAGCATTTTCATGAGTATATTTTGTGTTCTTTTTTCTTGCAGGTTAACTTGGCATGTATGCTTATTTTATCTGAATTTATTATACGCTAATTCATGTATTTCATTTTAATCTAAGGCCTTCAGCTTAATGCATTTTGACTTTTCGTGCTTCACACTCAAAATGTATTGCATCATGCCTTTTTTCACTCTTCCATTTTGTAAACTCCGTCTGATTGTGACAATCCACCATCACCTACATTAGCGCACTGTATTGCTACTCGCTCTGCCTGGCTTGGTGTCGCAATCAGCGGAGTTGACCAATGGTCATCTCGTGACACGCTGGACGTCATGTTCCAGGGTCCAAAGTTCCGGTTAGGGAACATCAACAAGCTTAACGGCAGCACATCTGGAGCCACGCGGCTGATTCCGTCGTGACTCGTGCGTGCCTGCAACTACCAGCATCGGACGTCCCATTTGTTGGCCATCTTGCCACGTGGGCCGAGCTGTTTAACGGCGGTCGTCGCGAACACCTGACGACCGGCACCCCTACGCATCCAGCGTGGCACCCCCGCTGCGGTCATCGCCACGCCGGCTAACAGGGCAGTACAGCGCTACCCACAGGGGAGACTCTGGGAAAATTGTGACCTGTAGACCTACCCACACCTTTTCTTTTTCTAAATATATATTTTTATGTTGACAAGGTTGCGTGGTCTTATTTTTATAACCTGCGCCACGCAAACCCCTTTCGTCACATTGGCGCCCTAAAACGTGGTTTTACGGTCACATTTTCCTCGGGGTTACCTTGTGGGTATTTTTTTTTTTGTATGTTGGTGTATTTTGGTGGTTGTTTTGTGTAAAACGTTCTGGTTGCCAGCAACTAAGGTGTACGCAGCGCTACCTTGTTTTTTTTTCTTGTTTGGTAGGAACGGATTGCACCGTTGCAACTTAATTGTTAATTTTTTTTTTTATTTAAAATAAAAGAACGCATTTATCGTTCTTTTATAGTGGTAGGGCCAATAGTAACGGCTCGCCCCGGGGAGGTACCACGCTCATTCCTATTTCTTCCGGTAAGCAGCTCTGCTGTGTGCCGGATGAAGGGATTGGGTTGCCGGGTTATCAATTACTGGCTACTTTAGACTTAACAACATTGTCTACTGGTACACAAACAGTGTTTTATCTAATAACACTCATATGTGTCAATTTTTTAAACATAACTTAGAGTCAATTTTTTAATAAAACTTAGAATCATTTTTTTTTATTTATTAAAAAACATTGTAAGAACAAAAATTAACAATTTTTAAAATCAAGCATTAGAACTTAAAACTAAAAATAGTATCACACAACTTGTATCTACAAACTTGTATATTGGAATTATAGCCTAATTATCAATACATCTTGTACTTGTTTACATTTGACCTAGATCACTAATGTTCCATACAGTGAACGTTTTTATTGTTGACAACTCAAAAGTACAGTACTATTTCATTGATCTACCAGCTGTTTCCAACAAGTATTGCAACCACAATTCCCACCTACCTCCTTTTAATTAATAATTATCCTACTAACTGTCTACCTGCCTATTAACTTGATACCCTTGCCTTGGTCTATATAGCTTTTCTGAGTACAGTCAACAGCAAAAATTTGTCATTGGATGTGACTTATATTTTAATTTTCAAAACTATATTGTCACCATTTCAGAATTTAATACCAAAAGCGTACACATTAGTTGCACCGAATATTTTATTTTAATATAAATATTTAAATTAGTTTACAAACTTCAAACTTTAAAAAAAGAAAAAAAAATTTTTTTTTTCAACTTTTTACAATTCATAACGTAGTTTCCCTCACTTTACACGGACAACAACCAAGACGTTAATTTTAGTTTGTTTTGTAACAGTCGGAGTAATTGACGCTTATCATACCATGCGGATTGCTACCCAACACTTACCAGTCTTACGGATAACTTAATATTCTTACATTTGAACTCAATTTGAAATAACAACATATTTTTCTTGTTTTAACTTCATTTTTTTTTTTTTACTTTGTTATATTTAAGCCACTGCATAACACTGTAGTGCATAAATACAATCTCAGACGGAGACACGCTCACTAGATGTCATCATCAGTGTCTTCACACGTGTCCTAATCCGTCAAATTTTTTCGGCCTCCTTATTCAGCCCCGATGGAGAACCACGCTCACTTGATTCTATCATGTGCCTTACCCGTGGTCTCTCCACATTTATCGGAACCTCTGGATTGGTTGTTGCCAAACTCGGTACGTTTTACTTACCGGGAGTTATTATTTCTGAGCGGTTGCAACTCATTAAATAAGCCTATGCAGGAGCGGGTGGATACTCCTTAAGAGCGTTACTCCAGAGCGGCGCACCTCGCGTTTAGGTAAATTTACTCACACAGCTATACAGTTAAACGCACACACAGCCGTCTGTGTTGGAGCGCGTATCATACACCGCTTAGAATCATCTTGATACTTAGCCAGTTTTTAGTTAGTAGGGAATGTTTTCGTTTTCCGTAAGCGGGATTCAGTTTTTTATTTATTGTAATAAATGAGCAATAAATTATTATTAGTTAGGTTAAAGTAAATAAAAACAATTTCGTGTAAAATAAAATCTTAATATTTGTTGTCTCTAAGTTTCATGGACCTAGCTTTTCGGGGATCAACAATTTCGGGTAACAGGCATTTATTGTAAAAGCTGACTAGCCGATGTTCCATATTTTCGCTCCAAAATTTATCGTCCCTGATTATGTTTTCAGTCTTCAATTTAAAATCTTTGCCTGTCCACACAGCAAACAGACAGTAATTTCTGTTAGTTATATGCAGCTGCCCCTGTATCTGATAAAACCAGTCATGGCGTCGATTCACAGATCCATCTATTTTCCAGAATTTAATTTTTTTTTTGGCTAATAGCAAAATCTGCCTCTAATCCAAATGCCGAACTAGGACATTTAATTTCGGTGATGCCATCATCGTCGATTAGTCCATCCAGCGAAGCACCTGTAAACATAATAATTTGAAACTCAATACTCTAATTACTTCTTTTTAATAGAATTTAAGAATACAAAAATAAATTGTTTGTTAGAAAAATCTAAACTTGTACCTGCAACTGTTCTATGGCCACTTTTTCGTTTACTTTCCCATGTTGAATACTAGGGATATGGTCCAAGGAATATGAGTAAAGAAATTGTTTAACCAAAGGGGCTGGGCTAATAGTCGATCGCCGTTTGCACACTTTACAGAATGAAGAGGCTGTCAATAAACAACGTCGTAGCTCTAGCCAAAGTGCACTCTCTGCCTGAAGTACAGTATCCCTTTCAACTTATATATCAATGCTTTCAACTTCTTGTCTATTATTTACCTATAACATAAAATTTGGAAATATATTTTTAAGTCTAATATTATCAGAAACAATGTACAACATGTATTTGAACTTATGAAAGTATACTGTAAATACGCACTTGTTCTTGAAGGTTCTCATTCTTACAAGATTCCCTGCGTCAGGATCTTGAATTGAAGCCGTTTCTAATGCCTGCAAGTTTTCTTGAATTTCCAGTGTTTTATCACTGTCTTTTTCATTTTCTTGAGTCTGAAAATAATATGTAGAGTATAATATAGTGACACAAACCGTATGCACCATGACAGGCGATCGATTGTCGGCTTAAGATAGCACATAACTAACAATGTTTTTTTTGTGCTAAAATATGTATACAAATGACCAAGTAATTCTTACAAGATTCCCTGCGTCAGGATCTTGAATTGGAGCCGTTTCTAATGCCTGCAAGTTTTCCAGAATTTCCAGTGTTTTTTCACTGTCTTTTTCATTTTCTTGATTCTGAAAATAATATGTAGGGTATAATATAGTGACACAAAAAGTAAGCACCATGACAGGCGATCGATTGTCGGCTTGAGATAAATAAATAATGAAGAAAGGTCTTATTTAGTTTTGGTTTAACAACTGCTCAATCAAAACCAAGGAAACACGTGTCTGCCGCAGCTAGTAAAATATAAAGTAAAAAAATAAAACTTACAACAGAATTTTTATTTAAGTCCTGGTTTTGAAGTATTTGAACTTCTCTTTTCTGCCTATAACAACGAATTGGATATTAACTTTATCTTATTACTACTGTGTTTCATAAAAATATCCAAACAAAAAGTAATAAAAAAAAAATTACTTCAAAAAGTAGTAAGTATATTGTTTCTTATTACACCTAATAAAAATATATTTTTTATAAGTAGAGAACCTCGGTAACATACCTTTTAGCTTCATTAGCCTTGGCCAAATTTTCGTTTTTTTTTTGTTCCCATATAGCGCCTTTTGTTAGCCATATCTGAAAAAAAAAGTAAAATGAAAACATACATAAAGAAGTCTAATTTAATTTTTCTTAAGTTAATAGAACACCATTACATTAAAATATGTACTCACCAGTTTTGTAATATAATAAAAATATATTATAATAAAAAGTATCGACATGTCCTAGACGCGCTAAAAACTCGCGAAAGTACGATAATATTTTACGCGACTCGCGGCTACGGGAGCGACACACGTCCTACCTCTGAAAGGCCTCAGCCGGCACTGAGCGCTGGCGTGATTCCGCGCCGATTATATAGCAGCACTAAATAATTCATAGTAAAATAAAAAAAAAAGTTATTAAAAAAATATTTGTACCATGTTTTAGAAGGTAAATGTCTTCGTTTACTAGGCCTAAAATAACATATAAATATTTCAGATTTCATCCTAAACTAACGCGTTTAAAATATCGAAAAGTGGCTAAAATTGACTCTTTTGAATATACTTTTCTTGAATGAAAACTTACAGTAATCGTTTTTTTTTTTCAGCCATGCACTAATAAATGCTATTATTATTTATAAAGCAACGTTGTTATAAGTTTGTCGTATATGGTTTTACTAATACCTTGCATTTGCGTAGACCATCGATCGCTAGTTTAAAAAAAGGCTTGCATAAAAACTGTTCTAATGAGAAAACTGTACGAATAAATGAAAATGTTTTTCAGCCATGCACTAGATTATGAAATTCCCATTAATATGACGTCAATATCTTATCTATAAATTAAACAGATTATGGTTTTATTGTCCGTCGGAAATCATCAATTTTGACTCCAGCGTGGCTCTAACGGATCAACCCTCTTAAATAAGCCTTCGTCCAGTTTTTTAATTTCCAAATACAATTTAACTTATCTGAGCGGTTTGCAACTCATTAATTAAGCCTTTGCAGGAGCGGGTGGATACTCCTTAAATAAGCCTAAATTCCTTTTCAATAGTATAAACCCAGTAAGTTCTTTGCTTCTATAAGCCGAATGTACGTCTGTTTTGCGCGAGTAACAAGTCAACTATAGACATGTAACTCTCACATAGCTGCTAGGGCGCGGACTCACCTCTTGTTAAGGTAGTCTGCCAGTATGCAAAGATTACGAATATGAGATATGATGGATGAACGATGAAGAATACAAGGGGTCGTAATTCAGATGGAGGTATAATAGGAGTAAAGGATTTTTACTGAGGTAAAAACCCTCACCAAGCGGCGGGGTACTGTAACGTCGTACGTTACATTTTGCATAATTAAACACATTTTAACTAATTTAACAACAAAATCACAGCAACATTCCAATGTTTACATACATTCAACTGTCAAACAAACGCAGACGTCAAAATATGACAACCACAGAATATTACAAGTACCTAGTGCGGTAGTAAATAGTGATTACTAAAAACACAAAATGTTCAGCTATCGGCGCGTGAGTGAGAATTTATCTATGCGCCCGCGCATGTCCCATCTCTATCCAACGCGTCTTTCGTTCGTCATTAGGAATTTTGGTTTTTTCCGAAGCGGTCACACGTCTCACCAGATAATTGATATCAGTGATTTCACACGTGTCTTAACTCGCCATTATCCGGGCTTAAAAACAACTACCTAATCTACATAATTCTCCGCCATCGAGCAATTAAATTCGGTGTCTTTGAAACCCCCATACTGGGTAAGTGTTGGATAGCATTTTCATGAGTATATTTTGTGTTCTTTTTTCTTGCAGGTTAACTTGGCATGTATGCTTATTTTATCTGAATTTATTATATGCTAATTCATGTATTTCATTTTAATCTAAGGCCTTCAGCTTAATGCATTTTGACTTTTCGTGCTTCACACTCAAAATGTATTGCATCATGCCTTTTTTCACTCTTCCATTTTGTAAACTCCGTCTGATTGTGACAATCCACCATCACCTACATTAGCGCACTGTATTGCTACTCGCTCTGCCTGGCTTGGTGTCGCAATCAGCGGAGTTGACCAATGGTCATCTCGTGACACGCTGGACGTCATGTTCCAGGGTCCAAAGTTCCGGTTAGGGAACATCAACAAGCTTAACGGCAGCACATCTGGAGCCACGCGGCTGATTCCGTCGTGACTCGTGCGTGCCTGCAACTACCAGCATCGGACGTCCCATTTGTTGGCCATCTTGCCACGTGGGCCGAGCTGTTTAACGGCGGTCGTCGCGAACACCTGACGACCGGCACCCCTACGCATCCAGCGTGGCACCCCCGCTGCGGTCATCGCCACGCCGGCTAACAGGGCAGTACAGCGCTACCCACAGGGGAGACTCTGGGAAAATTGTGACCTGTAGACCTACCCACACCTTTTCTTTTTCTAAATATATATTTTTATGTTGACAAGGTTGCGTGGTCTTATTTTTATAACCTGCGCCACGCAAACCCCTTTCGTCACATGGTATTTGGCTATAAATAAACATATTTACGTATATGGGATACGTAACAACATTATCACCTGACTGTGGAATGACACTTATATATCTAAAACGCCATCAAATCAAAATTATGTGACACTACATAATCAGCTTTAATATAATCGTTGGTAGAATAGACAAAATTGTACAGGGTTATGATGAATGCTCCAGGGTAGCCCGCGAAATACAAATTTTCTTACGTTTTTTGCAATTTGCAAGCCAGTGCTAGGTTGTATCATGATTAGATATTATTTTGATGAGAATATTGTTACGAGCTTGGGGTTCGTGACAATAAAAACTGCCGATTTAATAACCAAAAAAATGACACTTTACTCACCAACACTAATTACAAGTCAAACACACTAATTAAGAAACACAATTTCACTTACTGATCACTCTTAGTCGCACTTGAAGATCGCTTCGATGTTCGCTCGTATCGCTTATTCGAAAAACTATATGTGTCTCGCGGCCCACCCGGCCTTATATAGTGCCGCAGAGCTAGTACATAAACATCTAGAACGTTCGAGTACATACCGGTCCCGACTGACTCGACGTCGATAGTTCTCGGAATTACTAGTACTTAGAAAAAGGTCAAGTAGGGTCAAGGTCCTAGTACCAAGGTACTAGTTCCGCTACCCGATACTAGATGGCGCTAGTGGTAACTAATGTCGCCATGTATCAAGCATTATTTGCGGCGCGCAACAATATTATTTGATATTTGATTCTGTGATTTTTGTGATGCGAATTTACTGATTATATGTTAGACTTAGATGAAAAACTGATCTGTGATTTAAATAATAATGACTACACAACGTGCAAATAATTTCTAATATTTATAGATAGGAACTTTGATCTGTGATTTGATGCAATAATTACATTAAGAATTAAAATTAAGGGAATAAAATAATAATTTCCACATCAACAAGCTGTTTAATTTATTATAGTCACAAGGTGCATTTAATATATTTTTTAATTAGCCCCCAAAACTTTTGAACGCGACTGTACGGACAGCTTAGGTATAATACGTCCAATAAAGAAGGTCATCGATATGTATGAATCAGTCGCTTTTTAGTAGTCATTGGAATTTGGTCGGATAACCAGCCGTTGTTTACATATTTTGGTTTTTTGTTTATATTTACTTAATGCGAAACATTCCAAGCTGAATATTTTCGCCATATATTTTTGACTAAAGGCACATGATTTTGGTTTACACCTACACATCTCGGATTGAGCCGGTTCCTTGTATTTTGCCGTCAAAGTTATGACACCATCGTTTTGACTTTTAGCAAAAACGCATGCATGAACAGTTTTGAAACTTTGTATGGTTATTATTAGCGTCAAGAAGGACCGAATACAGTTTTCAGCGAACTTGTTTCTTGTCTAATTTAGGCGCTGCGATGTTTTTTCGGGTTTTCATAAAACCGCTATAACTTGAAAACTATAAATATTTTCTTAAATCTAATTGGGGCACTAAGGGGCACACATTAAGAGCTACTCGTGTATGTTTATTCTACAGGGGCACATGCAATGGTTGTAGAGATATACGATTCATGAAAACGTTACTCCAGCAGGAAATGCAATATCTCAAAAACCTGAAGGGGCACAGATTTTATTTTTGGGGGCACATTTTGGCACACATATAAGCTCTCTGGCCATGCACAATTTTTCTCTCTCCGATCATTCGTTTAGAATTTTCCTGCTAGAAAAACGTTACCCCAGCAGGAATCGTTTTTTCCGTTTTTTTCCAAAACGACAGGGGGCACACATTTTTTATGTGCGGGCACATTTACAGCAGATAAGGCACCAATTATACGTTCTACTCCTATAACTCTAGGAGACACTTTCTTGCTGGGGTAACGTACACGCGGGAAAGCGAGCGACGCCATTTTGTAATTTTTTTTTAGCTCGGTTAAAGCAGACAGTAATAGAAAAGATTTTGACGACTTAAACAGTGCACTCTAAATGGTTACGGATTGGTAGACGTGTTACAAATTTTGTCGACGTTAATAATGCCCTACTGCAGGTCCAAAATTGGTTCACTGTTAATAATTTAACTAAATTTAAAATGGAAAAAAAAACTAAGTGCATAACATTTTTTTTACTAAATGTCAAGGGTAGTGATTGTGAGATAACATTGAATCAAGAGAAACTAGAATCATGCTCGACTCAAGACTACAATGGGGTTTCCATTACCATCTCTTGCAGGATGGCTAAGTTCAGCAGCTTATGCTGTCAGAAAAATCCATTAATCTAGATACCGCGAGACTAGTCTATTTTAGTTACTTTTATAATATCATGTCTACCGGTATTTTTTCTTTAAGGACGGGCTGCAGACATCGATTCTATTTTTATTCTGCAGAAAAGAGCCACCAGTCACAAATAATCTCCGCAGGCGCGATTCTCTAAGGGAACTGTTCAAGGATATTAAACATCGGTGTCTTGTCAATATATCTACGAAAACATCATGTATGTAAGGTACTGTTTAAAATGTTATAATACTAGCCCCGATGCAAAATAGTTCGTCTAGTATGGAAAGTAGTGCAAAGCGTAAAATATAGAAAGTAAATATTGGTAAAATAATTAAGAACGTTTAATAAAAAGTAAACCACAATTTGAAAAGTTTATTTTAAATTCTTTCATGACTTTACATACTTAACATAAAATTTTATTTAAAATATTCTAAAAAACAACGCAAAAGTATTCGTCTACCCTTGTCACTCACGCAAAATAGTTCGTCTACCACTTAGTTGTGTGTGCCTTTGCTCTCAATGACAGCTTTAATGCGAAGAGTCATGGTTTTTTTTTTTTAATCTTTATTTATTAAGAGGCTTTTACCTTACAAGGTACGTCAGCCTCATCATACCCTAATCTAACTAATTCTTACACGTAATTATAATATTATACATACAAATATATTATTGCGTAAGAGAGGGAGAAAGTGATGCAGCAACCATTTCACAAATCAGTTTGGCTTCTCCCGAATTAGGTGTAGATAATGCTTTAATGAAAGCCCCAACGTCATACATATTAACTTTTAACTCCCGCAACACTATCTCCCTCTCTCTCCTGTTCTTTTCAAACGTTTGGGCGCATTATGTCCAATTCGCAAAATGTCCAACTGTCCAATTCTCAACTGGTCCAGTTCGCAATTGGTCTAGTTCGCAATTGGTCCAGTTCGCAATTGGTCCAGTTCGTAATTGGTCCAATTCGCAATTGGTCCAATTCGCAATTATGGGGCGTCCGTCTAGTTCGCATTAGGGGGCGACCTTTATTACGAGAGGCATTTTTTGACAAGAACACCACGTGAGATTGGGTGAAATTCGGCTCGAAGTAAAATGCATATAATTTATGATCTACTCTTTTATTAGAAAAAAAAAAATTACAATTCTGAGCTTATAAATCATAATATCGCTATTCATTAAGAACAAAAAAAAAACACGTAGGTAATGTAGTAATGTCAGTCGTATTTTTTTTAATGGAATCAACATAATGATGGGTACTTACGTAGTACCTATCTAGAAATAATGATGTATTTTGACATCAACGCTTAAACAATGTAAGACGAAGAAATATAATCTTTGTGAAAAAGCTTTTAAGACTAAGTTTATCATTTTGCAGTTCAATCAAATATTTATTGTACTTTTTATCAACTGTGATGTCTCTTGTCGTGAAAGAATGATGATTTCATGAAACAGTTATTCTTGGGACTTACGTGGTCTTAGAGAGTTGTGTTGATGACTTTAATGATTATAATTCTGTAAACACATATTTCTTACGGCCGCGATTCATATATTAATCAACGTACAACTTAATACTGACCAGCAAATTGCAAAAAACTTGAATTTCGCGGGCTACCCTGGCGCTTTCGCCTTAAACGACTTTTTTGGACCATTTGCTAATTGGACAATTTGCTCATTGGACAATTTGCTAATGGGCATTGTTCATATTTTTTTAAATGTTGTAATTGAAAAACCATTTCGAGGAATAGCGTTACTGATCATTACGGACTAATTAATTTTGAAAAATATTCATGTTATTGATATTTTAGATAAAATACGATTGACCTTCTTTGCCCTTCAAATTACGTACGACTGGCTGTACAGTTTTGTATCGTTGCCTCAGAAAATAAAAAGTAAGAGGCAAGTATTGTCTACAATCTGTCAAATGTCAAATTATTGTAAATATGTCAAAAATATAAACATTCTTGTTTATAAATCTCATTATTACATTACATACATTATTTCAACACTCGACAATATTTAATATACTGGAAGAGTTATGGAATACAGGAAGTGCTTTGTTCCAACTAGCAATAATGAGCAAAATAGTACCTAATAATGTCGCCACGTGCGTTATTATTCTATTTCTAAGTCGCCGCGTCGATTGTTCTAGTGACGATAGAGAGTAGTATATTCCTTGGTGGACACTTACACATAAAAAAACCATTTGTAAATAAATACGCTAAGCTAGGATTCGATTATTTAAGACGTCTATTCGGCCTATTGACACTTTGACAGATGTGACATTGTTGACGTTGTGTTGACAGATTAAATTTTTTAATAATGTACTAGTAAGGCAACGGCACTTAATCTTTATGCTACTGGATGACGTCACCTACCTTAAAAACTTAAAATAATTAAATAATTTTTATTAAAATAACTATTGAGCCAATCATCAAAATATTCAAATTAGTTTCTCAAAATGCTCTAAATTTACAAAAAATAAAATAAAATATAATGGTTAGAAATTTTGGACAATCCCCATTGGACAATTTGAGGACTGGATAATTTGAGAATTGGACAATTTGAGAATTGGACATTTTGAGAATCAGACATTTTGAGCCCACTGGACATTTTGCGAATTGGACATAATGCGCCCAAACGTTTTCAAATTCCACCAGTAAATGTTGGACATCTTCGACTTTATTACACACTTGGCAATTAAGGGAATCTACTTTTTTCATTAGGTATCCAAATTTCCTGGATGGAAAATGACCAGAACGCAATCTATGTGCCATAACAACATACGACCTCTTTGCATGAC
The DNA here is from genome assembly GCA_963855955.1 of Luperina nickerlii. Taxonomy (NCBI): domain Eukaryota; kingdom Metazoa; phylum Arthropoda; class Insecta; order Lepidoptera; family Noctuidae; genus Luperina; species Luperina nickerlii. The sequence goes on along the minus strand of OY979674.1, from coordinate 22,635,768 downwards.
TTTCAGCGAACCAAGGGATTCGAGGAGGCTCACTTTGCAGAGTCTTATACCATATGCCTTTTTCTTTAGACTTCCTGTCGAAATACTCTTTAAAACGATTGTAGCATATGTTCTTGTAATAGCCAAGTATTTCTGTATAGAACGGAGCGATGTCAATTTCCGATCCTTCCAAAATAGCTTTCTTTGCAAACATTCAGCAGTCAGCCTTCTCGTTTCCATGTATACCAATATGAGATGGAATCCATTGCAACCTCAAATTAATGTCACTAAGTTCAAGAGGCATGGTTGCAACCAACGCTGCACACTCCTCAGGCGTAATTGACTCCCAGACAGTCAAGAGTTTAGCCTGTAAGTCACTCTTCGATCTTGATGGATTTTTACGGAGAACTTGTTTCATTTTGCACCATAGGGTTTCGATCGGCGACAAGTCCGGGCTGTTAGATGGCCATTCGATTGTAGGGATGCTTTTCACCAGTAGCCACGTCTTTGTTGTCCTTGCAGTATGGCAGGAAGCATCATCCTGTTGAAAAATGAAGGAATCTTGATGCTTAAGTGACGGAATAGAGGGCAGTAAATTCTCTTCCAAAAGGTTTTGATACCTTGCAGCATTGATAGAACCATCCACAAACTGCATACCACCAACACCTTGTGCAGACATGCAGCCCCATATCATAAGAGACGCCGGAAACTTTGCGTTTGAGAGAATCAGTATGAAATGCCTCATTTTTGTTCCGAATCTCTTTTTATAGTGCTGAATGATAGATTGGACTGTAGACCTGGGAAGTACAAAGTCTTTAGTTATTTGGTAAGTTGATTTGCCAGCATCGACCCCACAAACTATTCGCTAAGCTCTTCACACACGGGTTTGCAACGACCCATTGTTATTTGAAAACTAATGAAAAAAACTGAAATTTTCAGAATTTATACTGTCTCACTTGACAAATGACACAGAATTACTTTTACAAATTTAAATTATGCAACATAATTGTACAAAGAAGGAATAATCTTATTTAACTCACCGATAGACGAACTCTTTTGTATCGATTAACAATTAGACGAACTGTTTTGCTTATAACATCTTGGAATTTAAAACAGGATATGTATAAATTTAAAAAGTTAAAATAGTTTATTGGTTCATAATTAAAAAATGGCATAAGTAACGTGACATGGGGAAGTTGGTATAGGTCTTGGTGGGGCGTGTTCATCTGCCAGGGAACACGCACCTATAAAGTGCCAAGAATACCAGTAGCGTACACCTCGCGAGTGCGGAGCCGAGGCTATCAGGCGCACACCGATAAGTTCTTCGTATACGTCCACGCCATCTCTAGACTGACGCCTCGGTCTATTGATGGGCCTACATTTCATCCTGTGTGGGTCCTCCCTCCTGGGCAATGCTGCGGTCCACAACGAGTCCCCGCACGCTTCCACGTACCTCGGGACCGCAGTAGCTGAATACGTAGGGCGACAGGCGAACCTTCGGCGCCTTAAAACCGAATTATCTGAGCAAAGGGAAGAAAACCCGAACGAAAAAAAAAAACTACAGCAATGGGAAGAAAACCCTGAATACAAATAAAAAAATCATCCTACATAAAGGGAAGACAACCCTAACAAAAAAAATCACGGCATCTATGGAAGAAGCAAGACTTAAAAAATAAACTACCCCAGGAGGGTACCGGTAGAGAATCCATCGGAGAATCCCTCTCTGAGCACTGCTCGGGCAGCCCCACGTATTCTGGGGGGGCAAAGGATTGCTACCCAAGGAAATTACAACGGACAGACCAAAGAAAACGTTGACCCAACAACTATTTCATCCAGGACTATTCAACCGCCAAAGATCCTCGTACCTCAGCGATGTAACTGAGAACAATAGCAAGAATGAATGCAACCCGAGTGCACCATACTGTTGCGCGCCACAAATAATGCTTGATACATGGCGACATTAGTTACCACTAGCGCCATCTAGTATCGGGTAGCGAAACTAGTACCTTGGTACTAGGACCTTGACCCTACTTGACCTTTTTCTAATTCCGAGAACTATCGACGTCGAGTCAGTCGGGACCGCTATGTACTCGAACATACTAGATGTTTATAGAATAGCTCTGTGGCACTATATAAGGCGGGCTCGAGCCGCGAGACACAGTTTCGATTAAGCGATAAGAGCGAGTACATCAGAGCGACATTCGAGTGCGACTTAAGAGTGATCAGTAAGTGTAATTGTGTTTACTAATTAGTGTGTTTGACTTGTAATTAGTGTTGGTGAGTAAAGTGTCATTTTATTGGTTATTAAATTGGCAGTTCTTATTGTCACGAACCCCAAGCTCGTAACAATTGGTGTCAGAAGCGAGGGATAAAAACATGCCGATTTTACCCAAAGACGACATGGAGGGTATCCGTACCCGGAGTCAACGCCAGCAAGAGACGGACCAGAGGCGATTTGGTGGAGCAATGCCACAGGGGTCGGAAGGCCAGCTACCGACCACGGAGGCTGGCTCTTCCACAGCTCCTCCAGCATCATCAGCATCAGATTTTGCTGCTCTGATAATGATATGCTGCAGGAGCAGGCTCGCCGACAGGAGGAACAGGCTCGTCGACTGGAAGAACAGCTCCAGCGGGACAAGGAGGAACAGGCTCGCCGACAGGAGGAACAGGCCCGCCGACAGGAGGAACAGGCTCGTCGACTGGAAGAACATCTCCAGCGGGACAAGGAGGAACAAACTCGCCGACAGGAGGAACAGGCTCGTCTGTTGGAGGAACAGCTCCAGCGGGATAAGGAGGAGCAGGCGCGCCGCCAGGAAAAGCAGATGTTCCTTATAAAGGACCTTCACGCTACCTTCGGGAAAGACATGAAGGAGGTGAAGGATAAGGTTGCTCAACACGACAACCGTCTGTCGGAAGCTGAAACCCGAATCTACCACGTGAATAATCGGGTTGACAACGTGATGGCTGACATGAAGAAAACGCTGGACAACCTTAAACTGTGTGATGGAATCGCAGCTCCCGTAGCTACAACACCTTCGCTACGTGGATTCAAAGTGCCACCGTTCGACGGAACTTCTTCCTGGTCGGCCTACAAAATCCAGTTCGAGGCTGTCATGAAGGCGAACGGGTGGAATAAAAGTCAGGCCATGACTGCCCTCACCCTAGGCTTGCGCGACCAGGCCTTAACTGTTCTGGAAGCTCTCGGTAAGGAAGTGACTTACGAGCAGCTCCTTGAGGCATTGGTGGCTCGGTATGGCGACGCTCACCTGGAACACGTGTTTCGGGCGCAGCTCAAGGATCGCGTGCAACGCAGTAACGAAAACCTGCAGCAGTGGGCCCTTGAAGTGGAGAAGCTGGTTCGTAAAGCTTACCAGTCCGTACCTGCGCTTATTGATGGGAACCTGGTGCAGGCATTCATCGACGGCATCCGCGACCTTGAAGTTAGAGCTGCTGTGAGGCTCGGTCACCACGGGACGCTTAAGGACGCCTTGGCCCATGCATTGGAGGTGGAAGCGGTGCGGCAGGATCATCGTTCCCATCGCGTCAGGGAGGTTGCAGCGGCTACAGTTCGCGACCGCAATAAAGGATACAGCCCTAGGTGCTACGGCTGTGGGGAAAGGGGCCACCTTCGATCCAGTTGCCCTAAGCGAACTGCAGAAAGAGAAGACGGCCGATCTCCAGAGGGCAGTGCGGTTAACAGCACCGCCCAACACCAGCAGCAGGGAAACGAGTAATAGCCAGGACTGCGGGGCGGGTGCTGGCTGATGTTCAAGGAGCCCCAAGGATTTCGATCACACAAACCCATGATGGGAATAGCCTAATCATCAAGGGCGAGGTCAACGGAACGCCGTGTAAGCTGACCATAGATACTGGAGCCTCTCGTACAGTCGTCAGTTCCCAACTTATAAGTCGGTTCCTTGGGGACTCCGCACACAAACGAGAACACATTAATTTGGTAACAGCCACCGGTCAGCGCATACCCGTCCGTGGAGAGAAGAAGATGGAGTTAAAGCTAGGCAACAGAATCTACCTGCATAATGTCATTGTGGCTGATATAATGGACGATTGCATCCTGGGCCTCGACTTTATGAGGAAAAATTGTTGCGAGATCGACGTTAAGCAAGGTGTATTGAAATGTGGACAAGAGGAAGTTTTCGTGGAAGGGGCGTTACCAGGAAATGTGTACAGCCTTAAGAAGATTATTCTTCCGCCGAGATCGGAAACGATTGTGCCGGTTAGTCTTCCGCGGAATCCTGGGCGAACTCCTCGTTGTGTACTCGTGGAAAGGGTAGACAATGACCTTCCATGGAAAGTGGCACGAACTCTGGTCAGAGCCACCGACATCTCAGGGGTACGTGTGCTGAACCTTTGTGATCAGGAACACATTATAGAAAAAGGCACACTACTTGGTACTTGCGAGAAAGTGGATTGGTTGCGTCGATGCCAATATCTATCGACTGGGACCCACAGCAAGGATGCACAAACGAGAGTGACCACACTTTTAGAAGACTGCCGCAACGCTCTGTCCCAAAATGAAATGGTCAAGGCAAAGAAGATGTTACTCAAGTACGCCGAAGTTTTCCCGTCAAACGATGCTGACATCGGGAGGACTGGCTTAGTTCAACACAAAATAAATACAGGAGAAGAATTGCCTATCCGTCAGCGGCCAAGGAGATTGCCGGTAGCACGTGAAAAAGAAGTGGAAACCATGATTGAGGGAATGGTGAAGGATGGTGTTATTGAACCTTCATCTAGTCCATGGTGTTCACCTGTAGTGCTGGTGAGAAAGAAGGATGGCAGCATGCGGTTTTGTGTTGACTATCGTCGTCTGAACGACGTTACGAAGAAGGACAGCTATCCTTTGCCAAGAATTGATGACACGCTGGACATGCTTACTGGCGTAAAGTGGTTTAGCACGCTGGACCTGAAAAGTGGCTACTGGCAAGTTGAAATTGATCCCAAGGACAAGGAGAAAACTGCATTCTCGACAGGAAAGGGTCTGTGGCAATTTAAAGTTATGCCGTTTGGATTGTGCAATGCTCCAGCAACGTTCGAAAGGTTGATGGAACTTGTACTTACTGGGCTAATTGGCGATGCCTGTTTGGTCTACTTGGATGACATCATCATCGTAGGCCGTACGTTTGAAGAACATCTTCAAAACCTGGAACGCGTGCTCATGAAGATTCAGAGTGCCAACCTCAAGTTAAGTCCGAAGAAGTGTTCACTATTCAAACGACAAGTTAACTTTTTGGGATATGTAGTGTCTGAAGAAGGTATCCGCACGGACCCAGAGAAAATCGCCGGTGTCAAGGATTGGCCAGTTCCAAAAGACAAGACGCAGGTCAGAGCATTTTTGGGTTTGTGCTCCTATTATCGGCGATTTGTCAAGAACTTTGCAGATATAGCCAAACCCCTGCATAAGCTAACCGAGGAGAAGCGACATTTCTGCTGGGATAATAGTTGCGACATCGCATTCCAGGAGCTAAAGGACCGTCTGTGCAATACACCTATTTTGGGATACCCTGATGCGGACAAGGAATTTATAGTTGACACAGACGCAAGTGACATAGGACTTGGTGGTGTGTTGTCCCAACGGAATGGTGATCAAGAGGTTGTGATAGCGTACTTCAGCAAGTCGTTGTCAAAGTCGGAAAGGAACTATTGTGTTACAAGACGGGAACTGCTTGCTGTGGTAAAGTCATTGCAGTATTTTAGCAAATATCTTCTGGGTCGGAAATTTCACTTACAAACTGACCATGCTGCACTGAAATGGCTATTGCAGTTCAAAAACCCAGAAGGACAAGTTGCGAGATGGATTGAACTACTGCAGGAATACGACTTCGTGGTCGAACATCGCAGCGGAAAATCTCATGGCAACGCAGATGCATTGTCAAGAAGACCTTGTCCTGAAGACTGCAAGCATTGTACTAGGCAGGAGAGTAAGGAAGTGGTACCTGTGAGATGCTTAAGACAGACCTCAACAACGAGTGGAAGGAAAGCCTACAACGTGCACAGCAGGAAGATTCACACATCAAGCCGATTCTGGAGTGGATGAAGGCCAGAGCTCCTAAGCCCAAGTGGAGCGACGTCTCAGCGATGAGTTCGGTCACAAAAAGCTATTGGGCCCAACGGGACAGCTTGGTGGTTCAGGATGGAGTCCTGTGCCGTAAATGGGAAAATGCTCGGGGCGACAGCTGTCATTTGCAAATGGTTGTCCCTAAAGCTCAAGTACCGGCTGTTTTACAGCTGTACCATAATGGTTGTTCAGGAGGTCATCTGGGTGTAAAACGGACTCTACTGAAGATACGAGAAAGGTTTTACTGGGTCCACTGTCGGGACGATGTCGAGGATTGGTGTCGCAAATGTACAAGTTGTGCAGCTGTAAAGGGACCTCAGACTCGTAGTAGAGGTGCATTAAATTGTACAATGTTGGTGCACCATGGGAGAGGATAGCCCTCGACGTTGCGCGGCCGTTTCCGGAGAGTGAAAGTGGCAACAAGTATTTCATGGTTGTGATGGATTACTTCACGAAGTGGCCGGAAGTCTTTGCCATTCCAAATCAGGAAGATTCGACAGTTGCATCAAATTAGTTCATGACGTCTTCTGTCGTTTTGGAGTACATACCTTTGGAGATTCACAGTGATCAAGGAAGGAATTTTGAGTCACAAATATTCCAGGAAACTTGTAGAGTTATGGGTACTTACTCATAAAACAAGAACGACTTCTTATCATAGAGCCAATTTGGACCTATGGAGTAGAGTCTGGGGATCGGCTAGCAATTCCAACCTTGAAATACTCCAGCGCTTCCAAAATATAGCACTAAGAACTATCTCCAGCGCACACTGGTTTGTAAGAAACTCGGAAATACGCGAATACCTGGAAATGCCGACCATTACAGAAAAAGTAAACAACTATAGCAAAAAGTACAAAGACAGACTCAACAACTACAGCAACTCGCTAGCCAGAGATCTACTCCAAGACATGACCATATAAAACGCCTCAAAAGATGGCACATACTGGAACTCGATCAAAGGAACTGAAGTGTTCCCACATGTAGATTTCGGACTATTCATTGGAATGGCCATCAAAACAATTCCACACTAGTAGACCACATCAAATCATGGCTAAACAGCCGATTGTAGATAAAATGAATGTTGGAAGAAAAAAAAAGTAACGCGACATGTGACAGTAGAACAGCTTAATATTTTATATATAGGTATACAAAAATAATGAAGTTAGAAAAAATCTCACAGACAAAATTTCACACTAGACGAACTATTTTGCATCGGGGCTCGTGAAATACCTCCCCATATTCTTCAAATGAATGATACAAAATTCAAGTCTTGTATAAAACGCACACTATGCAGTCAGGCATATTATAAGTTAGGGGATTACATCGTTGATAAAAATGCCTGGCTCAATGCTGATCCTGCTCCACAACCACAACTAATTGATTAACCCTTGAAAATTTTGTTGGAGCTGCTGAAGATTGTAAGACTATCTTTGCATTGTATAAACTCAATTTCATTTGTATTGTATAATTGCATAGCACAGATGTGAGTTCTATGTACTATAGAGCTACCATTTACCGGGTAATATGTCTTTCATTGACTTGAATGTGCCCTGGCGGCTGATAGTATGTCATGCTCACACAAATGCCTCGCTGACGGTGACGTGTGTGTTGGATCATTTAGCTCCCTTCAAAATGGTTGAGCTGAGTGGTGCTGATCTATGCGTCATGTTCGTGAACGGGTGCCGTCAGTTGGGGCTGGTCATCACTTAGCTGCCTCGGCTTATTTCTAATTATTTTATTTTTGGATTGTAGTTTTGTTACCATTTGCTGTACTCTGGACGCTTTTAACGCGTACGTCTTTTTTACATCATTCTCATAATTATAAATTCAACATTAATGGTGTAACTAATATTTTTGTAAAAATGTAATTTAAAAGAGTACCCATGGAGTTTCTTGCCCGTGCTTCTCCATAGGTACTTAGCTTTGGAATGGGCAACTAGCTTCATATTTTCTGACTGACCGACTTCTTGACATTTCAAAAGTGCCTGTAAATGGTATAATTGAAATAAATGCTTTGAGTTTGAGTTTACCACAAATAACCTAGTTCTAAAAGCCAAGAAAACGAAGTATATAAAGTTCGCCTTGCCCAATGTTAGAACCCTAGGACCTAACATCGTCTTAGACAAAGAGGTACTTGAAACTGTAGACTCGGCAATTTTCTAAGCATAACAGTAGATGCCAAACTTCAACGGGGATCACATATTATAACACCTAGCGGGTAGGTTCAGTTCGGCTGTCTTCAACGTCAGCAAAGTAATACAATACACGTTGATACAGCTTGGTTAGTCTATTTTAGTTATTTTCATAGCGTTATGTCCAAAAATATGACAAATTACAAAAAGCATATTCACGAAAGTATTGCAAATATAACTAGCAAAACCTGGCGTAATACATGCAATATAGTGTGATTAAGAAAAAACCTCTGAAATCTCTAAATAAACATAATAATATATTGAACACGAAAAATATTTTGATTTCATCACTTACAAAACATAGTTGTAAATGCCTACTTATATTATTTTGTTCAATAACGATGAAAACGTTAAACAACAACAATATCGCTACCTGCAAATACGCACTCAAGAGCACGTGTCTATACACATCACAACTGTAAGTATTGCTCACTCACCTAAGTCGTCGTAAGATTCAACCTTTTAATCAATCACACAAAATTATAGTGCACAACACCTAATTCAGTGTTATTATTGCAATTCATAATCATCATTTTAGTGCGGTATAGAGCGATATTTAACTAAATTTAACACTTAGTAATATTGAAAAAATCAAAACGACTTTGTAGACATTTGCGACGACGTCAAGTTAAATGTTAGAACGTACCAAGCCACGGCGCGGGCTGCGAGCTGGGCGGCGGCGGCGGCGGCGGGAAGGCGCCCGGCGGCGGCGGCAGCGCCGCGGGCAGCTCGCCTGCGGGCCAGTCACAGCCGTCACAACAATTATAGCACCGGGATTTGACGGTCTCAAAAAACGCTCGAGAGAACCACCAACTTACTTTTATAACTAACGTTTCAGTGATGACATTCGACGGAAAATTGTGGACGTTATGTGGCGATCACCGCAGTCTTAGAAAACCCTAGCTCAAGGGTTCACAATAGCGACCGCTTTTTCAACGCGCGTTATTCAGGATGAAATAGAAGAGGTGCGCCAAATTAAAAACCAACTAGTTCGTGTTATTAAGTAAATTTAGAGCAAGTCATTAAGAGGGGACGGGACGAGGAATTTGAAAAATAGGTCTTTGAAGAAACTATTGTCGTCGCCTCACCTCAAGTCTGTCCCCGTAGTGTGTGATAGGGACAGCTGCAGCTCAGACCGAAATTAACACAAATATTTTGACGAGATCGACGTTTCGTATTCCCCTTTTTGTCTCCTCGAAAACTGAGCCGATTCAATTATTTTTTACATTAACATTTAAAGAAAGAGTGTTTAGGTTCCTATCATTATTTTTTTATGTTAAAAACTTTTCTAATTTGTCTGTTAGTCCTCTAATCACGGTGGTAAAAATAGGATTGTGGCATTTTTTGTAATTTTTAGAGGGTCATACTTTCTTTACTAATTAGTTCCTGAAAAAAGAAAATGACAGGGAGGTGTTTACAGCAGACATAGATTTTATAAAAAAAAATTTTTGCTCTCGAGGCATTATCAACATTAGCAACGGCATTAGTGCAACTAAGTGATACTAACATAGTTATTAAGTTTTATTTACTAACAAAATTGTTACTATATTATTATGTATACATAGGTTAAGGTATGTATCTATGGGTCTTTGTTACCTGAAAATAAATGGTTTATTGGCGGCGCGTGGTGCGCGAACAGAGCGGTCAGCTCATGTACTGAGTAGTGTGCTGTGTGTACGTACGTGCTGCGATGTGCGGCGGCGGCATGATGGCGCGGGGCGGCGCGTGGTGCGCGAACAGAGCGGTCAGCTCATGTACTGAGTAGTGTGCTGTGTGTACGTACGTGCTGCGATGTGCGGCGGCGGCATGATGGCGCGGGGCGGCGCGTGGTGCGCGAACAGAGCGGTCAGCTCATGTACTGAGTAGTGTGCTGTGTGTACGTACGTGCTGCGATGTGCGGCGGCGGCATGATGGCGCGGGGCGGCGCGTGGTGCGCGAACAGAGCGGTCAGCTCATGTACTGAGTAGTGTGCTGTGTGTACGTACGTGCTGCGATGTGCGGCGGCGGCATGATGGCGCGGGGCGGCGCGTGGTGCGCGAACAGAGCGGTCAGCTCATGTACTGAGTAGTGTGCTGTGTGTACGTACGTGCTGCGATGTGCGGCGGCGGCATGATGGCGCGGGGCGGCGCGTGGTGCGCGAACAGAGCGGTCAGCTCATGTACTGAGTAGTGTGCTGTGTGTACGTACGTGCTGCGATGTGCGGCGGCGGCATGATGGCGCGGGGCGGCGCGTGGTGCGCGAACAGAGCGGTCAGCTCATGTACTGAGTAGTGTGCTGTGTGTACGTACGTGCTGCGATGTGCGGCGGCGGCATGATGGCGCGGGGCGGCGCGTGGTGCGCGAACAGAGCGGTCAGCTCATGTACTGAGTAGTGTGCTGTGTGTACGTACGTGCTGCGATGTGCGGCGGCGGCATGATGGCGCGGGGCGGCGCGTGGTGCGCGAACAGAGCGGTCAGCTCATGTACTGAGTAGTGTGCTGTGTGTACGTACGTGCTGCGATGTGCGGCGGCGGCATGATGGCGCGGGGCGGCGCGTGGTGCGCGAACAGAGCGGTCAGCTCATGTACTGAGTAGTGTGCTGTGTGTACGTACGTGCTGCGATGTGCGGCGGCGGCATGATGGCGCGGGGCGGCGCGTGGTGCGCGAACAGAGCGGTCAGCTCATGTACTGAGTAGTGTGCTGTGTGTACGTACGTGCTGCGATGTGCGGCGGCGGCATGATGGCGCGGGGCGGCGCGTGGTGCGCGAACAGAGCGGTCAGCTCATGTACTGAGTAGTGTGCTGTGTGTACGTACGTGCTGCGATGTGCGGCGGCGGCATGATGGCGCGGGGCGGCGCGTGGTGCGCGAACAGAGCGGGCGTGAAGCGCCGCGCGCCCCCCGCGCCCCCGCCCGGCGCGGCCTCGCCCAGCTCCGCCATCAGCGACATGTACTCCTCGTCGATCTTAGCCTGCCAACATAGAACATTTTTTAAGCCTTACGCAGTCAATGTATGATGAATTTTAATTTCAGTAGACACTCGTTTAAGCTACTCAGCAGCCGTAAGCCCAGCCCAAACCCTAAACGCATATTTCTCGACATCAGAGCCATCTGGTCCGATATCCATTTTTACAACTTTTCAGGAGAGCAAAAATAAAGATTGAAAGTGAATAATCATACTAATATTATAAAGGCGAAAGTTTGTGAGTGTGTTTGTATGTTTGTTACTTCTTCACGCAAAAACTACTGAACGGATTTAGATGAAATTTGGCACACAAATAGTTTATAACCGGGATTAACACATAGGATACTTTTTATACCGATATTCCCATGGTATCGAAACTTATGCGGGTGAAACCGCGGGGCGTTGCTAGTTGCATAGACATGCAAAGAAAACAGGAGAAGTGGCAAGGGGGCGTGTCTGTGCCCACGCGTCATGGAGCCGGCGAATCTACTCGGATCATTTTCTAGCCAGCGGCATATACATAACGATTGTTGTTCTCTTTATTGTCAATTATAATTATACACATTTTTTAATGAAGATTTTTATGTTTATAATATTACATTTTGTTTTATTAATTAAGAAACAATAATTACTCTTGCGAAATACTGCATTCATATTTTTAAAGATCGAAAATAATATTATGTATTTTACCAGTAAATCTACTAACCTACATAAAACACGAGAAAATCGAGTATCCATTTTTCCCCACATGCCTCCTTTTGTACGCGCTCGGCCAATGAGAAGGCACGGCAAGAATGACAACGTAATTTAAAAAATATATTTATCTCTCTCTAACAACAGGAATTCCGTCGATGACATTTAATTTTCTTTCCCTTTCTTCGTGCGTATCAAGTAGCTATCTAGCTACCGATAGTATTTATGCTGTTTTCGAGTGCCGTGATGATCATGCATAACGCGTCTATTTATATTACGTCATTGTTTTACAAACGGTAAGCACACAAGGGAATGTACAAGGTAAACAGGTTAACGTTTGGAGTTAAGGTTGCCCCAAGTTTATGGCAACAATGTATGGATGACAGGCATGAAATGTTCTTCGATGATATTGTTCTACAAGGGTAATTATTATTATTATTATTTATTTATGTCGAACACACGTGATTCATATTGTTGTTAGTAATACTTACAAACTATGTTAGCAACATTCTCATTATATAATATTAACCATTTACACCAAAATAAAATTAATCAATTCAAAAACCTACAGCTATAACTAAGTCTGCCTCCCGGTGCACCAGACCTGCAGCTGAACGGCAATATTTTTAAATAAAACGACGTGAACTCTGTGAATGCTAATGACAGACAAGATTTATTCTGGAACTTACTTAGAACATAGACAATACACAATACTTTATACAGACGACCATCAAACCATAGTTTATTTGGTGTTGCCACGATACACCTATGCAAACGACTTTCTAACACCCCAACTACAGCAAATAAACAAACATTTCTATAAAACAATAATGGTTACACTTATTATTAACACTATGACTCTATCTGACTAATCCCCAAACCTTCAATACATTTATAATGTGTCACAGGACTTAAAGCTTTAGTTAGAACATCAGCTGGCATAGCAGTTGTTAGCAAATATTCCAATCTAATAATTTTATTATTAACAGCATCCTTTACAAAATGATATCTAATATCAATGTGTTTACTTTTTCTATGATACACATCATTTGCCACTAACTTCTGTGCACTTTGACTATCATTGTATATTAGTAATGTACCTAAATTACCAGTCAATTCATATAGCAAGGATCTTAAATATATAGCCTCTTTACTGGCTTCTGATATGGCCATATATTCCGCTTCCATGCTAGACAAAGCCACAGTTCTCTGCTTTTGCTTTCCCAAGAAACAGCTGACCCTGACATAGTAAAACAATAACCAGTATATGACCTGCGGTCCTGCGGTTACTAGCCCAGTCGGCATCATCAAATCCAACAAGCTCAGCTTTTTCTTTTACATATTTTAAACAATAATTCTTTGTTTTCTTTAAATATCTGAGTATTCTTTTTGCATAATTCCAATGTACATGTATGACATTTATTAAACTGACTGAGAAAGCTGACACAAAAAGAAATATCAGGTCTGGTAAGGACCGACAAATACATTATACTACCAATCAATTGTTGATAAGGAATTTCATGATCGCAAGTCTCACACTTATCAATATCTAATTTACATTCCATTGGAGTACTAACTACAGTAAAACCCGGTTAAGACGATTTCTCAGGGACCCTACCAAAAACGCGTCTTAAGCGAGAAAGCGTATTATGCGGGATAGGGAAAATGAAACGTACTACATATTATTATGTATTATGTTCTAATTTTGGTATATATAGGTATTAAATTATACATTTATAAATTACATTAAATACGTAGTGTAATTATAATTACATTATTTAAAATAATCACTTATTTTGGTTTGATAGAAAGATTTTGATGCATTAGCAATTAAAAGATTTTCAACATCATTCAACTTTTGCAGTGCGTCTTCGCTTTGATCCAAAGAAGCTACATAGCGTCTTAAATCATTAACAGCTGATAATGCCAAACTTTTCTACCTTTTGCTTTTTTCTCTGCACACCTCCCAATCTGTATTTTTCTTTAATTTCTTCTCTATTCTTTAAAATGGTACGTAACGTTAGAGCGGTTCGGTTAGACCTCTCGGCTCGAGCTCGGGCGTAGTTAAGAAATGTATGAAAATATGTCTCAAGTTACAGGGACTGGCGTAAAGTGGCGTATTATGCGAGAAATCGTATTAAGCGTGATCGTCAATTTAACATACTAAATTTATCTAGCAACTGCTCAATGTATTGTTCCTGATCCAGAGTAATAACATTCAACTTTTTATCAATTTTAACTCTTACACCTAAACATTGCTGAACCTGTCCTAAAATTTTTATCTTAAAATTAGAACTCAACACAGAGATTAATTTTTCCGTCTCTACTTTACAATTTGAATAAACAAAAAATCATCTACATACAAGGCAATAATTATTTTAACATCATTATACATCTTTGAGAAAACACAAGGCTCTAGTTTACACTCCTTTTGAAACCTAGTTCACAAAGACATTGCTCTACTCTCTCATACCATGAGCGAGAGGACTGCTTATAACCATAAATTGCTTTATTCAATTTTACAATAACCTTTTTCTTATTATCACAATTAATATCTGGTTGAACCATATAAATATCTTCTTTGAGGTAACCATTCAAGAAAGCTGTTTTTACATCTAAATGAGTAATTTCAAAATTTAGCTGTACAGACAGTGCAAATAACAATTTAATAGTAGAATGCCTGACAACAGGTGAAAAGTCTCATCATAATCGATACCTGGCCTCTGCGTGAAGCCTTTTGCCACTAAACGCGCTCTGTATCTGACACTTTTATCACTATTTGCTTTCTTTTTAAACACCCACTTACACTGCACTAAACTGCACCACTTACAACATCTGTACCTAACCTACCTATGTTCAACAAATAAAAACATTTGTATTTAAAGTTTTGTTAGAAGTTAACTCTTCAACTGGAACCCACGCATCATTCTCTTCAAATGCTTGCAACTCGTCCTTCATTGCCTCAATTCATTTGTCTCGATCTGTACACTCCAGTGCCCCTCGGACACTAACAGGATCACTGGATAGCTCTGAACTGGACGTCGTGCATAGGTTTGTATACCCATACCGCACCGACTGCTTCCTCACACATTTAGAAATTACTGGTTCTCGCAACACTGGTTCCTCCTCTTCTTCAGATTCTTGCTGCAAGGTTAAATGTGGATCAGTTAAACCGTCAGCATACTCTGATTCTGAAGAAGTGCTAAGACTTATTACAGATTCATCATGAGACTTTTCATTACTTTCAGCAAGATTTACAGGACTCTTAATGACTTTCAATTTTTCATCATCTGCAATATCCCCAACTGAAACTGATACATTTGAATCTGATGTACAGTTTCCTTCTGTATCCTCATGAATGACAACATCTCTACTAGTTGTGATACATTGTTTGATTGTGTCATAAACTCTGTATCCCTTCAAATTCTCAGAAAAACCAACTAGTATATGCTTTTTCGATTTACTGTCCCACTTTAGTAGTTTCTCTTTAGGTACATGTACCATCACCGGACTGCCAAATATTCGAACATGACTTAAATCTGGTTTTTTCTTTGTCCAGAGCTCATACGGAGTTTTATTATTTAATCCAGATGCAACAGATCTATTCTTAAGATAGACAGCGGTGTTTGTCGCCTCTGCCCAAAACTTCTTATCTAAACCTGCATCAAATAATAAGCATCGAGCTCTTTCAACAATGGTTCGATTAACACGTTCACTCAAACCATTTTGCTCAGGAGTGTAGGTATTAGTCTCTTGATGTATAATGCCACTATCCTTTAGAAAATTCTCAAATAAATTGCTACAAAACTCTAAGCTATTGTCAGTTCTAAATATTTTAATCTTTCTACTTTGCTGGTTCTCCACCATTGATTTAAACTCCTTGAAGTACTTGAAAACTTCACTTTTCTCTCTGAGAAAATAAACAAACACCATACGAGTAAAGTCATCAACAAAGATAAGAAAATACCTTGCCCCGCCTAATGAGGTAACCTCCATGGGGCCGCAGACGTCAGCATGGACAACATCCAATTGCTCGCTGCTCCTCGTTCCTGCATGACCAAATGGCAAGCGTGACTGCTTTCCCTCACAACACACGGTGCATGTTTTCTTGCTGATCACTGACTTATCACTGTATGATATTCCTGTGACTGCTCCATCTTTCATCTTATTCTGGTCATTGATATTCAAATGGCCAAGTCTCTGGTGCCAAACTTCACTGCTAGCTGCTGAAGAAGTTGATGTAAACAAACACTGTTTCTGTTCCAGGGTCATCTTGTAAACACCATCAATTTGTGTTGCTAAAGCCACTAAACTGTTTTGTCTGTTGTAAACATAACAACAATTCTCTTTAAACTCGACTTTATTGCCATTCCTGATGAGTTGAGTGATTGAAATTTAATTTGTGGTAAGATTAGGCACACACAAAACGTCTTTCAAAGTAACTTCATACAGACAATCTGGAGTAACGGTCATGATATCAACATCACCCGAGCACAATACTAGCATTGCGCTCTGATTAGCTGCAATAATCTCCTTGATACTCGTATTAAAAGATGCATTCTGTATCATGTTTACGTCTGTAATCATATGTGCGCTCGCACCGAGCTATCCAAGTAAAAGTCTTGTTTACTGTAATTTCCGCTCAAGAAAACTGCCGAAAACTTCGATCAATAATGTACTAGATGCCCGATAAGCGCTTCAAAAACGGCTGGAAAAATAAGAGCACGAATACTTTTGTGCTCTTATTTCAATTTAGTATGGTCCAATCATAGCCAACGTTAAGACGTCAAAATGCCTCAGTGCGCGTTCAAAAATTGTGTAAATAACCACCGTAACACCAAGATTTTGGAAGGAATATCTTTTTTCCGGTAAGTTTTTATCATTAAATGTTTTTCTTAAAATAATAACACAATTAAATAGTAAATATAAATCAATTAGAAAATATTATGATTGTTTGGCCAATGTTTGCGACAACGCGCCAACTATTCTAACAAACATCGACTATTGTGGGACAGAGGCATGGAGTGGTATTGTTATTTTAAATGTTATTTTTGTTTGTAGATTTCCTAGCGACCCATTTCGATGTGCAGAATGGGTATCTATTGTCGCGAAAGAAAGAGGAGAAGAAATATACAAACCTTTTAAAAATTCGACAATATGTTCGATTCATTTTAATAGATTGGACATAACAGGAAACACGCAAAGGCGTAGATTACATTATATTTGTAAAAAGAAACCGCTCAAATAAAAATTGATTTCAAAAGACAACTTTATAACAAGCTGAATCTGTTTAAAGGAAATTAGATATACATTACGTTTAAATACACCGATTAACATAATGGTACTATTTTAGTCCTCCTACTTTTTTAAATCGGTTAAAAATATTTGCCACCATACAAAACGAATCTTCGCCTAAAAATATTATATTCTGCAACTCTATCCATACTTACTGTGTTCTGAGCATTGAAATGTAATACCAAGAACTACGTCTAGTTTCAAATGGGGATTGCCCAAAATTTCTAACCATTATATTATATTTTATTTTTTGTAAATTTAGAGCATTTTGAGAAACTAATTTGAATATTTTGATGATTGGCTCAATAGTTATTTTAATAAAAATTATTTAATTATTTTATGTTTTTAAGGTAGGTGACGTCATCCAGTGGCATAAAGATTAAGTGCCGTTGCCTTACTAGTACATAATTAAAATTTTAATCTGTCAACACAACGTCAACAATGTCACATCTGTCAAAGTGTCAATAGGCCGAATAGAAGTCTTAAATAATCGAATCCTAGCTTAGCGTATTTATTTACAAATGGTTTTTTTTATGTGTAAGTGTCCTCCAAGGAATATACTACTCTCTATCGTCACTAGAACAATCGACGCGGCCGCCGGCCGCGGTCGCCGCGTGCGTGCGTTATTATTCTATTTCTAAGTAGAAATAGAATAATAACGCACGCGGCGACATTATTACTATTATTGCTGCAAGTTGGAACAAAGCACTTCCTGTATTCCATAACTCTTCCAGTATATTAAATATTGTCGAGTGTTGAAATAATGTATGTAATGTAATAATGAGATATAAACAAGAATGTTTATATTTTTGACATATTTACAATAATTTGACATTTGACAGATTGTAGACAATACTTGCCTCTTACTTTTTATTTTCTGAGGCAACGATACAAAACTGTACGGCCAGTCGTACGTAATTTGAAGGGCAAAGAAGGTCAATCGTATTTTATCAAAAATATCAATAACATATGAATATTTTTCAAAATTAATTAGTCCGTAATGATCAGTAACGCTATTCCTCGAAATGGTTTTTCAATTACAACATTTAAAAAAATATGAACAATGCCCATTAGGGGAAGCACGAAATTGTCAACAAAATGTTTTTAACCTTATTGCTTAGACGTTAAGTTTCATTTTAGAATAAATATTTTTGTAGTTATTATAAAAATGACGTTTTATTTTCAAGTGACATTTTAAATTTATTGCTTTTAACCTATCTCCGATGACAGAAGGACTTAAATATTAATCATTTGCAATCGTAATTAAACTTTATGTTAGAGTGTTAAGGTTTATAATAATCTGAAGTTGTTAATATTATTAAACTTTTTTCTATAGTTCGTAGTAAGAAATATAAATGTTTATGTTTGTGCAAACGTGGCCACTTTAGCGACTTATTTTTGTTCCTGATCATGAATCTAGTACTATTATTGATCGAAGGCCGAAAAAGCGTTTGTCTTCTTTATCTGAGGCTGATTACTTTGTTTACATTGCGATTTATAATGTCCAAACTGCTTACAACGATAACATTTCACATTCGACTTGTCAGACTTGTCATTGTCAGATTTGACATTTGTTTGCGCGGAACGCCTACAAAAGTCATCATAGCACTGGTGCAGCTACGTGTGTCTTAGCTAATGACTTTTTTCTTTTATTTTATTAATTTTAATCACCTTCTACCTACCATTTTTACGTTTTATGAATAGACACAATTTACTGAGGAATCAAGTCGTTTTATTACATCTCCCGCTGAAAAACCTGATAAAATCCCGAACATGGTCCTATCGAGCCTGGATTAGAAGATTTCATGTTGGAAAACTTCGATCAGCTATTATTTTATGGATTTCAAGAGAATTGGTGGATAACTCGTAGTTACAAGCGAAGTTGGTTGTGTGACATTCATTTTGCTGTGTCATTGCGAAGATTTGGAATTTTCCGTGGTCTGGATAATCGTAATCATCATTTGTTCCACCCAACACTCTATTATCAGGTTGTATTTAGTGGTAATTAACTGTTAATAACCAGGTTAGTACAGAGTTATATTATATACTTAATCGTTGTAAAACCCTATCAGTGCTTACAGATTGTTATAATTGATCAGACTTTAGTAAGTATCTTAATCTTGTGATAATCAAAGTTATGTGTACCTTTTAAAGAGTAGCTATAAAAATAGCTGCATTATTATAACTTTATTAGGTAGATAACAGTTACTGGTCATTTATTCATGTAATCACATTAAAAGTTAGATAGGTTCATAATTGCATTGTGAATACAAAGTAATTACTTAGGTTGTACTGATTTTGTTATTGTTAAAACGTTTGATGGATAATTAGTATAAAAGTATAAGAAAACAATTAACAATAAGTTAGCAGTTGATTCGTATTTTATATGTGTAGGTAGATTAGTAGTTTTACAGGCAGGTATCGTAACAATTTTAGACGCTGTTAAAACTTGAATTGTATACATTCCAGGTTGACTGCACCAGCTTACGCAATGCCAGAGGATAAGGAGCTCATTAGAAAAAGGGCGAGTTACAAGGGAAGGGTAACAGTATTCTTGAATTATTTGAATTCATTAAAACCTTCTATAAGTCCTTCAGAGGTTGGTGAGTTGCAATTGCGTTTAAATAGGCTTGAGTCATTGTATGACCAATATGACGAGGTGCAATTAGCACTGGAATGTAGCACTGATAATTTGGATGGTCAAATGTTAGAACGTAGCGAGTTTGAGTCTCTTTAGACACCTGTTTATTATCTGCTAACTCAAACCTTAACTTAGCCGCAGATTGCTTGCAAAAAGATTTTACTTCTATGTCTAAGTGGGCCCATGATATGGGTCTTGTTTTGAATCCACAAAAAACTAAAGTTATACACGTACACTCAAGTCACATAAGTACCTCCCATCCCTTTCAAATCATAGCCCATAGTCATGATTGTTTACATAAAAACATGCCAGACTGCCACTGCTCGCCTATAGAACAAGTCCCATATCATACCTATTTGGGATTGGTAATTGATAATCGATTCAACTGGAGTTACCAGGTGGAATCGGTTTGCGGCAGGTTGCGTGCGATACTCACCAAATTTTCCATTATAAAGCGCAATGTACCGTACAGAACCCTCCTTCAAATGTACACAGCTCTTGCTGAATCGGTAATATCCTATGGACTCACCAGCTACGGACGCACATTTAAAACATACCTAGACAAAATACATAATTTGCAAACACGTTTGTTGAAACTTGTAGTACCAAACTATGTAAAAAATGAATACCAAGACAATTACACAGGGTTATTTAAACACTGCAAAGTATTGCCTGTTCTAGCGCGCGCTGAGTATATGCTCCTCATAGAACATTTTGATAACAGTGATATTCAAATTCCAGTTAAATATGACGTGAATACACGACAAGTTAAATCAAAATTATTTCAAGTGCCACGCAAAAATAACTTTTATGGTAGGCGTACTGCTTCCTTCACAATACCCAATTTGCTAAACCAAATACCTGTAGACATTAGAGACTCAATGAATAGTAAAAACATAAAGCTTAAGTTGAAAGAACATTACATCAACTCGATTTTAACCTAACTGATAATAGCGCGTTGGTCAAATCTCAGGCCATGGCATGCTAGGACAGACCCCAGAGGTCTAATTGTGTGCCTTGTTTAAGTATAAGTAAGTAACTGTAATTTATAAAATAAATAAATAAATAAATAAATAAATATTATAAAACCTTATCTGAAGCTCAGAAAGTGCTCGATGATTATAAGAAACGGGATCCAACTGATAGTGAGGTAGGTTCACGTTCTAATAATCACAATTTTGTTAAATTACCGACTATTCAATTACCAAAATTCAGCGGTTCATACATAAATTGGTTGGAATTTCACGATACATTTGTCAGCCTTATTCACTCTAATGACGACATAAACGACATAAATAAATTTCATTATTTGAGGTCATCACTGGAAGGTTCAGCTGCAGTGGTGATAAATTCAATTCAGTTTTCTGCCGCTAATTATTCAGTCGCTTGGAAATTACTCTGTGACCGGTTTGATAATAAACATCTATTGATTCAACACCATGTTTCAGCATTATTTAATATTGAGACGATCAGTAAGGAGTCGTCTGTGAATTTAAAAGCTTTACTCGATCAAATTAATAAAAACTTGCGTGCCTTGGAATCTCTTGGCGAACCTGTTAATCACTGGGATACTTTACTCATTCACATTATAAGATACAAGTTGGACAATAAAACCTACCGTGAATGGGAAGAGCATAAGGGTCGCCTTGACAAGGACCACGAGATTACATTTACTGTGTTCCTCACATTCATTAAGAATCGTGCTGAGTTAATTGAAACATTAGAAATGTCAAGTTCAACAATTGATAAACATTCAAACACTAGTAAACATTCTAAGCTTAGGACAATGGTAATACAGGATTCCAATAATAAAACAGACAAGAATAATCAGGTGAATAATAATTCTTCTAAACCTAAGAGTTGTGTTAAATGTAACGGTGAGCACAAATTAAACAATTGTCCTCAGTTTTTGGCGCTGAGTAATGAAGCACGATTACAATTGCTACCGAAATATAAGATCTGTTATAATTGTTTGTCTTCAGGACATTACGCTAATAACTGTAAACAAGCAAGTTGCAAAATATGTCGGCGCAAGCATCATACTCTGGTGCATGTCGCAGATCATTCGAAGAAGTCAGACTTGGCTATTACTTCCACTAACAGTGATGATGCGACCAGCGCCCCTGCTCCGTTAGCTTCTAGTACAGGTACAGCTAGTAGTACAGCTCTTTCTGCGAGTGTTGAACGTGGTGACGTATTGCTATCCACGGCGTTAATTAAGATTATAGGTAAAAACGGTCAGCAATACGTTACTCGTGCTGTGCTTGATAGTGGCAGCACATCATGTCTCATGACTGAAAGACTGTACTATCAACTAGGTTTAACTGCCAATACTGTGAACAACTCCATATTAGGTATTAATAATTCATCTTCGTATATCAATAAAATGTGTCCTGTCTCAATAAAATCTTTAAACGATAACTTTTCCATTAACATTAATTGTTTTGTTCTACCTTCAATTACCGATAATATTCCGAGTAGACATGTAGACTTATTAAAATTGAAAATTCCATCTAATATTTGTCTGGCCGACCCTAACTTTTACTCACCGGCCCCAATAGATATACTGCTCGGTGCTGACATCTTTTGGGACTTACTGGGATCTCAAAGAATTAAGTTAGGAGATGGACAACCTATTCTTTGCGAAACTAGACTGGGATGGCTGGTTTCAGGACCAACTAAAATTAGTTATGCTTCGACACCATCAAAAATGGTAAAATGTAATTTTACAAAGATTATTTCTGACGGTAATGATGAATTAAATAATAGCATAGATCATCAACTCACAAGATTTTGGCAATTAGAAGAGGTCTGTACTACATCAGTGTATTCACAAGAAGATAAACTATGCGAGGAGCATTTTATAAAGAATACTACACGTTTGAGGAACGGGCAATTTTGTGTTCGAATTCCACTGAAATGTTCCCCGGATATGTTAGGTGAATCCTTTCTAAGGGCTAAACATTGTTTTTCTTCTTTAGAGCGCAGGTTCAAAAGCCAGCCTCAACTGTCTAAGATGTACAAAGACTTCATGGCAGAGTACGAAAGTCTAGGTCATATGTCGAAATGTAAAAATGTTGAATATTCCGCTCATTACCTCCCACATCACGGAGTTCTGCGTGACAGCAGTCTCACCACTAAATTAAGAGTGGTTTTTAATGCCAGCAGCGCCACTACTACAGGCACTTCTTTTAATAGTATACAGATGACCGGACCTGTAGTACAGGATGATCTTTTATCGATATTATTACGTTTTAGACAGCATAAATATATTAATGCTGCTGACGTGGAGAAAATGTACCGGCAGATAGTGGTTCATCCAAATGACAGACATCTCCAACAAATCGTCTGGCGTGATGACCCGTCAATTCACTTGCAAACGTACCAGCTTAATACCGTGACGTACGGCACGGCCAGCGCTCCGTTCCTTGCAACGAGGTGTCTTAAACAATTAGGTTTAGATTGCGTTGATAAAAGGGCTGCTGAGGTCATTCTACGCGATTTCTACGTCGATGATTTGCTGACGGGAGGAGATGATTTCAATGAAGTAAGAGACTTGCGTCATAAAGTAACTTCTACTCTTGCTTCAGCTAGAATGAACTTAAGAAAGTGGAAGTCAAATGATAAGCGTTTGGTGAGTGGTTATGACTGTCCTCAATCTTCACTTGACTTGAATATTGGCGGATCTGAATCTACCAAAACCTTAGGTCTGGGTTGGCAATCACAATCTGATCAACTCTGTTTTCCCATTAGTCAACCAATTATTTGTAGCAATACAAAACGTGACATGCTTTCGATTATATCACAAATTTTTGATCCTTTGGGGCTTCTAGCTCCATGCATTATAGTGATGAAGATGTTACTTCAAAAACTATGGTTACACAAACTGTCATGGGATGAACAGCTATCGCCGGACATTAGGCAGGTTTGGACTGAACTAGTAATGAATTTACCAAAATTAAATGAAATTTATATTCCACGTCATGTTTTAATTGATTCAATGCACGTTTTAGAGTTTCACGTTTTCACTGATGCGTCTGAACGAGCATACGGAGCGTGCTTATACGTTCGCAGTGTCAACAATGAACATCAAGTATTGGTGCGTTTATTGTTAGCAAAGAGTCGTGTTGCCCCTTTGAAACCAACCACCATTCCCAGACTTGAGCTTTGCGGGGCTCTGGTCGGAGTTCGAATTTATGAAAAGGTGGTCGCATCATTACGTTTAAACACTAGACCGCGTACATTCTTTTGGACAGACTCCACTGTCGTTTTAGGATGGCTTAAAATGTTGCCAAATAGGCTGCAGCCTTTCGTCCGCAACAGAGTTGCTGAAATTTTAGAAAAGACTGGCAGCTGCGAGTGGAGACATGTCCCAACCGATCAGAACCCTGCTGACCATGTCTCTCGAGGAGTAGACATTAATTTATTGCCTTCTTTAGATGATTGGTGGTCTGGTCCAAGTTTTTTAAAGAATGACGTATCATGTTGGCCTTCTAGATTTACACAATCTATTGATGAATTATTGCCGGAAATTAAATCAAATGTCTCTCTACATGGTACTGTTAGTGAGAATGTGGCCAATGAATTTCTTAACTTTAACCGATTCTCGAGTTTTTTAAGGCTTCAGCGTACGGTAGCATACCTTTTACGTTTTATTGCTGTATGTAAAAAGCTACCTGTTTATGGTCCCTTAAGTAAAGATGAACTACAAAATTCTTTAATCTTGATTATTCGAATATGTCAAATCGAGTCTTTTAGTGAATACAAGTTGTTACTTCATAATAAACAATTACCAAAGAAAAGTACTTTATTGAAATTTAATGTTTTCCTGGACGACCATAAAATAATGCGTGTTGGAGGTCGATTACAAAACTCGGATTTACCTTGTGATAAAAAATGTCCAATTCTTTTACAATCTAGTCATCATTTTACAAAATTACTATTTGAGTATGAACACAAGCGGTTGTTTCACGCTGGGCCCCAGTTGCTGTTAGCTTCTATACGGGATACATACTGGCCCATACGAGGTCGCAATTTAGCCAGGATGTGCTACCGTAGATGTGTACGTTGCTGTCGTCTTAAAGGTCAAACCGTCACACCGATCATGGGTAATTTACCACGGCAGCGACTTCTAGCTGGAGGTTTCCCTTTTGAAAATATCGGCTTGGATTATGCGGGTCCAATACAGTCTGCTGTTCGACAAGGTCGTAGCTGTAAATTGGTGAAAGTTTATATCGCAATTTTTGTTTGTTTCACGACAAAATCAATACACCTTGAACTAGTCGGTGATTTAACCAGCAATACTTTTATCATGGCGTTAAAGAGATTCATCTCGCGTAGGGGTAAACCGGTTAATATATTTTCCGATAATGGCACCTCGTTTGTTGGTGCATACAATGATCTATCAAAATTTCTTAAAACTAATTGCGACTCGTTATCTGAGGAGATGGCTAAAGAGGGTATTCATTTTAACTTCATCCCTGCATACTCTCCTCATTTTGCTGGCCTTGCGGAGGCTGGTGTCAAGTCAACAAAGCATCATTTAGTCAGGGTGCTGGGCCTTTGTAATTTAACTTACGAGGAGCTTTATACTACGTTGGTGCAAATAGAAGCAATTTTGAACTCCAGACCACTGACTCCACTTTCATCGAATCCTGAAGACTTGGCACCATTGACACCCGGACATTTTTTAATTGGACGTCCTTTGACATCTTTGCCGACACCTGATTACCATGACCATTCCACCAGTTCCTTATCTCGATTTCAACGCATTGAGCAACTCCGACAACATTTTTGGAACAGATGGAGCAAGGAGTATATATCGGAGCTCCAACTCAGGACGAAATGGCGCACATGTAAGGGTTCTCTGAAGCTGAACTCCCTGGTACTTTTAAAGGAAGACAACATGCCGCCTTTGAAGTGGAAAATGGGTCGGATTGTCGCTACCTATCCAGGTCCTGATGGCGTGATCAGAGTTGCAGACGTCAAAACCTCCAGCGGCCTGCTCCGAAGATCATTTAGTAAGATTTGTCCGTTGCCCATCTACCCCGAGTCTGACTATTCGGGTTGAAAGACAGGCTTTCAACGCCCGGGGGTATGTTTGCGCGGAACGCCTACAAAAGTCATCATAGCACTGGTGCAGCTACGTGTGTCTTAGCTAATGACTTTTTTCTTTTATTTTATTAATTTTAATCACCTTCTACCTACCATTTTTACGTTTTATGAATAGACACAATTTACTGAGGAATCAAGTCGTTTTATTACATCTCCCGCTGAAAAACCTGATAAAATCCCGAACAACATTACTATTTCCAGTACTGCCAACTTTCGAATTTTGACGACTTTGCCCTCTACTCAAGAATGCGTTTCCCGCCTCGCAATCGTTACCTGTCAAATCTATTAGCTTTGTTTTCACCACGGAACAGATAATAAGGTTGGAATGGTAATGTGGGCGGGGCAAGCGCGCCACAGTTATGATACGAAAATCATAACTCGACCGATTTATTCATTTATCGCGTTCAGTGCGCGTCGGAATACTTCGGAAAACAGAACTCTGCTTAATAATGCCGTGTTGTGCAATTACAACATGTAAGACGAAAAGTCAGACCTCAAGTATAAAGCGAAGAGGTATATCTTTCCATCGGTAAATCCAAAATAAAACTTAATTACAATATTATTTGTCAAAAACATAAAAATATACTGATCATTATGAAATACCAAACATTAACAACATTATTGCAACAATTTACAAAAAATATACATTGCCCGCTGTGTACTCTCTCAATAAACACAATGACCAAGTACGCGTACAATGTACTGCATACATTGCGTCCTCTACACTTCAACCGTTGACGATTCGTCCTTTGCTCTGATTGGCTATGATGCACGGCGCATGTTT
Organism: Luperina nickerlii; assembly: GCA_963855955.1. Lineage (NCBI taxonomy): Eukaryota > Metazoa > Arthropoda > Insecta > Lepidoptera > Noctuidae > Luperina > Luperina nickerlii. The sequence continues at coordinate 22,609,056 of OY979674.1, read as the reverse complement.
ATCGATAGTGAGGTAACCATGTGGCTAAATAAAATCATCGATTGAATTCTCGACTATATTTACGTTTGACAAAGATAATTTTTGGATCTATGTCTTTTAAGAAATGACATAGGTACTACTTTTACCTAAATAAATATCAAAATTAAAATTAAATTCTAAGTTAACTAAAACTATACAGACTATTAAAAAATAGCGTTGAAAAATTCATCCGCATCGCTGTCGACTGGTAATGTACCCAAGAGACTGGCGGCATTACCACGTTGTATCGCGATGCTTAGCCTCTGGCCAAGGTAAAAGCCAGCCCTTGGGTCACGGGAAGTGTCAACCAGCCGTTTAGATATTTCTTTAAAAAAACCATGAGCACTCGGACCCATGAGCCCGAGAGTTTCAACCCCAAACGGCTCGAAAATATAATTTCCAATAAGGTTATCATATTTTCGCCGCTTGAGGTTTTCCGCAGCCGCAGCAGCAGCGCCAGCACAGCACGGCGATCCAGGAAGATGGGATAAGAAAAATTTTGATAAATGATAATGATAAATGATAAATTGGATTATTTTATATTTAATTCATGATTAATGATAGTATATTTTTATTTAGATGTATTTTGAGTAGGTATATTAAATATTATATTAATCATTGAATGAATCCTACCGAATGTTATAAAGGGACATAGACCTGTCATCTACTAGTATACTAATCTCTGATTTTTTATTTAAGTTTCTGAATTATGTGAAATTAATAAATTATTTAAACTTAATAAATATGTTTTATTCCAAGGACAGTGATTATTTGTAATTAATCAAAGTAAAATTAAATTATTTCTTAATATTTATTTAATGTTTCATTTGTCCCCATAAATTCATCAGATAATTTATCGACAAAGAATATCGGCTTTGTCAAGCACTAGCGTATATGAAAAATTTTATTGCATTTATGCGTGTCGAGTGTCTATGCCTACGGGAGTTTATTGTTAGTGGGCGAACGAATATCTGCCCTGAGATTTATGTGTGTGTGATTTGGTTGTGTGCGAAATATTTGTAAACATAGTATTGCGTATGTGTAGAAATTAAAATAGTGGGAGTCAAGCGGCGACACTGGTCCTAGTACAAAACTGCAGCGAGGGCCTTTCCAACCTTATTATCTGTTCCGTGGTTTTCACTACGTCAGCTGTAATGGCGATTCCGGAATGTTCTATTGCCATCAACATAGGGAAGTATTTTTCAGGCAAACTAGCTAACATTAAACAGCCAATCCACTCGTCGTTCACGGAAAAACCTGTTCCTGACAATTTTTGAGCCGTCTCGATGATCTGTGTAACGTAACTCGTCATTGACTCACAGTTATCAAGGCGAATCGATATCAGATTCTTCAACAATGTTATTCGTCGTGAAAATCCAGAATCGTCAAACATTGTCTTCACTTTCTGCCACAAATCTTTTGTGCTTTTAGCTTCCTTAATGTGAACGTATAGTGACGGGTCTATTGTTAAAATTAGCTTCGCCATCGCCTAATGACAGACAAGATTTATTCTGGAACTTACTTAGAACATAGACAATACACAATACTTTATACAGACGACCATCAAACCATAGTTTATTTGGTGTTGCCACGATACACCTATGCAAACGACTTTCTAACAAAGGGCTTTAGGAAAAAGAACTATTTATACGACTAAGACAGGTGTACAAAAACTAAAAGATAGTAATCTAATTAGAGAAATTCAAACGCAGTATAAACAATTTATACTGCGTTTGAAAAAGTGACATTTCTCTTAGATAGTTACTATCTCGGCCGCACGATTGACAAAGACGGACTTCATATGACTAAAGAAAAAGTAAAGGCAATCACGAATACTTCCAGTCCTAAGAATTTGAATGAACTGCGAACGTTCTTGGGTATGGCAAATTACTACAACAAATTCGTACTTACCTAAACTTGCTTCTACGAGCCCATTGAATGTACTGTTAAAAAAAGAGACTGAATTTATATGCTCATTTAAATGTAAGGAAAGCTTCAACAAAGTGAAGGAAGAGATTCTTAGCGAAAGAGTGCGAACACACTTCGACGCATCAAAAACCTTATATATTGGCAACAGACACCTCACTTACAGGACTCAGGGCTGTTTTATCACAGACTAACAAACGGATCGGAACGTCCGATTGCTTTTGCATCAAGATCTTTGACGAACAGTGAAAAGAAGTACAGCCAAATTGACAAGGAAGCTACATTGATTTATTGAGGCCTTAAAAAATTATTTCACTATTGTTATAGCCGTAAATTCACTCTAGTGACAAATCACAAACCACTCACACCAATTTTTCTTCCCAGACTTTGCTGGCACTTAGTACAATGCGTTCCATTCTGCTCATTTTCTATCCGAATTTGATTATGAAATTGAATATAGAAGTTCTTTGAATCATTCCAATGCAGATTACCTTTCAAGATTCCCTGTTGAAAACCCTAAAGGAAGTTCCAAAAACAAAAAAGGATCCTGAACTACGGCAATTGTTACAACACTTGCAAACTGGCAGATCATTACGAGAACTTGGTTTTAAGTACAATGAATTAACTCTTCAAGACGAATGTATATTAAAAGGGAACCTGAATTATGATTTCGCAGAGCTTAAGCACGCGCGTTTCAGATGAACTACTTGTAGGGCATGTGCAACAGTACTCTCAGTGCATTTTTATTTTGAACGAAAGAAGAATTGGTTTCTTCTTTTACTTGTTCCGATTCAATAAATTTAACAGGAAATTAAAAGAATATCTAACACAAAAATGATTTTACTCGGTCGCAGAATACCTAGAAAAAAATATTTAGTAAATATGATAGCTACCTAAATACCTAATTACATTTTTAACTAGTCAAAAAAAAACGCACACTTACATACGTACTGTTATTATTATTAATATTATGTTAAAATTATTATTATTATGTTGCCGTGCCCTAACTGGGTTTCATGTTGGAACTTACTTATAATGTAACAACTAAATGTACAGTGCGTGCCACGAGCCAGAAGAGACTTGACGAGTGTCAGTAGTGGGGAGCTTGCGCAGGTACAGTCATGTACGAAATAGTTATTCATAATTTGTGTGGCTACCTTATACAGGGATTTTTCGATGACATTTAGATTAAAATTCTACAGAATAATATTATAATATTCAATGATATTATAAAGAAAGATACGCCATGTTCATACTGAATGGCGTTCAGATATCGTTGCGTTGTTATTATAAGTACTAACTTAAAGGTACGACAGCGATAGATAATACGGAACGTATAAGATAGAAAGAGATAGCTAGTTTGTATGCATAGCATGCTATTTTGTCCCTGTCACGCAGCAGATTGCCATTCTATTCTCTATTTTGTACACCTTCCTTTGCTTCTTTTGACATATTATTATAGGTGTACACGTCGTAAACCATCTTCCTACAATGCCTTCTTAAGATTTTACCTCGAGGCATAATTAATATTTCACTTGCACTCGTTTAAAACTACACAACTATAAACAAAGTAGAAAATAAATACAGGGTGCACTCGTCTCTACTTGCGGAGTCAAGCGGTACCTGCGCGGGGTGAAGAGAGCGGCAGGCGACTAACGCGCATGCGCGGTGCCGTGCCGTGCCTCCCGCGCTCTTACCGCCGCACTATGGGCTCAAACCGTGCGTACCGTCTCAAAAATAGGTTTTCATAATGTTCGATATTGAATATTTCGTTAATGCACACGTCTAACTAAATGTCCAATGTATATTATGTAGTAGTTTAAATCCATTATTTCTATTTTTTTACCATTAGACTAAGGCTTGCAAGTTGACGGTTAAAATTATGAGAATTATGTAGAACACAATTCCTCCAGTTCGCATGGTCATATTTTCATTAATTTCACAGCAAATGTGTGAGTGTGATATATGTTTAGAATCGTTAGGAAGTACTCTAATTAAAAATAATTTAAGTGAAGCTTTTTGTGAAAACTGGAAAGGTATAAAAATTTTATTTCGGGGCCTAATATTTTAACCTTATTAGAAACTTCAAATAGACTTTTGACAGTTAGCCGCGTCTACCCATGACGTAATTTTGGTAGTGTTACATAGAGCAACTTATACAGAAGTCAGGGCAAAAAAAAAATTCTGCCCGAATCTGCCCCCCTTGAAATAAATTGAAAAATCCCAGATGGGGGGAAAATACAAAATATTTCAAAAAATATTTTAAGTTGTGATTGATGCGATTTTTGAACAATTAGATTATTTTTGACCTCTAATTCTTCAATAATATGATTATTTTAGAAAGTATAATTAGACATTATGCTGTTCTGATATAGGTAATTTATCTGAAGATGCCCAAGAATCTCGAAATAAAGATTACAAAAAAGTCAGATTGTATCACGCAAGAAAATGCTCTAGATCAGCAACGAATCAAGACGTATTTCATGATCTCCTATTTACATCAGATCCTTGTGTATCAAGTATCAGAAAACCATCAGTGACTATTTCCAAGGAATTGTTAGACGAAGCCAAGAACCTTTTGGATATTTAAGTAGAAGTAGGTATTACATTAATTAAAAATAAGTATATGTTTTTGGAATTAACTATTATATTATATTTGTTATTTAATTAAATTTTAGATTTATATATATAATAAGAAATATATTATATAGTAGTAATATCATAAAACTGTAAAATTGTAATTGAATAAGCAAAACAAACTATGGTTTAATATTAAAAAAATACATTTCTATTTTTGTTTTATTTTTTAAATATTTTTAATTCAACATTTGACAAAACATGTTTAATAATTGGATTGTATATATATTCGAGATACTACGTGCCAAATTTGAGCTATTTATTTCAATTAACATAAGAGTTACAGATTTTTGAGACGGTACGCACGGTTTGAGCCCATAGTGCGCCGCCCCGGTGACGCCCGTCCCTTCCCGCCTCAGACCTCATACCGCTAAAGAGACCTATAAATCGTCTACTGCGCTTATCAAACCACGTAGTTTCTCAAGTCTCTTCTTACGTGGCACGCACTGTACACATGAATGCAATAAACAATTTGAATTCACAACAGTTTTTATTTCATAATAAAAATGAACCTACTTTAAGTCTAAAAGCCTTCGTGAGTACCTATTTTTGGTATTTTATATTATTTTCAGCAATTATAGCAGTGCCGCAAACCGCTATAATTATTTTCCTGTAAAATATGGATCAATATCTATCTCTGTTAAAATCAAAATTTTAGCATTTTAGACCTAGGAAATAAGGGAACTTGTCTGTCTGTGTTATTAATTCAGTGACTTTTATGATAATGTTTGGTTTAAAAGTGTCCGTGAAGTTTGTTGCCTGTTCTGTTTTATAGGAACCTACTACACTTTAGAATTGGTAACTAGCTTCATCTTCCTGACTGACCGACCCCATAAGAGCGTTTACGCCGTACGGCATTTCATATAAACTTTCAAGCCCTTATTTTTCGAAATGTCTTATTTAAAAAAAGATAACTGGAAATCTGTTTCTATGGAAAATTTAAAATCTGACTAATTTGGCTGTAACAATATTTTTCGAAAATGTTCTCTCTCTACCTACCTAAAGGTCTTAAAACCTTTTTAACCTGCTTATGCGTATGAAGTTTCATTAAAATCGGTTCATTCATTTCGAAAAATAAGGCTTTGAAAGTTTGAATGAAATGCTGTATGGCGTACCTAAACGCTCTTAACAATTCAAAAGTGCCTGTAATTGGTTTATTTGAAATAAATGCTTTGAGTTTGAGTCGGCTGCAGAAAATGGTTGAATATTGTTCTGCGGTATTAACATTACGACACAGTTGTATAATGCTGAGTCAATTAAGCAGAGTCTATTGTGCAATGAGTAGTTCCAACTAGCCCAAACCTTGTTGGGCGTGTTGTGCAGCGTGCCCTGGCCGGGCCGCTTGGCGCGACAGTCGCGCGCGATGTGGCCCGCGCCGCCGCACGACGAGCACACGATGCTGCTGGTGACGTTGGGCTTGTCCGGGCACTGCGACGGGCAAAAGTATACGTCAGTAGGCAGACGGACTTTATGTAGTAATAGAAATGTGATCGGCAAGCCCGCCTGCGATACGTACGAGCCAGGTCTTGTGGTCCGTGGCGGAGCAGTTGGCGCAGCGCACGGCGTCGTTCTCGCGCAGCGTGCCGTTGAGCTGCGCCAGCTCGCGCAGCTGCATGCGGCGCAGGTCGTTCTGGCCCTCCGGCACCTCCACGCCCTGGCGGATCACCTCCTTGATCTGCGGGACGAGGGCTCGTGAGCGAACGCGCTGTTACGGACCGACCCGGACACCCGACCGCGCTCGAGGCGTTAAGACGAAAGCGCCAGGGTAAACCCGCTAAATTAAAAATTTCTAACGTTTTTTGCAATTTCCAGGCCAGTATTAGGTTGTACGTTGATTATCATATGATTAGCTACAAACATGCCTTCACAGAATTATAATGATTGTTCGTTCAAATGATCATATTGCATGACTATTTCGTGAATTCATGACATTTGAAGCCAATTCTAAGAGAGTTGTATGGATGATTCTAATGATTTTAATTACGTAATTGATATTTGTTACGGTCGCGAAACATAGTTCGATCAGCATACAACTTGAAACTGACCTGCAAATTGCAAAAACCGTAACAAAATTAGAATTAGGCGGGCTCCTTTAGCGCATATGTACATAACTCCAGCTTCCTCATATGTGATAGAAAAATTCTACCTATGCCAAAATTTAAGGCATAATAGCTGCAATCAAAGTTCCCAGTCTTATTTTAGCTGCCACAAAAACTTCGTTAATATGAGCCGTTTAGTGTGTGTTAGCTGGAGTGACGTCACCCCAGCTGCTCATGTCATATCTTCCAAACGAAAGAAGATATGATTATGTATTATAGCTCAAAAATTAAGGCATAATAGCTGCCATTGGCAGCAAAATTTTCAAATCTCTGGTCAAAACACTATGAGTTATTAACAAAATAAACATGTGTAAGCTGGAGTGACGTCACCCCAGCTGCTCATATATATCTTCCAAACGAAAGAAGATATGATTATGTATTATAGCTCAAAAATTAAGGCATAGTAGCTGCCACTGGCAGCAAAATTTTCAAATCTCTGGTCAAAACACTATGAGTTATTAACAAAATAAACATGTGTAAGCTGGAGTGACGGCACCCTAACTGTTCATGTCATATCTTCCGAACGAAAGAAGATATGATTATGTATTATAGCTCAAAAATTAAGGCATAATAGCTGCCATTGGCAGCAAAATTTTCAAATCTCTGGTCAAAACACTATGAGTTATTAACAAAATAAACATGTGTAAGCTGGAGTGACGTCACCCCAGCTGCTCATATATATCTTCCAAACGAAAGAAGATATGATTATGTATTATAGCTCAAAAATTAAGGCATAGTAGCTGCCACTGGCAGCAAAATTTTCAAATCTCTGGTCAAAACACTATGAGTTATTAACAAAATAAACATGTGTAAGCTGGAGTGACGGCACCCTAACTGTTCATGTCATATCTTCCGAACGAAAGAAGATATGATTATGTATTATAGCTCAAAAATTAAGGCATAATAGCTGCCATTGGCAGCAAAATTTTCAAATCTCTAGGCCTTGTAGTTTCCACGTAATAAGCAAAATAACAGTTTCCGCGCCAAAAACATCAATTATATTGCTTCGGAAGAAGTAAGGAGCGACGTTGCCGTTCCGTGCGCTACAATACTGCAACCAAGTTTGCACTTAGCAGGCATACTATTAGAAGTCATTTTAACTTGCGCTAAAAATAATTTTAATTTTGTATATTGAAGATATAGACTGAGAGCCGACTGAACTTTAATGGAACTATGAATATAAAAAGTAGATTCATATCAACTTTGGATGGCGAGAGAACTAGGTACATATCTACTATTGTTTTTTTTTGTCTTTTACTTTCTTTTATTAAATAAGATAGAATTGGTCTATTGAATGCTATATATTACTAGCGATTGAATGACTTTTTCATGAAAACGTGACATTTGATAACAATTCTATACATAAAGCAAAACTAAAGTAACATCGAATCAGAACAAATGTCATTAAAAAAACCGGTCAAGTGCGAGAAGGACTCGTGCACTGAGGGTTCCATAAAAATTTGTAGGTATGTATGTAAATAGTTTTAAAAATCCCACACTCCCCGACCCGGAGGTCGGATACCTTTTGAAGGTTTCCCCGGACAAAAAAAAAACAAGGTATGTAAATAGTTTTTTTTTATGTAACTACAAATTTATGCGTTTCGGATTTTTTCCTTTGTTTGTACTACATGACCTTGCTTCTTGCCGATTTTTTTGATTCTAGGTCAACAGGAAGTACCATATACATTTTGATTCCCTTGACCTTGTTTTTGGCGCGGAACCTGTTTTTTTGCTTATTACGTGGAAACTACAAGGCCTAGAGATTTGAAAATTTTGCTGCCAATGGCAGCTATTATGCCTTAATTTTTGAGCTATAATACATAATCATATCTTCTTTCGTTCGGAAGATATGACATGAACAGTTAGGGTGCCGTCACTCCAGCTTACACATGTTTATTTTGTTAATCACTCATAGAATGTTTTGACCAGAGATTTGAAAATTTTGCTGCCAGTGGCAGCTATTATGCCTTAATTTTTGAGCTATAATACATAATCATATCTTCTTTCGTTTGGAAGATATATATGAGCAGCTGGGGTGACGTCACTCCAGCTTACACATGTTTATTTTGTTAATAAGTCATAGAGTGTTATGACCAGAGATTTGAAAATTTTGCTGCCAATGGCAGCTATTATGCCTTAATTTTTAAGCTATAATACATAATCATATCTTCTTTCGTTTGGAAGATATTACATGAACAGCTGGGGTGACGTCACTTCAGCTAACACACACTAAACTGCTCATATTAACGAAGTTTTTGTGGCAGCTAAAATAAGACTGGGAACTTTGATTGCAGCTATTATGCCTTAAATTTTGGCATAGGTAGAATTGTTCTATCACATATGAGGAAGCTGGAGTTATGTACATTTAGCGCATCTCCCTTAGTAAGTTGCGGTCGCAGCTCGGTACCTTCTCCACGGCCTTCTTGACGCAGTCGGCGTTGGTGGCGGTGATGTAGGCGTGCAGCGGCTCGTCCTCGCCCGGCAGCGGCTGGCCGTCCTTGCGGCCCACCTTGCCCTCCTTCACCGAGCCCTTGCCTCGGATTATTATCTTAGCGCCCGTCTCCTTCTCCATCGCTGTGTCCCAGTATTTTATTTATTTAAATTATTTATACACAACGAACGAAAGACAGAAACCATTATACCGGAAGTAGTAAGAACAAAGATAATGCTTATTTCGAATGAAAAGACATCAGTTATATTCTAGCCAAAAATGAAGGTGCTGGCCAGAAAGACAAGAACTGGATTCCTAAAGGAAATACTGTCCTGGGCCCTATACCACAAAAATTTGAAATTCTACAAAATTGTGAAATTGTAGACGGAATAATACAAATATATCAAATATGTATGAATAATTTACGAATAATTAACAATCGTAAGGCCGGGACTCCACCAAAGCAGAGATGTGTGCGGTGTGCTGTGTGCTGTGAGACGAGATGTTTTTCAGTTCGCAAGATGGCCGGCCGGCGCGCGGGTCCCGCGGGTTGCTGCGGGCGACAGGGGGGAGGGGGAGGGGGAGGGGGAGGGCGACATCGCTCACTCCTGTCGTCTCCACTGCGCGTCGTCCGCGCACAGCTCACATCTCCGCTTCCATCGCGCCATACAAATATTACACATCTCCGTTAATCATAACATTACGTTCTGTGCACGTCCTAGATTTCCAAATTGTGATGTTGTGTGGTATGGGGCCTGTCTATTTTTGTTTGGCGCAATACATTAACAAATAGTCAGAAAGTAACAATTATTCAGGATGTTATTTTCCTATTTTTTTTTTAATATTTTGTGGCACTTGTTCGACGCCGAATATTCTCCGTTGAGTTTGTTTTCTCGCCGGATTGGCAGAATAGTGTCCTGACCTTTGAGCGTGTTGCCGCGCGGCCCAATGAGCAGGCCCACGAAGTTGATGTCAGGGTGCTCCTCCTGCGGGATCATCACCTTGTCGTGCACGCGGATGATGGGAGGCCTGCAACAACACGATGTCGTTAGTTCTGCTCTGCCACACGCGCGAGTGCAGGGAAGGCCAAGGCTTCGAGGGCGTGTTACGCAAGCACGTACTTGTAGTCGGGCGGCGGCTTGAACTCGGGGTTGATCTGCTGCATGCGCGTGACGAGCCGGTGCCGCTCCTCCTCCAGCTTGCGGCGCGTGCGGTACTCGCGCGTGTTGAGGCGCTTCCCGTCCGTGGAGTAGATGGGCTCGGGCGACGGCGACCTGCCACACACGCCGCGTCACCAGCTTGCGAGCGCACCGACACGTAGCCGCGCTTTTCTCGTTTTAATTTTTAACTACATGACTTAGACGAAGTTAATACGAGGTTATATTTCATTGCTTGACGAATGTTCACAGACCTGACGGTGTCCATATAATCACGATTAGACAAAAGTAAATGACTTCCCCGACTAATAATATCCAACAACTGCAGCGGCCGACAACATGTATTTTTGTTTTATGATAATTAAATATGATTACCCATAAAATCTGTGTAGTTTCATCAGATAATTAAATGTAACCCTTATAGTAGTGATTCCACAACGAGCGTAAACATAATTTTTATACAAGTTTTGATTTAGCAGAGCTACGTGTCGAGTGTCGGAGCGTCGCGTCAATAACAAGAAACGGTGCTCAACAATATCACAACAGCATTGAAAGTTTAATTATTTATGTGAAACAAAGTGGACGCGCTCGCTAGCACGGATCTCATTGAGCACCGCACGACTGACAGTAACAAGAGGGAACATATATACGATGTGCACTGATATCCTACTCTAACACCTAGATCCTAACGCTCGAGGAAAAAAAAAAGAATAATTCAATTAATTTGTTCCTGAAATTTCAATTAAGCTCATTAGCCCTGAAAATAATCTGGTTATTAATCATTATTGAGCTGTAGTTGCTGAAAATTATCAATAATCATTATTATTAGATGTGTTTGGTTAATTAATTGAATCATTAGTGTTTATAGCAGTCTGTATGCGACCTGCAACTGAAGAAAATGGCGCATTAGTAGCAGTCGCCCCCGGGGGCGCACACGACACGCTCCACAGGCTCGCGCTGGCGAGTAGCACACTACCTCATCACCTACATTATGATTTAATCATGTCATTTATTCTCTTAATGCTTTATTTCTTTGTCATGTATAATTCATAAGTGTCTGCGAACCATCAAGATAACTTTGATATTCTTTATTCTCAAACTTTTCAATTGTCGTGTAGTCGAGTAGATAGCGATCAGTCGAGTTTCGACAAAATGTGGTAATCGCCTGCTGAGCAAGCATTAGACTATGTTTAGCCGAGTCGCCGTGGACCGTGTTGCAAGGAAACGGTAGTGTCGGTCTCGGTAGCCGGCTGTACACGTGGATCAGTAGATCTACCTATGCCGCTGTTATACATACATATTAAGGGGCCGGCGGAGCATGCGTAGTTCATACAAACCTAATACCTAAATAATTTGTAAATCAAACATATATAGTGAAAAAAAAATCAGCTGTTCCCTACATTTATGTTCGTCTCGTCAAAATGTAGGAAACAGCTGATTTCATTTGGTCCCACCATCCCATAGTAAAAGTTGTTCATAATGATGAGTACAATGACCTCTTAAGAGGTTTTTAATGTTTTACCAATAACCCTGTATATGTATATTGAATGGACACTGATTTATAGAAGAGTTAAGAGAAATAAGTTTTCTATAGAAATTTGAAACTCCCCATTATCTCGTCTTTATGTCAGTGTCCTTTAAAAATATATATTTGGGAACCTAGATATTCTGTAATCCAATCGGAATACGGAACACTACCGTAAGAATATGTTAGATTTACAAATTATTTTGGTGTCACGTTTGTATGAACTACGCATGCTCCGCCGGCCCCTTAATTAGCTGGCGAATCGTCACATACGTTACTGGACGGAATGCAATCTCAAGTCGAGATTGGCAACTCGGGATCCCACGTGCGCAGGTTGAGAATGGCCAAAAAAATAATAATTTATAAAGCATTAATATAATGCGTTAGTTAAATATTAATTTATGAAAATGAAAACTACACCTACTTAGGGTGTTATATTTGTAAATTCATTAGCTGAATCTAGAAACAAATATCTAGTTATTTAAGTTTAGTAATAATTATCTTTACAACGCGTAACAATAAATAAATCACACACACTATAAAACAATTTATTATTATTTAGAAAATGGCTTTTCGCAAAGTGTGCTTAACTCCCGCGCGCTCCGGGCCGGAGCATCGACGAACACGGTCGAGGACTCGCGAGATTGAGGTTGCATTCCTTGATCACAGGTAAGTATGTGGAATTTGGATTTTTAGGAAATCATACTTTTCTGTGTTATCCATGCCAATTCATTAAATTTTACTCCGTATAGGTATCACAATTTGAAAATCCTGGTACTACATTGGATCAACAGAATTGTTATTTCCTTAGATAATATTTAGATTGTTCGAGCTCACTGCCTTATAAGCGTGGTTAAACGATAGGGTCGGTCGATTCGCCAGTGACACTCAACACGAACAGAGCACTCTCGGCAGCGAGTACAACACACTGCGGTACTGCGACACTGCGGGGGCGCGTGGAGCGTTCGTAACTAGAGATATAGTAAGAAAAACATCAGTTCGTATACTCATTAGCAGTGCGGCGGCGGCACTCACCTCTCCTCCACGTTGGCGGGGATGCCGAGGTCGCCCGAGCGCAGCTTGCGCGACACCTCCTCGATCTGCAGCTGGACTGCAAGGGAACGGGTTAGCCAACCGCGGCCAGGCGCTCGCATTAGAATACTGACCGCTCGCCTAGCACGCACGTACTAGGGGACACACTACATGCCATAAGGTAACGTACGCTCCGAGGGCGACGCGAGCGCTCGGGCGCGCTACGCTGAAACTAAAATAACATGTTGTGGACGCCGAGGCGTACTTGGAAAGCCTACTATAACATTATACTTGTTCAATTCAAATGTACAAGTTATGTAGTTAGGTACACCGAGCCTCGCGGATCTTCAAGTAAGTTATTAGCGGACGCATAAATATACGTGCTCATTATAAACATACTAAGCTAAAATACTGTGATATATTCATCTTTCCACATAACTACTTTATTTATGCTTATTTCATGAAATAAAACAATACCTACCATTTTTGTTTCATTTATAACTAAGAAATAGTTCATGAGTGTTGAAATATAGAACAGGTACATCCACACAAGATAACTTATTTTGCAGCGGAGCCTTCATTCATTGCTTTCAGCATTCTGCAGCAGGATATAGAGTGCAGTTCAGGCATCGCAACGTCGGGTGACAACAGACGCGGGGTACTCACGCAGGTACTGCTCCTCCTGGTCGCGCGTCAGCGTGGACGGCAGCACGGTGGGCAGGCCCGGGATGAAGGTCTTGTCGTGCTCCGAGCCCATCCAGCGCGTGCGGCGGCGCCGCGCGCGACGCTCGGCCGGCGTCTCGCCCAGCGGGCCCGGCGGCGACCAGTCTGCTTATATGGACATACAACGAAAAAATGTATCATGAACACTATAATCTGTAAAAGAACTCCCGCGAACATTCAAAATATGAACGCGGTCGACGTTAATAATTTGCGCAGACACATTACGGTGGGCGCGATTTTCAACTTTGTTTTAAACGAAAGAACTTTACTATGTAAAAAAAAATAGTACAGTATTTCAGGAGGATAAGGGCGTGTACACACGAGCGCTATTTTTACGTGCGCGCGGGTTCGTTTCGTACGCATCGCTCTCTTTAGAAAAACATTGGAATTAAATGGATCTCTTTCGAGGGAGCGATGCCACTGTAATAATATCATACAGTATTTCGACTTTATACAAACGGACAAAACGCGAGCTATACCTACCTACGCGCCTCGACCTCGGTATGCGCTCGGCATGCAGACAGTCACGACTGTGCCGCAGTGACGAACGAACAGTGTTTTGTTTTTTTTTAACAATAACCGCGCGATTTTTTCACTAAAAATAAGTTCAAGTAAACATGTTTTTTAATTAAATCTACCAATCAAAAAACAACACGCATTTTTATTAAACACTTCCTATTCAATTCACAAAGTATTTTATTTTTTTATATAAAAAAGTATATTTATTTATTTATATTATTATTTACGTACACACAGTAAAATACAATAACAAAACTAAATGGAAACACAAAGTAGGCAAATGTAATTAAAATGCTGGAGGCGGGCAGCCCTAACTGGGAATGTTTACGTACCGCGCGGCTGTAGGCAATTATTTCAAGGTTACGGCCGAGTTACAATACTGTATGATCTTTATATTGTGGCGACGCGTACGCGACGTGCGCGCGGTAAGATTAGCGTTCGTGCGAACGCGCCGTAAGGCTCGAGTGCACTCACCGAGCGCGTCGTCCGGCTCGTCGTCGGCGCGCGGCGCGGGCGCGGGCCGGCCGCGCGCCGCCGCCCGCGCCTGCAGCAGCTCCAGCTTGTGCTGCACGGAGCTGGGCGGCGGGATGGCCGTGGCCGCCGACAGCGCGGCGGCGGCGGCGGCGGCGGGCTGCACGGGCGCCGCCATGCGCCGCGCCGCCACGAAGGTCTGCGGGAGGGAAGCGATCGGACTCCGGCGGAACGTTCGGTGAAAATAAAAACTTGCTTATGTTCACCGCGCTGCACAGTTTTTGGGACGAATATTTTTATCGCCTCCTGGAAGCTCCGTATATTCTGAGCGACTCTTATCAGAGGCAGGAAATGTATACGAACAGGAATGTAACAGACGCGGACAGACCAGGTGACACAGAATCATTGGTGTTTTTTTTTTCACAATAGCCTGTACTTGGTAAATGTTAAATACCAGTAGGTAAGTACTAAAATTTCGTTCAACACTTTTATAAAAGTTTAAAATTATAACTTTTGGCAATAATTATTTGTTTGGATGCCAAAATTCTGATGTTTAGAATCATATAATTGTAATACGTAACAAAGAAATAACAAACAATAAATACTTACATAATGTAATATGATTTTATCTTACTGGTTTCGTTTTATTTTTTAGTCGAGACAAATGAGTTATTTCAATATATTCTTGTATAAAATGTTTGGCATTTGAACTGAATTTGAGCCGAAGTTCGGTCAAACCGAAATTCGGCGCATCTCTAATAACAATGATAGTAAATAATAATATTTCTATTTGTAAAAAAAAATTTACGTGTAATATTTTCTTCCTACTATATAAAATTAAAAAATATCACGCTGCATGATATTTTTTAATTGTATGTAAATATGGGTCTTGCCTGAATTAAATGAATTTTATTTTTTTATTTTTATTTTTTTTTACTACTATATTATTTTATTTGGTAACAACTCAGTAGTGCCGGTAAACCTGACTGAGGCCACGCCCTAACCGAGCGATCATCGCGCGAGTTTCCGAAAAATTTGTGAAAGGCGTATTCGCGCGAACGATCTTTTCGGTTAGGGCGCGGGGTATGGAAGCTATGTCATGCTAAAAATTTGTTCATAGAAATCTTTTATTTTGTGTCACCTTTATGGTTACAAAAAAATAAATAAAAAACACATGCAGAATTTCCAAACCCAATAAGAAATTATGCTCATAAAAGAATATGGAAACATCATAATGTAATGGGTCTAGAATGAGATTGCTTACCGCATAGTTGATATATTTCTACAAAATACAAAACCATTTATTACAATTGCTTCCAAATTATCAGAAAAAAAAAGTACGGAGAAACGGAGGAAAGACAATCAACCACATCATGCTCGATAAGCAATGATGAGTCACTGACGTCACATCATTCTATCATCGTCAGAGTAGAGAGCACACTGCCGCCAAGCATTACTGCGCACGGTGCGAGGGCGACGCAAGCAGTAGAAGTTGGAACAATAGTCACAAGTTCGCAACCCTCACCATAGGGTTTCTGTACTAAAATTATTAACTTTGTTTATCTATTGTACAGAATAATTGTGCTGTGCTGCATACCTCAGAGTTCACCCAGTACCTAACTGTACGTAGGACAGTAGTCTCTGACAGCCAATTGAAATCAATTCTATTGTATATTAGGCGGGCCACCATGCCAACCACATGACAACAAACATATTAGTTAAACGGCAAGAACTTTAATGTCAATTTCGTAACAATAATGATTGTAATATACAAACGTGTGTTACCTCTCGCTCAAGAGCATTATGCTGAAAAATACTAAAGCTCATTTTATATTGCGATGACAATGTCAAAGCTGATGATCCTAATGTCTATTCTGAATACCTTCCTTCAAAAATCAATACGTCTCTCAATTAACCAGAAGAGTAATTTTAAAATGTTTTGGGTAAGAAGTACCTACAGTACGCGCCGCGGGTCGTTGTCACTATAAGTTAGCTGCACTCAGTCGTAGTTTATTTATTGTACATATTCATTTCATTCAAAGCTGCTAGAAAAATATTTGGAGAAAACAGTGTCAGGAATAAAACCGGCCGTGCACAGAGAAGGGTTCCGTAGTCGAAATGAATGCACAATATTGTTTTTTTTCAATGGCAACAATTAAGTCATAACATTTCTCAAAGAAATTGAAAAAGAAAGATATTTCTGCTGTTTTTACCGAAAATATCTCTCAAAAACTGGGCAACAGACGAAAACAGTTTTATGGAAAATGTTTTTCAAGTTCTATTAACAAAGGAGTATGCCAGGATCATAGCATTCTGTAGTTTCTGTGTACCCAGGGGAACAAGTCGTGAGTTTATAACGTACTATCTGCGCCCCGCGGTTTCCGCAGCATAAGTGTCCCTGTGGGAACATCGGGGTAAAAACTATCCCATGACCTTCCCCAGGGTGCAACATATCTCTCTGCCACATTTTATCGAAATCAGTTTGGTGGTTTAGGCGTGAAAAGGTGACAGGCACACGATAGAGTTACTTTCGAATTAAATATATGATTGACGTGTAAAAGTATTTGTACAAACCTACTTACAAAAATAAATCATTTATCATTTAATTTATAATATTAGTATGGATGTATGTTTGTTAAGTTCTACAACAAAATTTTTACCTGACTGCGCCAGAAGGCGGGTTTATTTACAGAAGTTTCCACCAACTTTAATAATTTAGATGTGGACAATTTCTTTGTTTGCTTAGAAGCACATATTTCACTAACTATTCACTTTTGACTTTGCTATTTCAGTCAAGTTTTTGAGTTACATCTAGAAATAACTTTATTTTCAGCTTTTCTGAGAAATACTAGGAAGTGGCGTGCATTGCACAATGGCATTTAAGCAATGCCTACCTCGAAAAATGACCAATCGAAATGGCTGTGTTTAAGTTTGAGGTGCTGTGTGAGCAATGGATAAACTAAAGGGCTTAGATTGTGGCGATCAATCGCTTTGTATAGACAAACTGCGGTCGAATCCTTTCGGTACCTAGGTTTTCGTATGTTGACAAGATAAATTGTTTAATTTTCAAGACAACAAGATTTTTGCTTTGAAAGTTCATAGAAGGCACATAGAACTATAAAACGTAAGAAAATAATTTGAACATTCAAAACAGATAATTTTGTTGTTTCTGATTGGTGACCTGGTGGTGTCTGACTAGACTAGGCGGCCTAGTGCCTACCTATTCTAAAAAGCAATGCACGCCACTGTAGGAAATACAAAATTATTTTTGCATTAGATAAAATCACCTACTGTTCATGCATAAACATTCATGTCAACTATGGAGCCCTTTAACTGTGTGCTCCCACATGAACTTGGCTGGCTTTTTAAATCCATTTTAAATATGAAAATCCAATATGCAGCTAAATCAGAGATCCATGGTGGATAGTATATGTGTATTGTGAAATTTACAGGCACACACAACCACAACCATGCTTGCTTCCAAGTGTGCAAGAGTAG
Organism: Luperina nickerlii; assembly: GCA_963855955.1. Taxonomy (NCBI): domain Eukaryota; kingdom Metazoa; phylum Arthropoda; class Insecta; order Lepidoptera; family Noctuidae; genus Luperina; species Luperina nickerlii. The sequence continues at coordinate 22,591,020 of OY979674.1, read as the reverse complement.
AGTGTTATGTTTTTTGTAGTTGTTATGATAATGTAAATAATAACATAGATACCTATAGGCCAACAGCCTATAGGCATTTATGTTATAGGTTATAGGTCTTTGTTGTAAGTACCTGCGCGACGGCGGCGGCGGCGAGGATGGCGGCCTGCGTGGCAGGATTGATGGTGCCATTGCTGCTCACCTGCCGCGCCGTGGCCTTCGTCGTAGTGCCCACCATCTGGTCGAGCAGGGCGATGGTCCCATCTCTGTTACCACATAAGGGCTTTTTACACACAATACACTGAATCAGATACATCTGAGAACACTGCACTTCAACCAAAAAAACTATTTCTACCTATATAGGTACCCACCGTCACCTCTGTACCTATACAGAATGGTCATATCTCTGTCATGTATGGAGATTATTATTAAATTTACGAGTTTCTGAGAATTTTATGCAAAATTCAAATTCATTTATTCCACAATTTTACTTGGGTTAAGGCATAGTTCATAAGCATACAAGTAACATGGCATGAAATGCTTACTAGCAGAACAATTTGAATGTGTGACTCTGTTCCTACGCTCACCAGTTTCACTTACGACCACTAGAACAACAATTATCTTGCCTGTCTTTAGATTTCCGGCTGCGGCTGCGACTTCTGCTGCGCGAGCGGCTGCGGCTGCGACGCTTTTCCTTGTGCCGGTCGCGGCTCCGGCTGCGCTCACGCTCCTTGTCCCTGCGGAACATACCATTACCTCTATAATACCATTTGTGCTTTGCAAAATAGACATCAATCTAATACATGCATGCACACGTACCTTTTGGAGCGGTGACGGTCCCGGTCGCGGTCCCGGTCTCTATCCCGGTCGCGGTCTCGATCGCGGTCTCGATCCCGGTCGCGGTCTCGCTCCCTATCTTTATCACGATCTCGGTCCCGGGTCTTGTCACGATCCCTCTCCTTGTGCCTGTCCCTCTCGCGGTCGCGAGATCTTGAACGACTCCTGTCACGATGTCTTGAACTCATAGCGGGCACTTACAAAAAACACTTTCAAATAAACAATTTAGCCGTAGGACACAGCAAGATTTCAATAAATAATTTATAGTGGAATAAACGAAAAGCAAAAATAGTTCTTGTCAAGTTAGTCGAACAAACTATTGTTTGTTAGGCAAACAATAGTCTGGCAAGCAATCAATGAGCAACTCAACAAGACGACGACGGAAAATGGCGACGCTGTGCCATCACAGAACACATATACTCTTTTTTTATATTAGTTTTATGGCCTGGTTGCTAAGACCTTTTAGCCACGTCAACACATATGTATACTCCTAGCAGAGTGTGCCACAGAAAAGGTTACACTTTGAGTGTACCACGACCACCATAAACGACCACCCTCGTACACAGAACACTAATACTAATACCCTCCCAAGAATGCCCTCGATAGTCGAATTTAGTCTATACTATACAGCTCAATACGAGCTCAATACAGCTACAGTACCACAGATAAAAGATAAAAATAATGAATAATAATATATTTATACTTATGACAAAATAAAGTGGTTCTGAGACGACCAAACGATTTCTTTCATTCGCTTCACACATAGTCACATAGATTATAGCATTAGTGTTTGACCAGACGGGGAAGCGGGCGCGGCGCGGCGAACTTAAACATATGAACTTCCTTTGAGTGTCCATAGGGGGTACGCGGGCGCGGTGAGCGGCCGGCGGCGTAGACTGCTCGGCGCGGGCAGTGTTGCTATCGTAAAAATCTGAGCTGCCGTATGTCACAGTCTGGTTTGCGCTATTTTAAGGCGAAACCGCCAGGATAGCCCGCGAAAATCAATTTTTTTTAAGTTTTTTGGAATTTGCTGGTCAGTATTAAGTTGTACGTTGATTAAAATATGAATCGCGGCCGTAAGAAATATGTGTTTACAGAATTATAATCATTAAAGTCATCAACACAACTCTCTAAGACCACGTAAGTCCAAAGAATAACTGTTTCATGAAATCATCATTCTTTGGACTTACGTGGTCTTAGAGAGTTGTGTTGATGACTTTAATGATTATAATTCTGTAAACACATATTTCTTACGGCCGCGATTTATATATTAATCAACGTACAACTTAATACTGACCAGCAAATTGCAAAAAACGTAAGAAAATTTGAATTTCGCGGGCTACCTTAGCGCTTCTTCCTTAAGGGAAAACGTACAAAATTGCCGTATTTAATAAAAAAAATGTCTATTCCTCATTTGTTTCTCGTTTCTATTACGTGAGATTCATGTTTACCTAGCCTCTAGAGCATAATTGTCCCTACTTCTCATTTTGTCACACTCGTAGGCACAGATTAATAATATGTAGGTGGTACTCGTAGGTGAAGCAGTTACGTTTGTATGTAGGTACAGACGCCAGCACATCAACCTACCCGAAACTGTCAAATTTTCCCAATCAACTTTGAACCTTATGCTTTAGCAATAAAGTTGAAAATCTATTAAATAAATTTGACAGATTGTAGTAGCTTGATGTGCTGGCGTCTGTACCATACGCGTTCGTGGTGTCATTTGCAACCCTTTCATTAATTTTTAGCCAAGGCGCAAGAGATGCCACTTTGGCGTTACAGTTACTACTTCATGTTTGTTGTAGTCGGGATTTTCCCGGCTGTGCTCATAAAATTACCTGTGTACGTTTCGTTTCGTTCATTACGCTAGTGAAACACAATTCGTCATCTATAGTCAATTGCCGTATTTTGTGATACGGCAATGAGAGGACTGCTGTATGCCGTATTTTCTGAAATAAAATCGTGGATTGCCATATTATATGACAATTGCCGTATCAATAACAACGTTGGGCGCGGGTAGCGTAGCGCGCGGGGTGCACGCGCTTAATTTTGACAAAAACTGGACCAGTGTGACCAGATTCAATATTTTAATACTTTTTCGGTATATTTTATCGACTTTTCCGAGCATCAGTCATTCAGTATTTTTTTAGGTATATTGGCGGCAATAAGTATTTTTGGATATACTTTGGATAAAAAGCTATGGTAACACCGTAGCGATCGTCCCCGTGAACATTGAAGTTCAGGGAATTAAAATTTTGTCTATTATATTTCATTCAGATGAAATATTCGGTATTTTTTTGAGGTACTTCGGTTTTTTCGTAAAATTTAATTTGGTCACACTGCACTCGACACGACAACACGCAGAACGCAGCCGCGCTCCAATGCAGTGTGACCAGATTAAATTTTACGAAAATACCGAGGCACCTCAAAAAAATACTGAAATATACCGACTTACATAAGACAGACATACCAATAAAAATACTGATTTTCTTAACACGTTTTATTTATTCATACTCACAATAAATGTTAGAGTTATATTTTAACATCCTTTTCGAAGGATTAAAATGTACACAACCTCCTTCATACTTAACACCTTGCTTTGTTTTTAAAATAGTTGACACATTTTTGTTTATAAATCTGTTTCATTGGTCCGTTTTTATGAAATTTATCTGTGAAAATATGCGCTCGCATGCAGCATTCGACACTTACTAAAACGAGAATTACTAAAACTAGTTATATTTTTGTATTTCAACATGCCATCACTGTTAGAAATTTTCCCAACTTCCACCCAAAATTGTTCACACGAAATGGGTGAGCCAGTGCTGGAAGATTGTAACAAATCACTTTACTTGCTCATAGATAGCATGTATAAGTATAAACTAAATCCGGGAAAGTCCCCAATGTTCGAGTTCCGGGGAATTCCGCAAACATTGTCGCAAAGACGATCACTCACTACGGTGTTGCCATAACTTCAACCAAAACATACCCAAAAATACTGACTGCCAGCAATATACCTGAAAATATACTGATGTTCGGAAAAATCAATGAAATATACTGAAAAAGTATTAAAATACTGAATCTGGTCACACTGATCCAATGCGGACAGGCAGTCCGCGCGTCATAGAGAGTAGTATATTCCTTGCCGCGCGCATTCCCGCTTCCGCGCCCGTCCCCGCCCCTCGGTGTGGCCAAACACTTAGAGTGAGGAAAGAGAGACTGCACTTGTGTCTGGTCTGCGCACACTTGCTATTACTCTTAGCGTAGTATATTTAAATTAGGTATAGGGGAGTATAATATTTTACACATTAAGGGGGAAGCGCTAAGGTAGCCCGCGAAATTCAAATTTTCTTACGTTTTTTGCAATTTGCTGGTCAGCATTAAGTTATACGCTGATTAATATATGAATCGCGGCCGTAAGAAATATGTGTTTACAGAATTATAATCATTAAAGTCATCAACACAACTCTCTCAGACCACGTAAGTCCAAAGAATGATGATTTCATGAAACAGTTATTCTTGGGACTTACGTGACTCTGTCGTCTCGAGCAGCGCACGCGCGGTGTCGCGGGGCGGGGGGCAATAGCCTACCGACCGCCGGGAAGGGAAGACGTGAACGCTTGCTGCGAGCCGATATCAGTGTAATTATGTTTGCCTTACTTGGGAAAAGACTGGACTCCACGACGCGTGGAGTCCTCCTAATATCAACTCTCGAGTCTTATGGTACAGACGCCAGCACATCGAGCTACACCTAACTGTCAGATTTTCCCAATCAACTTTGAACCTTAAGCTTTAGCGATAAAGTTGAAAATCTAATGTCCGTGACTACCGCAGGACCACCAACGCCAATCGCTTCCATATTTGGTAAATAATTAGTGCTCAATTGGTACTAATTAGTACTCGAACAACAAAATTGGTACCTTAGTAGTTTTCGAGAAAATCGACTTTGAAGGTGGTCCTGCGGTAGTCACGCTCCCTTCAGCAGGACCACCATGAGCGCCGAAAAAGGGCCCACGCTACAGCTATTCTGAGTATACAAATAATTAGTACCCATAAATGTGATTTATTTCGTAAAAAAAACAGAACTGTAATACTTGTATTTACCGAGAAATCAACGATGATAACTTTCTCGTAATTGTTCAGCAGGACCACGATTTTGAATGTTGATTCCAAGCTAGAGAAGCTTGTCGCTTTCCTCAAACCTACATAGAAAATTAGTACCCTGCAAGATAAAATTAGTACCCAAAATTCAAAGTTAATACTCCAGTAGTTTACGAGTAATACCATGCCATTGGTGGGGTGGCGGTAGTCACGGTGCCAAATTTTCATTTCAAGATTTCTCTATTAAAAACTCTGTGATTTCTTCCCAAATTTATACAAAAATTAGTACTCCTAAAAAAGTTAAAGCGACTAAAAATCCAGATTCCTAAGTGTTGTATTTTAAGAGAAATTAGCTTTCATTACTTTTCCATACTAAATCTCCGCGTATAACGCGACCAAATTAAGTTGTCAACGGTGCCAATTCCCTTGTTCACAAACTAAACTAAATTGAGTTCAGTGCATCTTATCTTTCTGTTTCATTATGAAAAGGACAGACAATAAATTTTAGTTTAGTCCTGTCAAAGTAATCAGAGCCTGACACTACTCAATACAAGTTTAGACGTGATTAAAAACATGCCTACTAATGTTACGTCAATTTACGTCAGACGCTGATTAAATTAATAGGACTAAACTAAAACTTATCTTTTGTCTTTTTTTTAATGAAATAGAAAGAAAAAGATGCACTGAACTCAAATTTAGTTTAGTTTGTAAACAAGGGAATAGGCAGCAATGGTGGTATTGAGCTGTTTAAGAGATGTACACTCGTGCACATAAATTTATGGATGTCGAAATAGTATTAACAACAGTTCAATATCTAAATTTTTATACAAACTGTGTATCTATTGCGTGACCTTTTTGAAATTGCATACATTCATTTCTCTAACTAAAAAAATCTTGAAACCATAAACGAATAAAAAAAGAACTCAATTTATCACGACACGCTTCGCTTGTTTTACTTCGGTAAAGGTCACGCGTCTCAATATTTAAAGTTTTCAGAAAATGATATAATTAATTATCTATTTCATTTATTTTGTTAAAATATACAATTAACTTATTTTATTACAAACTATTTACACTAGATACTAAATTAAATGACTAACTAACTTACTATACAAATAAAAACAAAAATAAAGGACAAATCAGGCGTCGAAGTACTTATAATTAATAATGGGCTTTTTAGGGCCAATTAGCAATAGAAATTTACAGAAATATTTCGATGTTAATGATATTAAAAGTTGAATTAGCAGATATTTTATATACATATATGTGCTTGTCGAACATAATAGGTACATAATTAGTACACATTGATATGAAAACACTAAAATATGCGTGTGTCCTTTGCAATGCATATTATTCAAATATAAAAGGTACAGACGCCAGCACATCAAGCTACCCGAAACTGTCAAATTATCCCAATCAACTTTGAACCTTATGCTTTAGCGATAAAGTTGAATATCTATTAAAGAAATTTGACAGATTGTAGTAGCTTGATGTGCTGGCGTCTGTACCTATTACTTACTTTTAGGTTTGTAATCCTTTTATACTTACGTTATTAGCAACATAGTAAATTAGGTTTTTAATACTAAGAGCTTGTCCAGAAAGGGTGAATTCGCCGCGATTCTCTCGTGCGTATTACGCGCGACCGTTGCGTCCAGAAGGGGCGTACCAACGCCCGAGCATTTGGGTTCGAATTTCATTTATCAATAGAAAACATGGAGTTGAACGCTCTGAAGTTCGCGCGTCAACTGGACGCAACAAGAAGGAGTCTCCAGTATCTCGACGAGAGGTTGGCGAACTGCACGCGATTTACGCGCGGATTTTGAAATCGCGCGATGCTTGTGGACGCGATGTATTGGCGCCTAGTATCTCGTTAACGCGCGAATGAATTCTCGCGAAACGCTTCGCGGCGAATTCGCTCCTTCTGGACAAGGTCTTAGGTAGGTATTAGTGCTTGCAGCAACGGTAAATTACTAGGAAAGAAATAAATAAAAAATACCTATCGCTCTTTAATGATATTCATTTACAACACAGAAGGAACCTACTTACAATACCTACAGAAAAATAATTATTCGTGTACTTACAATGGGGAGCGATAAGTTTTTTTTTTCTTAATAAGTATAAAAGTTCAGTTTGTATAAAAATTTTGATATTGAATGTTAATACTATTTCGACATCCATAAATTTATGTGCACGAGTGTACATCTCTTAAACAGCTCAATACCATTGACAACTTAATTTGGTCGGGTTATACGCGGAGATTTAGTATGGAAAAGTAATGAAAGCTAATTTCTCTTATAATACAACACTTAGGAATCTGGATTTTTAGTCGCTTTAAATTCTTTAGGAGTTCTAATTTTTGTATAAATTTGGGAAGAAATTAGAGTTTTTAATAGAGAAATCTTGAAATGAAAATTTGGCACCGTGACTACCGCCACCCCACCAATGGCATGGTATATCTCGTAAACTACTGGAGTATTAACTTTGAATTTTGGGTACTAATTTTATCTTGCAGGGAACTAATTTTCTATGTAGGTTTGAGGAAAGCGACAAGCTTCTCTAGCTTGGAATCAACATTCAAAATCGTGGTCCTGCTGAACAATTACGAGAAAGTTATCATCGTTGATTTCTCATGTCCGTGACTACCGCAGGACCACCAACGCCAATCGCTTCCATATTTGGTAAATAATTAGTGCTCAATTGGTACTAATTAGTACTCGAACAACAAAATTGGTACCTTAGTAGTTTTCGAGAAAATCGACTTTGAAGGTGGTCCTGCGGTAGTCACGCTCCCTTCAGCAGGACCACCATGAGCGCCGAAAAAGGGCCCACGCTACAGCTATTCTAAGTATACAAATAATTAGTAGCCATAAATGTGATTTATTTCGTAAAAAAAACAGAACTGTAATATTTGTATTTACCGAGAAATCAACGATGATAACTTTCTCGAAATTGTTCAGCAGGACCACGATTTTGAATGTTGATTCCAAGCTAGAGAAGCTTGTCGCTTTCCTCAAACCTACATAGAAAATTAGTACCCTGCAAGATAAAATTAGTACCCAAAATTCAAAGTTAATACTTCAGTAGTTTACGAGATATACCATGCCAATGGTGGGGTGGCGGTAGTCACGGTGCCAAATTTTCATTTCAAGATTTCTCTATTAAAAACTCTATGATTTCTTCCCAAATTTATACAAAAATTAGTACTCCTAAAGAAGTTAAAGCGACTAGAAATCCAGATTCCTAAGTGTTGTATTTTAAGAGAAATTAGCTTTCATTACTTTTCCATACTAAATCTCCGCGTATAACCCGACCAAATTAAGTTGTCAATGGTATTAAGCTGTTTAAGAGATGTACACTCGTGCACATAAATTTATGGATGTCGAAATAGTATTAACATTCAATATCTAAATTTTTATACAAACTGAACTTTTATACTTAATAAGAAAAAAAAATAACTTATCGCTACCCATCGTCTGTGATATCTTTGTTATTGACGTGGGCAGGTAGGTAAGTACTCGAATAATTATTTTTCTGTAGGTATTGTAAGTAGGTACCTACCTTCTGTGTTGTTGTGAATGAATATCATTAAAAGCGATAGGTATTTTTTATTTATTTCTCTTCTACTAATTTACCGTTGCTGCAAGCAGTAATACCTACCTAAAACCTTGTCCAGAAGGAGCGAATTCGCCGCGAAACGTTTCGCGAGAATTCATTCGCGCGTTAACGAGATACTAGGCGCCAATACATCGCGTCCACAAGCATCGCGCGATTTCAAAATCCGCGCGTAAATCGCGTTCACTTCGCCAGCCTCTCGACTCGCGCGTTTTGCGCGCGAGTCGAGATACTGGAGACTCCTTGTTGCGTCCAGTTGACGCGCGAACTTCAGAGCGTTCTACTCTATGTTTTCTACTGACAAATGAAATTCGAACCCAAATGCTCGCGCGTTGGTACGCCCCTTCTGAACGCAAAGGTCGCGCGTAATACGCACGAGAGAATCGCGGCGAATTCGCCCTTTCTGGACAAGCTCTTAGTATTAAAAAACTAATTTACTATGTTGCTAATAACTTAAGTATAAAAGGATTACAAACCTAAAAGTAAGTAATAGGTACCTTTTATATCAAATCTCAAATCGTTTATTGCAATCCATAATGTAATTACAGGTGGTAAATAAAAAATACTAGACACAATTATGGACCCTGTCGGGCACAGCAAATATTTGAATAATATGCATTGCAAAGGGCACACGCATATTTTAGTGTTTTCATATCACTGTGTACTAATTATGTACCTATTATGTTCGACAAGCCACGTCAATAACAAAGGTATCACAAGCCATGGGTAGCGATAGGTTATTAGGGTTCCGTACCTCAAAAGGAAAAAACGGAACCCTTATAGGATCACTTTGTTGTCCGTCTGTCCGTCCGTCCGTCCGTCTGTCAAGACCCTTTTTCTCAGGAACGCGTGGAGGTATGAAGCTGAAATTTATATCAATTACTCAGGTCTACTGTCCCTTGAAGCTGTGAAAAAATCAAACTTCTAAGCCAACGCAATCAAAAGATACAGCCGTTTATGCCGCAAATTTTCGACACTTGCAAGGGAATCAAAACCTACAGGGTGCTTCCCGTGAACTCAGAATCTTGAAATTTGGTACGAAGCAACGTCTTATAGCATAGATAAAGGAAAAATTACGAAAACCATAAATTTTTAGTTACATCACATAATATATTTTTTTTTAATAATTTTAAACTTACTACCCATTTCCTCATAAACGCGTAGAGGTATTAAATTGAAATTCATACCAAATACTCAGGTCTATAATACCTTTAAGCTGTAACAAAATCAAACTTCTATGTCAACGCAATCAAAAGAAACAGCAATTTAAGCTGCATATTTTGAAACTCGCAAGTACTCGCAAGGGAATCAAAACCTAAAGGGTACTTCCAGTCGACCTAGAATCTTGAAATTTGGCATGAAGCAACGTTTTATAGCACACATAAAGGAAAAATTCCGAAAACCTTAAATTTTTAGTTACATTACAAAATATATATTTATTTTTTAATAAATATAAACTTATTACTTTTTTCCTCATGAACGCGTAGAGCTATCAAGTTGAAATTCATATGCAATAAAAATACCATAGTTATGACTCGATTGTCGTAATGAACGAACTTTGTAAACCTTGCAGGTTTGTACGGAACCCTCGGTGCGCGAGTCCGACTCGCACTTGGCCGGTTTTTTTTCTTAATATGTACCTAGATACACAGTTTGTATAAAAATTTAGATATTGAACTGTTGATACTATTCCGACATCCATAAATTTATGTGCACGAGTGTACATCTCTTAGACAGCTCAATACCATCATTGGTGCCTATTACCTTGTTCACAAACTAAACTAAATTTGAGTTCAGTGCATCTTTTTCTATCTATTTCATTAAGAAAAGGACAAAAGATAAGTTTTAGTTTAGTCCTATCAAATTAATCAGCGTCTGACGTAAATTGACGTAACATTAGTAGGCATGTTTTTAATCACGTCTAAACTTGTATTGAGTAGTGTCAGGCTCTGATTACTTTGACAGGACAAAACTAAAATTTATTGTCTGTCCTTTTCATAATGAAACAAAAGATAAGATGCACTGAACTCAAATTTAGTTTAGTTTGTGAACAAAGGAATTGGCACCGTTGACAACTTAATTTGGTCGCGTTATACGCGGAGATTTAGTATGGAAAAGTAATGAAAGCTAATTTCTCTTAAAATACAACACTTAGGAATCTGGATTTCTAGTCGCTTTAACTTCTTTAGGAGTACTAATTATTGTATAAATTTGGGAAGAAATCATAGAGTTTTTAATAGAGAAATCTAGAAATGAAAATTTGGCACCGTGACTACCGCCACCCCACCATTGGCATGGTATATCTCGTAAACTACTGAAGTATTAACTTTGAATTTTGGGTACTAATTTTATCTTGCAGGGTACTAATTTTCTATGTAGGTTTGAGGAAAGCGACAAGCTTCTCTAGCTTGGAATCAACATTCAAAATCGTGGTCCTGCTGAACAATTTCGAGAAAGTTATCATCGTTGATTTCTCGGTAAATACAAATATTACAGTTCTGTTTTTTTACGAAATAAATCACATTTCTGGGTACTAATTATTTGTATACTTAGAATAGCTGTAGCGTGGGCCCTTTTTCGGCGCTCATGGTGGTCCTGCTGAAGGGAGCGTGACTACCGCAGGACCACCTTCAAAGTCGATTTTCTCGAAAACTACTAAGGTACCAATTTTGTTGTTAGAGTACTAATTAGTACCAATTGAGCACTAATTATTTACCAAATATGGAAGCGATTGGCGTTGGTGGTCCTGCGGTAGTCACGGACATGATTTCTCGGTAAATACAAATATTACAGTTCTGTTTTTTTTACGAAATAAATCACATTTATGGGTACTAATTATTTGTATACTCAGAATAGCTGCAGCGTGGGCCCTTTTTCGGCGCTCATGGTGGTCCTGCTGAAGGGAGCGTGACTACCGCAGGACCACCTTCAAAGTCGATTTTCTCGAAAACTACTAAGGTACCAATTTTGTTGTTCGAGTACTAATTAGTACCAATTGAGCACTAATTATTTACCAAATATGGAAGCGATTGGCGTTGGTGGTCCTGCGGTAGTCACGGACATGAAAATCTATTAAAGAAATCTGACAGATTGTGGTAGGTTGATGTGCTGGCGTCCGTACATTACAGTTAGTAAGACAAGTAAATCATTCAGGCTTTCGACAACACCTTATGTATGATTTGGGGTCGTAACCCCCCCTCCCGCCTCTGAAAGAACCCGTGTCGAATGCAAATTATTTTAGTGACTTGAACATAGGTATAGTGGCATAAATTGCCACGGATGCAAGTTTTCACTTCCATCGTCAGCAAACGGCCAATAGGATGAACGATACACCAACGTGTATGTCCGTACCAGCTATTACTTGTCTACTATAATTGACGTATGGCTCAGTACATTAGTCCAAGTACGCACGGCCGCCACACAACGAAAAACCTATACAATGCGAGGTCAGCTAAAACTGGAAATGTGTAGCCGTAAGTACAAGCTTGAGATGGCCCAACACCGACCTAAAAAAAACTATTGTTTTGTGGTTGGTCACTGTTTACGGCCATGGCACGCAATAGTAACACGAAGGTAGTCATTATACCTGAATCCGTCAAATCTCCAGGAATTTGCTTAGGCGAATCTCATACTACAATGCGCCACGCTTGGTGCGCTGTGCGTGGGGCAAGCGCCATCTCGCGTTTTCTACTGTACAAATTAAATAAAAAACGCGATTCCGCACGGGACATTTAAGTGTGTGAGCTGCCTTAGAGAATGAACAGACATCAATGCTTTCTCAATATATTTCAAAGATCAAAATACATTTCTTACAACTTGTAACAGTTCAATCATACCAAATTACAATTTAGAACAACATTTTTTGTGTCTGTCACCTAAAAAAACAAATGCTGCAAAAAAATTACAACAGCTTTTAGCTTCAAACAAATTATTAATTAATTAAAGGTTGCATATTTATTCAAAGTAAAAAATTAAGATGCACCAGCCTCTGAGACAATTGCAGACACCTATAGCTTAACTGAAACTGGTTGCAAAATAATTTTAACATGTTTATGTCATTGTAATAATCAATGCTATAGAAAAATATTGTCTTAAGAACAAACAAGAAAATTAAACTTAATTCTACAATCATATTAAATCTTCTTATCACTAAAATATTTCTAGTACTTATTAACTACTAAACGATTTAGTCCGGACCCAACAGTTCCCTTGAAGCACTCCACTGTTCACATCACTAACTTTTTTGCAAACTATTTATCAGCTGACAAGTTTCATAGAAAACATGTCCGGAGTCAAATGCAGCAAAGGTGGTATTGGAGATAACCTGCAGACAATAAAGTATTACAATTTTTATGTCAAAGATATTATTCTATCAACCACATAATAGTGGCAAATGGTAAATGTTGGGCCACGAAAGAGGTGAATGCAATCATGGACATTTGATTGAAGGACAGTTTTCCCTAAACAGATCCAACAAACCAACCAATCCATTTATTGTTTTCTATGAAAAAATGGATGGCTAGGAAGGTAGTGAATACTGAGGTGATGGCTCATACAGAGAGATGTATTGTATTGAAGATGCAATGGTAGGCAAACCCTAAATAGAGCAGCCGGTCGATTCTGTAAAAATCTTACTGTGAAAACTTAGGTGAAGGGAGTTTGTTTTTGCTAAGAATTAACACTGTTGACAGCTCACTCCACGCTCACTTAACTCAAGTTTTCACAGTGAGATTTTTACAGAATAGCACTGCAGGAGGATGAAGGAGATGATAAATAATATTTAATATTATATCAGTATTGTAATTGCCATAATGCACAATTATATTTGATACCTAGTAGAAAAGGGTATTCTGCCAATTAGTGTCTATTCTGGGCATGATGCATAATAATCATCATAGAAGCAGAAATGGTTATGTTAGCTATAATCTGTACAACATTCAAGAGAAATCCAAGTATCACTACATAGCCTGTATGTAATACCTATATCTAGGGCTGCCATCCGTTTGGGTTTTCCCGGATTTGTCCTAGTTTGAAGGGCGTCCAGGTGGGGTTTTTAAATAGTGTCCGGGTAAAACCCGAACACTTTCTATGTTAAGGCAAATCAGACTTTGAATGAATTTCAATAAATTAAAGCATAAATCATAGTTAAAAATTCGCCGCGCAGCAAATATCGTGCGCTCGCGCTCGTGAAAATTTATAATTTGCTTTTGATTTACAATTATTTTTTTAAATTTTCATTGATGCCAAAAAGAAGTGTTCCTAATTATGTTTGCTACCAGAATACCTCTCACATATAGAAGAGTGTATAATTGATTAGTAAATTAAGTGTTTCATTTGGTTTAAGTTGATTTTCTACAAATAATACAAAATAATATTATGATACTTAACGATGTTTTTATTGTAGGTAATTTTTTTTTCTACAGTGTCCGGGGTAAATCTTTATTTCACCCAAATGTTCGAGGTTTTTGAAGTTTTTATCCTGGGTCCGTAATTTAGGTGATGGCAGCCTTACCTACATCCAACTTAGAAAGGGGCTAGTTTATAGGTATTTATCTAATTGATAACATAAATATAGATTTGACCATGTTTTGGCATGAGTTTGTATACATAAATATTGAATAGTTACCTATATTTAAACGGGAGCACCAGGGCCGCCTTTCTTCCCGATAAGCGACTTGTGTATGTGAGGGATAACACCGCCGCCCGCGATGGTAGCTTTGATCAAGCTGTCGAGTTCTTCGTCACCTCTGATAGCCAGCTGCAAGTGACGCGGAGTAATACGCTTCACCTTGAGATCTTTGGATGCATTTCCCGCCAACTCCAATACCTACAAGCAAGATTGTTTCATATTTAGTTAGGTACACTGTCATTTCATTATTTTATGTTATGTAGGGGCCTAGCAAGCTCTGTTTGAGCTACTTGAACTGTACTATAAGTTAAATCATAAATTTCTTCAGCTAACATGTATTCTGAAATCATTTCCCGCCAAAATAACACAGCAGCCTAGGGGTTAAACAAGGTAAGAATTAAATTAAGTTCTTACATTAACTATCGTAAATTTAGGTTTAAATATGAAAACTACGTGTGTATTACTTTTTAGAATACAGTCATGAAATTACATTATTAATTACGCTATATTGTGTGCCGCCATATTGACAGGGCGTCGCGCAAAGCTTACCTCGGCTGTAAGATATTCCAGAATAGCTGCAGAATACACGGCTGCTGTTGCACCGACACGTCCGTGACTTGTAGTCCTATTTTTGAGATGCCTGTGAATCCTCCCCACGGGAAACTGAAAAAATATTTTTTTACTGTAGCTCCAATCTATTGATTATTTTCCTACGGAGTAATGGACGCCGCCATACTGAAGTGGTCATTCATATTATTCAATTAAATGAATTGAAGTTAGAGAACGAATTTTAGTATGCCGAGATCATGAAAAATCCTATTTTAAATTAAGATAGTAAATTAACTTACCTGAAGCCCTGCCCTCGCTGATCTGGATACCGCTTTGGCCTTGGCTTTACCAGAATCTTTACCCGCTTTACCGCCAGCCTAAAATTGACGAAAAATCCCATTAATTTTTCTCGTACAGAGTTGAAACTTCGCCAGTACGATTATAACACCATTGTTTACCGTATCACACAATAAAATCACGACAACAACAACTAAATTTCACAAAATCTTGCAAAACTCACCATTTTGAAACGTGTAACACACTATGAGCACTACAGACAGTGAACGAACAACCAAGTCAACCAACACAGGAAAGGCGCCAAGCCAAAACGCTAGATACAAAGATGGCAGCTCCGCCGTGCCGTTCGTAGCAATCCAATCAGGGCAGCCAATTGTACGTAAGCGGAAGTGACGTACAAAACAAACAACTCTCAACATGCACGGCTCATCCAATCCGCGTCGATCGAAATGGCGGGCGGGTCACTGGCTACAGTGCTGCCAAGCGAAGGTACACTTGCGGATCAATTTGGAACATGTTTTTTTTTTAATTATTCGTTTCGTTTCAATTTTGGTAGTTATTTTTTTATGAAATAGTACAAACTATTTCATAAAAAGTAACTATAAAAAGTTTTAATTTTTTGCTTGTAGCTTTTGTTTTGTAGTACAAGAAAACTTTTTTAACTGATTTCAAAAAAGGAGGAGGTTCTCAATTCGGATGTTTATATATATACATTTTTTTATGTACAGACGCCAGCACATCAAGCTACACCTAACCGTCAGATTTTCCCAATCAACTTTGAACCTTAAGCTTTAGCGATAAAGTTGAAAATCTATTAAAGAAATCTGACAGATTGTGGTAGGTTGATGTGCTGGCGTCCGTACATAAAAAAAATGTATATATATAAACATCGTACGTTCGGGCATACCTCTCTCAAATATGTGTAGACGGATTTGCAAATTTTTTTTTTATACCGACATGGTCCCATTTAAATTTTCAATAAATGCCAGCAAATTAACCGCGATTGCTGCTATAGTCAGCCCCGGATCTAAAGGGGGGCAAACCGGGGCACTTGCCCCGGGCGGCAGCTTTATGGGGGCGCCAAATCCTTGAGACAAGAATTCGAAATATCGAACAAATAAAGTCTCTTTTCCTACAATCTCATAGGTTTTCAACAAGTAATCGAATCTTAATATATTAATATGATTGAAAAACAAACTTTTCTTTTTCCATACGCCCAGTTAGTTTTTGAACACATACTAAGTGATTTATGAACGCATCTTAACAGATCAAGTAAATTTTTGAACGCGTGCGTACCTAGTGTCCGTGATCTTTCTGCCAAGGGGAATCCCCGTCACATATATCTATACGAGCCGAGCCGAACAAATTCAAACAGTTGAACGTCAAGTGACAACACTGTTTGTTTATGTGGTTGATTGCGTTTGCGAGTAATCAGCGTTAATAAAATAAGTAATTTATTAGTGAAATCATATATTATCGTAGTGGAAATCAACAATTTGCAAGTTTTTCTCAAACACTGAAGGGAGGGGCGCCACTATCAAGGTTTTGCCCCGGTTCGAAAAAATCGTAGATCCGGGGCTGTGCTATAGCATATGTATGCATTGTTTAGGTAATCACACAACACATAACATCACGCACCCTTTAAGAATCCGTGCATAAAATTCCCTCGCTAGAGTTTAGGTAAATTCATTGCAATACTATGTTTGTGTGCAACGTTTACGCACACACGCCTAAAAATCGAGCGTAGCGATCGTTTAAACAGTTTTGATCCTATAGATGATATTTTTTTATTCATATAGGTACGGTTAGGAAATATAAGTCTGGAATGTTTGTCTAATATAGTATTCGTTTAGTATAATTACCAAAATCAACATAAAAATGGTACAATTTGGTGTTAGATCCATTTAAGTACATTTAGACATTCAATAACATTGAGGTAAGCGTTTTACGTAAATATCTACGAGTAGTATGCATATTTAGGTAATTCAATGTTTTCCTTCATCGATGTCAATGATGACTAAGATAAACTTAGAAATTTCAAACAAATTGAAAAAGTCTTCTTGGGACTGGGCCCGTAATTAAAAAAAAAATAAAATAGGTGTTGGCAACACAACGACCGGTGGGAGAGAGACAGCACGCTCTACCGGACGACGGTGTCAACATTTTTTTGGAGGGATCACGAGTAACTGCCGCGAGCGGCAGGCTCGGGCCGCGGGCGGGATTAACGGCTTGATATTGATTGTGAGAGGTTATCCTGAGATTAATTAAAGTATCGTTTAGAATCAGAAGTCTATATTTTATAATCACCCGCCTTCAGCCTAGTTAGATAACATCAGAAGTGGTATTAGTTTAAATTACACGCGATTTAGATCGTTCGCCATCTTTTTAACCGAAAATAGTGTTTTTGAGACTGTTTAAAATTGTTTCACCACGTGTTGTTGAGTTTGTCCGTGATTAGTTTCTGTGCATTTTAATGTGATTCGCCACGTGTTTCTACTCGATTACATTATATTTCGTACGTGTTTTTTAAGTAAACAACCACGTGTTAATTCTTTTATTTCGCGTATTAGGGAATTAAGGTTGTATTAAAACACATTTTCACAAGTACATTTAGTTTACTACATTTTTAATTTTTGTCTGTGGACTTGGCTGACTGAATACATTTCCTTTGCCTATCAATTGACAATGATCGCTTGTAATTCGTGTCTATGGATTCAACGTTTAAAAAAAAAAAAAAGAGGTTGAGGACATTGGGGCTGGGGATCATTCGAGCCCGGACCACCAAGAGAACAAGTTTTAGAGTCAAGTGAAAGGAGCTACTGTAAGTCAGTCTGATTTAATAAGTACCTATTCTTTAAATATCATACTATGTTATAACTGTGACCGTTATTTTGTTCGAATGTGTTCCTTCGCGCGTCCAATTAGCAGACACAATAGAATTTTATTGTTATTATTATCCAATGGTGTAACGGCGACGTTTGAGAGGTTAAATCTATGGTTTAACTATTGCTAGTCTTGTAATTTATGTAGAAAGTATATAAACAATGCATTATTTTCTAAAGTATATTGTGGTTTATATGAGATGGTTATGTGAAATCATGATAAACGGTAGTAAAATATGTGTGATTTGAATGTTACTTACACTAAAGGTTTTTATTAACTTTGCTCCTTCTGACCCAGATAATTACAGTCAATATCTAATTGAAGCTTGAATGTCAATATTCTAATACGCGGTTAGTTTGTTGTTCACGTAGTGGTCATTTACGTTGCCTATAGTCATAACCATGTCGAGTCGTGGATACACGCTGCGTGAGAATACACCTAGGCGTAATTCTCGGGTACTGAGTGCTTCCCTGGTAAACAACAGCAAAAAAACGATTACATTGTTAGGTATAGCCCAAAATAGTAAACAATGCAATTTTTAAATACGCTCATGATAGGTTACGAATGATCCAGTAGGTCATGTACCAGTCGGAGTAGATTGTGATCACAATGGTAATGAGCTATGAGCAAGTCTAAGTAGTGGGAACCACGCGAGTAGGGGTTCTCTATCGGCCGTAGTAAAAAGTGTGTAGTCATAGCGTAATACACATGGATCCATGCGCTGGATGTGTGAGAGCAATGCGATTGCTGGTCGGCTAGAGAGCCGTGGCGTTAGAGTGGTTTACTCGTTTGTGGGTTCCCAGGTGTCTAAGGCTCTTAGTGGAAAAGATTATTGTTGTAATGTGGATAACGATGGTACATGGCTCTGGTTGAATCAAGTACGCTCATGAGGTTAAGGCTTATGCCATGGCACAGGCCAAGGGATCAGAGTATTACTGACGAATTTGAGGAAAGCCAAGTAAAAGAATTAAAAATGAAACCATGACATATAAATTAATTATCTGATAGATACATGGTGCTCACATATTTATAAACATAGTAAAAGTAAACGATTTTCATTTAAATAAAAAAAAATTACATGTAATAAGTCAGGGTGTGAGTTAAATAGTTACAGAATGTAAATCAATTTAAATAAAATACTAAAAAAAAAAAAAAGAATAAATTTGCAATTAGTTAGAATACCTAGGTAGGCTTATTGGTAACGGTCAGGTACGGCCTAGCCCTAGTAAAACTGAAACTATAGTGAAGTCTCCTAGACAACCCATAGAATCTTGGACGATGCCTGAGGTACCCTTTTAAAGTGGTTCACACTGACGTCCTTGATCCCCTAACGGAGTATACTACGGACGTATCCTAAGCCTAAAGGAACGCCTAGAGAGAGACCGAGGATCATGTAGATAAAAGAGTTAACTAGTCCTTGATGTGTTGATCGACCTAAGTCTAAAGGGAGTTCTTCGCATTAAGGTTAAGTAAGGATTGGAAATCACTTGATTCTCGGATCAATTTAAACCTAACTAGGTGTATTCTAAGTCTAAAGGAGCACCTAGTAGAGGTAGACGGACGTATCCTAAGCCTAAAGGAACGCCTAGAGAGAGACCGAGGATCATGTAGATAAAAGAGTTAACTAGTCCTTGATGTGTTGATCGACCTAAGTCTAAAGGGAGTTCTTCGCATTAAGGTTAAGTAAGGATTAGAAATCACTTGATTCTCGGATCAATTTAAACCTAACTAGGTGTATTCTAAGTCTAAAGGAGCACCTAGTAGAGGTAGACGGACGTATCCTAAGCCTAAAGGAACGCCTAGAGAGAGACCGAGGATCATGTAGATAAAATAGTTAACTAGTCCTTCATGTGTTGATCGACCTAAGTCTAAAGGGAGTTCTTCGCATTAGGGTTAAGTTAAATAACTAAGTGTTCTGTACTGTTGGACGTCATGATGACCGAGTCGGTTTGGAGAGACAATGTAACAAAATACTAATCATATAAATTATATATGTTTCCAGTACATTATCACAGGAGCGGTCACCTGCCTGTGTACCATAGAATTGGTTTACCAGGCGTGAGCTGGCGTGCCAGGGGCAGGCACGATGCAGCATGGCCGTGTTGGCAACACAACGACCGGTGGGAGAGAGACAGCACGCTCTACCGGACGACGGTGTCAACATTTTTTTGGAGGGATCACGAGTAACTGCCGCGAGCGGCAGGCTCGGGCCGCGGGCGGGATTAACGGCTTGATATTGATTGTGAGAGGTTATCCTGAGATTAATTAAAGTATCGTTTAGAATCAGAAGTCTATATTTTATAATCACCCGCCTTCAGCCTAGTTAGATAACATAGGAAGATTGGAATTGGATTGGGATAAAAAATATAGTTTTGTAAAATGCAAAACAACTAAATTTGAATATTAAGTCTATACCTGTAAAATTGCTGTTTTATTTTACTGGCCGCGAACCAAGGAATTGGGAAGTCCAAGTCAAACTGTAACTACTAATATTTACAGTTCGAAGTGGCAGTTTAATAAAACGACAATTTCATAGGTATCGAGTATTCGTGGTGTTTTTATATTATTATATTACAATGGAGGTTATTGTACTTCTTATTATGAACAACTTTTACTATGAGACCAAACCTGAAATCGCGAAAACAAAAAATCAGCTGTTCCCTACATTTTGACGAGTTATACAAACTTAAATATAAGACAAAGGTGATGCCATGCCTAGATCAAGCTGATATGAGTTTTAACAACTCATGTCAACTTTATCATAGAACATATCACTAGTAATTACTGTATTTTCAGAATTTCCATTTTCATCGATTTCCTAAAATTACCAGCATTTAAAAATAAGAATGTACTCGTAAATACTTCTTTATGCAATTCTAGCGTTGATCGAAAGTAAAAGCTTACATATTCTTGAGACGAAGTCGTAGCGATTTGATTCGAATTACGTTCTGTTAGAACTTATCTGATACGTGCCAGTCCTACGTTTCGTCGTTTTTTTTTTTGTGGTGCACTGGTAATGCGATTCTTTCTATCGACCCATGATCTACAACAAATTTGTATGTATTAGTATACAAATTTGTATTTTTATTGTAGATCATGGGATAATACCACTAACTTATGGGCAGTGTAGGGCTTAATCACTAAAATTCTCCATCGATTGATTAGTCAAACTAAAGGTTTCGAACCATTAAAAAACTACGTGTGTGGTCGGAGGCCCTCCGTCAGGAACGAGGTTCCTTTTCACGTACGATTTAAATAAAACAAAATTTTCACAGCATTTTAAAGTCACTATCGGTTTTAAAACCCTCAAAAACCTCAAAAAAACGACGACGACGACTAAAATTTGATTTTTTTTCTGTAAACCATTAAAAATAATATGCAGCCATGGCATCTATCGGTACTCCGAGCAACGACAAGCTCAACACGTCATACTTACTTATAGCCACATTATGGATACTGATAACATAAGCAAGTCGGTGACACGAACGAATAAGATTTCCTTCTACCAAAAACATTTGAAATTTTTTGCGGCTGCCATCTTGGATTTTCATTTTGGCTCTACTATCGGCGTTAACATCTATGAAAATAACACCCATGATCAAAAATTTGAAAATGTTCGCAGCCGCCATCTTGGATTTTCATTTTAACCCCACTATCGGCTTTAATACCATCGAAAACCATGCAAACGATACCCATGACGAAAACTTGAACATTTTCGCAGTTGCCATCTTGGATTTACATTTTGACTTCAGTCACTTTAAAGAACTTTGTTCCAAAAAAATACTTCTCTTACTGCTACAACAGCATGTCTGTGCGGGCATGTCGGTGACAAGAACTCATAACTTTTTGCCCTTAACGCGCATAAAGAAGTTTTCACTTAAAAAAAATCGATGAAACATACAGTCTACATATTAGTAGCGGACGCTGTAGGCAGACGTTGTCCCGCGACAACAGCACCACCCGGGTCCATCTATAGCTAAGAACATCCGCTACTAAGACAACCCACTGACCAACCATCCAAGTGACACAATAAGAATTTAAAAAAAAATACATCTAAATCAGTCAAGCCGTTTAGGATGAGAAGAATTACGAACACAAGCACACCGCTATTTTATATAATATAAAAATCAGGCATGCACAATTTTAATGTTGTTCAAAAACAAGCAAAGTACTAAAAATAAAATAAATACTAAACGGATCAAAAAGTGGTAGTCGGTGTACCATTTCTGGAATATGTTTACGGAGAACACGTGCGCGCCTGCGATACAAAGTGATACGTCCTCACGCTGGGAAGGCCCAGTCGCTACTGACGGGATCGATTTTGCGCGGTCGATAATATAGTTCACTTTGCCATTTACTTACAAAGTTAAGTTATTGTTTATTTATAAAATAAAATTTTTATTCTATTAAATGGTTATCTTAACTTTAATACGTAATTTTTAAATTTTCTTAAAAGTGTTTCAAAGTATTAGAAAAAAATACTTATTTGTCAAGAAGTTTTTAGAATATTACGTTATTTCAACATTTTTTTTCTGCTATATTTTGTATGGAAATTGAGAAAAGTAGTTCCACCACATGCAAGTACACCATATAATGATGTTAAAGATAATTTTTAATGTTCAAAATCAAAAGTAGTTTCTTATAACCAAACGAACAAACGTCAGTCTCGCGTCATTTTTCGGAAAACTTGTTGCGAAGATTAGTGATTTTCCACGAATACTTAGTTTATTTGAAAAATCCCTTTCTACCACATGCAAGACAAAGAACTCGACTTGTCAAAGCATAAATAATTTTGTTTAAATTCTATTGCCCTTTCTCACAACGAATGAACAAAATTGATCAAAATTAGTCGATTTTGTGCACGGAGCCTTAAGGCGAAAGCGCCAGGGTAGCCCGCGAAATTCAATTTTTTTTAGGTTTTCGGAAACTGGAAAAATTCTAACTTAATAACTGATCATGACAACTCTCCGGTTCAAGGTTCATCGTAAATGTTTGGGACAACATGTACGTAGAGGTAAACTTTTACAACGACTGGATACCGAAATAGTCAAACAATAAGAAGAAATTACTTATTGGCGAAATGTATTACTACGGGTAATAGAAACAATTAAGTTTTTAGCTACACGTGGGCTTCCATTTCACGGTCAAAATGAAATTATTGGATCTGCACTAAACGGAAATTTTCTTGGCTGTATTGAGCTTATATCTAAAAGTGATCCTTTTATATTTAAAAAATAAAGTCTAAACAGCTTCACACGCTAGATGATCACGCTCATGGTCAATGGCAATGGCAACTAAATTGTCTATAGAAACTAAGCCAATACAAGTCATGCGGCGAAACACGACATGCATTTGTTTTTCTACTTGGTAGCCTGCAGTCACTTGTCATGATTTTGGTCTTATAATGCGTGAGGTAATTTGCCTTTATGTACGATCAGCTTAAAAAATGGTTTGCCACCCTAAGGTTGAATGTTATGCAGATTAAAGGACAACGTTCGTTTCGCTTGTAGATCGATCTGAAAACTTTTATAGGTAGTATGAACCATGCTAAAATTTTCAATCTACTACTCGACTCATTTACTACTTTTCAGGCCGTCCGTAACACACCTGGCGGGGGCGCGTCCTCATAATTAGCCTAAGGCGGTCAGAACTCTTGATCAGTCGCTGCTGATTGTGAAAGGAGCAGCTAGCGCCCGGGATTTGAGATCGGCTCTCCAAAAGACCCGTTGCCACCGAGGCACCACTAACAGAAAGAGGCCGTTGGCCCGGTTGAGATGGGCAAGTACCTTGGGGATTACATATGGAGGAGGAAATATCCACGCTAAGTGGTAATTCCAAGTCTGGGAAAAGGCGTCGTGGAATAGGGCGAGGTCGTAGTTCTGGTCCAGAGACGCATAATTGATCACCACATGCGCATTTTTCGACGCAAACAGATCTATTACCGGAACCTTGAATCTGTTGAAAATCAGGTCTGTACACGCCGGCAAAAGATGCCATTCGGGGGAGGGGGATCGGTAGCGAGACAAATGATCTGCGTGGGAGTTGAATCTGCCGGGAATGTGATGAGCGGCTAGGTGAATTTGGTAATGATCTAGAACTTTGAAAATATCGAATGTCAAGTCCAAGAGAGCTATTGACTTCGTGCCGCCTTCCTTGCGAATGAAAGCAACGGCTGTTCTGTTGTCGCACTGCCATAGAACCGTGGAACGACATAGAAACTGACCCTGGTCCTGTATCTTCAGTAATGCTAGAAGTTCCTTCTGGTTGCAGTGTATCGGTTGTTCTTGTTCGTTCCACGGTCCCGTGAACGAACGGTCGCCTAGTTGCGCTCCCCAAGCTAGGTCTGAGGCATCGGTCGCTAAGAAATGCGTTGGAGGCGTGAAGTGAATCGGAGAAGGATAAGGTTCTGCGACCACCAGGGCAGGTACCGGAATCATGAACTGTTTGGCAACTGGCATCTTGGCGACTGTGTTCAGGAAAGAGAGGAGTCCTCGAAAGTGAAGCCTGCCTCTTGGTACAACAAAACTTGCAAAGTTTAATAGACCTACTAGGCTCTGCAAAGCCTTCAAATCGAGAGCTCTCTCTTCTAGGGCTGTCGATATCTTGGACGTTAGTTTCAGGCACTTTTTCTCTGGAAGAGACTTTTCGTTTACCAGAGAGTGTCCCACTGAACGCCCAGGTAAACTAGGCATTGACAAGGTGTGAGTGTGGACTTGTCGAAATTCACTAACCAGCCGAGATACTGCAACCTCTCTATCGTGATTTGGACATGGATTTGTAATATCTGTGGGTTTTGATGTACAACCAGAAAGTCGACTAAGTAGACGATTATTCGAATCCCTTGATCCCTGAGTGACTGAGCTACCCAATTGGATAGGGAGGCAAAGACCTTGGGGGCCGTGCTCAGACCGAACGGGAGGCACGTCATTTCCATTAATTTTCCTCTGTAGATTAGACGTAGGAACCGTCTGTGAGATGGAGCTACGGGAAGGTGAAAATAGGCCTGTGACAGGTCTATTTTGCACATCCAATCTTTTGGTTGAAGGAAGTCTGGGACTCGATAGATATTTATTAATCTGAACCTGCCGGTGATTACGTAATTGTTCAAGGCAGCTAGGTTGAAGATGGGTCGGTGCGACTCGTCGTCCTTTGGCACAAGAAACATTGTGGACACAAAACTTGGCGAGGCCTTGACAATATCTAAGACACCCTGGTGTTGCATTTGGGTGATTATGGACGTCATTGCATCCGAAGGAACCGTGCTGAACTGACTTTCGTTTAACGGTGGTATTACAAGTGGCGGTTGATGTAGAAAGGGTATGCGAGATACCCTTTTATTATCTTTAACAGATAACTTGGGGCACCCAGTTCCTTCCACCGATGGTGGAAATGAACCAGACGACCCGCTCTGAATGTTCGGGTTCGATAGTCAATACTTACGGTTTTTGTTCCGATTGTAATTCTCAGAGGGCGATGCGGCTCGCTTACAGCTATTCTTGCTGTCTTGCTGCCTGTAACCTGCCGACCTCCTCTGCCTCGAAAGGAACCTCTTGAACCGCCAGAGAATGATGGGCGATTATCGTCGTATTTAGAGCCATGACCCTACGAGGGTCGGGCATTACAGTAACCCTGCGAGGGTTGATTGTAAGCATGGGAAATATGCGTAGGCGCACAACATCCATGACAAGGGGATCGCGCACGTAGTTTGTAATTCCATCCCTTCTCATCTGAATAACCTCCGCACGGTGACCGCAAGTTAATTGTAAAAGATCGGAAGAAACTTTGAAAAAACCTTCAAAAATAGCTCGTTAACTTTTTCGTATATACCCTCATAAGACAGATCCGAACCTTGCGCCTACTGTAAAAAACTTCTGACAGAAGTTTGTAAAGCTTCGCGCTGTTTAAGGATGCAGAACGATAAGGCAGCGAAGGCCTTGTCAGCGTGAGCAAGATGGCGTAATGAATCATACGCCTTAATTTCTTCATTCATCTCCAAGTCAATAAAACCGGGGGTAGAATTATAAAGTTTTTGAGTTTCCGCATAACGAACCCCGCACCAATCACTACTATCTAAATGTTGCAAATCCTTTAACGTTTGAAGAAACTCCTGAGGCGTCTTTGGAATACTAGGTTCTTTCAATTTCGTCTCAATTTCAAAAGTAAAATCTGACTGAGCAACGGGTGCTGGCACCTCTACAGAATTTACAATCGGATCTTCATAAAGTTCGCCACTAACGTTTCCGTCAACTAGATTCTCATTAAAGAGTACCACGGGACAGGGCACAGAATTATTGTTGCAAAAAATTAATTATTGATTTCGGAGGTCATATATCTGACGTGTTAATTTACGGAATTTCCCGGGAATCGTGTCGTCGATGCCGGAGTTTGCCCCCCCTTTTTTTGTTGCGGTGACGCGGCGTGGATCTTCGAGGACTCGAATCCGAAGACGACGAACTCGAGCTGCTAGAGGAGTCGGATGAGTAGTCGACGAACAAGACCTAGCTCGCGACTGACGACGAATACGCGATCGTTTTTTATTGACGCTATTAGCGGGAGCACTAGCACTAGCACATGGGGCTTTCGAGCCCGGATTTGAAACACCGTCACTTTCCATATTAACACGAGCTGTAAAATCTAGGATAGAAAACCACTGTAAGTGGGTACCAAAAATCTACGTAGGTACTTAAACGTACCGAACGGTAACACCGTTTGATTTAAAAAAGGAAAAGGTAAGAAAGGCTTTTTAAACACTTAAGTGGAACAGGAATGTAATTATATGTGTATAAATTTGCAAAGATATGCAAAATGAACTTACTGAGTCCTAAGCACGATCGTGCGCAGCGGAAAACAGGACGCCAATGACGAGAGCGAGCCGAGCGGCCGGCCGCGCCGGTGGTAGAGTGGAAGGAAGTGTGCGAGCGAGAGGGAGCTACTAGGGTAGACAGAGAGGTAAGACGAGCGGAAAACAGATAGGCCTATCTCATTATATGTTAAGCTTCAAATAACGGTCAGGTGTTTAATAATTCAATAAAAACAATTAAATTTTATTCATAAAAGTATGCAATCATTTCAGTAATGTTTTGTTATGACGTTGTCACGTTAAACTATCGTCCGTAAATCGACTTTACAGACAACCAATTTTTTTCTAGTATTATTCATACACACAATATAATAAACAACTATTATTAATAATAAAAACCACGTCTTTACTTTGAATTATACAAACTAACAAAACACACGTGCCCCGAGGTTTTAACACAAGCGTACCTACCGTATAATGATTCATGAACCGCCTATAACTACCTACCTATTTCACTCGTGTCTATTTTCTTTACTCTATTCACTTTATTTATTAATCCAGACATCTTTTTTTTTGGGTGATAAAAGGAAATAC
Source organism: Luperina nickerlii (assembly GCA_963855955.1). NCBI lineage: Eukaryota > Metazoa > Arthropoda > Insecta > Lepidoptera > Noctuidae > Luperina > Luperina nickerlii. The sequence continues at coordinate 22,563,742 of OY979674.1, read as the reverse complement.
TTATCCATTAAAAAGACACATTATGTACATACCTACCTACTAGTAAGTAAAATTATTTTATAGTTTTACCTTTCAGAGTTTCCAGGTAGGTAATCTAAAAAAAGTTATCTCTGGATGTGTTATTGACGAATTCATGCAACCAAAAACAGCACAATATAGCCTACTCGTCATATTAAATATGTACTTGAACTTATTTTTAGTGATAAAATCGCGCGGTTATTGTTAAAAAAAAACACCGCGTCCGTTCGTCACTGCAGCACAGTCGCGACTGTCTGTATCCCGAGCGCATCCCGAGGTCGAGGCGCGTAGGTATAGCTCGCGTTTCGTCCATTTGTATGAAGTCGACATACTGGTGCAGTATTGTATCTCGGCCGTAACCTTGAAATAAATGCCTACAGCCGCGCGGTACGTAAACATGCGATAGGGCTGCCCGCCTCCAGCATTTTAATTACATTTGCCTACTTTGTGTTTCCATTAGGGATGCCTCGATACGCCTTTTTGCCGATACGATACCGATACTCTTATAAAAATATCGGCGATACCGATACCGATACCGATACGCTTACTGAATTCAAAAAGGAAGGTAGATTAAATAAAACACAATTAATTAATAGTTTAAGTAATCAAAATTAACATTTATAAGATTTTTATGGAATTATCAATTGTCGAAATTTCAAAGTGATTCCATATAGCACTTTTGTGTTTTGAAGTTGATATGACTACTATTTATTTTATTTGACTCAAACGACTAGTTATAAATGACATACAATACACAAACAATTACGATATGTAATTCTTAATCTTATTTGCATGGAAAAATACTACGCGCAACAACATTCAATCTAACGAAATGGGATAGATGTGCGAGTGCGAGGCCAAAGCGGGCGGGCGAAACAAAACACTGAATAAAGCGCGGGGTTTCCCCGAGCATAGTTAGTTCGTGGCTCGTTTGCAACGAAATAGACGGGACAACACGCGCGTTTACATTACATTTTTAAAGCGCGAAATTTGAAAAGTATCGTTGAATCGGCCATAAAAATATCGCCGATACCGATATATCGGCAAACCTGAAGTATCGCCGATATATCGGTATCGGTATCGGATGCATCCCTAGTTTCCATTTAGTTTTGTTATTGTATTTTACTGTGTTGTGTGTACATAAATAATAAAATAATTCGTCATTTCGAATTAACCATTTATTTAACATTAATCTGATTACAGTTTATTTCTATGAAAACTTGTTCATGTGTATTTTTAAACAAATTATGTTAAATTATTATTATTATTTTAGTTAAATCAAACGTTCAAGAACTACAAATAAAATTCAAAAATTGTATATTAATGTTTTTTTAATCTTTCCTATCATCGTCCTATCCTTAACAGAATAACACAGATTGGAAGAAGTTAAATAGTAAACATGTATAATATAAAAATTATAATTAAAATAATCTGTTCATTGAAGTAATAAACATATTTAAATTAATGAGTGCAAAAGAAGCAAATTTATCAATTAAATTGTAGATTTCATTTCACTCCTTCTTTGTATTCATACAAAATATTAATAATTCAATAAAAATAATTAAATTTTATTCATAAAAGTATGCAATCTTTTCATTAATGTTTTGTTATGATGTTGTCACGTTAAACTATCGTCCGTAAATCGACTTTACAGACAACCAATTTTTTTCTAGTATTATTCATATACACAGTACAATAAACAACTATTATTAATAATAAAAACCACGTCTTTACTTTGAATTATACAAACTAACAAAACACACATGCCCCGAGGTTTTAACACAAGCGTACCTACCGTATAATGATTCATGAACCGCCTATAACTACCTATTTCACTCGTGTCTATCACTTTCCTTTACTTTAATCACTTTATTTATTAATCCAGACATCTTTTTTTCCGGAGGTAATAGGAAATACTTATCCATTAAAAAGACACACATTATGTACCTACCTACTAGTAAGTAAAATAGTCTTACCTTTCAGAGTTTCCAGGTAATGTAAAAAAAGTTATCTCTGGATGCGTTATTGACGATTTCATGCAACCAAAAACAGCACAATATCGCCTACTCGTCATATTAAATATGTACTTCAACTTATTTTTAGTGCAAAATCGCGCGGTTATTGTTAAAAAAAACAACACACCGTCCGTTCGTCACTGCGGCACAGTCGCAACTCCGAGCCGCCTCGCCGGAGCGCACTCGGAGGTCGAAGCGCGTAGGTATAGCTCGCGTTTCGTCCGTTTGTATGAAGACGACATACTGTATGGATATTATTACCGTGGTAAGGCGGTGTACGGACTACGGACATGTGAAATTGTTAGGTCGTGTACACACGATTATAGGTATTTAATTAATGCAATACTATTTCTGTTGTGTGTATATTTATGTATGTGTTGTGTGTATAAGTATGTACGTGTTTGATATTATGTGTGTTTGTATGTATAGCCTGTAGGCTAAAGGTGTAACCTGTAACTGCTCTAGAACAACGTGCAAACCTGCGAACGATCAAATTAGCTCTCATCGACAGCGTCCTTCTTTCTCTTTCGATATCATCATCATCTTTGAGGTCAGCAGAAACGGTTCCTAAAGGTCATGGCACACTATACCGGCACCGCTCCAGCCCAGCAATTAACTTGTCATTCAAATTAGAGCATTCAATCGTATGTCCATGTCGTATAATATCTTTCATATTGTCAATATGAAAAAGCCAACTGCCGGCGGGCAGTCAGCGCGCTTGCCGCTACCATATAACTCGACTAGCTTCTGCCCGCGACTTCGTCCGCGTGAAATTTCTTGTTACTCCGATCCACCCCGTCGAATCGCATCGCCTGTCCGCGCCTGCCCCGTTTGTTTAGCGTTCTTTCTGACTATTTTTCTTTTTGCTCGGCTCCTAAAGGTCATAGCGTGATGTTAAATAGCCTAATAGCCTTCCTCAAGAATTGGGCTATCAAAAGAATTTTTCAAACCCGACTGGTAGTTCCAGAGATTAGCGCGTTCAACCAAACAATCAAACAAACAAACATTCAAACTCTTCAGCTTTATAATATTAGTATAGATTCGGAGCCCGCGCGCTGCAAGCGAGTGGACCGCGTGCTTATTGCGCGCCGACTCCGAGTCGCCAGCGAAACGTCGCGTGGTCGCGTCGTCGCGTCGTTGCCGTGCGTGCCCATTTGTAATGTAAACAGGCTCTGCATGTGCAATTGAACGTTTACATTACTATGAACATCGCATTAGTTTTTATAACATCTTATAGGTATATAAAATTCTCGTGTCACAATGTTAGTTACCATACTCCTCCGAAACGGCTTGACCGATTTTTATCTTTTATATGCATATTCAGTAGGTCTGAGAATCGGCTCGGACGCTATAAGCCTTTTGGAAACCTTTAACCCTGTATTGCATGAATTACCAGGAATGAAAGAAAAAAATTTTTTTTTGCCTTATTTGTGTTTTATTAGGATGAATTAAGAATTAACATAACGAAAAAAAAAATTGGTACTTTACTTAAAGAAATAAAATCAAAAGCCATAAATGGCTTTGTGTGCATTTAGCACTTTCTATGATCATGCCATTTCTGGCTTTTTATGCACATGAAATACAATTTTTAGACAACATGAAAGTCTTTGAAACAGTTTCTTTTCTCATTGAGACACAAGTGAACGTTACATTTCTCACATTTTATGTACGATCGAAACATACAATTATTATGGCACAACTGACGACGTTCATCATGCAATGGAAAGTGGTCGATTTTGTCAGATCGCACTGAATTCAATGGAACTTCTTGAACTCTGGCTTTACGTGCTCTTTTGACGGGTTGTGCTGGAGATTCGTTACGACCTGTAGGCGTAGCAGTTCTGCTTGTAGTAGGCTGATGATGATGGGACTCCCTTTTCCGCACTTAGACTCCCATTCGGTCCATTGTGCGTGGGGCTTGTAGTAGGCGTACCTTGGACAGGAGTACCGGTAGGGTTGGGTCGGCAACGTTTCTTCGTGATGGTTTTACCTGCCTTTCTATAATGTTCGGATATGGCGAGTTTGAAGTCATACAGAGGCATATACATGCCATCATTATTACGTCGCCACAACAACCACGCATTTACAATGCACATGTCAACCAGTTCAGGTGTTCAGCTGTAGAAATCGTTTGATGGTTTCAAATCTATTACAAGTCACCACAGTCAGTCAGTCAGTTATCTCATGCACTTGATTCTGGACCACAGTAGTAGACTAATAACTCCTTGACGCTGGCAGAAGGACCAATGAAGTGAAGATTACAATTCCTATGAACTGTTCTATTTCAGATCTGGTGATATTTGCTGGCTTGTTGACATTGACCTGTACAGATTTCAAATTAGATTGCTCAGCTATGAAATCAAGCAACTCGTCATCACTAATGGAACCATCACCGGGTATAGATTTAGTGAAACGATTAGTGCCATAAAAGCGTGAAGGAAGCATTCTGAAAAGATAGGACATACAGAAATCAGCATCGGTGAATGCATGCAAAGCCATTTCTGGCTCAAGCGTTTTACACCGTAAATGCATACAAAGCCAAAAATGGTTCCCGAGAAAAATGTAGATAATTAAATAGAAAAACCTAAGATTAGTGAAAAACATATTAGTTAGAGTAAATAGAACCCTTGAACAGTACATTTAATATTTTTGACACACAAATTACTTACCTTTTCTAATAATTGTTGATTATCAAAGTCTCACGAGAAATCCCCTCGTCCATTTACTGCGCACACGCCGGTAAAAAGTGAGATTATCTTGACAAATGGCTCTAACCATACACAAAAAAAATACGTTCCATTCCACGAACAAGTGATTGATACAGCCCTAACAAGATTTATTAATTATTATTAAAACTAAGAGTAGAAAAAAATATTTAATTTCAACAGCCATAAATGGCTTACTATGCAATAGAGGGTTAAACGCTAACGTGGGGGGTGCGGGGAATTTATTATGAAATGGAAGAACTGTCTACACTGCTCTTTCCTGGCTTCTAAAAGCCTGGAGCGGTGATTCAAAGCCTTGCTATGAGAATCGGCGGATTTGTGGACTGTAATAAACTTTATAACATATTTGCTCGTAAAGGGTCTCTTATTTCACCAATTTCAATATCGTAATGTATCTCATTACGCACTTGTGCGGTAATGTAAAGTAAATCGCACGGTTTATCAAGATGCTCCGTCAAAACGAACGGTACTTTTTTAAATCTTAGCAAAGAGTTTTTATTTCAGAAAAGTAGACAACATTTTATGAATAAATTTAACTTTGGGAGATAAAATATAATAAATAAACATTTAATTCTTTAATTTAATTAATTTTGACAATAAATTACAACCATTAATATCTGTAACAAAAACAAAAATATTAATTTACTTTATTAATAATACTGGCTGTTTTGTGCCTATGCCTGAAAAAAAAACCTCGAACGCGCGCGCATCGAAGTAAAAATTATTCCGCGCGCTTTTTCTTTTCGCTGTACTTTTTTTATTTGAAAATTTCGTCAAGTAATGATGAATTTATTAATTCCACACCGCCAGAAGTCTCAGAGGCAGCGAAAAAGGCTACTCTAAGCCTCGCCCGAAAAATCGACCGATAGATACTTACAAGCGTATCAAAATTTCATCATATGGAAAACAAGCAAATATGCAAGTTCAGTCAGAGTTTTATTTATTTCCTCGCAAATATGTTATAAAACGTCGTATGACATACGTGCGCTTTGAAAATTACAGCCTCTGCTTTCTTTTAGCCCTCGCCTACGGCTCGGGCAAGCAATATCGCCTCGGCTGTAATTTTCAACTTACCGCACTTATATCATAATGTACTATTATGTGGCAGCATACATTGATTTTGAAGGAAGCTATTTTTGGTATGGAGAAACAGGAACAATGGAAGGACACAGGATGCAGCGTCTTACCTTTTTGCAGAAGCCTGGAGTCGCCTTCCTGGTGTAAGGGTGTTGCACGTCCTTGATGTATTAACCACGCGGCGGCCAGCGTGGTTCCGCAGATAAAAGATTCCTTTCCTTACGCATCACTTCAAATCACTGTAGCTTGATATTTTGGTGGATCTAATTTGATTTATAGACCCGAAAACCTGGATTTATCACTAAATCTAGATTTATTTGCGGTAAAGCCCTGGAGAGGTGCTTTCGCGGCGGCGGAGTAGACGAACAATCTTAATTTAATATGGCGTCGGAATCGGCTTTTTCATACCCCTAAGTGATAAGGGTTGTCCACTCCTAAGATTTTATTTTTATTTTTTGGATTTTTTTTATTTTAATTTTATTATGATTCTGCATTAAAAAATACATGCAACCCTAAATTTTCACCCTTCTACCACCAACCCCTATTTTTTAATTGTCTATATATAGTATATAATAATGAAATGACGTTTGTTAGTCTTACTAAAACTCGAGAACGGCTGGACCGATTTGGCTAATTTTGGTTTTGAAATATTTGTTGAAAGTCATGTAAGGATTAAAAGGTGAGAAAATATGAAGAAGTTGTAAGGAAAATAGTAAAAGGAACAATTTTATTATCACATACGAACTGTTCGTACCTGTCTAATAGGGTGCGTTCAGTAGGTAATACGGACGTAATAAGATTGTATAGTTTAATTTATTCAATTGTTTGGTCTGTCCTTTACTCTTTTATTTTATTTCTAAGAGTATTTTAGTTTATTATCAAGACTGACATTTTTTTCTTTTTTGGATATTTTTTTCTTTTCGTGTAAAGTAGGGAGTAGAGTAGGGCAGAGGTAGGGTAGGAGTAGTGTAGAAATAGGGTAGGAGTAGGGTAGGAGTAGTCTAGGAATAGGGTAGGAGTAGGGTAGAAGTAGGGTAGAGGTAGGGTAGGAGTAGGGTAGAGGTAGGGTAGAGGTAGAGTAGGAGTAGGGTAGAGGTAGGGTAGGGGTAGGTTAGGGTAAAGGGTAGGACACCACGCGAACGAAGTAGCGCCGGGCAGCTAGAAATAATTTATATGGCAAAACAACGTTTGCCGGGTCAGCTAGTTTCTTTATAATATGTGGAAAATGTCGTGGATAGCTCATATTTTATGTAATTTTTTTTTTCCCAAATATATAAAATAAAATGAACTACATAAAGCTTCATTGCACTGTTGCACACATGTATTCCTTCCATTGCCTCTACTTAGTTTATCACAAAGACAAATACTTCCTCAAATTCGCACTTGCCTGGCTTGAGAATTAAACCCAGGACCTCAGGCTCAGTCCACAGACGAAGGAGTTGTCAAAGAGTTTTTTAAGCCGCTAGGCACCGAATAATATCCAATGTTTATTAAAAAAGCTACGACGCCTACACAAGGCGAGATTTTTACTATAGGAATGTATGTGAGGTCCTTTAAAGTGTGAAGTATGTAAAGAAACATTAACTCACGTCTTGGAGAAGACGCCCCCGGCCAGCAGGCAGCACACAGTCAGTTTGTTCATGATGGAGACAGGAGCCGCTATGCCTCCTCACACACCAGTACTACGACTTAATGTGCGCCTCGAGTGGCCAAGGGGCTGTACAGTGTACACTTGTACACGGTAGGTACTTACTGCGAATCCACTCGATGACGACAATCACTAGCGCCTTCCACTCGAGGGTCGTCAATAGATCACGTTGAGCCCTACATGTGAACCACTTGGCCCGCTATGTCGGGAGACTTCAGTCTTTTGAGTTATTGAAGTTTCCTTGTACGGACGCCAGCACATTAACCTACCACAATCTGTCAGATTTCTTCAATAGATTTTCAACTTTATCGATAAAGCATAAAGTTCAAAGTTGATTGGGAAAATCTGACAGATTGTGGTAGGTTGATGTGCTGGCGTCTGTACAGAAAATCAGGGCCGTGTTTAACCTATGGGAGGCCCTGCCCCTGCGGGGTGATTGCGCACTATCAGTAGCAATGGGTTTCATTTTAACAGTTCACAACATTCATTGCGTTATTTACGTTGTTGAGCAGAAACATTTTTCGATGAAGCAATGGATAAGCAATATCCTTCAAAACGATTCAGATTGAGTTTGATAGAGTGTAGTGCTGCCACACGAGGGTCACGGGCCCCTGTAAGTACTAGTATAGTGTGTGAAATAAATAAAGTAATCATTCATTTTCATTATGATCAGTTTTCAAATATTCTGCTGCAAAACCAATAAAAGAAACATAGGTAATACTAATATTTTATACGTTTGGGACTAGAAACTTATTGTAAATCGCACTGCAAATCCATTATTTTGTAATTGAATCTGGATAATAATACCTAATGCGTAGAATGGAACGGCGGCCCCGGCGTTCGCGGGACCCTGGAGTCCCTGGACACTTGCGCCCAGAGTGCCCAATGGATAAGAGGGGCCTGCAGATAATCGCCCGTCTGTCGTTTGATTTGAGCAACGCCTTTATTTCGTAACAAAAATATTGGTTTTCGAAGTTCAACTGTCAGGTACTGACGTGCAGTTGACTGTACCTTCACGTTACTGCTACCTACAGATATGTTTTGTGTCGCAGTGAGATAAATAATTGGGATACAGCGAAAGCTCTAGTGACGAAGTTAGCCTATAAACATAAATTGCATAATATTATTGAAGATACTAGATAAATACGTAAAGAAAACAATTTTAACAATTTCCTGATGTTTATTGTAAAATATTAAAGTTTTGGTAGCATCATCACAGTAATTGCTATTTACACGCGCTAAACTTGAGAGTTTTTATTTTAAAGTTAATTATGTAACTTAACGCACTAATTTTACACCGAACTATGTAAAAGTATGAATCTCTTGCAGCACGCCTGCGGGTGCCGCCACTGGCCGCTGAGGGCGCTGGTGTCGCGCGCTAGAGCTCGGCCGGCGCTGGTGTCCGCAGCTAGAGCCCGGCCGGCGCCGGCGCATCCTCCTCTGTGAATTCGTCGCAGCGGTCTTCCAGCTCGTACTGAAACAATTTCACACGAAACAATAAGTACCGCGTACAAACCAGGACCGGTAGGTACACAGGTAGTCTAGGTACTCCACAGCTTCCACAGGCACAGAAAGATGCGTTGTCAGTTACATCCAAGAAGCTTATAGATAAAAGAAAGAAAGAAAGAAAGAAAGAAAATACGTTTATTTGCGGTAAACATGACGCAAAAAAGAACAAAACAAATAAAAAAAAGGTTGACATGCGTCACATCCACGCAAAATGGCTATCGCTAAAAGTGGAGGCAACAGGTAGAAAGGGAGTGTCCGACCACAGTCGTCTTCACTTAGGTATTTAGAGTGTTGCCTCCACTTTTATCTAAGTATAAGCTTCTTTGGTTACATCCTATCACAGATTTTTTTAAATAAAAAAAAACCTAATATATGCGTGTTGACCGACGCGGTAACGCACAATAAAGCGTTCCGTCGTTGGGATGAAACTATACCAAAAACAAAATTAAGGAAAACCTGAGACTAGAGATGACCGATATTCCACAAGTTTTGTGACAAATCTTTTACTGTTCAAGCAGTACGGTTATGGAATGACTTGCCCGTGTCGGTAAAGCGTGCTCAATCTTTGTCCACGTTTAAAATTATGGTAAAAAAGCACTTCCTCATTATATTTTCTTTCCTCCTGTTTTTTTTATTAAGATTACTTTATGTATGTATTTATTGTATTATGTAGGTACTTAAATGTTACACCACGGACTACCTACGGTATTTGTCTGTCCTTCCCCTTTTTAAATCCATCCTAAGGTTGTCTTTAAAAGATCGCTCTTAGCGACAAGACCGCCCATTGTGTCACCCTTTGTGCAGTTTCTATATTTATGTCTGTAATTTATATGGTGTACCTACTTAATAAAGAGTAAGTATTCTATTCTATTCTATTCTAACACTATAGTTGAAAAACATTTCTCCCATACATCGATATACAGGTCACGGTCCATTCTCCAATTGCAAATGTTAGTTTTCAATATTACGTGATAAGATTACAAATTAACGATAAGCTTGATACCTCCTCGCGTTCTTGAGAAAAATGGTCTTGACAGACTGACAGACAGACGGACAACTAAGTGATTCTATAAAGGTTCCGCTTTTTCCTTTTGAGATACAGAACCATAAAATAAAATCCATTTATTTCAATTCGGAAGACATTTGATCACCAATTACGTACACAGTTACACACAGCGCAATATCAAGCTATACATTTAATGCAGGTAGTGCTACACACGGCGACGCATCAAGCTATACATTTCCAGTTTTAGCTGACCTCGCATTGTATAGGTATTTCGTACAATCAGAAGTCAGTTTATACTGGTTAGGTATAGCTTGATGTGTAGCCGTGCGTACCACCAAGCTGGCGTTTACCAAGAATGGGGATCGCTTTCACGTCCAGTTATATTTTAACTGTTTATAAATGCTTATGCAGAAGTGCACCACACAGGCTGTTAGATCACCATAGAACATAGTGTGCGTGATGATACATTGTCTTATAAATATGTAGTAGTAGACGGGGCTAACTTCTCTACCTTTGTTTACAAATAAAACATTCAGATTGTGGATGGAGTAGGCGGAGAACCGGGTGTCATGGCGCAACTTGCGAGAGGTCTATGTCCGGCAGAGGACTGCGACAGTCAGCAGTCAGTGCCAGAGAGAGAGAGAATGTCAGTGTTACCTCGTCGAGCTGCAGGCACTTGCCCCACTCGGCCAGCGTGATGCGGTGGTCGTCGTCTTCGTCGCAGCGGTCCAGGAACGGCGCGATGCAGTGCTCCAGCGCCATCAGCGGCGCGCGGATCGGGAACAGCTCGTGGCGGGACACGAACCTGCAACATACCAACTTATTATTAGGTATATATATTATGTAGGTAACTACTACGCTTTGGAATGGGCAACTAGCTTGATATTTTCTGTCTGACCGACTTCTTGACAATTCAAAAATGCCTGTTAATGGTTTAATTGAAATAAATGCTTTGAGTTTGAGTTTATTAGCTACTCGGTTAAATGTTATTTCGGTCAATTATTGTACGATAAGATAAGATTATTAATAGTATAAGATTACACGTGAGGAAAATTGTGATATTATATTATGATGATTCATAAACGGCTTTTGCATACGAACATTAGTGCTCCGGACCGCAAATGTATCAAAAACATTCAATATAGATAGACCACTGAAACGTTTGTAAATTAGTAGAAGACCTGCTTCTACTAATTTACAAAAGTTTCAGTGAAATATAACAGAGCTAACTGACTCATTTTGTTCCGATATCAATATAACAGGGCTAACTGACTCATTTTGTTCCGATATCAGTATAACAGAGCTAACTGACTCATTTTGTTCCGATATCAATATAACAGAGCTAACTGACTCATTTTGTTCCGATATCATTTATCACACTTAGCTACTTAGTGTCATTATGTGGCTGGATTAAATCCGGATATGCAATCGTATCGCAGCATCTCACGCACTGCCGCGACAACAACAGCTTTATACGATATAGAGTGTTCACTACATAGTGGTAGATTCATTCCCTGCGAGTTTTGGCGAATGAAGAGCTACAACTTCGGGTACGCTCGGGAGGGTTAGGAAGTGTTCGTAGCTGAGTTTGTGGTGAGCGTCCAAGCTTCGGGCGTGCTGGAGAGATCGTACCTGTCATTGTCGTGGGCGTCCAAGTCGCACCACTTCCAGATGGCGGCGTTGGTCCAGCGGCGCGTGAGGTTGGACTCGGCCTCGCGCTCCATCTTCAGGTAGTGCGGTGTGAGCTCGCGGCGCTCCGCCAAGTCGCGCATGATGTTGAACAACCAGTCGCGCATGCGTCGCGGGAAGTCCAGCATCTCGTTATCGCTGCATTCCTGGTTTTATAACGTGAAACCATTTATGGCTGTTCTTTTAGGAAGTAAAACACTGCCGTCAAACGGCCAATATTAACTATAAATAGGGACTTAACCTAGCTTTAAGTTAGATGTAATAATATTTGCTGCGCCCGCGCCCTAACAGGGTCATGTACTCCTATGTGTTAGCCTATACATACATAGGTTGAACCGCTTTCTGATCTTCTGCAAGGACATGCTGCATTTGTATAAGGTTGTACAGTAACACCGGATCTCAAAGAAATACTGGAATGAAATCCCCGGTTCGACCTCTGTTGATTGTTGTCCTCTGCATTCTTCAATAAGTTCGTGTGTGTGTATGGGTTTGTTTTGTTGCTAGCGTCGGTAGAACTGACCGGCATCTCGCGGCACGTGCCGTAGTACTCGATCTGCACGTGGTGGTACTGCGGGCCGCGGCACAGCTCGGAGCCGTCCAGGCACAGGCAGCGCTGCTGGTACACCTCGCAGTCCGACGACCAGGTCTCGTTGTGGTTGGTGCACACCTGCGGGACCATCGCACGCTTAACCTACTATCACGTAGCCGTGATGCGTCTACCACATGATGGGTTTTGCAATGTATGTAATGATGCAACAATCACGTTTACGTTTTTAACTGCAAAATGATAAATAGGTACCTACATACATAACATCCAATACCATACGTATTCGATTTTATTAATTTATCAGTAGATCTAGACACGCGGCAGCGTGTCAAGCCAAGTTCAAGCAAAGGATATAATATCACCGATTTACATTAATGGTCACATCTGACGGTGATCTAAGAATTGCAGACGTCACGCAGTAAACAATAATAAAATCCAGACATACCTACCTAAAATAACTTTAGGCGTCACATTTTTGTGCAGAGCTTCATGACATTTGCTGTTAAATTAGTTAAAAAAAGAAATAAAATCCTTTATTTGCATAAAATGTGATTGGTACGAGAGATGCGACATACAATTCAGTGCGGACACATTTCGTCAGTTAGAGACTTAAATTGTCATCGAAAAAAAATTAGTTAACACTGACACGCGCAGTTATTTAACATAAAGACTTAGTCTTGTTTATCTGTCAGTTCAGTATGTCTGGTTCCAAGCCCTGGAAGCTCACCATGCGCCGGGAGTCGGTCTCGTAGGGGCACTCCTTGATGCAGTTGCAGACGGCGTCGCCGTGCTCGTCGATCTCACACACGCGGCCGGCGCTGCAGTGCACCCTCAGGCAAGGGTCTGCGAGCAACACCATCAGATAAACAAAGCAATCATCATTATTTGTGAAAGGGGCACATTAGCATGTCAGCGGTTATACTTGCAAACAACAAGTAAATCTTCCACAAAAGAACACACTTATTTACTTCATAGCCACTCACACGTCCCGCTCCCCGCGGTTACGTCATCGAAATTCATTTATTTATTTATTTATTTATTTTATAATTTATGTACACACAGTAAAATATATAGGGACATGACATGATTATAAATTGAGTACAAAGGTACTGCTTATTTCTTAAGAAATTTCTTCCAGCAGACCTGCGAAAGGAGAAGTAAAAAAGAAATGTAGACAATAGTGTGTGAGAACAAGAAGAGAAAAATATGAATGTGTGTGTCATTATGGATAAACCCAGAAACACTTTGCCTGTCCTGGAACTCCCGAACCCGAGACCGTGCCGAGACCCCGCTCAACAGTCGTGCTTGCGAACGCGAGACCAACGGGGCAGTTAAAATGCTTCACTCCTACTTTAGTAAGTACCTAAGTAGTAACTGAATGATGTTAAGATAAACAGCGAGTGTTACCGTCAAGGATGTTGACTTCGTTGTCTCCGCCGGTCTCGTGCGACGTCGCCTCGTTCATGATCTCGTTGACGCGGGACCGCTCAGCATCCTGCAACACGACCACGTCTCAAATCTACCTCTATTTACAAGCAAGACGGATATTAAAAGACTTGTCGTGATTATACTTTACTTGGTTTATCAGCGCGTGATGCGAAGAAATGAGGAACATGTCTCAACATGTCTAGAAATAGGGTGACTATTGAGATGACCTTGTAAAAGTCGCAGGAATCCGCTGGATGCGCAAAGCACAGAACTGGTCGAAGTGGAGGTGCTTGGGGGAAGGCTATGTCCAGCAGTGGACGTCTTTCAGCAGAATGATGATTGAGATGACGGCAAATAGAGATGATGAGGAAGACGAAAACGTACTGCGCCGATTCAAAGTTAGTTAAGTACAAGTGCATCAGGATGATGAGTGTTACCTGGAAACGCCTCTCATCGATTCTCTCTGCCATGCCGAGCTCCAAGTGTTCCGCCTCCGAGTCCTCGCGCAAGGGCGGCCCCGTGTCCGGCAGGCCGGGGCGCTCCGTGGTCGTCGTCCGCAGCCGCCGGTGTCGCCGCCGGTGCCGCTAGCAACAATACAACACGGGTTATACTATCTACTTGTACTTACTTTAATCATACGTTTATTAAAAGTCTGATGCCATTTAGATTTACCTAAATAGTATTGATAAGATGAAATTCAGTCCTACCCTGCCCTCCTCCCTCTATAAAATCGACGGAGACTAAAACGATTAAGCTTAGGTTTGCGTAACATTATGTGCCTTGCCAACCTTGGTTACCCAGGATATCTAATTAGATAGTTTTCTTGCCAACTGCTGATCGAACGAGACAAGTGTTGCCTGAAGCAGGTAATCATTCAATCAAATATATTTATTTCGTATTCAAAAAATTAGTAACAATAAACTTAGCCTAGTTAGTACAGTTTATTTATGTGGTTATGTAGGTAATTTTATTTTGAGCATGCGCCGGGCTGAGCTCCCATCGCATGAACACTCATCCTCTGCTTCAACAGTGGATAATCCCACCTGTTTGCCAACGCGTGACGATGCCGTTTGCAGTGCCACGCACGCGTCTGAGCAGAGAAACACCTCGCTTACGGATGATTGCATAAAAGCTATCGGTGTGCGTATCAGCAAACATAGTCGATGCGCTGCTAAAACGAGGCAGCCCAAACAACACCCTAAACGCGTTGTTATATTGTACACGCAGAGTCCCGTACACTCGCTGCGTGTACTTGACCCACGTGACTACACGTGTAGAAGGACTGACAATACGCTTTAAAAAGCGTCAGCTTAACTTGCTTACTACAACGTGCAAATCTACGGGCCAACATATGTTGCAACGCACACACAAAGCCCTCCGCTCCCTCTCAATATCAAGGTCATCATCCAAGTAGTCTGTGACCCAGTGAGCCAAGTAGTCTATGACCCAGTGAGCCAAGTAGTCTGTGACCCAGTGAGCCAAGTAGTCTGTGAGCCAAGTAGTCTTTGACCCAGTGAACCAAGTAGTTTGTGTGCCAGTGAGCCAAGTAGTCTGTGACGGTGTGACCCAGTGAGCCAAGTAGTCTGTGACCCAGTGAGCCAAGTAGTCTGTGACTCAGTAAGCCAAGTAGTCTGTGAGCCAAGTACTGCTGAACAAGCCTCAATGGTATCCCGCCTAGTGTTAGTGAAGTAGGATAATTATAACACTTCTTACCGACTTTAAAAATCATCAGCTCGCTCTTGGACGCATTGTACTTGAGCCCATGGGCCGCAGCATACAGCTCATATATTTTTAGCAGCTTTCTTAGTGCACCAATCGATGGACTCAGCAGCACCATATCGCCAGCACAACTTTTGTTGTTCACGCAAAGACCGTCCACGTGACAACCGATATTAGTACTGCTAAGCTTAAGGTTCATGTACAGGCTGAGGAGCCTAAGGGAGCTCAAGCCCCCTGCCTCATGCCGCACTGCAACCTGTACACATCCGACTGTGCCCCTCCCCAATTCACACTGTTCTTTTGGTTGCCGTACCAATAATCAAAAACTGATGTGATCTCAGGAGGCAAGTCCCTTTCAGTACTTAATTTCCACATTGTTTATTGGATCTGTCGAAGTCAGTTGATCAACACGCGTAGATTGGTGTTTTTCTCGATGTGTAGTACTGGACAGTCTGCTTGAGGCATAGAATTGCAGATTCAGCTGACAAACCCGGCCTGAAGACAAACTGAGCTTCATGCAAATTCAGATGTCTACTCAGAGCTTGGTATAGCAGCCCATCCAGCAGCTTCTACAATAGTGGCCAGCGGTATAAGCCTATAATTGGACAGAGATATCAGAGGCATCTCCCGTTTTATTTTTAACTATTGGTAAGTACAACAACCGTATACATCCGTTCATCCGGTAAATAAGAATGACTTACACAAAAATTAAATAACACGGCAAGAACCCTAGGCGTATTCAGGTGTTCGATGCTGAGACTGTCGTGTCCAGGAGACTTTCTGTCGACATTTCTTTAATCACAGACGCAGCTTCCTTAGTCGAGAATCAAATTTTAACGTCCCCGTGACACTGCCTGGCATCGAACAACTGTGACGTCTGTGTGAGTGGGGATTGTACCCTGAAATGGCGCTGAAAAGCATTAGCAATGTGTACGGGCTCATGCGCATCCCCACACTCACAGGGAGACTCGGTTTAGGGTTTAGTTTATTTGTATTCTTCCAAAATTTGCTGAAGTCCTTTTCGGTGTGATTTTTTGCAATTATATCAATTTTTATTTATGTTTCATTATTCATTATCTAGGGCATATTGTCACCGATGATCTAAAGAACAACGAGGACATTGAACGTGAACGAAGGGCGCTGGCGGTCCGGGGTAATATGTTGGCTCGCAGGTTTGCTCGTTGCTCAGCTGCAGTCAAGGTAGCGCTATTCAAAGCATATTGCACATCATTCTACACGAGCAGCCTGTGGGTTAACTATACTCAAAGGACGTACAGCGCTCTGCGAGTACAATTCAATAACGTCTTCAGAATGTTGTTGCGGTTGCCGCGGTTCTGCAGTGCGTCCGCGATGTTTGCCGAAGCGCGTACAGACGACTTTTACGCAATAAGACGCAAGCGGGTGTCGTCGCTGCTGGGTAGATAACGCGGCAGCAGCAACAATATTCTGAGGATAATTTCTGATAAACAGTGTCCAATGCACTCGCTTTGGGTACGCATCGTAGTTGGGGTGGTAAAGTGATACAACATATTTTAATTGTGAATGAATCGTAATGTATTATTATTTATATGTTAATTTTATTGTTATTATTTTTTTTTAATTGATTCAAAATCTATAATGTAATTGTTATTTATATTTAATTTGTGTACCTACTAACATAGATCTTAAGCTCCTGCCGATCGATTCTGTAGAAATCTCACCGTGAAAACTTAGGTGAAGTGAGTTTGTTTTTGCTAGGAATTGACACTATTGACAGCTCACTCCACGCTCACTTCACCTAAGGTTTCACGGTGAAATGGTTACAGAATCGCACTGCTGTTGTACTAACCATTATGGATCATTTGTAATCTGACATATAAATAAAAAAAAAATATTCTGGCAATATTTCAATTTCGCCTTAATGTTTTTTCGGGATTCCCACATTTTATTATACAAATATACCCTGATTTCGATTTTCTATAAAGTACATTTCTGAAACCAGAAACGAGCCTCCCTATGAGCGATACTAGTACCATATTTATTCAACCCATACCCATTATATATTTACATTTTTTACGAACCTTTTCTCTATAACTTTTTACTGCAGCTTCCAGTATGGATATAATTTGTCTATATAAACCATCTATTACTAGCTTATTTCTATCATTATCACAATGTTTATCAGCATAATAACGAAAATCATTAGGAAAATCTACGAGTCGCAATTTAGTTACAGAAACTGTGATATTCCTCTATTTGTGCGCTGTGTCTTTTACTCCATATAGTTTTATTAGGTACACGAAAAAACCGGTTTAACAATTTAGGCTTTGATCAAATCTAGGTTACATTCAAAATAATTCGCAAAGCATCAGGATATTCCAGTAGAAACAGTTTCGATGATATCCCTAAATGACGATGTTAAATGATATTATAATAATTCACCTCTGCGTCGACTGTGCATAAGACTGCGACCACAAGGGCCAGCACTAGGAGACCTCTCATGGTGTAGCTTGTCTACCTGGAACAAATACATTATTCAGTTACTTCTGCAGTCGAGCGGAAGGCGCCCACGTCTTGGATAGACCCAGGGGAACAGGGGTCATGAAGGATTACAGAAAAACTTTCTGTAGTGAGTTAACGTTCACCCAGACTAGTGTTTTCTGTACAAAAAGATTATACACGGATGTGATGAGCCCACGCTGGCGGCCCGAGCGATAATGTTGTGTCGTTCACATTTTATGGGACGCCGTAAAATACTCTAATAAGAGAACACTGATGAATTCTCTGTGCCATTTTACAAGTAGGCCAACGTTCCTGCATAAGTCGTGTAGGCACACGAGTAGATAAACGGATAGATACACAATCAACCATAAGTTCTACTGCTAAAGCTTTTATTTTTAAGAACTAGTAGATCTAAAGCATCACGTTATGTCCCTACTCGGGGGCCAAATGTCAAGTTTCCGGTCAAGTAAAGTAGACTGTACCTACTGTAGGCAAATAATTAGAAGTTAAATAAAAAAAAAAAGCTGTAATACTGAACGTGGCCAAGCGTTCGTATACCGTTCATTAGCGTGCTTTACGCGCGAATCGAGTTTATTGCCGAAGTCCGGTGCACTCTACATCTGTGGGTGCACTGGACTATTTTAGGCCAACGTAGAAAATCGGTGGGTACCTATTTAGGTAAGTAATACAAGTGGTCCGCCAACGATAAATAATTTTATATCACACGAGTTTACATGTCTTACCAGGGGGGTGGGGGGGGGGAACTGGGTTCTGGAGATCAGATAGGCAGCTGCACCCGGTTAGACTGGAAGCCGACCCCAACATAGTTGGGAAAAGGCTAGGCAGATAGATGATGATGAGTGTACATTTGACAGCGAACTTGCTAGCTAATCATGGTTGAGCTGTAGGGCTCGATGTATAATTGGAAGTCATTGCAGGTTGATAGGGTTCACGGTGTCAATGGCATCGGTGTCGAGGGGCGAGCCTCGAGGGCAACGCACCCCGGAGCGCGGCCAGCGGGCGCGTGCGCGACTCGGAAGCTGTGCTGCACACGGTGACCCGGCCTTATCGCGAGGAAATGTAGATATGATGCCATTCCTCACGTTGAATGAACCGTATTAGAGATGATGTGAACGTGATTGACTTGTTGCAGGCTTGCAGGCGCGAGGCGTGGAGTAACGATAAGAAACTCAAGTAAGTAGTCTAGGGAACATATTCACGGCCATCTTGAATATCGAGCCAAGCTGGATAGTTAGGTTAACGATATGAAAAAAAGAGCCCGCATTTGTATGACAAAAATGTACAAATGAAGCCTTGTCGTTGTGATCTAGGAAAGCAACCCAATATTGTAGATTGTGTTTACAAAAACATGGCCTCACCGCTCCACCAGCCGCCCGCATGGTGCTCTGTGCACAGTTAGTCATCATTGCTGTGTAATGTTGGGGTTCCTAAATGGTGGTATTAAGGAAAACAACCACATCTGTTAGGTACTATTTAATGACTGTATGAAGAATTATAAAGTAACCGCATATGAGGTATAGTGCAAGCTCAGCATGCATGCTCAGTTATAAAGGAGTGTGCTTACTTACAATAGTAAAGGAGCATGCATATTGTATTCTTACACTTCACCTCCCGGGGACAGAGAGAAAAAAAAAAATGTTTTTTTTTTTTTCTACTTAGTTAATATTAGTTACTTAAAAATAAAACCTTTCAAGTTATTAGTGTATTACAAATATATAGTTACTTATTGTAATTATACCCATTTATCCTTAACATTAACTAATTATACATTGCAATGTTATCTAAAATTAAATCTTAAATTACATCATATCTACTGACAAAAAGGCCTAGTCCTATTCTTATGTACCAATTCTATTTTATTATTTTTAATTATTTTTACATTACAACCCAGATCTTCCTCAACTGTATAAGGACCTTCAAATAGCGTATCTAATTTACTACGTACTTCATTTTTTAATAACAACAAATCATCTTTCTCGTATAATATAGAATTGAGTGATCTGTCATGTATCTCCTTACGCTTATGTTTATTTTTCAACAAATTATTCTTTGCATTGGCGTGAGCTAACTGTAACCTGTATTTTAATTGTAATGGATAATTATCTATATTATACAATGGTTCTACTGTGTCGCTAATGCTATCAGGTATTCGACAAAGTTTACCAAAGACAAGTTCATATGGCGTATAGTTTGTTTCTGAATGGACTGTGTTGTTAAAACTAAAGCACCAAAATGGTAACCAATAGCTCCATGTGTCCGTATGATTGCCACACTGGATCCTTAAAAATGCCCCCAAAGTTTTGTGAGCATTTTCTAGAGCTCCAATGGACTGATGGTGATAGGCTGTAGAAGACAATTTTTCAATGTTAAGAATTTTACAAACCTGTTCCATCGTTGCAGAAATAAATTCTGTTCCTCGATCCGTTGCTATTGTTTCCGGAATACCAAATCTTAATATGAACTGTCTTACAAATGCATCTGCAATGGACACCGTTTCTTTGTTTTTCAAAGGAATAGCTTGAACAAATTTTGTTAACTCGCACTGCATAGTCAATATATAACAATTACCACTTTCGTCTCTATCTAAAGGACCCACAACATCTAAGTAAATCTTTTCAAATGCCGAGGAAGCCGTTGTGGTAATTTCCATCGGTTCTTTAATGTAACGAAAATATTTAGATTTTTGACATTTTGTACATTTTTTGACATATTCTTGGACATCCTTGTCGATACTTGGCCAATAGTATCGTCTTTTGATGGTATTTACCATTCTGCGTACTCCAGCATGACCACTGGATGGCAGTAAATGAAAGTCATTCATAATTATAGTCTTTTCATTGTCATCGATGATTCTTTTTACGCCTCGTAATATGCAAATTCGTGGTCCGGACCAATTAGTAAGTGTTGTTATCTCATCACAAACACTTTTAATATATTCTATATTATCTTTATTCTTAATTATACATACTTCATTGATACGTATCTTTTTACAAAAATTGCTCAATTTCTGCACAAATTCGGCTCGCGAAAAATGCGCCTTGAAGTCAAGATTAATGTATAATGTCTTTTTACTATCTACTAATGCAAAACATTCAAATTCTTCTGTTATCATGTCGTTTTCTCTGTATCTTTTTAATTTATTGCCTTCAATCAAACACATTTCTACTGAATCACACGGTTTTCTTAATATATCCACAACTCTTGGTTGATCAGTCCAGTTGTTAGTGGATTTATTAAGTGCCTTCTTTCTATCTTCATTCTTACTCTTACTTTGCTCAATCATCTTTTTCTTTTGCGCCCTGGTCGTTACAGCCATTATTTGCTCATTCATATTCTTTAGTTCTTCGGACGATATACAAACTCTAGATAAAGCATCTGCCACGACATTGTCTTTTCCTTTCACATATACTACTTTAAAGTTATATTCTTCTAATGTTAATCGGAATTTAAGTAATCTACTTGATGGATCTTTCATACCAAAAAGATATATCAAAGGTTTATGATCCGTCATTATTGTAAATTTGTTTCCATACAAATATGGTCTGAAATACTTAACGGACCATACAATTGCCAATAGTTCTTTCTGAATTGTCGGATAGTTCTTTTCTGCTTTATTCAAGGGTCTACTCGCATATGCAACTGGTCTGAGATCTTTATTACATAATACTGAACCAATAGCAGTACCCGAAGCGTCTGTCTGTAAAATAAATTCATGATTCTCGGAAAAATCGGGATACTGTAGAATTGGTGACGTTATTAGTGCTTTTTTTAAAAATTCGAAAGCGTGTTGACATTCATCAGACCAAACAAATGGTTCATTTTTCCTACTTAACTTATTCAATGGCATCGCTATTTCCGAAAAATGTCTTACAAATTTACGATAATAGTTACAGAAAGCTACAAAACGTTTTACTTCATCTGCATTTCTTGGAGTTGGGTAATTTTGTAATACTCTTGTTTTATTTGGATCTGGTAAGACGCCTTTTTCTGAAACCAGATGTCCTAAATAAAGAATTTCTTTCTTTAAAAATTCACATTTATGTGGATTTAGTTTTAAGTTTACTTTTCTCAATTTTTCCATTACACTTATTAAGTTTCGATTATGGCTAGATAGATTTCTTCCGAATACAATGAGATCGTCCTGATACACTAGACATTTATCGTAAGTTAAACCAGACATTGCTACAGACATCATACGACTGAAAGCATTAGGACTGATCTTTAAACCCATCGGTAAACGTTTCATGCAATATTGGCCAGTATTTGTAGTGAAAGCTGTTATTTTACGACTACTAGGCTCTAAACTTACTTGATAATAGCCTTGGTGAAGGTCAAGGTGAGTAAAATAAATGGCTCCAGTAAGCGTATCCAAAATTTCATTAATATTTGGTAAAGGAAATTTATCGTCACAAATAACTTCGTTCAATTTTCTGTAATCTACAACTAAACGCCATTTTTTTTCATTACTTTTGCTACTTTTCTTGGGTACTAATAAAATTGGACTGGACCATTCACTATTTGACTCTTCAATAATATCATTTTCTAACATATTATCGACTTGCTTAGCTATTTCTGGTTTTAGTGCCTGTGGTAACCTATATGGCTTGACGTAGACTGGAGTAGTGCTTTGTTTTATAACTATTGATTGCTCATAAATATTCGTTGTTGTTAACTTATCTCCCTCTAAATGGAAA
Organism: Luperina nickerlii; assembly: GCA_963855955.1. NCBI lineage: Eukaryota > Metazoa > Arthropoda > Insecta > Lepidoptera > Noctuidae > Luperina > Luperina nickerlii. The sequence goes on along the minus strand of OY979674.1, from coordinate 22,541,164 downwards.
ACGTCTGAATACTTTGCACATATTGTTTCAATTGATTGTTTCTCTTCTCCGTCTAAATAATTTAGATTTAATTCTGACAACAAAGTTTTAACCCTAGTAGAGTTAATATTGGTCTTATTAAATTGACAGATATTATAGTCTTCCAAATCTTTCACATCTGGTGTAAAAGATGGCAAACTTACTTCCTTGTCACTAACATTAAGTATCTTGACTGGAATTCTATTATTACTAACCTTTACTATTGAGTTTGCTATAAACACATCCTTCACTAACTCTCTACTACACACTACAACTTCTCCATTTACATTCTCATTCACAAATATAGAATGAATTGATTCCGAACGTGCCGGAATAATGATAGCATTTTTCATCCTGTCATGTTCATCAACTAAATGTAGATAATGTTGTTTTTTATTGTTAAAGAGTGTTAAATTATTTGAATCTATATCAATATTAGCTCGAAATTTTTTCAAAAAGTCTAAGCCTATGATTCCGTCAGCTTTTAGTGGTAGCGAATTAAAAACAAGAAAGTTATGTTGAAACGTGGCATTGTCGTGCTTTAATAATAAATTTACGTAACCTTGAGAACGTCGCTGACCACCAATTCCATTTATTAAAGTATTATCTCTATGAACAACGATATCTTTTGGTAACATTTCATGTTTAATAATTGACAATGTTGCACCCGTATCAATAAGCCAATAGTACTTAATATTTTTAATATAAAAGGTTATATACTTCGCATTACCCTGGTATGATAATATAAAATGTTTAAGATCGAAAAAACTGGTTTGATGTACCTGTATTATCATCTTTATCGCATGGAGGCGTGTCATCTACTTTCTCTACTGGAAACGAATTATGGCCTCGTCCACGGTTCCTAACGTATCTCGAACCCCTATTACCTCGCTGATGATTGAATGATGAGCGATAGTTTGCTCTAAAATTTCCACGAGAACCTTGTCCACGGTTGTAACTGTTATTAAATTGATGTCCACGAGGGTAATTGTTACCATATTGTCTACCAAAAGTACCTCTCTGATAACTTTTTGTGCGCCTCAAATTATGTGAAACTCGTCCATTTTTAGATGCATGCAAAATATTACCTGATGGCTGAAAAGACGTGCACTCTTCGTCTTTTGCTGCTTGTATGGCATCTTTCAAGCTGCTGAAGCCGCGTGCCGAAATGATGGTGCTCAGCTTCGAGCTACGCAGGCCATCTGAAAATCGTTTTATAGCAAAGCTTTCATTGATCGGTTTTAAAATAGTAAATGTTTCCGATTTTCCATCTGCCTGGGTAATTGTCAGCTCCGTAAATAACTTTTCTACCTCTGAACCATAATCCTCAATGGACCTCGAACCCTGTTGAATATTTTGAAGCTGCATCTGTATGGCCATAAATGACTTTTTGGGTAAAAGATATTTCCTCAAATCATCAATTAGCTCTTGAATACTTTTGTATGAGCCTGAAATTCTTAACTTTGCGTTCTCATCAAGCCTACTTTTTAACACGAAAGTAATTAATAATGTTTTACCTGGGCCGTCCAGCATGTCAGCATACATCTCCACGGAGTCTATTAGGCGCTTGGTGGTGGCCTCAACACCGTCCATTACTGGAATCAAACTACACGCTACCTTAAGATCAAAATCCATTTTTCCTACATCTACTGTAATGGGAAGAATACACAATTTATTTATTTCCTCGTGTTTTTGTTTTATCCTCTCATATAGATCTATTGCTGATGCCAAATTAATATCCTTACTTTTTTCTAGTAGTATAATTATTTTACAACATTTTTCGTAAACACTTTTTGCTTGCTCTAACTTCGTTGAAATAACATTACCTTTATATCTTGCTTGTCCCTTCTTTACTAAATAATTACGTATTTCTACTAATAGCACATAATTTTGTTCCAAAATGTCTATCATATTCTTAATCTAATAATAGAATTGCATTAATGTAACACACTACATAATGCGACAAAGCAAAAGAAAAATGTCCGACGTTGCATTTTGTTTCCGTTCGGTGTCTTATGGCTGAGTGTCCTCGCATGATTTTAGCGCTTTTAAGTTTTTGCGTTATGAAATATGATACCGCGTAACTAGTTCTCTCACTTATATTTTTACGAAAAGATGATAAAATACACAACACTTTCACTATTCACTCGATTATTACTGATTCTCGGTACCTTCCGTGCGCCCTCTGATGGATGATCTAATTCTCTGCATGGCACTCATCCCGATTTCCTGCTGGATCCACGTGCGATGGCAGCTCCTGTACATCCGCAGGCCAACATAAATTGCTAAGATTCCAATAATGGCCAGAACAATGTAGGTCACAATGCTAAGCCGTTCCACGTGGCCTCCGATTTCTTTCAACGTGGCGTCATTGTTGCCTCCAGCCGCGTTTTGGCTGAGGAAAACCTCTTCCTTTTCCACAGTTGACCGACACATTGTACTATTGAGGTAATAATGCTGAAATAGAATGCTGAAAAACTCTAATCAAACTACTAAAAATCCCCTTGGCAGAGTCCCATGGCAGGGTCGCCATGTAATGTTGGGGTTCCTAAATGGTGGTATTAAGGAAAACAACCACATCTGTTAGGTACTATTTAATGACTGTATGAAGAATTATAAAGTAACCGCATATGAGGTATAGTGCAAGCTCAGCATGCATGCTCAGTTATAAAGGAGTGTGCTTACTTACAATAGTAAAGGAGCATGCATATTGTATTCTTACACTTCAGCTGCTTATCGGTGCATTATGCAAGCATCCTTCCACAAATCCACACATTTTTAATAAAATTATAATGATGCATTTATTTCCGCTTCTTCAGCTCAGAAATATTCCAATACAATTTGCGTAAGAATGTTATTATTTTTTTCAAGCGATAACCTCTGATTGTTTGCTCTGTTAGTTCTATTTATTATTTAAAAATATGATTCCATCAACAAAGATATGATATATCTACGTAGCACAGTTATTTAATGTTAACAATCGCTCCAGCAGGCGCATGGTGGTCGCCTGGTGATGACCTCATCCTCACATCTGCACAATTCAACTCATAAACTTATTATGAGCCAGTTCTGAGAATTCAGCGTCGAATACTGTCGCAGTGTCCTGCGCTTGCTTTGCATTTTATTGTATCGAGGGCTGCCTGAGCTGTCTCGACTCGACGTGAACTGCTAAACTTTTTCAGAAAGTTTTTGCGGTCTATAGGTACCTACAAGGTGGAAGAACCGGTTTTTTTTCAGCAAGTATGTTTTCTTATCTTTTGATTGTTACCTATTAATACTTTCGACACACGATCGGTAAGCTAAACTTGTAAGCACTTTTATATGAAACAAGAAGAAATGGCAATGATTTTATAGAAAACCGTGTCGGCAACCCTATTCCCTTTGTCGACGAAACACTTCGATAAGCAATTTCATAATATTATTACCTACTATTAGTATTGAATTTCAGTTAAGTAGGTACTTATATCATGTGGATACCTAAAGCCAGAACTTGATCGCTGCACAAAACCAGCCAACCACTGAGAGAATGTGGAACATCCTTGAATATTTATGATTGTCTACGACGATATCTTGATTTCTTGAATATATTAAGTTTCGTACCACCTACAGCGACGATATCGTCTTAGGGTGTCGACCGCGCAACCGAGGCTAGTGAAAAAAAGAATGGGAACTGAATTCGCGCAAAATTCGAATCTATCCTCGGTAGGGAATGAGAAGAACGAATAACTTAAGCGTCTCTCTTAGCATCACGACTTCACGATAATAATCGTGATGGGAGGAGAAGCGAGTTTGAGGGCCTCCTTCCCAGATTACCGAGGCGAGATCATTAAGTTTTTACTGCGTACTTGAAATTAGGTCTATCTACACCTCTGTACAGCGAATGGTAACTGCTGTTGGTCTCCAAATAAGTATCAGGGAGCTGACCTTGAACTTGTATTGTTGTTAGGTACGTAAAAACTGGCCTGTTATGAAAGACCTAGGGTTGGGGTGGAGTTGCTCGGGCCTCCATCGATCTGCGCGACCGACTCCACGCCAGAGCTCTCGAGCGCCATACATGCATATGGAGGACGAACATAACTTTGTGCCAAATTGCTTATATTTACATTACTTGTCATCCGCACTGCATAAATGTTCGTGAACGGGAGCCGTCAGTTGGGACTGGTCATCACTTAGCTGCCTCGGCTTATTTTTAATAAATTTATTTTTGGATGTAAGTTTACTATTTGTTGTACTCTGGACGCTTTTAACGCGTAAGTACGTCTTTTTTATTTTTTACATCCTTTACACATTATATAATTTTAAATTCAAAAGTAATGATGTAACTAATATTTTTGTAAAATATAATTTAAAAAGTGTCCATGGAGTTTCTTGCCCGTTCTTCTCCATAGGTGCCTACGCTTTGGAATGGGCAACTAGCTTCATATTCTCTGACCGACCGACTTCTTGACAATTCAAAATTGCCTGTAAATGGTTTTATTGAAATAAATGCTTTGAGTTTGAGTTTAAACATAACACCACCACACTTATAATTATATTGTCCGAAGAGGAAGGCAACACCCAAGTAACACAAAATCGATATAATGGAAAAAGTGATGACCAGAAAATTTCTTCTAGCTTCGTTATAGAATTTGAAGGGTTTTAGCAATGTCTTGCTTCTGTATAACAGCATTTTATTAACTTTGTAGTTCCTAAAGCTATATAATCCTCTTTTTCAATCTTTTGTGCAGCTAAAGGTTTTATTTTAGACATAATTTATGTCTCTATACAGCTTCTAATACAGCTGTAAGCATTATACAAAAGTGTAGGCCGTATGTAAGCATTAATTACGGCTTAGGCTATTAAAAAGCATTTTAAAATTCTATAAAACTGCTCTATGTTTTATAACGACCTTTCGCATGGGTCACAACTGTTTAACGGTGTACATTGGTGCTGTTTTAATGCCAGCTTTTTAAAAGCATTTCATTATAATATTATATAGCCTTTATCTATACAAACGTATAATGACAAGAATTTTAACAAGCAATAAGTCGTATACCGGCATCCGCATGCCTAAAGTTTTTAATTATGCTTACGCCATTTTGCTTTTTGTATCGATAATATTTAAAATTTAATTTTATGGTAAATAGTCCTTTAGAAAGGACTTCAACCTATGGTATTGACCGGCCGGTACAATACAGGTATCATAATGACTAAAACTAAAGATTTCTTCGTAAGAGCATAATTTTTTTTACAATTCCACATATTTTTATAATATTTTTGTAATAAATAGCTCTTTAATTTGAAGGCGCATGAAATATTTGATTCAAATATATACATACTTTCACAGTAAACTGATACTCGCAACCTTAATTCCTCATAGAGAACAAAAACAAGAGTTTAATTACTTGCCTTGTAGCACTTATATTTTTTTCTTGAAAGTATCCATGTTCTTTTTACACAAGATTTATTAATAATAACAGAAATTAAAAATAATATTTGAAAATGTTTTTATTTTGCCTTTGTAATGGTACAAGCTGTATAAGAGCCGCATTTAACATATGCGCACTGCTTTAACCTGTTTTCTCAGCCCATTATAATGCGTTTATCATTCCGGTAGACAACCAATATAATGCTGCTAAAATGCCATTCTTACACTTAAGGCTGTATAATTTGGGGCCCAAATTAGCATTACAAGAGCTGTATAGTGGTTTATAATGCCTATATGTAGACTTCTTATAAAGCTATAATAATATGCTAATTCTGTTATCCATCGATTATAAAGCTATTTTGTGCTACTTGGGCAGTTACGTTTAATTACCAAGTGGTGGGGAACGCGCACCGAGCTTGTTGCCACAGACCTGGCTAATCAAGACTGCAGACAAATCATAGCTGCTTTATTTATTTATTAACTTTAATAAACACTGTTAAAACCAATTAAGTACAGTAATTGAAGACAGACACAAATACACAAAACGAAAATATACAATTATAAAATTCAGATTGCTTAAAACATTTAAAAAACCAAATAATAATTAATAACACTTTCATGAATCCCTCACAGTAGATACTTCTGCCATGGCAATAAAATCTTCCTCCATTCATCCGCAATCAGATCGTTTGTTATTGGATCCAAGAGATCAACAAGTGCTGATGAAGAAAATCTAATAACACATTGCCCGACTTTGTTCTGATTCGGGTACATCTGTCACTGAGCCAGCCTGGCTAGCCCCTGACGTGCGGGTCGTAATATGCTGTAGCAGCGTATAACTATATTAGACGCAACCCATCATACCATAATATGAAAGGCGTCGGTAACCAATTGAATAGGTAGGTGCACAATTGCAGCCGTCTCGTGTGATGGATGTCACCGGGGCACGCCTCAGCCGGGGCCCTGGCTGGCGTAGTCGTGACCCTGCAGCACAGTTGCCTCAATTGAGCCGCGGCCCGCCTGCACACTTCACCCTGACACTTTGACGTATGAGGGGCGTTCAATGTATTCTCGGTATCAGGGTGATTTACTAATGATGTGGGTAGTTTGACTAATTAATTAATTAATAACATTATCTAAGGGTATAAAGGTGGGCACGCCACGATAGCGGCGGTAAGACCCCTCTTTGAGGAGTGGCTAGAGAGGCGTCACGGCGCCCTCACCTACCGCCTGACGCAGGTCCTCACCGGACACGGAAGTTTCGGGAGGTTCCTGCACATCATCAGGCGGGAGGAAACGCCCAGGTGTCACCATTGCCAGGATCGCCCAGAGGACACGGTGGAGCATACGGTGGAGGTCTGCCCCGCTTGGGCGGAGCACCGCCGTGTCCTCGTAGAGGCGATTGGCAGCGGCGGCGACCTCTCGCGTCCGGCCCTGGTTCAAGCCATGGTCCGGGGCGAGAGGGAGTGGTGGGTCGCCTCCTTCTGCGAAGCAGTCATGCTAGCGAAGGAGGCGGCGGGACGGCTGAGGGAGAGAGCCTCCCGTCCCAGCCGCCGCGGGAGACGCTCCGGGCGTCGGGAGCCGCGCGACGACTCCCGGCCACCGTAGGCGCGGGCCTGCGGGCGGAGAGTAATGGGTAACTCACCGTCCGATCAGGACCAGGCCCGTGCCGGACGGCGCGTACGTGTTCCACGCGCGCCTCAAAGAGATGTCAGCATCAAGGGAAGGGGCCCGTCAGGGCCGAAGCCTGCCGGATCAGCGGGATTGTCCGAAAGGGTTACCGCTGCCTGGCCCGGAACATAAAGGGCGAAGGAAGGAACACGGGTGGGTTTTAGTCAGAGTCTGACACTCCCTTCCGCTCCACCCAGAGCGGGAGGAGTCATTTGATGATTTCCCATCCAGAAAAAAAAAGGGTATAAAGGTAAAATTTCATATACTTAGCTGTGATCATTAGTTTGCTAGTTATCCTTAGTTAACGACGTCGACAACTGGAATGGCTAACGTTGAAATGTTGAAGACAATCGAGCACCGCGCCGCGCTGTTATTAAATTCCTTACCAAACAAGGAAAAAGTCAAAAAACTATTCACGAAGAGATGGTGGCTGTTTACCGAAATTCTGCACGTTCGTCATCTACGGTTCAAAAGTGGTCAAGTGAATTTAAAAGGGGCAGAGGGAGTATTGAAGACGAGACTCGCTCGGGCGGTCCGGCTGCCTCTACGGAAGAAAACGTGAAAAAAGTTGAGAAGCTTATACTGAAAGATGCCCGAATGAAGATCAAAATGATAGAAGAGATGACCCACCCACCTAAAAAGACGGGGTAAATTGACCACCGCGCACCGGTGTGTTGCTTCTTCACGACAACGCCCCGGTCCACAAGGCGCGTATTTCCAAGGCAGCTGTGCGAGATTGTGATTTTGAAGAAATTAAGCACCAACCCACCCCGGATCTAGCCCCGAGTAATCATTATTTGTTCCCTAATTTGAAAAAAGACCTTCGTGGGAGACGATTTTCCAATGATGAAGAGCTCAAGGCGGCAATAAATGCGCATTTTTCAGTGAAAGAGGAAGGCTATTTTTTACAGGGTATTAAAAAGTTAATTTCGAGATTTAATAAATAATAAACATTTATTTCAGAATCTCTTCCATATTTTTGTTAGTCGGTAACAATGTAAACTATGCATTGGGATAATGGGGGATTACATTAAAAATATAAAATAAAAATATCGTTTATTTGCACCTTCAAGTAAAGACTATGGTTTACAACAAAAATAGCCTAAGGTAGGTAGAGTTGTATGTTAGAGTTGCAGCGAATACCTAAGCTAAGGTAACTTCTTATCTTGTAGGTAATTATAAAACATTGAAAAATAAAAAATATTATAATATAATTGTATTTACGTCTTTTTTCATGCCGATACCGAGAATACATTGAACGCCCCTCGTATTTGAATCTATCTGCATCGACTACCTATGATGCATCTGCTGCCAATTTAGGTTTTTTTTTGCATTTCAACACAAATCGGGAAACACCACCAAAAAAAGAAATCATGACAATTTCTGTTTTAAATCTGGATTTCTTGAGACAGTTGTCACATGTACGGTCAGTAAATTGGGTCTTGGGAACTGTTCCAAGACCCAATTTACTGACCGACAGACGTGCTGATTCTGCTTCAGAATCAGGCGGCTCTTATCTATTGGGCACTCTGGGTAAGTGCCTAGGGCCCCGCCATCGACGGGGGCCCCGACCTGCCCTCAAAAAATCATTCTTTGCAGCCGCCGATCCGTTCTACGCATTCAATGACAAAATAATTGATTTGCAGTGCGATTTACAGTAAGTTTCTAGTCCTAAACGTATGGAATAGTCTTATGTTTATTTTACTGGTTTTGTAGCAAAATATTTGGAAACCGTTCATAATGAAAATTAATTATTAGGTACGTATCTACACAGGGGCCCCGTGATCCTTATGTGCCAGGGCCTGGACCAAGGTTACGGACGGCCCTGTTCAGAATTAGTATCCACATGCTGAGGCTTGTAGTGCACTCGGGTCCATATTGGCTCACCTAAAGTTCTTTACCCGAAATTGTTCTTACTAATGATTTGTAATCCGAATGATCACTCTTCCTAAAATTTTTCATCCTAAAGTTTTCATTCATACTATTTGTAGTGCTACCGGCGATGTTCATAACACTCATGTTTCCGAAAATTGTAATTAATAATATCATTAATGTAAATATATTTAAACTCCTACTGTTTTTTATCATAACGTTTTTATCCCTAAACATAATTGCCATAACATTTTCATTCATACTCGGAAAGAAACATTTACCAAGTGTAATAAAAAATATATGCGGGTAGAAGATGATTTTATAGTTTTAATTTGAGGGTGAAATTATTTACGCATAACAGCTTACGCATAATTTTTTTACGCATAATTTCTCTAATCATAATAATGATTAAGCATAACATTCTAAAGCATAAGTAAGCATTCTTAAGCATAACAATAATAATAAGGCGTAGTCGACGGAGCCCCGCTTCGCGGGGCCCCTATTTCTGTCTGCAGGGGTGCAGCCCCTTCGAACCTAACCTGTCCGAGTCGGGGTGCCCCAATTCCCGAGCTCGCTTCGCTCGCTCTTGCTAAAAATATATATCTAAAATAAAAATACATAGTTACGAGTAAGTTACATAATGTTTTGTATAATAAATCATTAACGTGGAAATCCAAAATAAATACGTAAAAATAACTGAAATTTGTTTCCATTATTTCTATTAATATTGTATGCCTAAATTTTATTATGCTAATAATCATTAGGCCTAGTAACGTTATGCGAATTAAATTTATGCCAAAACAAATTAGCCTTCAAGATAATTATGCTAACGTAAACTGTATGCCAAAAAAAAATATGGCAAAGTATTATTATGGCAAAACAAATTATGCCAAAATCGTTATGCCAAAGTATATTAGGAAAAAGAATATTATGCGAAAAGAAGGGATCCCACCACTATTCTTATATGTTATACATGTTATGTGAAAATAAAGCTAGGTACGCAAAATTAATGTATATAATACTGATTATTATGAATAAAAAGAAATCTAAACAAAAAAGATATGACTTTGAATAATAGTGTAAAAGATGGTTATGTTGAGAAAATATAGGAAAACAAATAAAAGTATGATAGATGTTTATTGCTACTGACATTATGAAGTTGAATGCTTCGGAATTATGAACGTTAGAGACGGAGTAGTTAGGAATTGTGATTGTTAGGATGAAAAATGTTAGGAAGAACATTTTCGGATTTCCAATTATCGGAGTTAAAAAATTAGGTGAACTTTGGCGCACCCAGTGTACTCATCAGTGTTGCCAAGCAATCAATGCATATTATAATACTTATGACATTGTCGTATCGCATCCCATGGTGAATGAGGAGAGCATTCTGGAATGGGTACAGTGGGTCGGCTGAATCTCAGCGCCTATTTGTTTCCATTGACCCAAATTCGGGCATGCGTCACACGTTGCCACGCCGCGCGCCGACAGAACGCGCAACTATACGAACGTTAGGTATAGCGTACAGCGGACCGAATGGGAGTCCAAGTGCGGAAAAGGGAGTACCATCATCATCATTGTTTCACCTGAACAGAGTGAGGTTATTAATTGCAACTTCAAGAGAAAGACGCCAAAAATGTAGGCTACTTATTCACGGCTTCACTCCAAATAGTCAAGTCCCAACATTTCGCGAAGCTTCCACATAGAGAATGAATAGGTACCTACCAAGCTAAGTAAGCTCTTTCTAAGGCTAAACAACAGCCTTGTATACGGCTGTTTTTTCGCCATAAACCAGAGCATAGAGCACGTGTCTATTAATAATAGCATAGTCATTGTCTCATTGATGGGAGCTGGCACAGGATGGGCATGAATGGTGTGTTCTACTAACTCGTTTATTCGGTTATGGTACCTACTGATTATTTGATTACTATAGCAGTCGCGCAGATGTGCGCAGGCGCACTTACAGTAGGTACCTAGTCAAGTTAAATATTCACTCTTTACAAAGACTGTCTTTGTACTGCGTCTATGTAGGTAGGTATGTACATTATCTTTTTATTATTCATGTAATTCAGCGAATTAATTAGCGGTATGCTCTCAGTTTAGCAAAACAATTTTATGAAACTGATACAAGTTTCGTTAATAAATTAATTCGTCAAACATATAAAATTAGGCCATTTCATTGTCGGTTGTTCAATATAAATAGAACATTTAATCTATAAAGCTCCAATTCGTGAGTTTTAATAAACGTTTTTAATTAAGATTAGGGTGTCATCATTATTTTTGAACCCACATTATCAGCCGCGATAGCCTCCAACCTTGCGTCGCAGTGTGTAGCCCGGGACGGGGGCGGAAGGGCCGCGGGGGCGACATGCGGCGTGATGGCGGTGGTTTACGACTAGCTACGTGAAAATAACTCAACAGACTCATAAACACAAGTGAGGTACTGACTAATTTCGTCTTATGAAATAGAAATTACGATAATGCCTTCAGTCTGCGACAATGGGAGAGAGCGATGCGTCAAGGCTCGTACACACTGGCGCGACGCGACACGCGACACAAAGGCACAGCAAGTCGCGCGACGAGCGGTGCCTTTGTGTCGCGCGCGATTCGCGTCGCGCGTCGCGCCTGTGTGTAGGAGCCGTCAAGCAGAGGACAACGGGAGCGGCTCTAGAAGTTGAAAATAACAGATATTCCCGGGAATACGCTACGCCACGTGGGAAGTAAATTTCTGTGAAGTTGGCATATTAGTTCCCTGTTGTCCTTTATAAAGTAGCATACCTAACATTAGATCGCTCCGATAGTTACACAGAACTGTAGAAATAAATCTTTCAGTGTTTCAGTATGCATCTCATTAAACAGGCTTTCTGGTTCTAAATCGTTGTTCAGTTTGACATACCTACCTATGTTAGTTTAGGTTTTGACTTCGTAAACTACATAATTATGTTGCGTAACCCTGAGGCTCAACGAGGCTTTAACTTACCCCAACTACTATGCCCCTATGTAGGTATCTACCCATTCGCACAAAGGCTTCCCCTTATTCAAAAATACCACTAAATAAACAAAGTTTGAGTTTAGGTAATCTTATGTTTAATAGGTAATCGTAGCCAATAATAAAATAGTAAGTGGGTCAGCGCGCGATTCTGCGCCGGCGCGGGCGGTGGTTTCGCGAAGCATGGACGGAAGCTCAGCAGCAGTGTCCGCTGATAGCGTGACCCTCGGGCGATAACGACTTCACAACAACGCTTTTTGTGTCACTTACTACTGGTTTATTTAAACATTATTTTAATTGATTTTGAGATCTGTTTGATTATCCTCTTCTACAGTTGTTGCCATGGTATTGCTTAATAATTCGAACCTCGATTAAGTTTGATAAACTGAACTGCACTTTCTATTCAAGACTTTTAATTCTCACTAAATGTTTGTTAGAATAATTAATACAATTCTTAAGAGTTGTATGATTCTTGGTCTGGAGTTAGAATTATTGTCCTCAGATGTAATGATTTGATGGAAAAGTAGATATCTTAGTTATCTTATTGAGGACGCATTCCAACAAACTTTTATACATAGAATAATTTATAGACGGAATAAATTTTGAATTTTTGATAGTTTTTCCACTAGAACTGTCAGACGTCAATTTTATTCCACGGATAAAAGATATCTGACTTTTGAAATTTGGGAAATTTGAAAACGGAGGTCAGAGAAATGTATTGATGATATCAATGATTATAGTTCGGTAACATTATAATAATTATATGTTACGGACGCTAATATTTTTTTAACATATAAACTGATACTGAACTGCAAATTGCAAAACATTTAAATCCCGCGGGCCACCCTTGTACTTTCGCCCACCGAAAGACACGGTTGGCGCAGTTTTGCGATCGGTTACATGACAGTGCTAACGGGCTGCGAGTTCGATTCCACGCCGAACTAATATAGGTAGATAGTAAGCTCTGCCCAAGTAGCACATTAGCGATGAATTAGGTCATAAAGAAGCTACATTACAGTCTACAGCTTTTATGCAGATGTACTAAAGGATAGGACGAGTCTTTAGACTGTATTAAGGAAAGATTATACACTATTAAACAGCATAGCTGACTAATGACTTTATAATCGCGAAAAAATATACTAAAAGCATTTAAGTAGAATTTTAAAATGATCTAGTCCATCTTTTGGCTGCAAGTGATACTACTAGCTGGTTTAGATGTCCAAAGCTTGTTAACGACTGGTTAATACGAAAAGTTCACCTCTCTTGTAATGGTGCGGGCTGCATTGAAGTATCGAATAATGCCACTGGCTTTTAATTGGTGTACACTTATTCTATTCTAATTCTACTTCAACGAGCTTGTTAATGGCTGATTAAAAGTGGGTATGTAATCTCTACAAATGCCGCTACATTTATAAGAGAATCATTAATTCACCTTGAGTTGTAAATTGGAATAGGTGTACTCTATCCTAATGCCAATGCATAAAGTGTAGCTGACAGCTATTTTACAGCTTTCGGTGTTATTTAAGAGTAAATCTAGATTATTGGTGTTTCGGTGTTTAAATTACGTCAGTATTGCAAAGGAGCAGTACTGATTGATATTTACAAGCCAGTGTCGTTTACGCATAGTGAGGGTTCCGCACAAATAGATTTTGATCAAAATATTGATGCCTATAATAATGATGCAGTTGATATTTACAAGCCAGTGTCGTTTTCGTATAGTGAGGGTTCCGGACAAACAGGTTTTGATCAAAATATTGATGCTTATAATAATCAGGATTTTCATGAACCAAGCTGCAGTAAAGAGAAAGCATCGCACAAACAGAATTTCATACGTTTAATGGATTCCGACAGAGACGAATTTGAATTAAGTACACATGAAGACAAGGAAGAATTTATTAAAAATATACAATTTAAAAATAGCATAGCTACTAGCTGCCTCGGAATTCTAATCAACGCTGCTGTGTATTATTACCCTTTCCTCATCATCTGGATAATCGGACGTATCACTACAGTTCAACATTGTTTCAAGGACTTCTTCAGCTTTATTGTAAGTAGGAATAGATGACCGTTTGACTGTGCACTCAATTTTAGTCCAGTCTGGCAGAGGTGTCGATTTGTCACTTTTTATTAGCAATTTTAAAGAATTTTTTTTTCCTGGCCATCTCAAAATGCCATTATGCTCCCAACCACTTGGAACAATTGTTAATCTTTCCTTTCCTTTTTCAACGGTTTTGATTATTTTAAACGGCATTATTATTCCTGAAAACAAAACTAAAGTAATTATATAGTACGAAAACGGAAAATCAAAATAAAAACAAATCAAATGAAGTGAAGGTTTGTAGGTAAATTATGTACGAATGACTAAAGGTTTTCTGTCGAGATTTCTTTATCCCTGAAAAGCTATTTTATGCTCTCTCTTTATACCAGTATGCAGTAAGAAAGATAATTAAAATCCTTTGTCCAGCCAGCATAATGCTATAAGCTGGTACATAAACTTGGTAACACCACAGTGTACAGTAAATAACTTTTGAAAAGAATTTAAGGAGAATTTGTGCTGGATAACAAATGGACACCATTTTAGGTTTACAGAAACGATTTGTTATTAAATATCCAAATGATTTCTTACAGATTTCAAGGATATTAGATAGCTTTTAATTCAAACAATATATTTTCCACTATTTCCTAATAGAATACAATAAGTTAGAAAGCAATAATTTAATTGAAGTATTCGTACACCATTTATCTTGTGAAAAATTTTCGTTAAAGCGATATTATTCTGATGGCGCGTGTAATATTTGATGTAATTACCTATACACATTTACAGTAAAATGGTACTCGCAACTCAATTTACATACGAGGACATTCAAAACCAACGTGAAAACTATTAAAAATATCTTACCTTAAATATGTCCGCCCGCGCACTTTAACAAATAATAAATGTCGTCTTCTGTCACAAATTCACAAAAGATTTTTTTTTTGTTATTTATACTTTAATAAAAGCTGTTGCCAAGCCTCTAAACATCTAAAAGCTGTTGAAGAGAATTAAAATAGCTGAATATTAGGCTGCAATGACTGTTGTATAGCTGTATAAGCCATTGTACAGGCCTTGTACACCTGTTTCAATGATTATACTGCCGTTAACCAGCAACTGTAATGCTCAAGGCTGGTTAATTTGGGGCCCAAATTAGAATTACAAGGGCTGCGTAGCTAACTACACAGGCCCTAAGCAGGAAACTAAAACAGCCTTGAGTATTCACAAATTCTATAATCAAGTCACTGTGCGGCTGTCATGTGCTACTTGGGTGCCTACCAACAGAACGATACCTGGCTGTGGGGAGGTAAGGCGTCAATAATAGATCTTTGACTACGCGTTGTGGATGACAATGTTATGTTATGCATAGCAATCCTTCGTCTGACAACAATAATGACGAATGGCGACTAATATTGATACAAGCTAACGAAATATTTTGGCAATTTGTTTTTGTTTGTCAACAGGCGCTAGTGTGGTAGGTACTGCAGATGTTTACCTATATTAGGCGGGTGATTGAATGCGTCGAGCGCATGCATGTGGTTTATCCGAGTACCTGCATGGTCGGTAGCCGAATTAGTATCCGAATAGTAGGTAAGTAGTTGTTTTACTGTCCAGACTTCTGGAGACAATAATATCCTTGTATGAGGCGCACACAGTTGCTATGGCGTTGGCAGCTCGGTTTTATGCGCAAGTTGCTATAAAAATAATAACACTGGCCTAAACTGTGCCAGGTGGGGGACTCCTCGTGCGGAGAAGGAACGGTCACCGACTGATCAGCACGCTTGTTCCCTGCGATATTAGGTTAGGCAAGTAAGCCGCGGACAAGCGAGCAATAGGAGTCTTGAGTTGCAGTCTGTGACTTTACCCTAGGAACTCACAATAGCCTCACACAACCTCTCCTTTTTTTTTGGCGCTGAGAAATGCATTACGCATTCCCGCTCGCGGGGGCCCCATCCTCCGCCTTCGGAGCAGCGCCGCGTGAGGATCATCCTCCCGTGCGCGCTCCGCCGCCTCCTTCTGGGACATGACATGTTCGCAGAAGGAGGCGACTGCCTCCCAGGACCTCTCATCCCTCAGCATGGCGTTAACCAAACCGGGGAGTGAGAGGTCCGGTCCGATCACCGCAATGACACTGTGGCGCAGCTCGGACCACGACGGGCACACCTCGAGGGTGTGCTGCGCCGCGTCCTCCGCCGCGCCACAGTCGTGGTACGACGGCGTCTCCTCAGGTCCGATTCGGTGCAGGTACGATCCGAAACAACCGTGTCCGGACAGCACCTGCACCAGGCGGAAGGAGAGGAATCCAAACGACCGCTCGAGCCAGTCTCGCAGGACTGGCCCACTCGCGTCGAGGGTTCGGCGGCCGAAGGCTGCGGTGGCGAGGTCCCCCGTCCAATTCTCCTTAGCTAACCGCGCTAACCCTTGCTAATTCCTAAGTAGTAAACTTATTTTTTTTTTACTAGAAATGCAATGTTTTAATAGAATCTATTATTCTAATTCGGCTGGTAGGTAGGTACTAGGGCTTTCAATACCGGGAAAAAATGTCCGAGAAATCGGTATTAGCCAATACCGGGAGGATGGGCTATACCGACTTCCCGGTTATTTTGTGTAATTTTTCAATAAGTATCTGTATTGAGATATCCATCAATACCGGGATCCCGATATTGGTGTTTTTTTTTTTGAGTGAAACCTTTGGCCGTGTTGGGCATTCTTTGAGATGGGTAAAAACCATTGAACTCGCGACACCTCTATTTTAAGTTTTGGCCATTATAAAGACATCAATTGGGAAGAATGACCTACAAACATGTTTATAAAATTACTATGCTTTTTCAAGTTTTCACTTCTGTCGGCACTCCTGAAGTGCCACTGTTTTTTTATACTACTTGCGCAGGTAAAGAATTAAATTAAAAATGGTAGGTAGTCTTTGTATTTGCCTCTCGGTCTAGGCAAGAGGTGCATAGAACAATACAAGTACTATCCTGAGATTTCTAAGGTGAGAAGGAAGGTCCCCGAACGGCGTTGGGGATGCTTCCACGCGCTAAAAGTTTCATCCTACGGAAAAGTCACCCAATTTATTTTTAAAGTAGGTACACAAAATATGAGCCATATCTCTATACTCTATAGGTCCAATAAAACTCGAGATACAGTTTTGTATACTTAAAAAATTGGGTGACTTTTCTGTAGGATGCACCTTTTAGAAAAATTGGGTGACTTTTCTGTAGGATGCACCTTTTAGAAATTCTAAGTCAAAAACTGAAAGAATTCCGTTAAATTTGAGGTTTTTCAAGCACCACGCAGTTAGCACAGCCAATCTATTCACCCCGTGAAAACTTAGGTGAAGTGTGCGAATAGTGTCAATCCCTAGCACCAACTGGAATAACAGCTCACTTCACCTAAGTTATCACGGTGAGATTTTTACAGAATAGCACTACAGCGGTGCTATTCTGTAAAAATCTCACCGTGATAACTTAGGTGAAGTGAGCGTGGACTGAGCTGTTAATAGTGTCAATTCCTAGCAAAAAAAAAAACTTTTACAGAATCGACCGGCAGGTCTTACGAAGTTGCAAACTTGGTTTTACACTATTAATTTTTTGCTAACATCCCGAAAAATCAGCACAGTGCAATTTTTTGCGACATAACGCGATTTTTGACTGGTCTATAAAGTATAGTTATATTAAAAAACCGGTCAAGTGCGAGTCGAACTCGCGCACCGAGGGTTCCGTACAAAGTAGGTATGTAACTACAAAGGACAATACCAACTGGCGAAGGAGCGTGTCACAACTCAATGTAAGTAATGTAGTTCATTTACGCTGTGAAAAAGATTCCCGGATTTCGGACACAAAAATAAAAGTATTTTTATTTACTTTTGTACGTATTTTCTCATAAGCCACTGCCATTGCACTTCATTTCCGAATGTTGCTACTACGTAAAAGTATAGGTACATGCCAACAAACATTTAAATGAAGAAGATAACCGACACCGATTTACTATTTACATATAATATTAGGTATATTTTTGTGTGTGTCAAAATATCTTTAGGTCACGCGTTGCGCCGTATTAATTTAAATTATTATTTTGGAATACATTTTAAGCCTTTAAAGAAAAGAGGACCAATTCCAAAAAAAAAGGAAACCGTTTTTATTGTCACGTAATTGCATTTTTGTTCTGTTGCGCTGTCAGATTGTTACTTTCAATATTGGTTTCATCTGAACTATTGATTTTTTCTGTTAATTAAAATCCTTATTAACAAAAACGTTCAGGTGCATTTCCATAACGTAATCTTTGTGTGATAATCCTTAGCGATGACGCGGCATCATTCATCGTCATCGTTCATCCGTCATTTTCTCGATCGTAACCTCATAATATTAAGCAGGTAAAATGGCAACTAAATACGAATTGTAAGAATCCATATAAAAAATAGTTAGCAATATAGGAAGGCCATTAAATTCTTCTCCAAGTTTGGTTGTGACAACGGACTTTTTTCGTTTGGTACAGGGCGCCCTATATTTGACGGCATTCTTCTTTACGGTTTTCGGATTTTTCTTTTACTTGTGCTACATGACATTGCTTCTTGCCAAATTTCATTATTCTAGGTCAACGGGAAGTACCCTATAGGTTTTGATTCCTTTGAGTGTCAAAATATGCGGCATAAGCGGAACATAAACGCCCGTTTCTTTTGATTGCGTTGATTTAGAATTTTGATTTTTTCGCTGCTTGAAGGGATTGCAGCCCTGCTAACTCTACGCGTTCCTGAGAAAAAGGGTCTTGACATGCGGACAGTCAGGCGGACAACGAAGTGAACTTACAAGGGTTCCATTTTTCCTTTTGAGGTACGGAACCCTAAAAACGGAATGTTATTGTTTTATAGTGAAACTTATTAGTTATTTATTTAAATAAAAGTATTTTGAAAAAAAAAAGAGTACCTAATACGGGGGTCACGGTACCTATTGGTAATTTTCTATGCGATATAACCACGACAATAATAATATCTGGACGCGCGCGCGCACACCGACACAACGTGTGATGGCAATGAGTAAAACATAAAACCGACAGGTATTGAAAAATATCTGGTACGTATTCGAAACCCCTAATAAGTACCTACTTATATCTAATGTAGGCTTGGTTTTCGTCTTTAAGTTGAGCCACATTTCAGATCTTAAATTCGCCTCACCTTTTCAGATCTAAAACCTTCATTAATTCTTGAAATGGTGATTCGGTGAGGTGAATGTAACGCACAATAGATACCCGTGCCTACAGGACAAAAATAGTTACGAAAGTAGTATTCCTGACAAAACCCGAAAAAATCCCTGCATCTACCTACAAGGTGTAGGTATCCCATTAGCCCGTGAGTACTTTGCCCGGCTATATTCAGGAAAATAAAACAAATAAGAAGCACTTACAAACACCACAAACCAGTTGTGATTGGCAAAAAGTAGAGTTCCTAACACAACGGATCGTGTCTGGAGTCCTGTCTGACTGAACCGGGCTAAAGTGAAACGTGGCTTCAAAAACCCACAATAATCAGGCGTAGGTGATTTCATTTTGTTGCCACGCCACACCGCATTTGTAGAAATGCACACTAAGCTTTTTCTATTGAACCTAAAAAGCGCAAGAACTTATACCTACCATATATTCCCATGATTCCATATATATTTTAAATTGGCCTGTTACTGAATAACGCGTTCAGGATAGTACCATCTGTTATGTGGTACAGCCTATAAATGAGTAACACCATTTAAATTTGTAAATAATATAAGAATATTAAATATGTGTATTGTACATACCGTATGTGTCTGTATGCCTGCAAGCGTCCTCCGCGGGGTGAGAGCGCGCAGCCGACTGGCGCGGCCGCGCGGCGTGGCTGCGCCGGCGCATCCCGGGCGCCCGCGCCTCCGCACAGGAGCTATTACTGCAGAATACCTACTCCATACAACGCGTGTTGAGGCGTACATAATGATAGCAAACAGTAGCGCAATCTTACAACCTTCCATATTCATTTATTGTCAATACTTGTTACTGATGAGGCTCGAGGAAGGTTAGGGGGCAGTAAGACAGCAGTAAACGCGGCAGTGACTTCAGTTTTACCATTTGCGTACATGCCGTACGGGACCCATCCAAAAATAACGACACATTACATGAACACTTAAAAAAAAGTCCTCTAATGGGTGACACTGAAAACTTGCGACAAATCGAAATAGGAGGTGCAGTACTAGTCCACTCAAAGAATGACCCAAAAGGAGGTGTAGAGTGCGTGAGCTAGGCCCTAAGCAATTTCTTCAGAAAGTTGTTCAGGGTGCTTAGGGAGTAAACGTCCCCCTGTCTAGGAGGTGAGCCGGATTAGGGGTGGGGGGATGGGGATTTAGTGAATAGGGATCACTACTTTTGTGAATCGATGCTTTAAGTATAGGGGTTGCAGCTAATAAGAAGGCGAATAACGATCTGTGTGATTTATTCTAAGGCGCGGCTTATATACATTTTCGAAATACAATTATTATAATAATAAGGGTACATAGACAAACTTAATACTAACACAAATTGATAATGACGGTAGCATGTGCCAAGCTCCCTACGAGATACTAGCGTAATGATACAGCGGCCGATCGAGTCCGAATTCCTTTCTCCTGTTTCTCCAGGACCAGCTTAGTACGCGCGGGCGCACGCGCACGGTGGCAGACGGCCGCGTGCGCTCTTCTAATACGTATGCCTAATAGATACGTAAGTATGAGCTGCTACAGGGATAAAAGTCCCCACTTTTGATGAGTCTTTCGCTAATATCTTTAAAACGGTGCGTCGCGTCGTAGAGAAAAAATACCTTCTACGTAATGAAAGCTAATACAATTTTCTACAACTTTTATCTTACCTCACTTTTTCGAATTCCTACCCATTTTCGAACTACACGTTCCGGAAAAGTGAAAATTTTCGAAAAAACGACTTTTATCAAACACTAGCTGCCATGTTGCGTGCTACTTCGGCGTTATTTCGGGATAAAAAGCCTATATATTAATCCAGGTTCTAATCTATCTACCTACCAAATTTCATTCAAATCCGTTCACTAGCCGTTGAGTTATCGAAACTTTTATCAATGTACTAGCAGCATCCCGCGGTTTCACCCGCGTATGTTTCCCGTGGGAATATCGGGATCAAAACTATCCTATGTCCTTTCCCGAGACTCAAACTATCTCTATACCAAATTTTATCTCAATCAAATCTGGAAGTAAGGACGTAGTTAATAACTATAGGCCAATATCCTTACTCCCCTCAATTTCAAAAATTCTAGAGAAAATTATAAACAGTAGACTACCTAGTTAATTACCTAAAAAAAAAACAACATTTTATCCCCTGCGCAATTTGGTTTTAGAGTCAAACTGTCGACAGCAGATGCGGTGCATAGCCTGACTGATTATATTTCAGAAGAACTCGGCAAAGGAAACCGTGAACCCGTAGTATATGAATCTTCCACGTAACGACCGCCATCCACGTCAGCGCAGTATTTCCTTTGTTCTTCTTACATGTGGGTGATTCAATAATCTGGAGTCGCAGACCAATCCGGCTCGAAGGACCAAATGTAAACGCCGGTATTGAGCTTCACATGGACTTTGACGGGGTGGAAGAATGATGCAAACTTGCTTTTATAATTACTGGTTTAATGACCAAGAAAAATTTACAAAATTAAGAAAAAGAATAAAAATGTGTATGCATATGGCGGTTTCAACGGTCTATGGGCGAGTGGCGTGACATCGTCGCTCGCGGCTGTTGTCCGTTTAGTCGTATGCGTGTGTGCGTGAGACGTTGGTGAGCGCACACATGCTAGGCGTTAACTAACACTACCTATACTTTAAAATTAAAATCTATACCTACGACTTATAAAAATAAACCTAAATAACTCTACCTTAAACTGTACTTAGTAAAAACTAAAAGGAATAAAAAGGCACGGGTAGCAGTTAAAACATACAATTTATAGAATGATAATAAGAACGAACGCTCGCAACTCGACACGTCGTTCAAATCAAAGTTCAAAAAATGAATGATGCGCGCGCTCAGACTCCGTCCATATACACGGTAGCGATTAGGGCATGCAAAACCGGTTTTCCGGTTTTGCGCAAAACCGGAAATCGGCCAAAATTTAACGATTTTTGAAAACCGGTTTTGAGAGCCAAAACCGGAGCTCAGCTCCGGTTTTCCCATTATTGAGTACCTAACAATTAACATTTTGATTTTTATCAACATTTTTTTCGAACACTCAAAAAATAATTAATTTTGAGGCATCAAATGTATCCGAACCGAACACAGCCTGCATCCACCCATTTACACGCCTCCCTCCACTACCCCCGCACCCCGCACCCGTAACCCGCCAGCCTGCGCCTGCGTTGTTGCAGAATACCCTTATCGGGAGTGCAAGTGCGTGTCCGCCGCCCTCGCCTGCGACGCTAGGACCAAATGTGAGTATTTACTTAGTTATTAATTTATTATATTTTGTGTCTTTTAATGTACATTTATGTTGAGCTCGTGGATGAAACGACACTTATATTCTTGAGATCACATTATCAAGAACAGCAATCTCTTGAAAACAAGTGATTTATGCTTTATTTAAATTAGTATACATAGTTGATTATTGATCTCTTTTTTAGTGCAATATGAATCATATTATAATAATGTTATTTTGTAGTTCGTCTTCAAAGTTACAAAAATGTTGATTTTTTTGGTAATTGTGGGTGGCTGTGTTTAATATTTGAAGATGCTGATTGTGTTTTCTATGTTTAAAATATATTATTTTTGATAGCAGACTAATAATAAGGTACCAAAGATACCAAAAACTTACTTGTTGTTGATTTGATCTCAGTTAATTAATCTTTATACTATTATATATAAGTTCATTGTTATCTGTACAATTATTATGGTTTGGATTAAAAAGAAATGTATCACACAATTTGTTTTATTTGTAGACTTAGTGGGTATTTAAAAAAAATTGTGTTTCTTTTTAAATTATACTACATTCGATTTTTTTTGCTAAAACCGGACCTAGTTCCGGTTTTCGGTTTTGGTCCCAAAAAAACGATGTTCAAAACCGGTTTTGATGACTTTCCGGTTTTGCATGCCCAAGTAGCGATCCGTGGCGGCCGCGTACCACGCGTGTGCTGCGAACGGTGCAAGCCAAATTCAACCTTCAGCACTACATTTACAGCATAACTTAGGGGCGCTGCACACGGCTAAGATACTATAATATTTTATCTTAAGATACAATATCGCTCACCATACAAATTCATCTTAAGATACGAAAATATAAAATATTATTTATTATCTTCGTCGTGTGTGATAGTCCATTGAATTGTATGGCGAGCGATATTGTATCTTAAGATAAAATATTATAGTATCTTAGCCGTGTGCAGCGCCCCTTAGTGAACTCCACTGCGGGTGACGTAACCTACGACAAACTTATTATTTGCGGTTGGTACAGTAATCGGGTCTAGGGATCGAACCGCAAAATTAAGTTTGTCTTTTGTTGTATATACTTTTCCGGGATAAAAAGTACCCAATGTGGTGCCCAGGATATTAAAGAATAATTATACCAAGTTTCATCGTAATCTAACCGGTAGTTTTTGCGTGATGCCTGAACAAACAGACAGACAGACAAAATTTTTTTAAATCACATTTTTGGGTTCGGTGTCGGTATAGTAACACCCCCTGCCATTTATTATTTTTATATTTTCAATGTACAGAATTTTCACTTCTACAGATTTATTATAAGTATTAGATTTCTATAATGGCTTGTAGTAACAAATTAAATTTCTTAGCCATATTTTCTGCATTTGCGCTTTTTAGCTTAAAAATGGTTAGGGTTTATTTCCCAATGTGGTTGAAACATAATTTATTGTCACTATAAAAATATTGTCACTCGCTTCCCACCAGGCAAGGTCGGTAGATTCTTTCAATGAAGGAGTGGTAATTACACCTTTAAGCGACATATTATTGTTTTCCGATATCCACGCGAACGAAATCGCGGGCACAGCTAGTCAAACTCAAACTCAAAGTATTTATTTCAATTAAACCATTTACAGGCACTTTTGAATTGTCAAGAAGTCGGTCAGTCAGAAAATATGAAGCTAGTTGCCCATTCCAAAGCGTAGGTACCTATGGAGAAGAACGGGCAAGAAACTCCATGGACACTCTTTTTAAATGATATTTTACAAAAATATTAGTTACATCATTACTTTTGATTTTAAAATTATATAATGTGAGAACGATGTAAAAAATTAAGAAAGACGTACGTGTTAAAAGCGTCCAGAGTACAACAAATAGTACTTAATAAACTACAATCCAAAAATAAATTTATTAAAAATAAGCCGAGGCAGCTAAGTGATGACCAGACCCACTGACGGCGCCCATTCACGAACATGACGCATAAATCAGCACCATTCAGCTCAACCATTTTGAAGGGAGCTAAATGATCCAACACACACGCCACCGTCAGCGAGACATTTGAGTGAGCATGACATACTATCAGCTGCCAGGGCACATTCGAGTCAATGAAAGACATATTATTACCCGGTAAATGGTAGCTATAGGGTACATAGAACTCACATCTGTGCTATGCAATTATACAATACAAAGGAAATTGATTTTATACAATGCAAAGATAGTCTTACAATCTTCATCAGCTCCAACAGTATTTTCATGTGTTAATCAATTAGTTGTGGTTGTGGAGCAGGACCAGCATTGAGCCAGGCATTTTTATCAGAGATGTAATCCCCTAACTTATAATATGCCTGACTGCATAGTGTGCGTTTTATACTAGACTTGAATTTAGTCTCATTCAGTTGAAGAATGTGGGGAGGTATTTTATTATAACATTTTAAACAGTACCCCATAAAAGATGAATCTACTTTAGCCAGTCTGAAACCTGGTTGAACTAATAGGTCCCTATTTCTAGTACTATAATTATGTCTTTCACCTCTTTTACTAAAAAGATGTAAATTTTTCCTTACATACATGATGTTTTCATAGATGTATTGACAAGGCACCGTCATGATGTTAATTTCCTTAAACAGTTCCCTTAGAGAATCGCGCCTGCGCAGATTATATATGGCTCTGATAGCTCTTTTCTGCGGAATAAAAATAGAATCGATGTCTGCAGCCCGTCCCCAAAGTAAAATACCGTAAGACATGATACTATGAAAGTAACTAAAATAGACTAGTCTCGCGGTATCTACATCAGTAAATTGACGGATTTTTCTGACAGCATAAGCTGCTGAACTTAGTCGTCCTGCAAGAGATGTTAAATGAGGACCCCATTATAGCCTTGAGTCGAGCGTGATCCCTAGAAAAACACTTTTATCGACGAATTCTAGTTTCTCTTGATTCAATATTATCTCACAATCACTACCCTTGACATTTGGTAAAGAAAATCTTATGCACTTAGTTTTTTTTCCATTTAATACTAAATTATTAGCAGTGAACCAATTTTGGACCTGCAGTAGGGCATTATTTACATCGTCAAAATTTGTAGCATGTCTATTTACCTTAAAAATTAAGGAAGTGTCATCAGCAAATAACACCATTTGTGGTTGATTTTTTAATAAATGGAGTAGATCATTAATATACACTAAAAAGAGGAAAGGTCCCAATATCGAGCCTTGTGGCACACCAATTTTTACTAGTAATCCAAGTGAATTGACACCATTTACTTGAACTTGTTGCTGTCTATCATTTAAATAAGAACTAACTAAACTGAGCGCAAGTTTTCCAAGTCCGTAATGCTCAAGTTTCAAAACCAAGGTTTCGTGATTGACGCAATCAAATGCCTTGGAGAGGTCACAAAAGATTCCTATGGCGTCTTGGGCCTCTT
Source organism: Luperina nickerlii (assembly GCA_963855955.1). Classification (NCBI taxonomy): domain Eukaryota; kingdom Metazoa; phylum Arthropoda; class Insecta; order Lepidoptera; family Noctuidae; genus Luperina; species Luperina nickerlii. The sequence goes on along the minus strand of OY979674.1, from coordinate 22,515,336 downwards.
CCCACGCGTTAAAAATGTGTTTTAATAAAGTTACACCGGCGTCGGTCAAAAATAAAAATCAAGATATTACAAAATCCTGGGTACTTACATTGTTCTAGTAGAGTACAATGTAAAAAAGACACAAATGAAGAAACAATTCAAAATAATAAGCCTTGCCATATTTAAGAGATGACTAGTCTCAGTCTTAGTTACGGAAAATAGTGGCCACTATTATCTGTTTTAGTGATTATAATAAAACTAAACAATGTAAAACTACCGTTTATATAATATTAACGTATAATCATGTGGAGCACAACTTAACGTGCTTATTATCTGCATTTTCATTCTAAAATAAAAGAAATAACCAAACAAACGATGAGGGCGCCACTAGGCGGTCGGCGTAGCCTTAACATTTAAAACACACCGCTCTTAAAAGTAACTGAAGACGTCCGCTGGGCAATGGAGAATAAGTTCCCACTGTTCTTGTATTGCTTGACTTTAGTAGCGCCTTTAAGGGGGAAGCGCTAAGGTAGCCCGCGAAATTCAAATTTTCTTACGTTTTTTGCAATTAGCTGGTCAGTATTAAGTTGAACGTCGATCAAAATATGATTCGCGGCCGTAACAAATATGTATTTACAGAATTATAATCATTAAAGTTATCAACACAACTCTCTAAGACCACGTAAGTCCAAAGAATGATGATTTCATGAAACCGTTATTCTTTGGACTTACGTGGTCTTAGAGAGTTGTGTTGATGACTTTAATGATTATAATTCTGTAAACACATATTTCTTACGGCCGCGATTCATATATTAATCAACGTACAACTTAATACTGATCAGCAAATTCCAAAAAACCTAAAAAAATTGAATTTCGCGGGCTACCCTGGCGCTTTCGCCTTAAGGAGCAAGCGCTAAGGTAGCCCGCAAAATTCAAAATTTCTTACGTTTTTTGCAATTTGCTGATTAGTCAAGTTGTACGTTGATTAAGATATGATTCGCGGCCGTAACAAATATGTATTTACAGAATCATAATCAAGAATCAGTAATACAACTTGTTAGGTTAGTATAATCCCAAAATGTCAAGATTTCATGAATTAGTCATTCTGTGGGATTACTTGGTCTTAGAGAGTTGTGTTGATGACTTTAATGATTATAATTATGTAAATACATATTTGTTACGGCCGCGAATCATATTTTAATCAACGTACAACTTAATACTGACCAGCAGACTACAAAAAAACGTAAGAAAATTTGAATTTCGCGGGCTACCTTAGCGCTTCCCCCTTAAGGTGAATGGGTAGTTGAGACCGCGAAATTCAAATATTCTTACGTTTTTTGCAATTTGCAGGTCAGTGTCAGGTTGCATCTTGATCAAAATATGATTCGCGACAATAGCAGGTACATATTTAGAGAAGTATAATCATTAGAATCAATAATATATCTTTCTAAGTTAGATTTCTACCACTAACACTTTTCCATAAGAGATTGGTGGTTGGTGGTAGAAATCTAACTTAGAAAGATATATTAATGATTCTAATGATTATAATTCCTTAAATATGTACCTGTTATTGTCGCGAATCATATTTTCATCAAGATACAATCTGACACTGACCTAAAAATTGCAAAAAACGTAAGAAAATTTGAATTTCGCGGTCTACTACTACCCATTCACCTTAAAGGCGCTACTAAAGTCAAGCAATACATGAACAGTGGGAACTTATTCTCCATTGCCCAGCAGACGTCTTCAGTTACTTTTAAGAGCTGTGTTACCACTTTTTAACGAAATTTAAATAGTGATGTGACAAAATAATCGAGTCATTCAAGTAACATTCAGTTCAAAATCGATCATGATAATTCGAATCACAAACATATCTTTTAAATAATCTAATTTTTGGTGTTTTGCAAATAATTCTGTATAGTAAACGTTATTCCTAGTAAAAACTTTAATTTATTAAAAAAAATGAATTTCTTAGTATCGATATGTAGTAGGAGTTTTAAAGTAAAAATTGAAACAAGATTATCTTTATTAGACTATGTATTTACGCTGATATGAAACTACAAAATACATTTTTATCCGATCAATACAAAGAATATTTTATTGTTTACGGTTAAATCAGAATTGGTCAATTTCGAATATCCAAACGTTTCATTGAGTTTTAATCACATCACACATAGTAGAGATAGGGTGGCAACATTTTTTAACGAAATGAAAGTAAGAAGTGTCATTTTACTGCAACTAATTAAAAGTAGGATTCAAAGACTACTTTATTATAATACTGGCAACCTGGTCGGACTATAGGCCACCACACTGCTCTCCGCTCTATTGTGAAAGTCCGAAGTCGTATAAAAATGACAAAGATGGTGGGATGACTGCTGTACATATGTACTTGTGTAGGACTCTGAACATCATTTGTCGGCTCTTTGGTCTTTGCCATCGTGTCTATCATTCGGTAAGTCCCGACACATCACATTACATTGGCTGAACGCGAAGTTTGTGTAGTGTGACGAACATCACATTATTTTAAACTACATACGACACTAATCACAGCTGTAAGTAGACATTTAAACCACACTGGATTCTTATTGAGATATGAAAGGTAGTATTCGGAATCGGGAAGAAATGGATAGCGTAGGGGTTTCGAAATAAAAGTCACGGCGTGTTACAAAAAGTACATCTCTATTAGAGAGGGCAGCGCGCGGCGGCGCGGGCTCGCGCGCGCGCCGCCTGCTGACGCTGCGCGATACATTAGTTTACTGAACAACACTGTACCATACAAACTTTAGACCCCATTCGTTATACAACTATGTTTTATAGATATTCGTGAGTGGTGGTGCCGCACCGCACACCGAGCCCAACATACGCAGCGCAGGCAGGTCGCGAGTCGAAATTCGATGAAACCCAAAAGTGAGCTTCGCTGTAATATACACGTGACGAAAGTCGTACACAAGCTCATATTCATTTACTATTTATTACCTTTTGTAGCAGTAGAACATTTAGCGTACCTTCGCTTTCAGCGGTGTTGTTCGAATGAGGCGAAAGGTGCTGCGTTGTATTTGAGACTCGGCGAGCGGTCCGCCTGAAGTAGCGCTCAAAAGGCCAATTCTCGTAATTTAAAATGTTCAAAATCTAGTCGCAGTCTCATCTCGGCGACAAACAAATGTCAAAAACTTGTCACAATGTGAGGAAATTAGAGGTATTTTTGACAGATCGAGACAGAGATCAGACTGGAACGTTCTTAAAATTACGAGAATTGCCCCTCAGATATCATGCCACAGTCGCTGTGCGCCTGTCGTGGTAGCATTGGTTGATAGTGATGCATGATCTACTGATCTAATCAAGCGATAGCTTTGGGGTCTGAATTTTGTTTACAGGATTGGTAATTATTTTACTTGCAAACGCTGTAACATGATGGTAAACGTTTCGTAGTTCGCGTTGTAAGATGTAAGAGCTACGTTTACAAGTAACCGTGGCTAGTGTGAGATAGGAGCGGGCCTGCCCACTCGCGGACCGACATCGGATTACAACTGGCGGCTCGTTCAGGGTGCTACGACATCGCCGAGTGCGGCGGTGACGTCACGCCGGCACATACTGACTGTGAATTAACATAGCTACGTGTGCGAACACGGCATACTGTCTGCCACGTCTGGCGATAAATTTAAACGCGCATAGCACGGTCAACGAACAATGATATTATAACACTACTGGTATATAATATATATGTACTATGAGCGCCGGAGAAACGGGTTCCAATAGTCCGAGGTCCGGCCGCTTTGCGACAGTGACTATGGAATTTATTATTACAGGTAAAAAGAAGAGGACCCTTCATCAAAGCGGACACATTACTCTGTGCACACGTGTCATGAGTATTTTAACCGTCCATTATAAATATTTAATGTTAGACAGAACCACAAGAGTGGGGAAACATTTTAAATAGTTTCACAGATGGTAGTGCGAGGCTAGCAAAAGTCGCAGCCGTCACTGTACCACTGTTAGTACCGTTAGTACTGCTGCGCCGGCGAGCTGGCCACGGGCGCAAGCGAGCGGACCGCGGTACCCGCACGATGTCCGTCCTTCTATAGCGTAACGAGACTCGAATATTATTTACAATAAATAAGTACACGAAATTTTGCACAGCACGTGGTAACACCACATACTTCACAACTCAATACAAAAACAATGTACTTACGACATATTAGTAGTACAGTTAAAAAAATCGATGAAAAACTAAATAAAAATACATTCACTGCCATTTTTTTTTTAGTTTTCTTTTTAACTAATATTAATAATATTAGAATAATATAATACAGTTTCAAATCGTTATCGATGCCGGTACGCAGTAGTGTAGGCAGTCGGTGACAAGAGTTGCTGCGAGACTGGACGAGCCGGCACAGCCGCCCGCGCGGGCAGAGCCTGCGCACGCGCCGACACGATGCGCGCGGGCAGAGCCTGCGCGTGCGCACGCGCCGACACGATGCGCGCGGGCAGAGCCTGCGCGTGCGCACGCGCCGACACGATGCGCGCGGGCAGAGCCTGCGCGTGCGCACGCGCCGACACGATGCGCGCGGGCAGAGCCTGCGCGTGCGCACGCGCCGACACGATGCGCGTGAGCGAACGCTACTGCGCGCCCGGCATCAGTCACATAATTACTTCAATACAGACCTAAGTAAATGCATAAGAACATCTGCATCAACATCGTTTTAGCGAATCGACACAATAACATACATTTTATTTTTAAATACAAAATACGTTATGTTCTGGAAAGATTTTTGGAGCTAGTCTAGAATTTATTATTTCGTCTCGTCGGCGACGCGGCGGCGTCGGCGCGGCCCCGCCTAACATAAAACCTAACAACTATTTACATTCATATGTATTTTTTTTCTATTTCATCGTTTTGTGTGTCGTCCGACCGGCGTGCTGCGGACGCGAATACTCACTAGTAAACGAAATGAGTCGCGGGCGACGCCGCGCTCTGCGCACAGTGCAGCGACTGCAGCGAGTGCAGTGCGCGGGCGACGCCGCGCTCTGCGCACAGTGCAGCGACTGCAGCGAGTGCAGTGCGCGGGCGACGCCGCGCCCTGCGCACAGTGCAGCGACTGCAGCGAGTGCAGTGCGCGGGCGACGCCGCGCTCTGCGCACAGTGCAGCGACTGCAGCGAGTGCAGTGCGCGGGCGACGCCGCGCTCTGCGCACAGTGCAGCGACTGCAGCGAGTGCAGTGCGCGGGCGACGCCGCGCTCTGCGCACAGTGCAGCGACTGCAGCGAGTGCAGTGCGCGGGCGACGCGCGAGAACAATAAATACCTACGACTGTTGTGCTAGCACACTACACTACGGGCACAGCGCCGCGCACTGCGCTCGGGACTGCAGCACGCGCAGCGGGAGTGGGCCCGCGCGCCGGCTTCAGTAACTTAAACATTGTTAAATATCGAATTAAAAACAAAACACATTATAGAAGCTTAGCGTATCTTACAAAGGTGAAGACGAATGGGACGGTCGGCGAGCGAGTGGTCGGACGTAGCTCGCTCGCAGACTCAACATAATCTGTGCGAGGATTAGCAAATTTCGTCACATCGAAGCGAAGATCCCACGGACTAGCTAGGTAGGCTGTAAAATCACAGAATGTAAAAAAAATCGGCGTCGTGACCGAAGGGCCGCGAGCGCTGCGTTCGAACCGAGTCCGAGCGACGCCGTCCCGGGGCCCGCGACTGGGCCCGCAGGCCCCGCGGCTGGGCCCGCAGGCGACGCGGCCCGGGCCGGCGCGGGCGAAGGCGCGCGGTCCAAATAAAATGTACAAAAAATACGTGTCAGGCACGTAAGAGCGCCACACTGGGAGCCAAATTATTAATTTACTATCTAGCTAGGTACTAGCGGCGGTAGGGCTGGCGCGGCGCGAAGGCGGCGCGGTGCGACGACAGCGGGCGGCGGCGCGGCGGCTCGCGCCCGCGCGCCTTCTTCTCCTCCACGTTGAGCTTCACGCCGTCCGCGCTGGCGCCCGGGAAGTACAGCGGCTGCAACGCATAGGTAGGTCGCAAACTGAACTTAACGCACTCATAGAGATATAAAAATAAAACAGTTAAATGAAAACAGAAAGTCCTGTACGAAGTCAAAAAGCTTCTATCTCAGCGTAATGCTGCGACATTTAAAAATAAGTGTCGCAGCGCCGGCATTCTGGGTAGGTGACGTCACGGACAGATATCGATAAAAAAGAGAGACGTATGCAGGCGGCGTTTAGTTCCTGCCTACGCGCACTCACCGCGGCGTTGAGACAGTCGTGCGCGGCCTGCGACGTCTCGTAGGTGATGAAGCCGTAGTTGGGGTGGCGCGGCGCGCCGGGCTGCGCGGGCTTGGAGTGCACGCGCAGCTCGGCCACGGGCCCGAAGCGCGCGAACAGCGCGCGCAGCTCGTCCTCGGTGGCGGCGTGCGGCAGGTTGCCCAGGAACAGCTGCTGCGCGTCCGAGTAGCGCCGCGCGGGCTCGGCTGCGGGCGGCCGGGCACACATACTCTACTTATTGAGTCTTACTGAACCTACTGCATTTTGTGTTAAATATAATTATGTTATAATTTTAATAGCATTACCATTTAACTTGACGACGATAGGTGAGTCTGGCTACGTCATACAAAAGTCTCCGAGTGTAGATAGAACTTTAACTAAATAAAAAAATCAAGAAACACGACTGGAACTGAAAGTTATAAAAAAAACAAGCTTGCTTTTCGAGCAGTCTCGATGCAAGTTGGTCGCAGTTATTTTTACCCGACTACGGAGGATTATGATTTTAACCAGTATGTATGTATGTTCATCTGTTCTCTCATAACTTCAAAAGTATGTATAATAATTTGACAAATGAGGTATTGTTACAACTAACAACCGGTAGAAGGTAGGATCTTATAACCTAAGTGTCATTGTATTCATCTTAGACTTTATAGCATAAACTGCATCAAACTGCTTGAAGTGTGATTTTTTTGTTTCAATCAAGTTTTCCATTTTTAACCCCCGACAAAAATATCACCCCTCCAGGTGATATTTCTTTATTTTTGCTTCTTAGGATTATTTTCAAACTTTTAAAGTGTTATATTTTTAGAATCATCTCATTAAATTAAGCCCTGTATTTTGTTATTTTTTTTTTCAAGATAAAGCCTTGTTGACGTTCAAAATCCACCATTTTGGTTTTATAAAACAAATCGTATAATCATCGCGCGATCTAAAAGTGTCGATAGACACCTCATGTATAAAAATCTATTCAGTCTGACACCTGTCCCTCCGGCGACTATCTTCTCGCTCAAGAAACGTACAAAATATTGTAAAAGTATGCAGTCGTTACCTGGCGGCGGCATGGTATGCTGCGCGTGCGGTGCGTGCGGCGCGTGCGCGGGCGCGGCGTGCGGAGCGCGCGGGGGCCGCGGCCGCGCCTCGTGCGGCGCGGGCGCGGGGCCCGGCGCCGGGGGCCCGGGGGCCGCGGCGGGCGGGCTGCAGCGCGCGGGCGCGGCGGCGCTGCCGGAGCCCGACTTCAGCAGGTTGGCGTACGTCTTGGGCTCGGGGGCCGCCGCTGTAGCACACGACACACGCTTGTTACATCTACAGACCGTGACCGTATCATCATCCTTCTCCTGCCTTTCTCCTAATGTATTTGTGGTCGGCGCAACATGTCTATTTCTTCCATGGTTCTCTATTATTCGTAATCTCGGTAGTCTCCCTTTCCAGCCATACAGACCAGACCAATTTAATGTACGGGCCAATGGTTGTAGGCACCATACACTAGCTCTTTGTTTTGGTTAAGGGCTGATTTCACCAATGAAGCTGAACGTGATCTGCACATCTAAACTGCTTTCAAGAGTTGTTCAGTGACAATATTCCCCGACCATGATGACAATGTTTACTTTTTTTTTTTGTAAAATAAATTGTATTTTACGTTTTGTACCTGTATGTATGCTATGGAACAAGGGTTGTAGACAATAAAATAATTCTTTGTCCATATTTTTGGGGCTGACTGTACAAAAATCAAACATTAAAACAAAAAAAAAAGAATTACGAATATCCATTGTTTGAACCTGTCTTTTAGAATATCTATTGAAAGTCTAATGGTGAAGTACATATTTAGGTTCTTTACTCTTCGTTTTCAATGTTCAATTTTTTACAATTTTTATCAATATCTGTTGAGTCTTTCACCCATGAAAACGAATCCAGTTAATCCAATAGCAAATGTTTGGATAGAATGTAGGTTGCAGGTAAGTTGTTACAATTTTTTTTTCCAAAAGGCGTGCAAAAATTTGAACTTATAACTAAAAAAATATCAAATTAGTTGTAGAGCTACCACATACATGTTGTAATAGTTATAAATAAAGTTATAAAATCCTAGTTTATAGTATTAAATGGAATGAGCACTGTGTGTATACTGACGCGGGTGTGGCGGCGGGCTGGGCTCGCGCTCGGGCTCGCTCGCCGGCTCGGGCTCGGGCGCGGCCGCGCAGGGCTCGGGCGCGGGCCCCGCCCCGCACGGCCCCGCGGGCCCCGCCCCGCACGGCCCCGCGGGCCCCGCCCCGCACGGCCCCGCGGGCCCCGCCGCCTGCGCGGGCGCCGGGGGCGACGCCGCAGCCGCCGGCTCCAGCTCGGACTCGCTCAAGCTCTGAGCTGCAATCACACAATACAGGATGCAGCTGAATACCAGTATTATCACATAAAAGGGTACTAATTATTTGTATACTTAGAATACGAGGGCGCCACTGAAAGTTTTTAGAACTGGCCACTTGTAAAAGATATAATAAAATAATAAGTTCAAATTTTAAAAATCGAACTTTCGCCAATATTATTGTGTATGTATTTTATTCATTTGTCATTTGTTTACGATTTGGCGACAAATTGAAAATTGTCTGTGTCACGTCAGCATAAATTTAACGCGAGAAAATTTTCGTACAATGATTTTTTTATGACTTTTGGGGTCATTTAAATCAACAAGTTATGATAGATTTCGATTGGCCTTTCACGGTGAAGCCCCATCTCGTGCGACTGTTTACAACTGGTTTAATGAGTTTAAACGTGGTCGCACTTATCTCACCGATGATCTGCGTGTAGGACGGCTTCTACGGCGACGACTGAAGATAACATCAGTATTGAGCGACGTATGATAGAGTGACTTCTCAGCAGATTCGGACAAGCTTAGGCTTAGCATCAGTATGAGTCAAGTGCACAAAATCCTCCATGAACATTTAGCGGTCAGGAAGCTTCGTGCACGTTCATAATTTGACAGAGGCCCAATTACTCCGTCGTGTTGATTGGTGTCGTGAAATGGTTTCAAGATTTAACGGAAGTGACTCAAATGCTGTGTTCGAGATACTTGCGGGTGACGAAAGCTGGATTTATTGATATGATCCTGAAACTAAGAGACAGTCTGCTGTTTGGATGTTTCCTTCCGAGGAGTTGCCAACTAAAGTGAAGAGAGGTCGAAGCGTGGTAAAAATGATAGTGGCCTCGTTCTTCGGAAGGACAGGTCATTACGCAACAATTGTTTTAGAGAATCGAAAAACAGTTACTGCAGGGTGGTACACTAACAAATTGTTTGCCACTTGTCTTGGAAATAGTTCGGGAGAAACGACCTCGCAGTAGGATCCTCCTTCAACACGACAACGCCTCGTTGCACCCTGGCAAGCAAATAATCGACTACTTGGCGACGTCAGATGTGGAATTACAGGGTCACCCGCCCTATAGCCCTGACCTTGCACCTTGCGATTTTTATTTATTTCCGAAAATAAAAGAAAAACTTCGAAGTAAACGTTTTATGGACGCCGAGGAAGCAGTGGCTGCGTTTCAAAATGCCGTCCAATAGACCCCAAAAGACGAGTGGGCAAAGTGCTTTTCCAGTGGTTCCATCGGATGCAGCGATGTATTTATGTAAATGGACACTATTTTGAAAAGATATAATAAAACTAATAACTTGCTAGTTTGTTCAGTTTTTGATTTTCTTGTCACCCTCGTAGCTGTAGCGTGCCCCCTTTTTCGGCGCTCATGGTGGTCCTGCTGAAGGGAGCGTGACTACCGCAGGACCACCTTCAAAGTCGATTTTTGGGAAAAGTACTTAGGTACCAATTTTGTTGATCGAGTACTAATTAGTACCAATTGAGTAAGTACTGATTAATTATTTACCAAATTTGGAAGCTTTTGGCGTTCGTGGTCCGGCGGTAGTCACATACATGGCGTTATTCAAAAGTGCACGACTACGTTCTGCTTTCTGTGGGAACACAGTACCTTGCAGCGCGGCTACCAGGTGGCGCGTGGAGTCGTCGGGCGCCGGCTGCGCAGGCGGCGCGGGCGCGGCCAGGCCGGTCGGCGCGGCCAGGCCGGTCGGCGCGGCCAGGCCAGCCGGCGCAGCCAGGCCGGCCGGCGCGGCCAGGCCCGCCGGCGCGGCCAGGCCGGCCAGCGCGTGCAGCCCGTTGAGGTGCGGCGCGGGCGGCGGCGCGGGGAAGGCGGCGGGCGGGAAGGCGGACGCGGGCGGCGGCGCGGGGAAGTAGCCCGCGGCCCCGCCGGCGCCCGCCGGGCCCGCCTCCTCGTCCTCGCCCTCCGAGCGCCCCGAGCCCTCGCCCTCCTCGTCCGAGAACACTATGTCCTGCGACACGTTACGACGTTATTATCGCATGTTTGGCACCGTTACTAAATAGTACTGTTAACGATCACGTCGTGTTAAATCAATTTCATGACTTAAAACTTGGTTGTAAAAGTCACATCTGCCAGATATCTACAAATAATTTTCACAATAATAGCAACTATTTAAGTAAACATATAAGATACATTTACACCTTAAAGGTCAGACTTAAAATCATATTTCAAGAACATATCATACCAGAACTGAGGAAATATTGGCGTTTTGTGAGCTATCTTTTATATATTTGCCATTCGAAAAATGCTGTTTTCTCCGATGAAGTTGAATTAATTATTTTGAGAGAATCTGTGACGGTTACCTGGTATCGGAAGATGTCGTTGTGCACGTAGTACTTCTTGGGCGATTGCGCGGCCAGCACGAAGGTCTGCGTGAAGCGGCGCATGGGCGCGCCGCCATTGCTGAGCTCGCCCGTCACCTGCACCACCACGCCGTTGCCCAGCGTGGCTTGCGCGTCCACCTGAGTATCAAACAATCCTACTTAGCAGATGCTTACGTCGTAATATTTATTATAAAATGTCATAAAAATATAAATTTGTGTTAGGTATCTAGTTTATGGACATGATTTACTTATCTTAAAATTTGAAAATACCTACCTATAACTAGATAAATAATCCTACTTTCTTTTCAGAATACCGTCCAATCTCCATCTTGCTTTTCCTCTCCAAAGTCCTAGAACGCCTTGTCCACAATCAGCCTAGTGCTTTTCTTTGTAAGAATAGTCTGCCGAATACTTTCCAATCCGGTTTTCGTCCTAGACACAGCACCGTTACGGCCTTAGTTAACGTTACTGATGACATACGGTTAGGCACGGAGGGAGGAAATCTGACAATTCTTTGCTTACTGGATTTTAGTAATGCATTCATTGGTGCCGATTCCCTTGCTCACAAACTAAACTAAATTTAAGTTCAGTGCATCTTTTTCTGTCTATTTCCTTTAGAAAAGGACAGAAGATAATTTTTAGTTACATCTGTCAAATTAATCAGGTTCAATTTAACGGAACTGCTATTCCAGTCATCTAAGAGGTTAAAAACCTTGGGGTTTGGATCGACAAACATCTTTCTTGGGGTCCTCAGCTACAGGACTGCGTTGCGAAATTTTTGCATCGGTAAGTCCCTGAGACGATTGTAGAACTTTCTTCTAACTGCCACTTAAACTGCTCTTGTACAGTCCATTTTTCTTTCCATCCTTGACTACGCTGATGTCAGTGATCTCGATCTCACTGAGGCACAACTAGATAAACAGTGACATTTACATGCCCAATGGTCCATTGTAGGACTAAGTGCGGAAACCAAACCCATAACATAGAACATAGATAAACAGTGACTTCAAAACTTTTGCTTTAGATTTATATTTGACATTACAATATGATAATATTTTCGAATTTCGTACAAAGCTCAAATGGCTTCCCATACGTCTTCGCCGGAATTCCCATATCTTGTTTTAGCTGTACAGCAATTTGTGTAATCCTACAAAGGGAATCCTTTCAAATTTCTTCATGACACACATAATAGATATCTGAAATTATCGGAAAACCTGAGACTAGAGATGCCGATTCATTCCACCAGTTTCTATGAAGTCTTTTACCGTTCAAGCAGTACGGTTATGGAATGACTTGCCCGTGTCGGTAAAGAGTGCTCAATCTTAGCTAACTTTTAAAATTAGAAACAAAAAACACTTCCTCTCTCCTTAACCATCATCATTATTTTTTTTTTTCTTTTTTTTTCCTGTTTCATGATTATTATATTGATATAGATTGGTATACTTATGGCTTTATGTATGCGTTTACTGTATTATGTTATGTAAATGGTACACCACAAGACTACCTACGTTATTCTTTCCTTCCCGTTTTTAATCCATCCAAAGGTTGTCTTTAAAAGATAGCTCCTAGAAATTAGACCGCCCATTGTCACTCTATAGATAATACGGGTTGGTGTCCGCAACTCCGCGTCAATGCGCATATTTTGCGTACGGTGTGTCACCCTATGTAAACTTTCTATATTTATATAGTGTACGTAGTAAAGAGTATTCTATTATATTTTATACTATTCGCTTTGAGGACAAATTCTTGTGAAGCTGTTTTCCTTGCACAGTGGTTTACTGACATCATAATATTTGCCATCCCCCTGGTTCGCTCGTATGAAGAAGCAAACGTGTGCCCATGCACATGTTTGCTTTTTGCAGCACAGCACAGCCTTGGCTTAGGAAGCCAAGGCTGTAGGAAGGCTCGGTGGCGCAGTACGTTACCTGACTGATCTTGGCATGGCAGTCGCGGAAGTTCAGCTGCTGGATGCGGTTGTGTATCTGCTTCTGGCCGACCACGGGCAGGGTCTCGCGGTTGGGCGCGTCCAGGCCTCCGTGAACGAACGACGAGTAGTTATTGTAGAATCTGCAACGACAACACAATGCTTGATGTAGTTTAGAAAAACGCATGTGTGTAACGGGCATTATGCGGGCATGGAAAAGCTAAGCTCTGCGCCGGCCACCATCTTGTCTTGGTGTCAGCCTCAGAATACATGTTTACCCGTCTCCTCTATCAGCTCCATCAAATACTCAATATTACACTTATAATTCAAGTACGCTTTATCCTTTGCCACATGTTACGGGGCTAGCGCTAAGAGAAACACACTCTCAATATAACTGCACATTTTATGGCGCAATTATAACAACCGAATTGTACTTAGTAGGGAACACATTAGAGGCATAGAGAAAAAAATGAATAAAGCTACATTCCCTGTGCATTTTAGCATATATTTTATTAATTTACCTACTCTTTATACAAGTTCAAATCAAATGAGCTAGCGAAATAAAATGGTTCTCTTTGCGGATGACAGTACAGCTGTAATTAAGTGTACAAATCATAATAATTACGAGCAGGACATAAATACTTGTTTGCATGACATAATTAACTGGCTAAGTAATAATAATTTAGTAATAAACCTAAGTAAGACGAAAATAATGCAATTTCATCAACGAAGCAACAACCCAAATGTTAATATTGCTTACCAAGGCTGTAATATTGAGGAAGAGTCAGGCGAAATTTTTGGGTATAGTGATTGACAGCAAACTCACATCGAAACCTCATGTCGAAGTTGTATGCAAAAAACTTAGCAAATCCGCGTATGCTCTCCATCAACTTTCTAAAAAAGTCAACCGTCAGGCTCTTTTATCAGCGTACCATGGACTGGTTGCTTCGGTTTTGCGGTACGGCATTATTTTCTGGGGGCGGTCTGCCGATAAGGAACTGGTATTTAGGGTGCAGAAGCGATGTATAAGGTCAATGTGCGGTCTTAAAACAACAGATAGCTGTTTACCCTATTTTAAATATTTAAAAATTTTAACTTTTCCTTGTTTATACATTCTGGAAACAGCTCTATTTGTAAAAACAATCCACAGTTGTTTGAAAAATTGTCAGCAGTTCGAAATAATCCGATACGGACTCAATATGTACATAAACTATGCCAAGTGAAATGTAAAACCGCACTTATGCAGAAAAGTTTTTTTGGTATTGCCCCACGCATTTATAATAAAGTAAGTACCTGATGTTATAAAAAATATGACTGTATTCAAATTTAAAAGGGCACTAAACCAAATATTAATTGAAAAAAGTTATTACAAAATTGACGACTTCCTTAATGATAAATCTCTGCACTGATTGACAAACAGGTTCCTATTCTGACATTTTTTATTCTATTGACATTTTGACATTCTTTATTTATTTTTAAAATTTTTGTAATTCAATTCTGTAATTCTTTTTCTAATGTTGACATTTTGACATTCTTTATTTATTTTTAACATTTTTGTAATTCAATTCTGTAATTCTTTTTGTAGTGCTAATGATCTAACATTTATAATTATTTATTTGGTATCAATGGAATTTCTGTTTAATTTTAGAATCTAATATTATTTGCATGCCCATGAGATGGTAGAATATGGAGGACTTTATCTTAAGAAAACATCTATGTACCAATTACCCATGTTTGCAAAAATAAATGATTTGATTTGAAACCTCGCAGACGTGAGGGCTATCGATATCTATACATGATAAAACAAAAAATTAATTAATTTGATACTTTTTTTGTGTGGTCATCGACCGCTGTTAGTGTACATATTTACTTGAAATATCACTTCTTTTGTGTGAACTTGTTTGACAGACGTGCTTGGTATAGATATATGATACACGACAAAACTAACGAAAACAGATTTTCTCAAGTAACAGCACTAGCAGCGGTCGTTGACCCCTACGGAAAAACATCAAACCTTTTCATGTTTTTAGATATCGATAGCCACCACGTGTGTAGTTTCGCTACTTCATTTAGTTTGACCCTGTACTGTATACCAACTTACTAATAACCTATGTTTAAACGTTTACATGCCTAGATTTAATGGAAAATTTAGATTTTTTTTATGTTTATAATGGATCAACTCGAAAAATACTTAACCGATTTTAAAAATTATTTCACCTATATGGTTGCTTACATAAAGGAGTGGGTTTTCGATCCCGACTCCCGGTACAGGTCTCTGCAGGTTGATTTTGGAAGGAAACGGTTACTTACAATGCGTGCCACGAAATATGAGACTTGACCCCGCCTCCCCAGCTCTTTCCGCCGCCCCTATGACGTCCGGTCCCGTCCCGCACTCAGACCTCATACCGCTAAAGATACCTAAAATCGTGTTCTGCGTATGTCAAACCACGTGGTGTGTCAAGTCTCATCTTTCGTGGCACGCATTGTACATGTTTCTGTGTTTGTTTTATGTGTGAGCGCATAAGTTAATGTGGGACTATTTCACCGCACCGACCGGTACCGACCCGCACAGACTCGCTTGCACCTTAAACCTGTTTCTTTATTTAGGCACCCTAAGGCGCCATCTCCACTGGCGAGAAAATTGCGGCGATAGTAATGCGGTGCCAACAAATTATCATTGCGATGATATCGCCGCGCTCCGTGTGGAGATTGATTCATAGAGGTTCTATTGAATTTGATGGCACGGCGACACTATCCCTGCGATTCTGTCGGTCGTGGAGATGGCGCCTAAGCAAGTCACTTCATCAGCAAGTAACATGGGCTGTATTTTATTATTCATAAAAAAATAAAATATCCCCCACGAATCATCCCTAGGAAAATTGCAATGTAACCCAAGGTATCAAAAATTTGCCTCTAAAAGTCATTATTTGGTGGTAAACTATTGATGATACTTAAAATAATGTAGGTACTTACTACATGTTTATAGTATCATCTGCCTAGCCTTTTCCCAACTATGTTGGGGTCGGCTTCCAGTCTAACCGGATGCAGCTGAATACCAGTATTTTACATGGAGCGACTGCCTATCTAACTTCCACAATCCATTTACTGGGTAATACGATACCCCTTGGTAAGACTGGTTTGTCAGACTTTTGGGCTTGTGACTACCCGTAACGACTGTCAAAGATCCACGAATGACAGCCGGGACTCTTCCGAGACACGGTATGTAAAGATGGTCACCCATCCACAGACCAACCGCGGCAAGCATAGCTTAACCTGATCTATCGACCTGTGCGGCTGTTATTATTTAGCCACGGGCCCCTCCTACATGTTTATAGTACAGTCACCGTCAGATATATTGTAGCGGACAAGGTGACCAAATACTTCTGAACAATTTAAAATGTCAATAAGTTCCATACACTAAAAGTTACCATTAATATCTGAACATTCATTAGTTCATTAATATCTGAGCAGATATCAATAATTTCTATACACACAACTAACCAAAAATATCTGAACACTTACAAAGTTACAACGTCAAGTGTATCTACGCAGACAAACATTGAGCTTACCTAATTCGTTACTGTGTCTGTGTGATATAAAGGACGAACCAAAAACGACTATCGACTTGACTATCTGTGGTTAGTCCAGTCATTTGGTAGGTTAACCTGGAAAGTTTTTAAACTGGTGATTTTATTGAGTTCGACGTGCTCTCTTCGAATTTTCACCAGCTCGCACCGCCATATTTGAAAAATGGCGCTCAAACTGCCAGGGTCATCATAGTATAAAAATTAGCAAAAGAGTTCCTATATTATATTGAATTTATGTAAAGTTGGAAGCACTTCCTACTGCAATTTTTCCTCAACTGCTCAGATATCTAAGACTACCCCATCTGCATAGATACACTTGACGTTGTAAGTGTTCAGATATTTTTGGTTAATTGTGTGTATAGAAATTATTGACAAGCATCTGCTCAGATATTAATGAAGTAATGAATGTTCAGATATTAATGGTAAGTTGTAGTGTATGGAACTTATTGACATTTTGAATTGTTCAGAAGTATTTGGTCACCTTGTCTGCTACAATATATCTGACGGCGACTGTACTTTCTCATAATTACCAAAAAAGGCTACCTATGTAACACCCCGTTACAATCCTTTTGGAGCCGAGAAAAAGAACAAAAGCTAGGAAGAGCGCCAAGCAAAAACAAAGGAATAGCGCGAGCAAAAAGTGTGGCTGTTGTTTTAGTATATTGTGGTGTCTTACGAGTTACGACTTACACGTGAACAAAGTCGCGGATAATGATATGTAAAATGCAAAGCTGTACCTACACCGCGCGCGTCACTCACGCGCTGTGGCGTCGCGTCGTTGGTGCAAATAACAACAAAGAAAGTCACATAATCCGCGCGATAACAAAGTGTCACGTGGTATCCGACTCATTCTCACATACCTAATGGACAAGTGAAAAGACCACTGACAATAAATCATCACAAGCGATTGGAGTCTAATATTGAACTCAGTACTATGTGATCTGCGCGGTAAAATAAAATGTGCCATAACTTTCAAGTTGTCATCATTAATTGTAACAAGTGGTCAAACTTTCGATAACCGCGGCCTGTCTCCTGGGATGCGAGGAGTGCCACTGGAGTACTTACAGTTACTAGCTAACGTATTAATATCCTTCAACATTATCAATCGAACGTCATTAATTAAATATAATTAAATAATATAATTAAATATAATTAAATAAATATAATTAAATTACTTAATTATGCATACACATTACACACATCACGATGCAGTATAAAACTGATTTACATCCGCCACCTCACACATCAGGTCCAGTTGAAAACCAGCGTCAGGCACCAGTTGTCTGGCATTTTTGCTGAACTGGGCCTTTTTGGCGCAGCCGTGAGGCACACTTTCCTCCTAATTTCTTACATCGGACTTTGCACTTTTTATTTTTATCTTATTTTTTATTCTGATGTACGACTAATATCTAACTACCTGGTGTATTGTGTGTCTCTTAGTCTGTGCTAAATAAATGTATTTTCTTTCTTTCTTTCTTTCTTTCATTACCACATCGGTGAAAATTTTTCAGTATTTAAAATTGCAAGTTAAAGTTGTTTGAACATGACCGCGATCGATAGTACGGATACAGAGAGAACAGGTTCCGAGACGAGGACGACGCAACCATAATAATGTCACTTACCTACATCACGGATTCACGAGTGTGACTAACGAATGATCGAAGAGCGCGAAAGAAATTGTGACTCATTCTAGTTGTCATGTTGTGTTGCAGACTAGAACACGGTATGCCCGCGGTGCTCGCGGGGTTGCTGGGAAACACCAGCTCCGCAATGATAACGCACCGTCAACAAAATTATTAAATACAAATTACACACATAATTTTTTTACTACAAAAAAAAAATCTGACGAAGAAACGCTCTTCCGCAAGATTGGGTTATTCCACGTTCATGTCAATGTCGTGCATGAGCGCTGGAGACCAACTATTACCTGTGACTTAACCAGGAGCAATAGGTAAGGTACTACCGGAACGTCTATCTTCTTTGAGTGAAGCAATCATTTAAGATGACAATGTTCAACTGTCCACTTTTCAAATGATTCAATCCATACTAATATTATAAATGCGAAAGTGTGTCTGTGTTTGTTACCTCTTCACGATTAAACCGCTGAACCGATTTAGATGAAATTTTGTATAGAGATAGTTTGAGTCCCGGGAAAGGACCTAGGATAGTTTTTATCCCGATATTCCCACGGGATCGAAACTTATGCGGGTGGAACCGCGGTACGCTGCTAGTCATTAATAAGTTAATAACTTATCAATTAACATTTATAATTAGAGTATTTGTACGCCGTTGACGGCAACACACAGCGTTCATTTTATTAACATTAACATCTGTACTTTTTGTTAGTTGTATGAAACAGGAGGCATAATTTATTTTAAAAGTGATATTGTTTTATTTAGAGTTTGTTCTTCACAGATAATTATAATAAAATTATACTCAAGTAGAAAATATTGTACAAGATTTTAAAGAGTTACTGGAGTTCCTTGAGGCGCATGGGTTGCAGGTTAACCCATCGAAGACTCAACTCATTGTTGTTGGCAGCTCAAGGATGATCCCCAAGATAAACTGGTCGCAGCTTCCCCAGGTTCAATTTAACGGAACTGCGATTCCTTTTATCGAAAAGGTTAAGAACCTTGGTGTTTGGATCGACAAACATCTTTCTTGGGGTCCTCAGCTACAGGACGTAAGTCGCAAAATTTTTGCATCTGGTAAGTCACTGAGACGATTGCGGAACTCTCTTCCAACAACTACCACTAAAACTGCGCTTGCACAATCCCTTTTACTTCCCATCCTTGACTACGCTGATGTCAGTTATCCTGATCTTACTGAGGCACAACTAGATAAACTTGAGCGACTTCAAAACTTTTGCATAAGATTTATATTTGGCCTGCGCAAATATGATCACATATCAGAATTTCGTACAAAGCTCAAGTGGCTTCCTATACGTCTTCGCCGGAATTCTCATATCTTGTTTCAGCTCTACAATATTTTGTTTAATCCTAAAACCCCCACTTATCTTAAAGAACGTTTCAAGTTCCTTCATGACACACATAATAGATATCTGAGGTCATCGGAAAACCTGAGACTAGAGATGCCGATGCATTCCACCAGTTTTTATGACAAATCTTTTACTGTTCAAGCAGTACGGTTATGGAATGACTTGCCCGTGTCGGTAAGGCGTGCTCAATCTTTGTCCACGTTTAAAATTATGGTAAAAGAGCACTTCCTCTCTCCTTAAACATCATCATTATATTTTCTCTGCTCCTGTTTCATGTTTACTATTATATGGATATACTTATATGTATGTGTATATGTATATTTATTTAGATTAGTATAATATGCTATATGTATGTATTTATTGTATTATGAAAATGCTACACCGCGGACTACCTACAGTATTTGTCTGTCCTTCCCCTTTTTAATTCCATCCTAAGGTTGTCTTTAAAAGATCGCTCTTAGCGATAAGACCGCCCATTGTGTCACCCTTTGTACAGTTTCTATATTTATGTCTGTAATTTATATGGTGTACATAATAAAGAGTATTCTATTCTATTCTATTCTATTCCTTGCCCATTCCTCTCCATACGAAACTACCTTATGGAATCAATCTATACTAATATTATAAAGCTGAAGAGTTTGTTTGTTTGTTTGGTTGAACGCGCTAATCTCTGGAACTACCCGTCGGATTTGTAAAATTCTTTTTGCATTTGATAGCCCAATTCTTGAGGAAGGCTATAGGCTATTTAACATCACGCTATGACCTTTAGGAGCCGCGCAAATAGAAAAAAAGTCAGCAAGAACGCTAAGCAAAAACGAAGTGATAGCGCGGGCAGACGATGCGATGCGACGGGGTGGGTTGGAGTAACAAGAAATTTCACGTGGACGAAGTTCCGGGCAGAAGCTAGTTATAGACATTTTTCTTGTAAACTTTGTCGTTCAAAAGTGCCTTTTGATGGCCTACTTGAAAATGATTTGACTTTTCTGAATGAGCTATGATCAAAGATGTACAAGCAATGTGTGCACTATAGAAGGTCACCGCCTGCTCGTGCATGGCGTCGGGAGGAGAGTTACGCCCACAACAGGCTGCTCCAGTCCACACCTACTCCTTTACTTACAATATTATCACAGATTGTATCTTTGATTGTCAACTGTTGGCAAAGCAGCTTTTCCCATTTAAAAACCCTTTAGATTCAGATTGGGATTATCTTACCCAATAAGAGCACCGGTTCTCTAACGACTTACTGTTAACTGGGTTCACATAGTTTGTCCTTTCTTAGAATAGTGCTAAGATAAAATACCATTACTTATTAGTAATCAGTACAAGGGAGTTAATAGGTACTTACATCAGTTTTTCAATAGGCTTTGTGTAGTATCTGCGTGTCTGTCAGTCACAGCACAGTGTGACAGTCTATTTATAAAGCTCGGTGTGCATGTTAGCGCCGCGCGCCGGCTGTAAGTTACCTGTGCAGGTGGGCGGGCGCCTTGTTGAGCAGCGTGTAGTACTGCCGCACGAACTCGCGGCCGACGCTCTGCGGGGACGGGGACGCCTCCATTACCATCGCTGTTGTTCACAGTGCGCCAAAACAGCCCTCTGCTATACTCTGCCCTGACGGAATTAAACACAATCATAAATGACCCGTTAGTTACAATTTCCTGGACAATTTTAAGAATTATTGTGTAACTTTTTCTTGGATTTTCCTCAAGTAAAAACGAAAACAGGGTAATGATCTCATAAAAAAATTTTTTTCAAGCTGAAAGGTAATCTACATAATTATATGAATTAGGGACTTGGTCAAAAGTACAACTACCATGAAATTAGTTTTTCGGTTATATCCCAAATTATATCACAGTTTTGTAGCAGAAAAAAAGCAATCTCTTTCGTTCTTATAGAATAGAATATTTATTTGCCAGAAACATGGTGTTTACAAAGGTGTTCATAACATTGCATAGTGCTACATGTCTCACCGTTTTAACGGTATGCAAAACAAATTACAATTAACAATTAAATGCAGTTCTTGCAAAAAATTTCAATTTAAGTGCATTTAAATTCCATTAATTTTAAAATTTAAATATTATTTCAATTAGTATATTATAGTATAATACCTATATACTACACACTTCCATTTTTACTATATTATTATTAATAAATAAAACAATATATTTAACAATTATTATCACATAATTTAAATAATTAATTATGCCTGTATTTTGATGCCAGATCAAGAGAAAAAAAATTACAGGGACATTTTACAAAAAACTCGTGAATTGAATAAAAACATTCCTGGAACAACCACTTCCGTAGTGCCGAACAAAATTTTTTGTAGGGTAGTTGGGTAATTGACTTCGGCAAAGCATTATAAATTAGGGTAGCCATGTAGATACAACTCTTCCGGAAGAGTTGCTTAGGAACAGGTATCTCGAAATCCAAATATGCAGCTTTCTTCTTATTTGTAGTATCCCTTCTTTCAAATAATGCAATATTGGATCTCAGAAACTTGGCAACTTCAAAGATATATATGCAGGGCACAGTCAAAAGGTAATGTGACTTAAATATAGGTCTACACGAATCAGACCATTTCATATAAAAAATTGCGCGAATACACTTTTTTTGAGCAATGAAAATTCGATCCACTTCTGAGGAGTTTCCCCATACAACTATGCCGTAGCGAATGACTGAACAGACATAAGCATGATACACCATTATGGATGTTTCTCTCGACGTTACATTTTTGACCTTTCTTAGCGCAAAAACAAATTGGTTGATTTTCTTGCAGAGTATCTTGATATGATTCTTCCATGTTAAGTGTTCATCAAGTGTTACGCCTAGAAACCTTGTGTTATGTACCTGCTTTACGCTTATATTATTATACGCAACATGAAGATGAACGGGTTTACTTTTAAATGTTTTAAAGTGGAGTACGTTCGTTCTTCTCAGCAATATCATAGGTCACACCTCCCAGAGCCCCAGAGGGTATGTTGAGTGTTGAGGCTGCAGCTGGTTATGGTTAAGATTGTATGTCAATAATAAGTAGCTCTCTATAGGTGTAGATAGTGTCTCGGTTTTTCTGGTTGTTTAGGGAAAACAATCTTGCTTAACATTATCAAGACAAATCCCTCTATCTTTCTTGTATATATTGAACCACTCTTCTGATTTAGGTTTTTTATACAGCTAAATAGCCAAGCTATATTATAATTACTGAGCCGCCGCTGGTTCGCATGGGAGCAATCTACTAATTTGGCGACATGTCAAAACAGCGAGATATGTGTACTTTAGCATTATTAACATAGACCTTCCAAAGAATACTCTAAATCATGGTGAAAACACATCATTGTATAGTTTAAGAAGAACTAAGCGGTCACACACACACAGGCACGAAAAGAGACTTTTTTATAGTATTTATAGATAGAGACATACAGTGAGCAATTGTGAGGGTATTTTGCCCAAGGACTATCCTTTTATACCTGTGTGTAGCTCATCTGATTGTCATTCTTTATTGCAGAGAAGTGTTTGGTAGATTGGTCATATAACTGTAAATTCATTATTTATCTGGGATAGTGTGATCTTTTTTTTAACAGATCTGACGTATACAAAATTATATTACATTTTCTGGTTTGCTTTAAGTATGTCTTAGTCCATGCAAATGTATTGTTCTTAGGTAATTAACATGTTTTGTATGCACAAATTTAGCAGCATACAAAATAAGGCTCAAACTCAATTTTAACCAAAATATAAAGAAAAAAAAAAGAAAGAAAATTTGTTTATTCTGCACAAACAAAAACGCACATTGCAAATTAAAACAACACATATATATTTAACACACCTACTACACACACACATACATTACACATATATTTAACTTAAGCCACATAATACAAAAGTTGATAGTTGACTAAGTGACAATGGGTGTAAATTATGGATTCTGAATACAAGTTATAAATAACAACCCACAAGGGGATCACAAAACCCAGAGCAAGTGAGTAATTAATTAGCAGGATGGCCACTTACATGTCAACTTGTTTCTCTAGTACTTACTTTAAACTAAAGACCATAGACTGCACACCCCGTGTACACTACCCTCTACACAGTTCTGTCGCTAGTGCGGCTGACGAGAGAATGCGTTCTTGACACCTGTTGGTTTCATACAAACAGATCTGTGTTTTGCGAATTCTATCTTTATTAGCTGCTAGAATTTTCGCACTTACAGATGTCAGCAATGCATTCTTTCTTAATGGCCCGACTGTAGGTGGTCAGGAGTGTAAGACCCATATTACAGAATCTCACTTAAAACTCAAGTATGGGCTAAAACTACTTCCAATGCAACCAATTAAATGTTTTTAAACTAGTTTTATATAAGTAATGCTTTAGTCTTGAATGAGGTTCTGTAAATCAGGCCTAAGAATTGGCCAGAATTGAATGGCTTGAATATTTGAAGGATTTTCGTTTAACTTTTCTACTCCTAAACACTATTGATATTTTAATAATCTTTATTTTCAATGCACTTCTCAATATTATTTATTTATTTAATACTTCAAGCACATAAATGTACAGAGGCAGACTTAATGCCATAGGCATTTTCTACCAGTCAACCTTTGGGTGATGCAGTGCACTGTTTGATAATATTGAGAAGTAGAGAAGAGTAACAAAAATAATATTGGTTGCAACCAATATTATTTTTTGTTACCGTTTCTACTCTTCCATCAGGCTTACATCATAAGTTGAATACAAATGTTAATGTGTATTATAGTTTTACAAGCTGTGTGCCCGATGGGATGTCCCATCGCCAAAAGATGATGAACTTCCGATGGGAAAAAACATCTGAGAAAGCACTCTTTTGCAAAATTTCATCCTTCTAGATTAGCAGTTTAAACTGTGGGTTGTCTGTCAGTGGATGAATTTGAAGATTTTTATTAAGTAGATAATATTTTATAGTTTTATCTTAGCACTGTCATGTTTTATTATTACACATTACATGCTGCACCAAGTTACAAGTAGGTAGTAGGTAAGCATAATCAGTTAAGTCTAACTCTCCTATAGCAATGGTTGCAACTACTAAGAGGATATAATCATACACACAAAAGTAAAACACTTTCATTATGGGTTTACCATTCATTTTCATTATGGGTAAGAGCAGTGGTGGCCAAGTGGTAACGGCCGCAACTTACGAGTTGTAGGTCGTAGGTTCGAACCCAGACAGGCGCTTTACTTTGTGTAAATTATTTCATCACCACTGCTCACAAAACGGTGAAGGAAAACATCGTGAGGAAACCGGCATGTCCTAGAACCAAAAATTTGAAGACATGTGACATCTACCAACCCGCACTGGGCCCGCGTGGTGGATTACGGCCCACTCCCTCTCACTGAGAGGAGGCCTGTGTCCCAGCAGTGGGAACATTATAGGCTGATGATGATGATGATGGGTTTACCTACCATTTCACAAATTATTCAGCCTGAGCGAAATATAATAACTACTAAAAAACATGGATTAGAAATACATGGTGAATCCAAACGTTGATCAAATGTTGGTGATCCAAATGTTATGTATGTACCTTCATTATAATTGATCATGAAACAGTGACTACAATAAAATTATTACAACAGTCATATTGTTTCTGTTGAACCAATTTGTGTTTTTTTTTACATTCTTATTCTCATGACTTAGCTCTACTCATTCCTTGTGATGTGATATACTGCAACCTGAACAGCACACCACAAAAAAATACTTGCGGATAAAAACTGCATCTGTACTGTGTCCGAGTTATAGTAAACAAGTGACAGATAGTGTCGTGAGTGGCATTCGTACAGGCATCACACGTTAAGTAAACAGTCACTCTGTAATATATTCATCACTAGGGACATGGACAGGATTTATAACGAAATCGTATTGTCAAAGCACGCATGGCGACTCCGACCTTAACTATCAGGTTCTTTTGTTACCCTAGATGAGATAAACGAACAAAATGTTTTTACATTATGAAGAAAATTCTAAAATAATAGATTCTGTACACAGTTAGAACCGTATCATACTTAAAACTACTAAAACACAGAAATAGTGAGCATTAACCTTTAAAAAGGAATACGTCTGCCGACAATCAAAATACTAAGGTTCTGTAGTTTTAAAATCTATAATCCTTCAATAGCACTTACCTCAGTAAAATTTAGGCATTAAAGTGGCGTATTCGGCAACAAATTATCAAGAAATTCGCGTAATTTTCACGATAAATAAGGACTGAAAACAGAAAAAGAGCCTACCTCACCGTTCGGGTGTCAATTTTGGAGAAGTGTTGCAATACTTAAAAAAAAAAAATTCTCGTCTGGATCTATTTTGTTGAAAAAAGAATCGATTACGACCGAGATTAAATTAATATTTTTCTTATTTGTACACGAATAGGTCTCTAGGTTGACCTAGCCCATTCTGCAGACAGAGCAGAAAAACGGTCGCCACAGTGGCACCGGTGCTTTGTGATTCTGCATCTATGAATCCTCACTTTTTATTATCATCTCCGTACATGGTAGAGGTCGTGGTGAAGTGAAATAACTTTTCAGGCTTGGCTTGATGTCTCGCGCGCTTTTTCTTATTTTCCTAAGGCAGTCAAACGGGCCGAACAGACTTAAGTAAGTAATAAGTAATTTTATAAGGCTTGACAACTCGTCTTTAAAAACAGTTATAATTAAACCAAATAATGACAATAACAAATCACAGTATAACTTAATGTCTCCGGATATTTATTTAGATTGTAGTCCTAATTATAAACACACGGACCATAAGTTCAACAGGGGGTGAGGAGGGACATAGAATGCACAGATTTCATATTTCGATTTCGGATAAACTTGAATAATCGATGCAGAAAACGGGAACGGCCGAAACCTTTGTTATTTTCTTGTGGTCTTGTTATTTACGGACTTCAGAAGAAATCTAGGCATCTTCAGGGCACGCTCGTTTCATCATTAGACCTCATATCGCTTTCCATCAGGCGTGATCGGGGTCAAGAGCGAGCACGTAGGTACCTATAGAAAAAAAAATTGTTTTGCAAAATATTAGATTTATATAATTATAGTTTCTTTTATTATTTTGTTAAATATACAATTAACCTTATTTTATTACAAACTATTTACACTAGATACTAAATTAAATGACTAACTAACTTACTATACAAATAAAAACAAAAATAAAGGCCAAAATTAGCCGTCGAAGTACTCGTCCGCATCGCTGTCATCCGGAAACGTGCCCAGAAGACTAATTATAGTTGACTTATCCTAACCAATTTGTAGCTCCGATGAAGGGAAGCGTCAGATTCCACAAAAAGGGCCTAAATGAGGTGCATACAGTACTTTTTCATAGACTGACGAGGTGCTAAATCATAATGATTTATCATGCTATGACAATACAATATTCATGTTATAGTTTTTGTTACAATTCAACAAAGCCAGCCCTTTTGTAACTGGAATAGCAATTATACATAATAAATATGTAATCTAATTGCACAAGGACATAGGTATGTAACATACATCTTTCCAAAATCATAATTTTATAGCTTTACAAAATGGTTGCTACAAAACTGTCAATACATTTTTTTAACAATGGTGGCTAGACAAAGCCGTTCAGTCAACAAAAAGTTATGGATTTTATATTTTTACAGGGACACGATAGTCTTTTTGACGAAAATTACTAACGAATAGACCAACTATTCACGATTTCACGAATAATGTAATGTAAAAAAAGGAGAAATCGATTTTTATAATATGTTGGTGAAATATCTGCTGCAAGGTCTCCTACATTAAAATTAAATGTTTCCCCAAAATGTTCGATTTTAGATAATTTTGTACAACTTGAAAGTTGAAACCCGTAACTTGTCGCAGAACTTATTAATCAATTATATTGTCCTTTGATGGTGGATACTAAGTTACTAAGGTACTGAGTTACTGACCCAAGCTATCACCAATCACAATATGTCGCACTATTTACTGGACAGCCTCTTTATTTTTCATGCTTTGACAGTTAAAATTGACAAAAAAACATTGGTACATTGATCTAGAATATACATTCTTTATTTCGCATAGTTTAAAAACTACTTTTACAAAAAATGTATTTTCTAAGCTGAACAATTTTTGTGCGTTGCCTTACACCAGTAAACCGATAAAAAAAAAACGCGGCAAACATTCCGGCTGAATGTTGGCAATAGGCGATATCGATTCATGAATTGTAAAATTGTTTGTCCTTTTCTGTCTCACACAAGTCGTACTGTTGTCCTCGTCACTAACGGGATGGACGCCATTGACCTCTTTCCACTACTGCCTTACGATTGGTCGTTTAATGTGGAGGGGATGAAGTGTTTGCAAAAGAAGCCGCGTCTCTTTGCAGTTAGCCAACATAACGACTGTTTCGCGCCGACTCATCACGCATTTCCTTTCTTTCTTCTGCATTTGGCATTCGGAGTTAAAGGTCGCGTGAGGACCTTAGGTTTAAGTTTATTATTAATTTTAGCCTAAACATAAGTCATGGCCAATAACGATAACTTTGCACAAGACGTTACTGATAATCAACTTAATGGAAATGCAGAAAACGGTGGCGGAGATACACAAGAACATAATAGTGCCGAAGCCCCTGGACGCGATGATGATAGGTAATGTTGGTTTTGTTTTATACTTTGTAAGCATTTTATAACATTATTCATAGCATAATCATATTTTAATCATTCAGACTTTCATGGATAACCATTCTGGTAATTTTTGCAGTTTCTGTCTGCGCCCGCCACAATGGCGGCGTTCTGCCATTATCCATATCGGCGTATCGCATAATCTATTTTAATCGTTAAGATCTCTTCAAAATTTCACATTTTCATCTTTACAGTGCATTCTCTACGATTTAAGTTCAGACCCAGAAGTCTTAGTTTTTATTTCAGAACATTTCCAGGCATATTTATAAAAATTTAGATTATCTCCGAGCCGCATGAAGTAAAATGGCGTCTTAATTGCGCGTCTCTTTTGCACCCGACACCGGCTCGGTTCAGTTATCGATTTTTCGTTTGGTTCTTTGTTAGCATACTTGTGGTTCGTGTTGTGCGGTTCCAAAGCTAGCAGTAAAGCGTACGTAGGTAGTTGCAAGATTTTAAATCGGTAGCGCGGAGTGCGTCGCTGAGGGGTCGTCGCCCTGGCGGCGCGGCGCGTTGGTCAGTTTGGGGCGCTACTAACGCTGTGTCTCTCTGCAGGTGTGAGCCTGCGCCGCCGCCGCAGCAGCCGCCGAAGGACGTCATGGTATATATCCGCTGGGCTCACACTAAAGTAAAACTATGACCAAACTGACTAGTTGTATCGGCCACTTCACTTTGGGCCTGGATCATCTTTGCCAATTTCAAATCTTGCGATATGACTGTAACATCTTGTTTCATATTTCGTTGTCCTGATTGATAATGTAAATTTCCAGACTTTACTTTTGTAACTTACAGGTTGTCAATTTGATTTGCTGCAGTGCTTGGAGTTTGTTTTGAAAAAAATAGTAGCTGTAAAGTACTGTAAACAAGTACTGCATAGTGTTAATTAATAAATTGTAATTTTTAAGTCAGTTTCTAAATCGAGACACAAGTCTAAATTGTCTATTTCTACATGTTTTAATCTTTTACTTTACAATGTCCACAGAAAACTTTTTGTCGGGGGCCTGAGCTGGGAGACCACAGACAGTAAGTTTAGTATATACATAGTAGTTTAATGGTTAATTTTCCTGTAGTTACACCTACATGGTACTATTTATAGGTAGTCTTATCATTGACTAGCATGTGGTGTTACAAAAACTACAATATGTTGCTGGCAGGACCAATTCACCTTGTCTCTTATCATGATGACTTCATTCAGTTCTGCTTCTGACTAAGCATTGAAGAAAGCTTATACCCACATTTCTGAGATTTCCATATTTTTTATTTTATTACGCATTTAAATGTTCAAGTCTAATCGTTTATTATTTTACTATTCACAGAGGAATTACGTGACCACTTCAGTGCGTATGGCGAGATTGAAAGCATCAATGTCAAGACTGATCCGAATACTGGCCGATCACGAGGATTTGCCTTCATTGTTTTCAAGGCACCTGATTCCATAGACAAAGTCATGGCTGCCGGAGAGCACACAATTAACAACAAAAAAGTGGATCCTAAGAAGGCTAAGGCGAGACATGGAAAGATATTTGTTGGTGGGCTGAGCAGTGAAATATCAGACGATGAAATCAAAAACTTCTTCAGTAATTTTGGAACTGTAAGTTCACTTTGCTTTGTTTGAATTGATTGCTTAGAAATTATGTGATGACAAATCCGGATTTGGTGAGATAACTTTTTCTTGACATTTACTGAAGAGTAATCCGGGCCACTGATATAATTAAAATATTGATTAGGTTATTGTGATGTTGACAATTTTAATAACTAAAATAATGTTTTTCTTGCAGATTATTGAAGTTGAGATGCCTTTCGATAAAACTAAGAACCAGAGGAAGGGATTCTGCTTCATTACATTCGAATCGGAGCAGGTGGTCAATGAGCTGCTCAAGACACCCAAGCAGACAATCGCCGGCAAGGAGGTCAGTATACACTCAAGCTGAAAATGAGTATGTTAAGTATGAGATATGAAATGTTAACAGTTGTACATGACATTGGTGTGTCTGCAGGTGGACGTGAAGCGCGCGACTCCCAAGCCGGACGGGCCCGGGGGCATGGGCGGGCGCGGAGGCCGCGGCGGGCGGGGCCTGCGCGGGGGCCGCGGCCGCGGGGGCTACGGCGGCCAGGGCGCCTGGGGCAACGGGGGCTACGGCGGCTACGGCTACGGACAGGGAGGCTACGGCGGCGGCTACGACGGATATGGCTACGGCGGCTACGGTTACGACGGCTACGGGGGCTACGGCGGTTACGATTACTCCGGATATCCCAATTACGGTAAACGCGGCAAGCAGTACTAGTATAGTGGCGAGCCCCCGCTAGCCCGCTCACCGACACATTACCTCGACTGATGTTACCTGATCCTAGGATACGATGTGAACGTAGTAGAGTAAGGCGCTAGGTTAGCGTTGCGAGCGAGGCGCGACTCCGTCCTCGAGATATGCCTATTTACATTATAGTGAACGTTTATTTTACGAGGAGAACGACATCACGCGAAGCTTAGGTATTTAATTTAGTGTGTAGGAAAATATTTATTTTTCTATATATTTAATGTTCTATCGAGATAATGTGTAGTGAATGTTGTCGAGGCGACAGTGTATAATCTGAATATAATCGCAGCTCTGTCTAAATTTTGAAAAACTAGGATTAATCATCTCATATAACTTTGCTAAA
Source organism: Luperina nickerlii (assembly GCA_963855955.1). Taxonomy (NCBI): domain Eukaryota; kingdom Metazoa; phylum Arthropoda; class Insecta; order Lepidoptera; family Noctuidae; genus Luperina; species Luperina nickerlii. Next base: position 22,484,568 of record OY979674.1, on the reverse strand, counting down.
ATCATATTAAGTTGCATATTTTGTTTATTTCCACGAGGAGCCGCTTCGCGTACTCCCGTGCGTAGATCGTAGTGCAGTTGCCCATTCGGCTATCGCTCTTTATCATTGTTTCAACGGGTATAAACTATATTCTGTACATATGTATGTTACCTGCCTTATGTTTATAAGCGTTCGTTTGTAATACCACTTTTGACATATGTAGCAATGTTGCTCGAGTTTCTTTACTTTTTTTTGGTAATAATTTTACCTTTCGACGCTCTCGCCACATGCTACATCTGGGAAATGGGGTAAATATGGAGAGACATTGTGAAAGTGATAAAGATATGATGAAGCTTTTGAATAAAGCACTGTTACAAAAATTCTCAATGTGTTTCCATATGTAACCCTAGTCCACTTCCCTGCCCTTTCTGACTCACCACACGCTTCATACCTACTTTACACTTCTCAGAATATTTTTACTAATCGCATGCAGAATTATTTTGCATTAATTACTACATACAAGTATTTTACTATGAAACAACTAGTTAAGGTTTTATTAATAAAGACATTGAAGTAACACTATTCACAATAAGTATGAGAATTCTAAATTCCCCCAAAAATAAACATACTAGGGTAGGATAAAGTTGTCAGCGAATGGTTTGCGGTGTGGTTGTGCACGCGTCGCCTCACAAAGCGCTCGCACCACGCCAGACACAGTCTCGTGTGTTGCGGGCACCCCCGGGTAGATCTTAAATCGTCTCGTTTATGTACTTAACGACATACCAGTTATTTGTTATCTTACGTAGCTGTGTTCTTATAGCTCTAGAAAGGGTGCCCAGTCATAGGTCTTCCATTTGTCAAATCATCTGTAGATATTGTTATCTTAGAGCGCTGCTAGGCTTCCCGCTAGTACGGACTATTAGTGCCCAGCAACACGAACTGATGTCCCATCTCCCTTCTCCTTGGCTCACAAATGTAGCGCGAGACGATTTACGAGCTACCCTTCCGACGGGACGACCTCGCCCGGCTGTCCCCGCTGCGGCGGGGCGTCCGGTCGGCCGACCTGTAGAATAATTACAATACGTCGACCAGTCTCCGCGACGTCCACCGTTCCGGCCACGAGCTCGCGCGGCGCGCCGGCGGGCGGAGCGGTGGAGGCGGACTAATGTGTTTGTGTTGCGGGCAGACTACGGCGGGTACGGAGGGTACGAGGGCGGGTACGGCGCGCGCGCGGCTCCGCGCGGCAAAGGTACTGCACTCCGCCACTCCTTGCGCTGCCTCCATGCTCTTGCCGAGCTAAAGTCACGATGCGAGCTGAGCATAGCGGGAGCGTTAGGTCGCTTGTGCACTACACAATTTTAAGGTCCGCAACCGATGTTCAAGTAAATGTCACGTGATCATCCGGCAAACTTCACGTGAACATCCGGCAAATGTCATGTGCGGTGTTCATCCGGAAAATGTACGGAAATTTCGTATCTGGGCAGTGAATTTACGTTTAGTGCACAAGCGGCCTTAAGATACACTCCTAGACTAGCCTCGATGACGCTTACTCCTGTTCGACCGACTGACTGACATCCATATTCCACTGTTATCTCGTCGCAGTTTACTCGATTCTTGTGGTTGCGTCAGTTTGTCAACTCGCTACTGGTTTACCAAGTCTGAACCAGACAAAATAGGCATTTAAAATGTTCTGCGAGAGCGTGGAGGATGCACGATGAGGTCGCTGTAGAGTAGTGGGACGTGTGGCGTGAGGCCGGGGGCCCAACAAGGCGAGCGCCGGCGGCTCACATGTCACTTAACTTGCTATCTTTCGCTTACTAAGAACCTTTGAATGTTCCATCAAAACTGCGGACATAACCTTATTCATCACTGGCTAAATTAATTTTTAACCTTTATGGCCTGATTCATCACCTCCGGACAAGTATTGGTTAACTTATATATAAATTCTGTTCCTAATAAAATCTATCTGGTAGGCAGTACCTACTTATCCGGACACTGAAACAGGCCCTTAGTATTATCCATTGGCTATCCAGAGGTGCATCTGCTCTAATGTATCTTCACGTTTCTTCTAAAAATAGAACCGTGTGGGTGTCGTGCGACCGAGGCGTCTCACGTGTCTTGCATCTAAGCTAGCGTTTGTGTATCTGTATTGACTAATTTAACTTGTCCCAATAAAGCACTGTCGCATCAGTGTCATTGCATGTAAGGTTGAATTAAATAGTCAAATAGTGATAATGTAATAACATTTTTTCCTACCCAGCAGCTTGACAAATAATCTAGAACCAAATAAATAGAGTTTAGCGTTACAAACAGGTGACGTTACAGCCGGGTACCAAGGTGGCAAGCAGCGTGGCGGCGGCGGAGGCGGCGGCCGCGCCAACCAGAGGCACCAGCCCTATTAACTGTACCTGCCGATAGTCATCTCAGTCCAATAGTGAGGTGAGCAGACATTACGCTAGAGCTGATCATTTAGAATTCATTTTCTAACTCGTGATCAACACACCAACGTCGAATGCTATCTAGGCGAGCCATTGATACAGCAAAAATTGATTCTATATGAGATGTTTAATTGTATTGTAACTAATGTGCTAGTTTAAAGTTAGATGCCAACACCTTTGTAAAACGTAGCTTGTTGTCCGCAGGTTAAGTCACCGGTCATGAGTGTCCCCTGCGCTTCTCGCCTCGCCGCGCTGGGGGCACGTCATTTCATTCCACATAATTAATTTAAGGAAGTAATTGATAACATTTTAAGAAGATTTTTTAAGGGTAAAATACTGTCAGTTGCGATATAGCCACGTTGGTTCGGCTCTAACGTAAATTTATTATAATATAGTATGGATTATAGATTCACTGAGTATTATTGCAGATTGATTAGATTCGTTTATGACATTTGTTTCGAAATTTTACCTTGCGTACTGAACACTAGAAATAATGAGTAAATATAATTACAGAGCTTATAAATTTGTAACAATGTCCCTGTACGCCGGCGGCGAGTCGTTTTGAGACGTGTTGCGTGTGAATGAGTGCGCGGAAACCGCGCATGTCGTGTGAACGTGTAGAAGTCGCCCCTCATCTGTCACTGTCAGTTATTGATCTGGATCTCATTGCAGATAATTATGTAGTTTTGTACTTTAATTTGGTAAACGATCGAGCAATCAGAATCATGTATTTTATACAAATTAGATGTTTCTTCCATTGATTAGGGATGAAATTAAATTTTTAGACTAAGTAATCGGTCATTAACAAACTGGAGATATACCAAGTTGTGTATGTCAGAATAAAACAAATGTGTAAATAAAATATTGACTTTTTGTCTGTGTTTATGTCACTGAACGTTTCATCCGCTGTGTGCACGCTCTCGCGTGTTAGCAGCACATGTGGTGTATAGTGAACACCTAAAATGTTGATATTTTTAGAAGTACATGTAATGATATTTTTTGTCTATAGTAATATACATTACCATCAATTAGGTATTACCACTTGTCTGGGATTAGTTTTATTGTCATTTCCTACTCTACAACTGCCAATTACTATTGTAATTTTGTAAAACACCGAATCTTTGTAGGTATACGTAGATAATCACCCTGTTATACTAAGCTTGATATATTAGGTTCTATATGATAAAATAAGTGTACTGAGAAAAAAGGGCTTCTCTTCTCTCTAACCGCAAACAAAAACGTGACAGCAGAGCGAATTCATTGATGCGCTAAATTAATAGCGCACTAATAAAAAAAATGTCAAAGGTGTTTCCATCATAATTATTACAATATTAAAAGTTGTAAGGCTACCTGTACCTTACAAAGTTTGTAAGTCACTCAAACACAGACGCCACTATGAATAGTGCTCTTAACACTATACCTGTATAGTGCTCTTTAGATATCACACCTAAAGGGTAGTGCCCTTTAGGTATCACACCTAAATGGCACTATACGGGTGTAGCCGCTATAACAAAACTTCTATTGTCTCGTTTACTTCGCCGGAACCTGTTAAGTCGCTAGGTACAGACGCCAGCACATCAAACTACTACAATCTGTCAAATTTCTTCAATAGAATTTCAACTTTATCGCTAAAGTATAAGGTTCAAAGTTGATTGGGAAAATTTGACAGTTTCGGGTAGATTGATGTGCTGGCGTCTACTAGAAATCTATGCGATGAGTGTTTATAAGTCATCCATTATTACAAAAAAAAAATGGCATGTAGTAAGACCTAGTACTTTCATGTACATAACTCCAGCTTCCTCATATGTGATAGAACAATTCTACCTATGCCAAAATTTAAGGCATAATAGCTGCAATCAAAGTTCCCAGTCTTATTTTAGCTGCCACAAAAACTTCGTTAATATGAGCCGTTTAGTGTGTGTTAGCTGGAGTAACGTCACCCCAGCTGCTCATGTCATATCTTCCAAACGAAAGAAGATATGATTATGTATTATAGCTCAAAAATTAAGGCATAATAGCTGCCATTGGCAGCAAAATTTTCAAATCTCTGGTCAAAACACTCTATGAGTTATTAACAAAATAAACATGTGTAAGCTGGAGTGACGTCACCACAGCTGCTCATATATATCTTCCAAACGAAAGAAGATATGATTATGTATTATAGCTCAAAAATTAAGGCATAATAGCTGCCATTGGCAGCAAAATTTTCAAATCTCTGGTCAAAACACTCTATGAGTTATTAACAAAATAAACATGTGTAAGCTGGAGTGACGGCACCCTAACTGTTCATGTCATATCTTCCGAACGAAAGAAGATATGATTATGTATTATAGCTCAAAAATTAAGGCATAATAGCTGCCATTGGCAGCAAAATTTTCAAATCTCTAGGCCTAGTAGTTTCCACGTAATAAGCAAAATAACAGTTTCCGCGCCAAAAACATCAATTATATTGCTTCGGAAGAAGTAAGGAGCGACGTTGCCGTTCCGTGCGCTACAATACTGCAACCAAGTTTGCACTTAGCAGGCATACTATTAGAAGTCATTTTAACTTGCGCTAAAAATTATTTTAATTTTGTATATTGAAGATATAGACTGAGAGCCGACTGAACTTTAATGGAACTATGAATATAAAAAGTAGATTCATATCAACTTTGGATGGCGAGAGAACTAGGTATCTACTATTATTGTTTTTTTTGTCTTGTTCTTTCTTTTATTAAATAAGATAGAATTGGTCTATTGAATGCTATATATTACTAGCGATTGAATGACTTTTTCATGAAAACGTGACATTTGATAACAATTATATACATAAAGCAAAACTAAAGTAACATCGAATCAGAACAAATGTCATTAAAAAAAAACCGGTCAAGTGCGAGAAGGACTCGCGCACTGAGGGTTCCGTAAAAATTTGTAGGTATGTATGTAAATAGTTTTAAAAATCCCACACTCTCCGACCCGGAGGTCGGATGCCTTTTGAAGGTTTCCCCGGACAAAAAAAAAACAAGGTATGTAAATAGTTTTTTTTTATGTAACTACAAATTTATGCGTTTCGGATTTTTTCCTTTGTTTGTACTACATGACCTTGCTTCTTGCCGATTTTTTTGATTCTAGGTCAACAGGAAGTACCATATACATTTTGATTCCCTTGACAGTGTCTAAATATACGTTTTTTGCGGCATAAACGGCCGTAAGTATCTTTTTTAAATATACGAAATTATTGTTACACATAGATTTTTAAATTTTCTCTTGGCCTATGTTTGAAAACACAATATTGACTATAAATAACCTCAGTACTTACATAGTACGATTAAAGTGTGTAGTCGGCTCCCAGTCTATAATCTAGTTCAAACTGATAATGTAGCGCACGGAACGGCAACGCCGCTCCTTGGCTCCTCCGAAGCAATACTTGATGTTTTTGGCGCGGAACCTGTTTTTTTGCTTATTACGTGGAAACTACAAGGCCTAGAGATTTGAAAATTTTGCTGCCAATGGCAGCTATTATGCCTTAATTTTTGAGCTATAATACATAATCATATCTTCTTTCGTTCGGAAGATATGACATGAACAGTTAGGGTGCCGTCACTCCAGCTTACACATGTTTATTTTGTTAATAACTCATAGAGTGTTTTGACCAGAGATTTGAAAATTTTGCTGCCAATGGCAGCTATTATGCCTTAATTTTTGAGCTATAATACATAATCATATCTTCTTTCGTTTGGAAGATACATATGAGCAGCTGGGGTGACGTCACTCCAGCTTACACATGTTTATTTTGTTAATAACTCATAGTGTTTTGACCAGAGATTTGAAAATTTTGCTGCCAATGGCAGCTATTATGCCTTAATTTTTGAGCTATAATACATAATCATATCTTCTTTCGTTTGGAAGATATGACATGAGCAGCTGGGGTGACGTCACTCCAGCTAACACACACTAAACGGCTCATATTAACGAAGTTTTTGTGGCAGCTAAAATAAGACTGGGAACTTTGATTGCAGCTATTATGCCTTAAATTTTGGCATAGGTAGAATTGTTCTATCACATATGAGGAAGCTGGAGTTATGTACATCTAGCGAGTTATTTTACCTCGGCAACCCAACAACAAATCTTACCGTAACAAGAATAAAGATCACTGCAATTTTAATCAAAATAAGTAAAATAATTGGAAGGACTGTATGTACCGAACGTGTATCTAATTAGTTTGACAAATATCTTCCATTTTTGTGTTGCGCTGGCACACCAGTGGTTTAGCAGTGTGCTCCGTAACTTACTGGAGCGGTGGAGATAAAAAATTATTGATACCTAGGTTCTCATACAAATATTGAGCGGAGACCGACTGGAAAGAATCCTTCGTAATTGATTGTTCCCAATACTGTAACATGTCAGTGTGACTCGCTGGGAATACTGTAATATGTCAGTGTGACTCGTTGGCAATACTGTAACATGTTGGTGTGACTTGTTGGGAATACTGTAACATGTCAGTGTGACTCGTTGGGAATACTCAACATGTCACAGTGTGACTCGTTGGGAAAAATTGTTAGCGCAAGTCGTTTCTGGCATATAAGTTTTTTTTCTCTATAATATAATCTAGTCGTTTCTGGCACTCGCCGGCCGCTGCCGCGGCACCGCTCGCTTCAGTCGCTCGGCTCTTGCGTAGGGGTCATTGTTTTAACCTAAACATAAAAAAAAATAACTAGTTCGGTTTCGGGTAGCCTACTAAAAATAATCTCTTTTTAGGGTTCCATACCAAAATGGTAAAACGGAACCCTTATGGTAAGACTCTGTCTCGTTTGTCACAGCTGGATATCTCAAGAACTACTAATGCTATCAACTTGAAATTTGGAATAGTTTTAGATGACGTTTACCCAACTATTTTGCAAATAAGAAAGAAATAAAAATATATGTATATTTTTCGCAACAGGGACTGAAAGCGGGTCTGAAAAATTCGAAGTGGGGCTACTAGGGCATGTAGGGTATCATAATGAAAGAGCGCAGTTTGCGTGTACGTTACCCCAGCAAGAAAGTGTCTCCTAGAGTTATAGGAGTAGAACGTATAATATGTGCCCTATCTGCTGTAAATGTGCCCCCAAATAAAAAATGTGTGCCCCCTGTCGTTTTGGAAAAAAACGGAAAAAACGATTCCTGCTGGGGTAACGTTTTTCTAGCAGGAAAATTCTAAACGAATGATCGGAGAGAGAAAAATTGTGCATGGCTAGAGAGCTTATATGTGTGCCAAAATGTGCCCCAAAAAAAAAATCTGTGCCCCTTCAGGTTTTCGAGATATTGCATTTCCTGCTGGAGTAACGTTTTGATGAATCGTATATCTCTACAACCATTGCATGTGCCCCTGTAGAGTAAACATACACGAGTAGCTCTTAATGTGTGCCCCTTAGTGCCCCAATTAGTTTTAAGAAAATATTTATAGTTTTCAAGTTATAGCGGTTTTATGAAAACCCGAAAAAACATCGCAGCGCCTAAATTAGACAAGAAATAAGTTCGCTGAAAACTGTATTCGGTCCTTCTTGACGCTAATAATAACCATACAAAGTTTCAAAACTATTCATGCATGCGTTTTTGCTAAAAGTCAAAACGATGGTGTCCTAACTTTGACGGCAAAATACAAGGAACCGGCTCAATCCGAGATGTGTAGGTGTAAACCAAAATCATGTGCCTTTAGTCAAAAATATATGGTGAAAATATTCAGCTTGGAATGTTTCGCATTAAGTAAATATTAACAAATAACCAAAATATGTAAGCAATGGCTGGTTATCCGACCAAATTTGAATGACTACTAAAAAGCGACGGATTCATACATATCGATGACCTTCTTTATTGAACGTATTATACCTAAGCTGTTGTCCGTACAGTCGCGTTCAAAAGTTTTGGGGGCTAATTAAAAAATATATTAAATGCACCTTGTGACTATAATAAATGAAACAGCTTGTTGATGTGAAAATTATTATTTTTATTCCCTTAATTTTAATTCTTAAAGTAATTATTGCATCAAATCACAGATCAAAGTTCCTACCTATAAATATTAGAAATTAGTATATAAAGTAATGAAAAAAATCGGTTGTCTGTAAAGTCGGTTTACTGACGATAGTTGAACGTGACAACGTCATAAGAAAATACTGATGGAATAGTTGCAATGCATTTGTTAATATTCGCTTGCACTTCAAGCCGCCATGGAACGCTGCAGAGCGAGGCCGCGAGGTAACGCTACATGAGTCATGTTTTTTCGTGAGTGCAGCCAGCTTCATCGATTTATTAGACGTTGTCACGTCAAAAATCCAAGTACTTGATAAGACAAGTATTTTTAAATAGGTAAGTCAAAACAATGCCATTAAATACTTACCACCGCAGATCGTGCCATAAAATTCAACACCCCTACAACCACATAATTGTTATAAAATGCTTAATACGCCACTTTCAACCAACTCAAAAAAAAGTAAACAAACAGTATCAGTGCAACTGCGTGACTCAACGTAACAGTGTCCTTGGCGTCATAACATAACTGCAACTGTTTACCAATACCAAGTAATAATCCAAACGCACTTCCTCAATAAACACTTCGTACCTATTATTCATAATAGAGCGACGTTACACGTAACCTGTCTCTGTCACACTAACACCGTACGCGTACTAGCTGTCTCACTTTCTCCAAGCTAGACAAAGCGACTCCTTGCGACACGACGTCAGCGGATGCCGCGGGGCCAGAGATATATGCAGCGGTGTGGGGAGGCGAAAAAAGGGAATCTTCTATTAAGTAAGGTGAATGCTCCAACCAGCCCGCAAAATTCAATTTTTTTCTGTTTTTTTTTTGTTCCTACGCCTTTATGAACTTGGAGGGTTGTATTGGTGATTTTGATGATTATAATTCTGTAACTATATACGTCTTACAACCGCGAATAATATTTTAATCAACATACAACCTAGCACTGGCCTGCAAATTGCAAAAAACGCAAGAAATTTTGAATTTCGCGGGCTAGTTGGAGCATTCCCCTTAATGATGAAAAACTTACAATGCGTGCCACGAAAGATGAGACTTGACACACCACGTGGTTTGACATGCGCAGTACACGATTTTAGGTATCTTTAGCGGTATGAGGTCTGAGTGCGGGACGGGACTGGACGTCATAGGGGCGGCGGAAAGAGCGGGGGAGGCGGGTCAAGTCTCATCTTTCGTGGCACGCATTGTACTGTTAATTTATCTAACCTACGGCTTATCAATAAATATATATGTACCTAATATAAAAAGACAAATACGGGCTTTTTATTTATATACAAAAAAGAGCTACCTCTTTTTAGTAGTAGGTATTCATCACACATTTCATGAACTATATTTTTTTTTAAACATCGGGACCAAGTCAAAGACCTGGCAAATATCTCGATGTATTTCTTTCGTTCACACATAAATTACTGGATGTATTTTAATGAAATTTAGAATTAGTCCAGTCAAAATAGACATTTGACTTAGCCAAAATTCGCATAGAGCTGAAAATTGGCAGAGACGTTATATACATCATTATAAATGAAATGTCAAAAATCCCCTTCGATCCTACTTCTGCAAAAAAAATTATTCAAGGTCAAAAGTACAAAATTAAGGTTTTTTCCATTTTTCTCAAAAACAGTAAGTATTATCGTGAAAATAGATCAGACAAAAGTTGTAGATCATACAATTCTCTACAAAAATGGTCCAGTCACTTTTTCTCTTACGACTCACCATTCGTGAGATATCGCGGTTTTAATCATTAGAAAATTCATATTTTACATAATATGCACACATTTCCGCACCACCTATGAGGTAATAATGTACTTGGCGCATTTTTCTAACGTGGTTTCCCCAGTAGGTATCCTCCACGATCTATTGTTATAAAGAAAGTTTGATCAGATCGTATCCTATTAATTGCAAGAATAGTAATATTGCTAATGATCAAAATGGAATAGGTTGTTTTTCTACATGTTATATTGAAAGAAATACAACAGATGAAGATATTTATGATATTAATGAGGAGACATTGATGCATCCCTTTTCTTAGAACAGCGAACTTCTGCAAGAAGAAGAAAATAAAGACGAAGAAATAATTGTCGAAGTAGAATTAGACACTTATCTTATATAATGACATGTGGAAAAAAAACAATCTATTCCACTTTACTCATTAGCAATATTACTACGAGGATTCTTTCAATTAAAAGGATACGATCTGATCAAACTTTATTACAATAGATCGTAGAGTATACCTACCTACTGGGGAATGATGATGATGATGGGACTCCCTTTCCCGCATTCGGCCCGTTGTGCGTGGGGATTCTGGCTAACAGAGCCAGCCTAGCTCCGCCCAGAAGCACAGAAGCTTCCTGGGAGCTTCACAGGCTTCGCGGAGCGACCTCATTGTTCCAAGGATTTCTGCACGTTGAGAAGCCACGGCCTCGCAATCCAGGATGACGTGGGCGGCTGATTCCTCGGCATCAAGGCAGCCCCTGCAAAGGGGGCTGTCCGTGGCGCCTATGTTGAAAAGATGCTTGTTAAGGAGGTTGTGGCCCGTAATTGTACCTACCTATTATTATTCTAAGGTTATTCCTGCTCAGGCTGAGAAGTTTTTTGGTTAATCGCGGGTGTATCATTGGTAAAGCCAATTTTGACTGTCTACAGTCTGTTGCCCGTGACCATCTGTTGTTATGAAGTTCGGTCGATCTTTGGCGAATCCACGTACGAAATTGTGAGAAAGGCAAAGGGAGAAGTGGGTACGGGCGTAGCACCCTCATATCAGAGCCTCTCTTCGCAAGTTCATCTGCAGCATCATTGCCCAGAGATTCACTGTGCCCTTTGATCCACTGGAGAGTAATACGATTAGGCGTCGATAAACTCTCCAGAGCTAGATAGCACTCAAAAATTAGCTTATTGTTGATTTGTTTGCTTCCTAAAGCTTTGAGCACAGATAGGCTGTCGGAAAGGAATTTAATGCCATAGTTCCGGATGCCTAAGCGCTTTACTGCTGTTGCAGCTTGTGTTAAGGCAACACATTCGCATTGAAAGATCGAACTATGTGTGCCTAGTGGTATGTGAAAGTTAATATTTAGGTCAAGGGAGTGTACGCCAGCACCTGAACCGTTTTGTGTTTTAGAGCTGTCTGTATAAATGCGCACTTCATTGACTCCTGACTGATCCCTTTCTTCCTGAACTGTTTGTATAATGTAGTTCTTGTTGAACATCGGTTGGTTTGGTGTTCTGTACACGGGGCAGCGATGAGAGGCTGGTACTCAATCGCCCGGTCCAGGATTTTAGCGTGTGGACTGGTAATGTTTTTGCCCCATATGCCCAGATGCATTAGCCTGATGGCGGCTAGCGCCGCTTCCTGCTGCATGTACAGGTCAAGGGGAGTTAATTGAAGGGCTATCTCCATCACCTACTGGGGAAACCACGTTAGAAAAAATGTACTAAGTACATTACCTCATAGGTGGTGCGGAAATGTGTGCATATTATGTAAAATATGAAATTTCTAATGATTAAAACCGCGATATCTCACGAATGGTGAGTCGTAAGAGAAAAAGTGACTGGATCATTTTTGTAGAGAATTGTATAATCTACTTTTGTCTGATCTATTTTCACGATAATACTTACTATTTTCGAGAAAAATGGAAAAAATCTTAATTTTGTACTTTTGACCTTGAATAATTTTTTTTGCAGAAGTAGGATCGAAGGGGATTTTTGACATTTCATTTATAATGATGTATTTAACATCTCTGCCAATTTTCAGCTCTATGCGAATTTTGTCTAAGTTATGACATATTTTTGTCTATTTTGACTGGATTAAATCGAGAAGATAGCTTACCTTGGAATAGCACTTAGGCTACTATTTATAATGTACTTAATCATGTGTAACGTCATAGAAACAGCTAGTAGAATATAATCCAATAACAACTTTATTTAATTACTTATTACTTTTGTAAGTCAGTGTACTCAGGCACAACACGTGTGAACCGGTTAGTGAGTAAAGTAAAGAAGGTCATCGATATGTATGAATCCGTCGCTTTTTAGTAGTCATTCGGTCGGATAACCAGCCGTTGCTTACATATTTTGGTTTTTTGTTAATATTTACTTAATGCGAAACATTCCAAACTGAATATTTTCACCATATATTTTTGACTAAAGGCACATGATTTTGGTTTACACCTACACATCTCGGATTGAGTCGGTTCCTTGTATTTTGCCGTCAAAGTTAGGACACCATCGTTTTGACTTTTAGCAAAAACGCATGCATGAATAGTTTTGAAACTTTGTATGGTTATTATTAGCGTCAAGAAGGACCGAATACAGTTTTCAGCGAACTTGTTTCTTGTCTAATTTAGGCGCTGCGATGTTTTTTCGGGTTTTCATAAAACCGCTATAACTTGAAAACTATAAATATTTTCTTAAAACTAATTGGGGCACTAAGGGGCACACATTAAGAGCTACTCGTGTATGTTTACTCTACAGGGGCACATGCAATGGTTGTAGAGATATACGATTCATCAAAACGTTACTCCAGCAGGAAATGCAATATCTCGAAAACCTGAAGGGGCACAGATTTTTTTTTGGGGGCACATTTTGGCACACATATAAGCTCTCTGGCCATGCACAATTTTTCTCTCTCCGATCATTCGTTTAGAATTTTCCTGCTAGAAAAACGTTACCCCAGCAGGAATCGTTTTTTCCGTTTTTTTCCAAAACGACAGGGGGCACACATTTTTTATTTGGGGGCACATTTACAGCAGATAGGGCACATATTATACGTCCTACTCCTATAACTCTAGGAGACACTTTCTTGCTGGGGTAACGTACACGATTATCCCTTATTCAAACGCGAGCCTGTGGAGGAGTTGACAAAAAAGTAAGATACGTTCCTGGGTAATTTTGGGTCGTAAATTTCAAAAATACACAAAAGAGGGGTTAGTGGGGGGAAGTACCCTTTTTTGGTGGGAAGTATATCCGTCGTCTGTTCTCTCTTGTAAAAAAGTTGGAAAGGTGGAAACTATAGCTCCCAGTGTCCAGTATGACATCAATATTTTAAAACACTAGCTAGTTGCCCTGGCTCCACTTGTGAAACTAGTTGTCTAATTATCTGATCATGAAATAACGAATAATAACTAATAAGTTGCATATACCAAGTTTTTTAGACACGCCGATACAATCGCGATTTTCTTACGTTTTTTGCAATTTTATAGGCGATTTTATATACATATAGAATTTCCGAATGTAGTGTGCAGTGACGAACACTCGGATGATATCTTCCCACTTAGAGACTCAATTTCAATCGACTCTACCAAGATATAAACGAAAGATTCTGGGCATATTTTACGTTATTATCTAAAACTCAAATCTGCTTATCTAATTTTTTTTTTCAGGACTACACAAAAAACTAAAAAATAACGGTCGTTTTCGGCGGCAAAATCACGTCAACTGACTTTGACGTGTCTTTACCATGACATGTAATAATTCTCTGAAAAGTGTTGGCATTAAAAAAGGTTCTCTGAAATGTTAAGATTGCGTAGATAAATATTACATTGCATTAGGTTTATGCATATAAAAATAAAACACGATTTACTTCAATCTGAGATGTGGGAAGTATAGCTCCCAGCGTAGAGAAAAAAAAACTTATATGCCAGAAACGACTTGCGCTAACAATTTTTCCCGAGTCACACTGACCTGTTACAGTGTGACTCGTTGGGAACAATCGCTCGTATTTAGTTAAATTTTGTCCCCTCTACTCTCTCTGTGGAAGGAGTGTGCTCCTCTGCGTCTACAAAACTAGTGTAAACTGGAGGGCAGACTAACCTGTAACTAGGGACGGGCTTAGGTTCAACATTATCCTGCGAAGCTGAGTGGAGAGGACGACATGTAACCTGAAAGGAGAGCGGAAGATAGCAGTGTGCGGCGGACCAGCGAGCGCGTGTAGGTGGGCGAGGTCTGGCACGGCTCTGCTCGCAACTCCTTCACCACACAATCCTCACCTTTGAAAACTTCATGAAAATCAATTTTGAGAACGCTTAAAAATGGTCAAAGGTCAAAAAAATAGAGTGTGATTCTGAAGTTATAGCTACATTAGGTACTCCAGCAGGAAAGTTGCTCTTAAGAGTGGTGTACGTTACCCCAGCAGGAAAGTAGGTGTACGTTACCCCAGCAGGAAAGTAGGTGTACGTTACCCCAGCAAGAAAGTGTCTCTCCTAGAGTTATAGGAGTAGAACGTATTATTGGTGCTTTATCTGCGGTAAATGTGTGCCCCCACACATAAAAAATGTGTGCCCCCTGTCGTTTTGAAAAAAAAACGGAAAAAACGATTCTTGCTGGGGTAACGTTTTTCTAGCAGGAAAATTCTAAACGAATGATCGGAGAGAGAAAAATTTGTGCATGGCCAGAGAGCTTATGTGTGCCAAAATGTGCCCCCAAAAATAAAATCTGTGCCCCTTCAGGTTTTCGAGATATTGCATTTCCTGCTGGAGTAACGTTTTCATGAATCGTATATCTCTACAACCATTGCATGTGCCCCTGTAGAATAAACATACACAAGTAGCTCTTAATGTGTGCCCCTTAGTGCCCTAATTAGATTTAAGAAAATATTTATAGTTTTCAAGTTACAGCGGTTTTATGAAAACCCGAAAAAACATCGCAGCGCCTAAATTAGACAAGAAACAAGTTCGCTGAAAACTGTATTCGGTCCTTCTTGACGCTAATAATAACCATACAAAGTTTCAAAACTGTTCATGCTTGCGTTTTTGCTAAAACTCAAAACGATGGTGTCATAATTACTTTGACGGCAAAATACAAGGAACCGGCTCAATCCGAGATGTGTAGGTGTAAACCAAAATCATGTGCCTTTAGTCAAAAATATATGGTGAAAATATTCAGCTTGGAATGTTTCGCATTAAGTAAATATAAACAAAAAACCAAAATATGTAAACAACGGCTGGTTATCCGACCAAATTCCAATGACTACTAAAAAGCGACTGATTCATACATATCGATGACCTTCTTTATTGGACGTATTATACCTAAGCTGTCCGTACAGTCGCGTTCAAAAGTTTTGGGGGCTAATTAAAAAATATATTAAATGCACCTTGTGACTATAATAAATTAAACAGCTTGTTGATGTGGAAATTATTATTTTTATTCCCTTAATTTTAATTCTTAATGTAATTATTGCATCAAATCACAGATCAAGTTCCTACCTATAAATATTAGAAATTATTTGCACGTTGTGTAGTCATTATTATTTAAATCACAGATCAGTTTTTCATCTAAGTCTAACATATAATCAGTAAATTCGCATCACAAAAATCACAGAGTCAAATATCAAATAATATTCTTATCAAAATAATATTCTAATCATCATACAACCTAGCACTGGCTTGCAAATTGCAAAAAACGTAAGAAAATTTGTATTTCGCGGGCTACCCTGGAGCATTCATCATAACCCTGTACAATTTTGTCTATTCTACCAACGATTATATTAAAGCTGATTATGTAGTGTCACATAATTTTGATTTGATGGCGTTTTAGATATATAAGTGTCATTCCACAGTCAGGTGATAATGTTGTTACGTATATGGGATAAACATGTTTATTTATAGCCAAATACCATCAGATAATTTGTTCAAATTCGATGTTTACAGTTATATCTTTATGCGGTTTACTATACTGTTGCGCGCCACAAATAATGCTTGATACATGGCGACATTAGTTACCACTAGCGCCATCTAGTATCGGGTAGCGGAACTAGTACCTTGATACTAGGACCTTGACCCTACTTGACCTTTTTCTAAGTACTAGTAATTCCGAGAACTATCGACGTCAAGTCAGTCGGGACCGCTATGTACTCGAACATAGTAGATGTTTATAGAGTAGCTCTGTGGGACTATACAGCGTGGCGCTACAATGGTGACATTAATTTAACACACGTGTAGGGCTAGTGCCCTTTAATCATATTAATTTTAGTAGGTTAAAATAACTCGTAAATTGAAAAAAAAAATTTTTCAAACAAACTAAATGATAAAAATGTAACTAAAATTGGGATCACCCTTGCAAAAAATCATTCATGAAATTACTTACCTACGTTACGCTGGCTTACGTTAAGGGCCTTACTCTCGTTTAGTACCGTAACACGGTCACTTTATGAAGCTTATAACTTATTAACGGTTTGGTTAGAAGGTCTGTAAAAAATATATGTTTGCTATAGATTCATGTACAGCATTTTTGAAACAGGGTTTTTTCATAAAGCTAATACTTTTGCCTTAAAAAAATATTTACCAAAACGCTATTTTGGCTAATATTTCCTTATAACTTCTAAACGGCTTTGATGTTTGGAAATATTTTTACACTGAAAAATTGATGGTTAGAAGTACTACATATTTGAAATAGCGTTTTTAAATCAATCAACAGTTGCAAAGACAATGCCCCATTTTGAGATAGAGCTTCAGAGGTGCTCTGCGCGGGCGCGGGCGGCAGTCGTGCGTTAGCACTGAGACGGGGTGGCTGTGTCGCTCGCTGCTCCGCCCGGCTATCGATCGACTACGCGCGTTTGGCTGTGTTAGTGCAAATATTTATGAACGAATTGTATCAGTATGCGTTTATAGACTAGCTCGCTGCAGAGGGCCCATTTCTATTGTCCGCGTGGACGCTTTATTAGTGGTGCCATTTCTAAATACTGTTTTTGTTTATATTGTTTATTTTGTAAATATAAGATAATTTGTAAATAAATAAAAATGCCAAAGCAAAGCAAGTCAAGAAAAATACTTTTTCTCTACGACGACGCACTGTTTTATAGATATTAGCGAAAAACTCAAATGTGGGAATTTTTATAAGTACCCCCCACTCCGGCTCACCTCCTAGACGCGGGGACTTTTAGTACCTATGTTCACTCCCTAAGCACTCTGAACAACTTTGTGAAGAAATCGCTCAGGGCCCAGCTCACGCACTCTACACCTCTTATCTCTATCTCTTAATAGTTATTCGTTGAGTGGACTAATAATTAAGTATCTATCTATCTATACGAATAAATAAAATTGTAGTGTCTGTTTGTAATATTAAAACAACCGCTTCTTACTAAATGTATATGAATGTATACACGGTACAGTCAACCTCTAGACGTCCACTTACACCGCAATGACCATTATCGCCTGCGCTATACGGGCTGCGGCGTCTATACACACATGCGCATATTTATCCGTGTGAGTGATGCTCCAACGCTAACAAATTAACATGCCGTGTAGCATCGCTACGAGTAGTCTAAAGATGTGGTCAATGCTAGACAAGGATGACAATATCAGTAACTTGTTTTTTTTATCGCCGTCTGATTATTTTTTTCATAGTAATGCAAAATTTCGATAACATAACATAAGTAAACATTAGCTAGATCGGTAACGAGGCTGCACTTGCTTATGTGATCGGGATAGATGTGAGTTCAAATCCGAGTTGGGCCAGTTCTTTTTGATGTTTTATATAATTATTATTATGTGTTAGTAATTTATTTTTGTAAATTACTTTGAACAAATAGATATTAGGTACAATAAAGGTAATTTATTATTATAATATGATAACAAATGAAATAAATTTTGATATGGTAACATTGTAATATTTTTTATACATAAGAAATCCTTTACACTTACTTATGTTATTATTATAGTATTGAATGTTAAAAAACACACCTTAATGACTAAATAAGGGAAACAAATAAAAGTAAACAACATAAACATAAAGCAAAGTATATAAAAAAAACAATTAAAAATAGAACAAAGTATACCAAAAAAACGAAATAAAAATAAAACAAAATGAAGTTGACGCAAAGAAGATCCTCCGACTGGGATCGAACCCACGGCGAGAAATCTTAACCAGGCACTATGCCCCGAGACCAACTGGTTATTTGTATCCCGTGGCGAATATGTTGATCACTATTTCACGACGAATCGAAATAAAGCAGCTTTATCAATTGAGGCCGGAATACTTATGCCTGAACTATAAGGTTTTAGGTTATATATTATGGATATTATGAAAATTCTGATATCATGTAAGAGGTTACAGCTTAATTATTCATTTTCTCAATGAAAAGAGGATTGAAACTTAACCTCAATATTACAATAATATAAATACTAATTTGGTAAGTTATGACCACTAATGTCCCCTGACACAAAATTACCCTACCTGTTTAGGATTTTTAATATTTCGTGTGACCTCCGTTAGCCTCGATACAGCTAATGAGACGTCGACGCATAGACGCTACAATATTTGCACAGATATTTTTGCCGCGAATAGTGGAATAATTTATGTGAACTAGTAAAGTAGTTAAAAAATTAGGATAGATTTGAAACAGAGTGAACTTAACACTTTGTTTGAAATCTACCCTCATGTTTTAAAAACGACGCTAAGATTGAAAATAATTGTAAAACAAAAATCTTCGTTTAGTTGTGGAATATTTAACATAATTATTGGTTAGCAACTCGGCATTCTAATTTCACATGTAATACTTAAAAAAATATTTTTCATGTTCGATGTGAGACTCGAACCCGAACGTTCGCCATGCGAGACACAGTGCTAGCCACTTTGGCCACCGTAACGCTTACGAAACTTTTTGAAATTTGTAATAACAATCATGTTGCCAATTTGTAGTGTTGTCAAACGTTCTTATAGAAGAAGGTCATAAGTACTAATATTGCTATGCCATAGTTTTGTGAGATTGCTAGTCGACTTCTGACTGTTAAATTGCACATATACCAAAATATTTTTTTTTACAATTTTTGTCTGTCTGTCCGTCTGTCGTCTGTTTGTTCCCGCTAATCTCTGAAACGGCTAGACCGATTAAGACGGGACTTTCACTAGCAGATAGGTGAATAAGGAGTTACTTAGACTAGGTACATTTATTTTAGAAAAAAAAACAAAATAGGTTCCTACGAAAAAAAATTAAAGTCAATGAAATGAAATATTGAATAATATCCGATTCAAATAGGGAGGTTGTATTATACTCCGTTTAATTAGGTACTTCCAAATGTAATCAAATCATAATAAAGAAACGGAGTATAGTTATGTTTATAAGTGGATCCTATACGTGAAGATTCCTTAATCTCCATAGAAATTGATTGAATAAATAATATAATAATATACTTAGTGTTTTTGTTTAAGAAAATCGTACACCAAATATTGTATATAAAAAGGCTAATACGAAAAACTAAAAATAAATAATAATTAAACTAAAAATGCAAAAACGATCAAAAAGAACTAAATGGAGAAATATTAGAAGAATTTCATTAAAATTAGCATAGGAATTTCTTTACGCGGAATACAGAATTAATAAGTTATCGTAAACTCTGCGAACTCAACAATAACTTTTTTCTTAAATTCCACGCGGACGAAGTCGCGGGTAACAGCTAGTACAAAATATATCAGTCTTGCATTCGCCATTCCCTTCTGGAATCGTAGGCAAAAATGGCGACCTACGTGCGGCATGTCTGCGCCTCTGCATATTCTTTGATCATCGTTTTAGTGTAGCGCGCCACCGCAAGCATCGGGAGTAGGACGCTTAGCTCCGCCCACATGCACAAGGTCAGTGAGCCATCTTTACACCTTAACTCGGAGCGGCAACGCGTCGCTTCACGCGCTGCCACTTTTCGCGCTTTAATATCGTATGGACGGTACTGTGATGAACTTGAAAATGCCTAGCGCTCTGGCGGAGGCTAGTTTTGGGTTGGTTTTGGAAATATTGTAGCACATTTTCAGTTAACTGGATTGGGTTTTGTCGTGTAGGTGGTCGATCAGGGCGTTGAGACCTAGGATCCACTGGCCGGTTTTCGCGGATGCGCTGAAGAGCTCCTATAATAGTGCGAGGATTAGTAGGTCATTGTCTTGAACCGCCATATCTCTCGCGATATGTCCTTATGGCAAGAGCGGCATTTTGACGACATTCTCCGTAAATTAGGATCATGTCCGCATATTCAGCTGCTGTGTAGTTCGGATGTGTATTTGCCATCACGATCACAAGTTTACACAAGCACTAATAACACAAATAAAAGCGCCCGTATCGCAAGAGATGTCAACGTACTTACTAAATTAGAAAACGAAAACAAAACATAGCGTCTTTATCGCAGTACCATAATCTAATTACTCATTAGTTCATTACACAAAAATAAATAAATAAAACAATAGGTAAGCGTCTTTTTCGCGGAAACATTCACAAAATTAGTCGACGTAATTATGTGCACTACTGTGAAGAAGTGTGTCAAGGGCACGAGTTAGGCTAGCACTAGATAAAGATATGCAAAAAAAAGAATTAGATTTCGCTGCGACGCGACGGGGTGGGGGGAGGGCACGCGTCGCCTGCGCCGCCCGCTCGCCGACAAAGGGATATCACGTTACTTTAAAGTATTGTTTATTTATTTTAATTTCATTGATGCGATGTTATGATCCGTGACCTCGGCAAATGACCGCTGCGCGACAGTTCTTTAAGTACAGGTTGCTCCAAAATGCTATTTTAGAAAACTTTAAATAAATCCGCAAATAATAACGTTTAATGGAAACATAATTTCTTCATGAAATGAAAATGTGAAAACGTATATGTGTGTTAAATTAATGTCACCATTGTACCGCCACGCTGTATAAGGCGGGCGCGAGCCGCGAGACACATAGTTTATAATTTTAATAATAATTTTTTTACACAATATACTTATACTGATCTGTGATTTTTTGTGATGCGAATTTACTAATTATATGTTAGACTTAGATGAAAAACTGATCTGTGATTTAAATAATAGTAATGACTACACAACGTGCAAATAATTTCTAATATTTATAGGTAGGAACTTTGATCTGTGATTTGATGCAATAATTACTTTAAGAATTAAAATTAAGGGAATAAAGATAATAATTTCTACATCAACAAGCTGTTTCATTTATTATAGTCACAAGGTGCATTTGTTTTATAATTAAAAGAGAGATTGTTTAGTATAGGTTTATATATTTTAATAATTCAATGCTTACAACCTAGTTACACGATGAATGACATAAAAACCGGGAGGGGCCATAGACCCACCACCACAGATAATGTATATAGGTACCATAAATATTCTAAGGTAATATTCTAGAACACCTCCCCCTTAAGCATAATTATACTTGTGAACAAACTCAATGAACAATAAAACGATATCAAACATAATTCAGTCTAACCAACATTGGTCACTCATTACAAATCTAAAATCTGTCTAGGCTTAATAATTCTGCCAGATCTAGTCTGATGAAAACTTGAACTATTATTAGTCATATTATTAAAACTATTATTAGTCATATTTTCATTCGTCACCTTAGGTGAAACACTTTGTGATCCGCTAGGTAAACTTAATTCTACAAACATATCTCTAGGATCACAACATATTTTAGTTTGAGACTTTTTCATGTGATAAGTATTTCGTCTTACTGGTTTAGAATTACCGCTTACTATGTAAGATCGAGGTTCTTTAGCTTTATTTAATACTATTCCCTTTTTCCAAATATTTTCCTTATCAGTCTTATATACTATTTGTTCCCCTATCTCAAAGCTTTGTTCCTTTCTTCTAGCTTTCCTATCATGAAAGTTTTTAGTTACAGATTTTCTCATATTCAACAAAATATCAATATTTTTCTCTATCTTTGGTTCTAAAGCTATACTGCTAGTAGGCAAGTTAGTTCTTAGGCGTCTACTATGCAAAATTTGTGATGGTGAAACCTGTAAGCCAACTAAAGGCGTATTATTATAATGTAAAATGGAATCTCTGTAATCAATGTTTTCATCATTAGATTTCTTTAACAAAGTCTTAGCAATATGAACAGATTTCTCCGCTAACCCATTACTTCTATGGTAATGAGGACTACTAGTTACAATTTGTATCTCTTTAGACCTATAATACTGTTTACACTCATGTGACAAAAACGGATTATTATCGGCAACTACAGTCTCCGGGTAACCAAATCTTGTGAATACTTCTTGCATTGCATTAACTATGGATTTAGAACTTTTATCTAACAAAGGGATTATTTCAAGCCAATGTGACAGGTAATCAACTATCACTAAATATGATTTACCGGCAAACTCTAATATATCTGTCCCTACTTTACTAAATCTCTGCTTAGGTATCTTATGACATAACATAGGCTCATAATAATTCTTAGGTCTAAATTTTTCACATGTTCTGCATTTAACAATTACATTTTTAATATTTTCAGACATACCTGTCCAATAAAATAGCTGTCTAGCTCTATTAATACTTTTATTTACACCAGGGGGTCCTAGGTGAATTAAATTGAGCACATAAGATCTCAAGGATTCTGGTACAATTATTTTAGAACCAACAAACACTAATCCTGCCTCAACATAAATATCATCTTTGAGTTTATAATATGGTTTACATTCCGGGGAAACCCTAGATTCCTCAGGCCATCCATTAAAGTAATATTTGGTAATCTCTGACAAGATTCTGTCTTTACTAGTAGCTAATCGAAATTGAATTTTCCTTTCTGCACTCATAGGTAAATGTACTGAAACTGAATGTACCATTTCTAACATCTCCACATCTTTCTCAATTAGTTTTCTACTATTCCTTGATAGCATATCAGCAAAATGTATCAATTTCCCAGGAACATATACAAGATTTAAACTGTATTTTAGTAATTTTAACCTTAAACGTCTTAATCTAGGTGACCCAATCTTACTAATCTGTTTTGACATAATTGGCAACAAAGGCTTATGGTCAGTTTGGACACTTACAGAATTACAACCGTATACATACTTATGAAATTTTGTGTACCATAATAAATGGCCAATAGCTCTTTCTCAGTTTGACTATAATTAATTTCAGCACTATTCATAGTTCTAGAAACACAGGCAACTAATCTTAAAATACTTTTGTCATCTTTTTGAAACATACAGCATCCAATACCATTTTTAGAAGCATCACACTGCAAAATTATTTCTTTATCAGTACAAAATGGGCTCAATGCTGGTGCCTGTGAAATTTTACACTTTAAATTACTTAACATTTTCTCATGATGTGGCAACCACTGAAACTCTACATCTTTTTTCAAAAGTTTACATAAGGGTGACATTAATTCTGCCATCTCGGGTACATATCTCCTTACATAATTAAAAGATCCAATTAATCTTTGTAATTCTTCCTTAGAACTGGGTGACTTTAACTGTAATAAAGACTCTACTCTATCACCATCAACTCTCATACCTTCCTTGCTGAATATTTGACCAATATACTTTTCACTTCAGTAGCTCAAACAAGTAGGTTTTGCTGCGTGAAATCAGTGAGCAAAATGCGATTTTGCTCACTGAGTGAGACAAAGTAACTTTTTAATTTTTTTTTTATTCTACTTTGGGTTAATCATACAATTCGAAACATTCACACTCTATCTCTTTCCCGCCATTAGAAAGAGAGAGAGACAAAGACCAGCCCTTTCGAAGTTCGGATTTTGAATTCGACCTCAAAGACAAACACGTTCGGAATTTCGTACTAACTAAAGAAATTTTGCAAAAAGAAAATTATGTCTTTTAATGTAATTTATTGAATTTTTAACTTATTGTTTTATTTAAACGAAAATAAGTATTTACTGCAAATAAAACTGATATTTAAATTGTAAATGTTTACTGCTAGTTTCAATAAATGTTAGGTACTTACGTAATATATTTTGAATAATAAAATATCATGGGTGCTATTTCCGAACACGCCTTAATTTAAATAAAAGAGCGGGAATAAAATTTCGTGACTGGCGTACAGAGTTGAATAAGTTAAAAAATATTAAAATAATCGTAAAATATGAGTGAAACTAGCGACGAGAACAGTAATTTAACACCGGAAGAGTTAAAACAACAAGTTATTAATGCAGAATTAAGTTTCCTACCTGAGAAGTCTCGCGAGAAATATCTGAAAGCATACCATGTCTTCAATGAATGGAGACTTACAAAGGGCGCAAGCAGTTTTTCGGAGACGGTGTTGCTATCTTATTTTTTAGATTTTATAGAATTGGTATCTACCTACAATGTTAATTATTTTGATTCACAATAAATAGTTATTTCAATCTATTCCTGTTTATTATTTTATCTCCTAAAGTGTTCTCGCTGCTGAAGTGAAAAGTTATGTGTGTTACACGAGAGCAAAGTTTTTTTGGATCTCGTGCCTTTGAATCCCTCGCCACACTCAGGATTCAACTTTAGAATCACTCGCTACGCTCGTGATTCAATCGTTGAATCCTTTGCTTGCTCGGGATTCAAAATCAGCACTCGCAGCAAAAAACTACTTTGCTCTCTTGTTGCACAAATAACTATAACTTCTCTTTGCTTGTACTGTAATTTATCTTTGTTAAAAACTGCTCCTATCTCTTTTGCTCTTTTTAACAATTCCTCAACAGATTTATCATGTTCAAACTCGTTTTTTCCCATGACTACGATATCATCAAACCAACATAATACATTAGGTATAGAACCAAAGTAAAATTCCATCTGATCTTGGAAAACTTCAGGTGCATTGGTTACACCATATGGAAGAACTAAATATCTATACACTCCAAACGGTGTAGCGAAGCAACATTTCCATGAAGCCTCCTCAGCAAGTGGGCAATGATGGAATCCTTCTGACAGATCAAAAACAGAAAATACTTCCATATCTTTTAACTTAGAAGCCACTTCCTCAACAGTAGACATATGTTTTGGTTTTCTTATTATATACTTATTTAAATCTGTAGGGTCTAAACACAACCTTAATTTCTTATTTTGTTTTTCAATAATCACAATTCTATTAATACAAGCTTCAGAGCTAATTTCCTCAACTTTCTTTATAGCACCTCGCTTAACTAACCTATCTAACTCACACTTCAAGGGTTCAGACAAAGCTAAGGGAACCTTAACAGGTGGATTACAGATAGGTTCATGAGGAATTGTAGGAATATTACATTTATTGGAAAATCTACCATGACCACTAAAAAGCTCCGAATTTGCAGATACAAACTTAGACTTCTGTTCCTCAACATTACTTACTACTGACACTTTTTGTACCCTTTTTAATAAATTCAATTTAATACAACCGGGTAAACCTAACAGCATGTTTTGGCTTTCAACAAGCATAAAATTTTCACAACATTCAATATTTTTATACTTACACCTTAAATTAACCATTCCTATTGGTTTAATTTTAGTCCCTTGGAATCCTTCTAATTCAGTTTGAACCGGAGTTACCATTATTGACCATTCCGCAGAATAATGATGATTCTGGCGAAGAATCTCCGCAATGCTCTTGAATATTATGCACTCTTCTGACTCTGCATGACACCGCAAAATGATTTAAAGTTCCGCATTTACTGCACTTTTTCCCATATGCTGGACATTGTCTCGGACCATGTGTCGTTTGACATCGATTGCAATTAAACTTCTTCTCTTCTTTGAAACCTGCATTTTTATTATGATTTTTTGTTTTTACTCTGTCAATTTCATAATTATTGGCTGGATTCATTATCTTCATCTGTTCTTTGCTTTGTTCTGCACTTCTGCATAAATCTGCAGCTTTGTTCAGAGTCAAACTTTCTTGTCTGAGTAAATGTTCTTGCACGTTTTTGTCCGATATACCGTGAATTATTTTGTCTCTCAGAAGTTGATCCTCAATGGTTTCAATTGTGCTATTGTAGTTGCAAGTACTGATTAATCTTTTACAATCGGTTAAAAAATTATCGAACTTTTCGTCCTGCTGCTGTTTCCTCTCATTAAACTTAAAACGTTCAAAAACTTCGTTCACTCTAGGTCGGACATATTTGCTAATTGCGTCTATAAAATTTTCATATTTCACTGTCTTCTCACTAGACACCGGAAGAGTTGCAAGTATTCTGGCGGACTCTAACCCCATCATGTTCCTCATCAGAGCTACTTTAACATTGTCTGCGGCTTCATCTTGACCAATTCCAGTCGCGTGCGAGCGGTCGTTCAGTTGACACGCTTACGTACAATTATCTAGTTCGCTAGCGATTAACGGGTTTTTCTCTCCACTCGAGGTTCCGACTTCGAGATGGAGGGCAGCAAGAGTGTGGAGGACATGAGTGATTCAGAGTTTTTAGAGAATGTTGAACGTGAGTTAGTCTTATCAGTTGGTGAAAATATAATAACGAGAAGAGACGAAAGTTCGCAAAAAAAAGCGGAAAAAAGAAAAGAAAGAGATGGAAGCAGTGAAGATGGCCTAAAGAGTGATGAAGAAGGTTTTATTACAGTTGTTCGAAGGAAGCCGAAACGGTTGATCAGGAGTGATTCTTTAGATACACAAACAAGAATGAGGGTAGATGAAGAAAAAAAGAACGACGAGATTGAGATTTTCGAGAATCATCAAGTTTGTATCACGGCTTTAGAAAGTCTGCCTAAGCAAATTGCGATGGCTAAGTTGTTAAGATCGCAAAATATTACAGGTATTGACCAAATCAAATATAAAAACATAAACAAAGCAATAATTACTTTTTTCAAGAAACAAGATGCCTTATCGTTGGTGGAATGCAAAAAATTTGAAGAGTTAGGGTTTCGTTGCCAATTTACATATGAATTAAACATGATTCATGGAGTAGTAAGAGGAATTGATCTGGATTTGAGTGAAGAAGAAATATTCAAAATTATCGAGTGTGACGTTAAAATATTGAGTTTGAAGAGAATGAACAAAATATCCACTAACGGTTCATGGACACCAAGCGAAGCTATCAAAATATGTTTTCAAGGAGGCGTTTTGCCAAAATATATTTACGCATATGATTGCCGTTTTAAAGTAGACGCATACCATTTTCCCGTTTCACAGTGCACAGGGTGTTGGCAATTTGGACACGTTAAAAAGTTTTGCTCAATGAAAAAGACATTATGTCCAAAATGCGGTAGCTCAGAACATGATAACTGTGATATCAACATATTCAAATGTTTGAACTGTAAAGGGGACCACTTTGTTTTGGACAAAACTTGCCCATCATTTATTAAAGAAAAAAAAATAAGAGATATTATGAGTAAAGAACAAGTTACTTATAGAAAGGCATTACAGGTATACACAGGAATGAGAGTAAATAGGAAGTCATTAAGTCGAGAAGATATATTGACAGCAGACTCATATAACACTAAGGACATAAGAGGTACCTACAGCAGTGTAGTAAAGAAAAATACATTAAATCAGCCGAGATCTTCAGGAGGGCCTTCGGAGGTTACTATTCAGGAGGAGGAGGGTGAGGATTCCAAGGAAACTTCAGAACAAAACATAGGAAGGTTTAGTAGAAAATCAGGAAAAGTGTCGAAGGGAGTGGAAAACGCAGTCAGTTCAAAAGAAGTAAATATGGAAGTGGAACATCAGAATTTGCATAATTCAGAAGAAAATAGAAAACGAGACGAACACATCAAGGATAGGTTGGAATTCAAGCAAATTTGGATTAAAATGAAACGTATAATTATGTCAGAAGACAGATTGGAGGACAAAGTTTCAGCAATATGTAGAATTATATGGGAAGAACTAAAACAATATGTTGTTAGTAAGTTATTAAGTTTTTCTAACCTTGTTAATGGATAATACTAGTACTACTTATATTAGACTTAACATAGTACAATGGAATGCTCAAAGCCTGCGCCCCAAATTAGTAGCATTTACAGACCTTTTAGCACGTGAAACTGTACACATTGCGATTATCAGTGAAACTTGGATAGACATTGAGTCCGTCATAAATATTAATAATTATAACATATATAGAAAAGATCGAATGGATTCGTACGGCGGTGTCGCCATTATCGTCCACAAGTCGATACAATCCTCCTTAGAGCCATTTGTGGTAAATAATACAGGTATTGAGATAGTTTGTGTAAAGTTAATTAACTGCAAGGACTTGGAATATGTGGCGTCTATATACTGTCCGTCTAGTATACAAACACAAGTTTACGATTGGGATGAGATTTTCTCACACTTTTCAGGAAAAACTAATAGCTGGCGATTTTAACGGGCACCACACCAATTGGTCAGTGAAATCAGATGTACGGGGTTCCCAAATCATGGATTCCGCTTTAGATCACGACTTCATATCTATAAATAATGGGGACTTTACGCGGGTTAAGTTGGTTAACGGGCATTTGCAACAAACTTCGCCTGATATTTCGTTTGTTTCTTCTGACATCGCCATTAATTTTTCTTGGAAAGTCTTAAACGAGCATTTAGGGAGTGATCACCTAATAATTAAGCTGAGCATTGATATCGTAGATGATTTCAGACACATAAAAAAACGCAATTATAAACGTGCAAATTGGGAAAACTATACACAAACTATTTCAGAAAACCCTACCTTTTCTACTTATTATGAAGAAGGTATTCAAGAGAACTATGACAATTTTGTAAGTGTAATTAACAGTGCAGCGGATAAACATATACCTTTAATTAAAATAAATAATAAACCGGATAAAAAATTCAAACCAAAAGATTATTGGAATCCTGATTTGTCTAAAATAGTCGCGCAGAGAAGGTTAGCTTTAGCTGACTTCAGGCGAAACCCGACGCCTGATAATCTTACAAAGTTAGAAAATATAACAAATAAATCTCAGTCGTTAATTAGAAAAGCAAGGTCTGATGCTTGGCATAAGCTTTGCGATTCCTTTGATGAAAAAGTGTCAGCCTCTTATATCTGGCAACGAATGAAGTGGGTCAAAGGTTTCAAGCAGTCAAAGGTATATCCGTCCGTTGAGAAATCGCTCGATTTACTATATTCTCTTACTGCAGATTACGCGTCCAACACAGAACCAGTTTTCACATCGAAAAACGAACTGTTAGAATCTAAGTTTTCCATCCAAGAGTTACGCAGTGTCTTAAAAAAAAAGGATTCATCACCGGGTGAAGATGACATATCATATACGATGCTTTATTATTTACCGGATATTGCTAAAGAATATTTACTTAATTTATATAATAATATTTATCAATATGGTGTTATACCTTCTCAGTGGCGAAACATTCAAATAGTCCCTATTCCCAAAAGCAGTAGCAATAATAGCAGTGAAGTAAAATTAAGACCAATTTCTCTAATTTCATGCATCTGTAAAACTTTTCATTTAATGATTTACAAACGCTTGGAATGGTATACTGAAAAGGAAAAGATATTGTCTCCATTCACAGTAGGTTTTAGAAAATCGAAGTCCTGTTTAGACTGCTTGACTCATATAGTTACTAGTATCCAGATTGGATTCTCCAAGAATTTGCCAACATTAGCTTGCTTCTTGGATATTGAGAACGCCTATAACAATGTCTCAATCGACGCAGCGTCATATGTTCTGGATAGTCTTGGAATCGGTTCCAGGCTTTGTGGGTATCTGTGGAGGTTTCTCAGTGAGCGACATTTGAAGATAAAGTTATGTGACGGAAATATAACTAGTAGATTCACAAATAAAGGTCTAGCACAAGAAGACCCTTTATCTCCGCTGCTTTTTAACTTGATTACTTACAAAATATGTCATAAACTTCGAAATGTCTCAGTTTTGCAATACGCGGATGACTTTGTTATATATGTTACTAATAAGGACATCCAAATTTGTGAACGATATATACAAAAAAAAAAATGGTTTAAACTTTGTTGTAGAGATATTAAACGAGCTAGGGTTGGTACTGTCCGCAAATAAAACACAATATTGTCTTTTTAGTAGAGGTCGCAGGAAAAAACTACCTGCACTAAGCTTAGAAAAACCTTTAGCTTATTCGGAAACTATAAAATATTTGGGCGTATGGCTAGATAGGAGCTTAAGATGGGGACGACACATTAATGAAGCGGTCAACAAATGTTCAAAATTCTTAAACATATTAAAGTTACTAGCAGGGAGGTCTTGGGGGGTGCACATGGTACATTTGAGACGATTATACATTTCCTTAGTTAGAAGTCGTATTGATTATGCATCAGTTTTGTATGATAATAGTGCTAAGAGCCATATTTCTAAACTCGATAAAATCCAGAATCAAGCCTTGAGAATAGTAGGAGGATTTATCAAAAGTACCCCAATCCACGTCATGGAGAGCGAGTTACATATTGCTCCTTTATTTATTAGAAGACTGTTAAGGCCCACCCCCGCTGGGTGCGGGGGGGGGCAGGCCGGTGTCCCTACTCCACGCGGCTGAGAGTATAAAGGCTCGCGCGCGAGCCGCGAGCGTCGTCGGACTACAAAAACCTGTACATTGTATCTTATAATCTCCATACTTGTTTGTACTCATTGTAAAACTAAATTAAAGTCATAAAAAAGTCAGCGAGTTCATATTTCAGCTCCTCACACGTACCTAAGCACACACAAATCAGTCTAAGCCTAGACATTTTGGTGCCGTGACCAGGATATTCGAGGGAAAAATACCCAAATAAATTGGAAGGACAAATAAATTATGAACATAAAGGACATTAAGGAATACAGTAAAGAGAGAGTATAAAGCGCAGAAGAATTTGGTGAGCCCGTTCCTTTTTTCCTAATTACCCACATCTTACTTCCAGTGCTATTTGGATTAAATTATTAGTAATTTCTTCGAATTTCCGTTGTAAATTAAGAACCTGGGTGTTTAATTAGTATTTGTAACTATCACAACGTTAAATTTGTCGCATTATAACAATGTCTCAGAACCCTAGCAAAGTGACGGACCCGATAAAAAGGAGAAGTTACATTAAGGGTAGATTAACAAATTTCAAAGGTTATTTAGACGAGATCAAATCTATAGAAAGGTTAACGGATCAACAAGCTGCTGAGTTAAGGTTAAGGTTAACCAAATTAGAAGCATTGTTTTCCACTTTCGAGGACTTACAATCCGAAATTGAGATTGAATCGGAAGATCCGAAAGAACAAATGAAGGTACGTTCTGAGATCGAAGGTCAATTTTATTCTTTGATCTCCGAAGGTCAATGTATTTTAGATAAATTAGAAGAACTTAATGTTCGAAGGAAAAGTATAGCAAATACAACTTTTAGGCAATCCGATAGTTTCGAAGGTGGAAACATATTCAAAGGTTCATTAAAATTACCCACAATAAGATTACCCACTTTCGATGGGAATTATAATCAGTGGTTAGAGTATAAGGATACATATGAGGCCGTAATCCATAATAATGATGCTATCGAGACAATAAATAAGTTCCACTACTTGCGATCGTCATTGGAGGGTAGTGCTGCATTGGTTATTAAATCATTATCATTTTGTGCCGATAACTATCGCCTGGCGTGGGATTTGTTATGTCAAAGGTACAATAATAAACGTCTCTTAATAAGTAACCACATGAAATCAATATTCAGTATGGAAAGTATAACGAAGGAGTCCGACCAAGCTTTGCGTGTTATGATTGACAGTATAAAAAAGAATTTGAGTGGTTTAGAGGCGTTAGGAAAGCCTGTAGAACATTGGGACACTATGATAATACATTTTGCGTCATTAAAACTCGACGATGTAACGAGTAGAAGGTGGGAGGAACATAAAAGTATAGTAGGAGATGATCCTACCCTCGAAGAGTTTTTTAAGTTTTTACGCGATCGGGCGGATGTATTAGAAACAGTAAAGCATAATAAATCAAGTATAAAATGTAAAAATGAAAAAGCAGCTAGTTTAATTGCATCCGCTCAAACGAGTAATAACAACCGATTTAATTGTATAATTTGTAAACAAGATCACCGCCTGTTTGAATGTACGAGATTTATTTCTATGAATTTGGAAGAAAGAAATGAAGTCGTTTCGAAAAATAAATTGTGTGTTAATTGTCTAAAACCAGGTCATCGTGCCTTTAATTGCAAGTCACCAATTCGTTGCAAGACTTGCAATTATAAGCATAACTTGTTGCTTCATAGAAATAAGTCTCCCTCTTTGGAGAATAATGTTAGTTCCCGTACTGAAAGTTCTACTGTTACGTTACCCCCGACTTCGGTCGGAGTTGTACGTCAAGGCGAACTCGAACCTGCGCTCTCGCGTCAACCGAACGCCGCGAGCGCCGCTGTACATGAGTGCCCGGCGCCCGCGTCGGAACCGGTTTCCTTATCTACGATCGCCACTCAATACGTACTTTTGTCGACCGCGCTCATAAACGTAGTTAACGAAACAACTAACGAACATTATGTGGCGCGCGCATTATTAGATTCGGGTAGTCAGATATCAATAGTAACAGAAAGTTTTTGTAATAAATTAGGATTGCCCTGCAAACGTGCTAAGGACAACCTTAATGTATATGGTATAGGAAATACTAAGTTACAGTGCGTAGAAAGTTGTAATTTTGTAATCAAATCAATTCACTATGATTTTTCTGTAGAAATCAACTGTATAGTCTTACCAAAAATCACGAATGTGTTGCCGAATGTAAAGATTAATGTAAATGAATTAAAGATTCCTGGTGACATATTTGTGGCTTTAGCAGATAGTAGATTTTACGAGCCCGCTAACGTAGATATACAGGGTGGCAGGGACATTGACGCACAAACGTCGTGAAAAGGTTACACCTGAAGCCTTAAATAAAATTACGAAAGTCATTAATCTCGGAAATGACCCGTTAAAAAAATTGACATTTTTGAGCGCGCAATGTATTGCAAACAACGCGATCAAAACGCTCAGCGGATGGCGCGCGCGCTGTTAAACCTACACA
Organism: Luperina nickerlii; assembly: GCA_963855955.1. Lineage (NCBI taxonomy): Eukaryota > Metazoa > Arthropoda > Insecta > Lepidoptera > Noctuidae > Luperina > Luperina nickerlii. The sequence goes on along the minus strand of OY979674.1, from coordinate 22,451,530 downwards.
CACACACAAGTCTGTGGCGCGGCCGCCCGCCGCGCCGCGCCGGCGCCGCGCGCCGCCTCTGCCGGACGAACGTGAACGTACCTACGAAATATCGCCTAACAACAACTTTGATAGGTTCGTAACCTACCACATAAAATCATGTTTAATTAGTCTTGATAACCGATGGTAGTTACTGATTAAGTACTTACCCGTTATGGAAATAAAACTAACAATAAGCTTATTCCCATAAAATAGCGATACCGATGAGGATTGATAACAAAAAAGATGCTTGAAGAGAACTTAGCGATCCAGTAATGTTTAATTAATGAACTTACCTTAATCTCGCTCATTCCTAATGAGATAGGGTTCGAAGTGGCCGCCACCATCTCGCTCGCAGATCTGAGCGCGGCGCAGAGTTTCAGCGTGGACACGGGGCAAAAAAGTGGGATCCAGGACACACTCCTCACGCAGCGTCGCAAACACATTCAACACATTCACAATGCGATCTCTCATTTCTGCTACGGTATCGCACTCGGTCACAAACACCTTATCCTTGACGTAACCCCAAAGAAAAAATCTAATGGGGTCAAGTCCGGTGAGCGAGCTGGCCATGGCTGTGGAGTCCACAGCCATGATTCGGTCCACAGTGTGGACCGAATTTCCGTCACTCTCAAACAACAAACACACACACACACACACAAACACACACAGAGAGAAAATTACTTTTGATTTTAAAAACTACGTTAAGACAAATTCGCGACAAACAGCACGTCCGTTTGCGATCAACAAAATCTAGGAACTAGCAAAAATCCGTTAAAATCGGCGAAATGCAAAAGAAATGTACTGTAGGTACCTACAGTGCATGCACCGAACACAGATCAACAAAATGATAGAGTGTGCAAACTCATTTAGTTATACCTTTTTACCTACTCACGAAATTAATTGCGAAAATGGATGTGTTTTTTTTATGAAACAGTAAATTACATTGTTGAATTGCATTCAAAACTAAAATTAATGTTGATAATAAAAAAATATCGAAAAATTTCGTGATTATCAATACACTTCTACACGTTTTTTTTTTAATCTTCTTTACTTAAGGCAAAAGCGTTAAGTTAGCCCGCGAAATTCAATGACCAGCAAATTGCAAAAAACGTAAGAAAATTTGAATTTCGCGGGCTACCTTAGCGCTTCCCCGTTAAATCGATGAAGCTTTAGAAAAATAATTATCCCCTCAAAACGAATCTAAAATAAAAGTAGTAAATGGGTCATTCAATTATGTAGATGATTAAAATGCCTCATGTGACGCGTCTGTTAGATTCATTGGGATTCATGGCCGACTCGACGCCGCGCGGGGATTCCCGCAATCTTCCGCAAAGCGACTAGCGTAGGTACGAAAACAGTGTTGACCTCGCAAATGAACTTTAGCAATACAGCTGATCAGGTAGCCCTTTCGAGTTTTATTTACATTGCTGTTTTAAGTGAAACAAGTGAATTTACTATTTTTTAATTAAAAATCTCATTGGTTCAGATAGAAATAATGATTTTAAACAGTTTACAGTAAAAAAAAATGCAGAAAAATACGTAAAAATTAAGAAAAAGCCGACGAAAAATTTCAACGCAGGGGGGTCCAGAATCATGTACTGAATCCATGGTAAGCGTTTGCGCGTCGATGTCCCTGCCACCCTGTATTAATTGGAGCGGACTTGTTTTGGGAACTGGTAACAGGTCAACAGATAAGACTAGGTAAAGGTCTTCCCATATTGCAGAGTAGTAAATTAGGTTGGCTTGTTACGGGACCCGTAAATATTTGTAAATCAAATAATAACGTAACGTGTAACTTAACTAGAAGTATAAGTGAACAATTAGAGAAATTTTGGAAGGTTGAGGAGATATTAAGTATAGATCATAATATACCGTATAGTAATGAAGAGGAATTTTGTGAAAAACACTTTGTAAAACATACGTATAGAACGGAAAATGGTAGGTTCTGTGTTAAGATGCCCTTTCACACTTCACCGTCTGTACTTGGAGACTCCTATGTTAAGGCCAAGTCGTGCTTGAATAATTTAGAAAAAAGATTAAAAAGGCAACCTAAAGTGAAGGAGTCCTATGTTGAATTTTTAAATGAATATAAGCACTTGAATCATTTGTCAGAAACAGGTAAGCCTGAATTTGGATATTATTTACCGCATCACCCAGTTATAAGGGAGAAAAGTGAGACTACGAAACTTCGGGTTGTTTTTAATGCTTCGGAAAAAACCGATAGTGGTTACTCATTAAATGATATCCAAATGGTTGGGCCAGTGATTCAAGACGATATTATTAGTATTTTGCTTCGATTTAGGCAACATAATTATGTTATGACCTCAGACATCGAAAAAATGTATAGACAAATATTAATATCCGAGAGTCAAAGACATTTACAAATGATAGTGTGGAGGGACAATGAGCACGAACCCTTAAGGTATTTAAAATTGAACACGGTGACCTACGGAACCGCTTCCGCGCCGTATTTAAGTACTCGTTGTCTTCTTCAATTGGCAAATGAATGTAACGATCCGGAAGTCCTCGAGATAATGAAACATGATTTTTTCATGGATGACTTGATAACAGGTCATCAGACTGAGGAAGGGTTAAATCGTATTTGTAGATTAATAACTCAGATTTTAGATTCGGGTGGTTTTAAGCTACGAAAATTTAGGTCTAATGCCAATCAGTTACATGTTGAAAATAAATTACATGAAACACAAGCAATTACAGAGTTTAAAACAACCACGAGCACTTTAGGGTTAACATGGACGCCTCAGTCCGACAAGTTTCAATTTTCCATCCATGTAGATAAAACCGATAGGATCACTAAGCGAAGTATATTATCTTCTATTGCAAAGATTTTTGATCCTTTGGGACTTTTAAGTATATTTGTTGTTAAGGCTAAGTTAATCTTGCAGAAACTATGGATAAGTAAATTAGAATGGGACGATCCAGTAGCCGATGAAGTACAGATTATGTGGAATAAATTTATAAAGAACATGAATTCTCTAACTTGTGTCGAGGTTCCAAGGCACGTCATGTGTAAAAATGCAGCACATATTGAAATTCACATCTTTTCAGATGCGGCCATGTGTGCCTATGGTACCTGTGCTTTTATTCGTTCAATAAATCCTATTGGAGAAATTCATGTACAGTTACTCTGTGCTAAATCTAGGGTCGCCCCATTAAAAGGTCTAACAATACCGAAACTCGAGCTAAGCGGAGCGTTGCTGTCCGCTGAGTTGGGGGAAAAGGTGACTCACTCCTTGCGATGTACTGTGGCTCGGTGTGTGTACTGGACAGATTCGATGGTTGTGCTCGGTTGGTTACGTGCCACCGCCGCTCCAAAACAATTAAAGGTATTTGTTTCAAATCGAGTAAATAAAATTAATAAGTTAACAAAGGATAGTGAGTGGAGGTACGTACCAACAGACCAAAATCCAGCCGATCTAATTTCCAGAGGAGTAGATCGTATGGATAAGAAGGTTCACAGATTGTGGTGGAGTGGGCCTCCCTTTTTATCTCTAAGCGAGTCCCAATGGCCTAAGGTCGATAGTAATAAGTTAAATAGTGTAAACTTACCTGAGCTTAAGAACATAAGTACCTTTGTGACAAGTCTGAATAATAAAGGGCTGATTGAATTTGAACGTTATTCCAGTTTGCATAAGGTACAACGTGCAATGGCCTATGTCATTAGATTTGTTAACAATTGCAGAATAAAAAATAAAGAGGGTAGACTTACCAGTAGTTATTTAAGTGCCGGTGAGTTAAACGATAGTTTGATGTATTTAGTCAAATTCTCGCAGCATGATTCATTTAGCGATGAATATGTTAGTTTATTAAATAATAAGCCATTATGGAATAAATGTAAGATTTTATCTCTTAGCCCCTTTCTAGATAGTAAATTTAAAGTTATACGAGTGGGTGGTCGTATTCAAAATTCATCTTGTTCGTATTACAAAAAACATCCTTTACTATTAGATTCTAAACACCGATTATCAAGGCTTATTTTTGAGAGTGAACATAGCCGGTTACTTCATGCTGGGCCGCAGATGATGTTATCAGCTATTAGAGAGAAATATTGGATTATTAATGCTAGAAAGGTGGCTAGAAGCGTGTCAAATAATTGTATAGTGTGTAAGCGATTTAGATTTAAACCTATAGTTCCTATTATGGGCAATCTACCCAAACAGCGTTTAATTCCAGGAACGCCCTTTGAAACGTCTGGAGTTGACCTGGCTGGTCCCTTTTTAATCACTGATAGGAAAGGCCGCGGTTGTAAAATAAGTAAATGTTACATGTGTTTATTTGTGTGTTTTACAACCAAGGCTATTCATTTAGAAGTCGTAAGTGACTTAAGTACAGATGCATTTCTCTTGGCATTACGAAGATTTATTGCACGACGTTCTAAACCAAGTTTATTATATTGTGATAATGCGACTAATTTTTTAGGGGCTAGTAATGAACTTAATAAATATTTGATAGTAAGCAAAGATAAAATAAATAAATTTTGTTCTGATGAAGGAATGAAGTTTGCCTTCATACCCCCATACGCCCCAAACTTTGGGGGCTTGTGGGAGGCAGGGGTGAAGTCTGCAAAATATCACATAAAAAGAATATTAGGAGACAGGCATTTAACATATGAGGAACTTTCAACTTTATTTGTCCAAGTAGAAGCTATACTGAATTCCCGGCCTTTGTTTCCTATGTCATCCGATCCCAATGATTTCCATCCCCTGACTCCCGGGCATTTCCTCGTCGGCAAGTCGCTGATAGCTCTTCCCTCTCCAGTACTGACCAATCTTAACTGTAATCGACTTCACAGATATGAACAATTGGAACGAATGAGACAGCTTTTCTGGTTGAGATGGCAACATGAGTACATTACGGAACTGCAACATCGTACGAAATGGCGCAAGCCTGCGAGGGAACTTCGCATTGGAGATATGATCATTATAAAGGAAAATAATTTGCCTCCATTAAAATGGAGACTCGGACGCATAGAAGCCCTACACAGGGGCAATGACGATGTATCCAGAGTAGCAGATGTCAGGACGGCCAGTGGCACTATCCGTCGAGCGGTAAATCGCCTGTGCCCTCTGTTCGAGCCTGAAGCAGAAGAGTTGAAGGGATCCCCTTCAACGGGGGGAGTATGTTAAGGCCCACCCCCGCTGGGTGCGGGGGGGGGCAGGCCGGTGTCCCTACTCCACGCGGCTGAGAGTATAAAGGCTCGCGCGCGAGCCGCGAGCGTCGTCGGACTACAAAAACCTGTACATTGTATCTTATAATCTCCATACTTGTTTGTACTCATTGTAAAACTAAATTAAAGTCATAAAAAAGTCAGCGAGTTCATATTTCAGCTCCTCACACGTACCTAAGCACACACAAATCAGTCTAAGCCTAGACAAAGACAATATTTAGCCTATAAGTATTTATTAAAAATCAGTACTTGGTCGAATAATAGTAATACTTATTTAATTTCAGAAATGAGTGCCCTTACGCAGATTAGTTATTGGGTTAATAAAAAAAAGCCTCTACTCTCACAAACAATTAAGGATGTGAAAAAAACTGAAGGTGTTTCTGTAGATACTCTTAAAATGTTTACTTTCGACATTTGGTTGTCAGCGGTTGATTTTCATAAATATTTAGTTATGAGTTTAGATTGTATATCACTTGCTAAATCAAAGTACGAGCCTAATATTTTACTTAATGAAGTAATAACAGAATTGAATACTAAATATAGTGGGTGGCGGAAACTATATAGGTACAGATGGGTCTAAGGGCGCTCATGGATTAGGGGCAGCTTTTTACGATTCATATTGTAATTATAAAGCAGGTTTTAAATGGATGTCAGATGTATCCATCATGACGTTGGAGCTCATTGCAATTTTACAAGCCTTGTCCTATGTAACACAGGAAAAATTTGATAAGGTTGTTATATTTACGGATAGCAAAAGTGCATTGCACCACGTGGCTCGATGTGCCTCTGGCTTCAGAGGTACATCGATAGCTTACGACATTTTAAAACATATTTTCATGTTTATTGAAAATAGCACACAGTTAAAGTTGCAATGGGTTCCAGCGCATCTTGGTTTGCAGGGTAATGAGGAAGATGATTGTTCATCTAAATTAGCAGCAAAAGAAGGAGTCGAACTGGACTTTATACCAGATTATGTAGAATATGTGCCAAAGTTTAAAATAAAAAAAATCAGTAATTGGAAACAACATTTTAATAGTAAATCAATAGACAAGGGAATATGGTACAAAACTATTCAAAATGAGCTTCCTCAAGTGGCCTGGTTTGACAGTAGTAGGTTAAGTAGAAATTATGTGAAGTTATCTGTAAGATTACGGTCTGGACACTTTCCATCGGCAAAGTTTGCATTCCTCATGAAGAAAGTAAGTTCTCCCAACTGCGACACATGCAATGTAATTGAGGATGTATATCATTTGCTGATGGAGTGCGTCAAAAACCAAGATAAACGGAGAATTCTAATCAATGAGTTTAATTTAAATATATCACAAGTAGGTTTAATTCAGTCAATTTTATCACAACCGATGTCAGATTTAGCGAAAAGATTTAGTGAGCTGGTGTATTTTGTTAATTAGGATTCTCCTTTTAATATATTTAAGTAAATTTAGATTTAAACCATTGTTATGTAGTAGTAAGTGTACGGCATGATGGGGTTGACGTATCCAATGGGATAAAAACCCCAAATTAATTTAATAAAAGATAAAAAAAAAAAAAAAAAAATCTTGACCAATTCCAATTAAATAATCTTGAAAACATTGTTTCCACAATGGCCACTCATCGCCGGCATTACTTGCCCGCATGTCGAAATTTGGCAAAACTTTCACACAATTCTCCATAATGACTTTAAACTTCTTGAATCGTATAGAATAACATTACTTTTTTCACGGCTGCGCCATGTTTTATAATTAAAAGAGAGATTGTTTAGTATAGGTTTATATATTTTAATAATTCAATGCTTACAACCTAGTTACATGATGAATGACATAAAAACCGGGAGGGGCCATAGACCCACCACCACAGATAATGTATATAGGTACCATAAATATTCTAAGGTAATATTCTAGAACAGCATTTAATATATTTTTTAATTAGCCCCCAAAACTTTTGAACGCGACTGTACGGACAACAGCTAGGTATACTACGTCCAATAAAGAAGGTCATCGATATGTATGAATCAGTCGCTTTTTAGTAGTCATTGGAATTTGGTCGGATAACCAGCCGTTGTTTACATATTTTGGTTTTTTGTTTATATTTACTTAATGCGAAACATTTCAAGCTGAATATTTTCACCATATATTTTTGACTAAAGGCACATGATTTTGGTTTACATCTACACATCTCGGATTGAGCCGGTTCCTTGTATTTTGCCGTCAAAGTTATGACACCATCGTTTTGAGTTTTAGCAAAAACGCATGCATGAACAGTTTTGAAACTTTGTATGGTTATTATTAGCGTCAAGAAGGACCGAATACAGTTTTCAGCGAACTTGTTTCTTGTCTAATTTAGGCGCTGCGATGTTTTTTCGGGTTTTCATAAAACCGCTATAACTTGAAAACTATAAATATTTTCTTAAATCTAATTGGGGCACTAAGGGGCACACATTAAGAGCTACTCGTGTATGTTTATTCTACAGGGGCACATGCAATGGTTGTAGAGATATACGATTCATCAAAACGTTACTCCAGCAGGAAATGCAATATCTCGAAAACCTGAAGGGGCACCGATTTTATTTTTGGGGGCACATTTTGGCACACATATAAGCTCTCTGGCCATGCACATTTTTTCTCTCTCCGATCTTTCGTTTAGAATTTTCCTGCTAGAAAAACGTTACCCCAGCAGGAATCGTTTTTTCCGTTTTTTTCCAAAACGACAGGGGGCACACATTTTTTATGTGGGGGCACATTTACAGCAGATAAGGCACCAATTATACGTTCTACTCCTATAACTCTAGGAGACACTTTCTTGCTGGGGTAACGTACACGTTCAAAACAGGTTTAAGGGGCTTACATGACCTAAAGCGCAGTCTCTGTCGGACTGCATAGAAAAGAAAGAGAAGTGCGATGACACAACGCTGGTAATCTATTGCAAAATATGAAGCAATTATTTAATTACAAAAAGTCTATTGTTTGGAATAAAAAATTAAAACACTAGTATTTTAGTATGTTGCTTGTAGAATATTCTGACAAAAAATCAGAATGATTGTATGTATATTAGTATGGTTTTTATTGTTAAAAGAAAGTTTTTAGAGGTATCTGCATGATTTTTTTCTAACGTATCAAATTAGTTATATTATGTTTTCAACACACTATCTACCTAGCATATATCCTGAAGAATATCTTTTTTTTCTGATTTTGTTTACTGTAGTCGATCATATACTTTTATTGTTTCTAATACTTGCGTGTTTTGTGTTTAGGTCCTGTAAGCCCCTTAAGTAGGGGAGACCGGGTACAAAAGTAACATAATTGTGTTTTTACCTTGGTTTCTGGTTAAGTGTTATCTTTTTGACGAAATTATTATAGCGATATATAAATTCCGTTCATGGTCTACAGCATGTCGATTCTGTAAAAATCTCACCGTGAATACTTGCGTGGAGTGAGCTGTCAGTATCATCCTACTGATGCTAGGGATTGACCAAGCAAACATTTACAATCATAAAAGAGATTTTAATATTATTTTTAATGCTAATTTCCTATTGATATTTTTATATAATTCAAAGCTAGTATTTTAGTGGTCAAAACATTAATATTTTGTGGGGTTTTACTTACAATAAAATAGCTAAACAGAATCTCAACCTTGTTTTTTTTTTCTTTTTTCCCTAGACTAGTAAGTCCTTATATAGCCAGACAGCGCCAGCGCCTAACGCGCTTGCGCGGCGTGAAATATGGCTCATTCCGAATTAAGTCATCATCGCTCACATGAATAATTTGCTTTCCGATTTAGATAAATCACCACTATGGCAGCTGAGAGTCAGTAATATACCTATTCACTTGAATAGTTACTCATGGTTGGATTATAGTATTTATTTGTGTATAAGTACACCACGAACTTCTTCTTCTTTGGTAAGGTGGCGACTGTAGCCAGAAGCACAATTTCGAAAATGCCACGTTAGTTTAAAGATCGGTGATAATTATTAATTTAGGGCATGGTCGGTAGTAGGCGTTATCGCAAGATGGCACATGCCATGACTTCATATATGTCGATTCACGGGACATCGTTATCGCGTTCACGTTAATTTAGAAAAGGGCCCTAATTCACTTTGACCACTTAATGATTCATTACTTCGAAACCACGTCAATTCCTTAATAACCTAATTACTACATCTGCTATTAACGTATTCTCTATGACACAATGACCGAAACCGGTTTGAACTGTCAAAATACCACGCTTGACAACCGTACGGCGTGGTAAGATTATGCGGGGAATAATAGATAAATACCATACAGCAAAATTCGGGTCAAGGTGTAAGCACGCTGTAGTCGATTACAGTGCAATTCGGGATGTACCATATATCACTCCACTCGAATCTCGTAACCATGGCAACACCACCTCGGCGTCAACACCTCCACCAGCCGCGTTTTGATTGGCGAATACCTCGTCCTTTTCTACTTTAGTTACACATTTTGAAAATCGCTCAACGAAAACTTTGCTTAATCTGCCCCTTGGCAGATTCTAAGGCAGGGTCGCCATGAAATGTTGGGGGTTCAAGGGTCGTTAGAATTAGACAACCAGCTTGATACTTTAATGAATATCTAGTGAATTTATGTTACAATGCGCATTGATGTAAACTGCTTACTTATATTCTAAAGGAGTGTACTTACTACGTTATGCACTATTAGGGACCATACATACACTTCAGGGTTGACACCAACCACTTCTTCATTTAAGGGTTACTAGAGGTGCAGTGCAAACACGGGCGCGCAATGAGCGATAAAATATTTGCACTTATTTGACGTTGGTATTGCATTTTCCTAATGTTCTTATACATGACACCTTACAAGTTAAATATGTAAAAACAAATCTCTAATGTGATAATGAGTGACTAACGCGCAAGCGCGGCGTGATCTTATCACTTCACCTTCACTCCACCCGATTCACGACATTAAATGTCGTGAATCGGGTGAAGTGAAGGTGAAGTGATCACGCAATCTGCAATGTGATAATGACAGTGATTAACGCGCAAGCGCGGCGTGATCTTATCACTTCACCTTCACTTCACCCGATTTACGACATTTAGTGTCGTGAATCGGGTGAAGTGATCACGCCACACAAACTACGTGGGATTACATTCTATGGTCCGTCAGCTAGGCATCCGTTAGCACTCGATGACTTGACACACTCGGTTATCTCTTCTAATTCAATAGATTTGGGTTAATAACAACGCTGAACATCGTCGCAGTCTTTACTAGACTCGATCTACAATTGCTCATAATAACCAAACAATGTCGATGCGTATTTTCATCAGTCTAGCTGTCATAAACGTGAATGTTTTAATTTTATTTACTGTTCGTACGTGACGCGCTCGCGCCTCAGTCTATATAAGGACTTACTAGACTAGGGAAAAAAGAAAAAAAAAAACAGGATTGAGATTCTGATTGCGCTTCTGTTTTGCTATTTTATTGTAAGTAAAACCCCACAAAATACTAATGTTTTGACCACTAAAATACTAGCTTTGAATTATATAAAAATATCAATAGGATTAGGCTAAAAAAATATTATTAAAATCTCGATTATGATTGTAAATGTATGCTTGGTCAATCCCTAGTATCTGGTAAGATGACACTGACTGTTCACTCCACGCTCACTTCACCTAAGTTTTCACGGTGAGATGGTTACAGAATCGCACTGCGCATGTCGATTCTGTAAAAATCTCACCGTGAATACTTGCGTGGAGTGAGCTGTCAGTGTCATCCCACTGATGCTAGGGATTGACCATGCAAACATTTACAATCATAAAAGAGATTTTAATAATATTTTTTAATGCTAATCCTATTGATATTTTTATATAATTCATAGCTAGTATTTTAGTGGTCAAAACATTCGCCAGCGCCTAACGCGCTTGCGCGGCGTGAAATATGGCTCATTCCGAATTAAGTCATCATCGCTCACATGAATAATTTGCTTTCCGATTTAGATAAATGACTACTATGGCAGCTGAGAGTCAGTAATATACCTATTCACTTGAATAGTTACTCATGGTTGGATTATAGTATTTATTTGTGTATACACCACGAATTTCCTCTACTTTGGTAAGGTGGCGACTGTAGCCAGAAGCACAATTTCGAAAATGCCACGTTAGTTTAAAGATCGGTGATAATTATTAATTTAGGGCATGGTCGGTAGTCGGCGTTATCGCAAGATGGCACATGCCATGACTTCATATATTATGTCGATTCACGGGACATCGTTATCGCGTTCACGTTAATTCAGAAAAGGGCCCTAATTCACTATGACCACTTAATGATTCATTACTTCGAAACCACGTCAATTCCTTAATAACCTAATCACTACATCTGCTATTAACGTATTCTCTATGACACAATGACCGAAACCGGTTTGAACTGTCAAAATACCACGCTTGACAACCGTACGGCGTGGTAAGATTATGCGGGGAATAATAGATAAATACCATACAGCAGAATTCGGGTCAAGGTGTAAGCACGCTGTAGTCGATTACAGTGCAATTCGGAATGTACCGTCAAACAAGCCAACTTTGCCAATCAAGGTATCTTTGCCCTAAAAGCAATTTATAAGCAAATCCGCTAACATAAGAAACAATTTTAGTTTTATGGCAACATTTATTATTTGGGTGGAAAGTTGATTATATTTGTGGCAGCACTATCTAACGCATTCGTTCCAAAGTTCATTTAGTAACTTGCCAGAACTTGTCGAATGCGGTGTATTTTTTTGCGGGCAAATTTCCTATGAAAAGTGTTTGTGGATTTTACCTCATGGCGAAAACACAGGTAAGTGTATTTTACTGTAAGTATTGTTATTGTAGAATATTAGTTGTTGAGTATTTTAAATATAGTTTCATTATTCAGGACTTTATAAATCAAAACTTCTAATGATGGGCAAAGTTACCCTAAATTGTTCAGACCCATCCATGCCAACATTGCCCGTTATCAAAAAGCACTCAGGGTTGTCACTTTTAGTTATTTTGTAACAGGTTGAATTAACGCAAAAACACAGAAACGATTTTCACGATTTCAGGTTTGGCTCCATAGTAAAAGTTGTTCATAATGATGAGTACAATGACCCCGTAAGAGGAAAACAGTGATTAAAATTTCACCCAGTATATGTATAGAGGTGAAGTTTGTGATTGTATGTTTGTTTGTGTATAGGGATAGGATATAGGGTATATTTCATTAGAGTAGATGGCAGCTTTTATTGTACATTGCAGATCCACTTAGCTTTAATTTTATTGTTATTTTTAATTTCAGAAAAACAAACACAAGTCTAGAATTAGACCAAGAAAGCCAAGATGTGAAATTGGGTCCCGAGCATATAAAAATGACTCCGACGTGATGTTAAAGCTTGCCTGCGAAGCAGTTATTAAAGTGTTCAGAACAGAACAACGGTATTGATTAATATTATTATTGACTGAATATTGTTACGATTCCTAGCGGTGATTTTGACTGTTTGTAATATATACCATGTGATGTGATTTATCTACTAATTGTGATTTTGTTCCTCATGGGCTCTATGCATACGGAACTTATAAAAGATTTTTATTATTGTCATTAGGTACTTACTCGTTGATTTGTTTTGCTGTTGATTCAAGTTTGGACATATATTGATCTCATTTTTTGATATAGCATTTACAGCTTAAAGCTAACTTTATTGAAATGTTCAAAATAGAACAACGGTATCTTATGTCGAACTGTAGACGAAATTGGAATAAACATTTAATTTTGAACACAATGTTTCATTTCATTACCATTTTAACGTCTATTCATATGCACCCAACACCCACAAAAGAAAAGTGAAAATAACATTTATTTAATAATTTTACTGCAATGTGACAACCATTAAAATCTTAAACCGCTTGTTGGGCCTTGTATGGAAAAGGGCACTAACCGCTAGGTAACATTGCCCACTGTTTTTATCACGAAAATATTTAAACTACAAACAGTATTTTAAAACTTAGGTTAAGATTGTCTTAAATTGTACTCGTGGTGCTTTCTACGTATTTATAAGAGCTTGATTTGCGTCAAAAATCGAGTGGGCAATGTTGGCTAAAAGTCCGGATTATTTTGCCCGCCATCAAAATCGAACAAATCTTGGTCTAAATTTTAAATTTTTTAATGTTTTACATAGCAAATGCGTGCATATGGTCATATAGTTGTAGTAAATGAAAAAATATACTTAGATAAGTCCCATAGAAAAAACTTGTAATATATTCGATTTTCTTAAAAAAACGGGCAAAGTTGGCTTGTTTGACGGTACCATATATCACTCCACTCGAATCTCGTAACCATGGCAACACCACCTCGGCGTCAACACCTCCACCAGCCGCGTTTTGATTGGCGAATACCTCGTCTTTTTCTACTTTAGAGTTACACATTTTGAAAATCGCTCAACGAAAACTTTGCTTAATCTGCCCCTTGGCAGACTCTAAGGCAGGGTCGCCATATCGAAGGTCGCCATGAAATGTTGGGGGTTCAAGGGTGGTTAGAATTAGACAACCAGCTTGATAGAATGTACTTTAATGAATATCTAGTGAATTTATGTTACAATGCGCATTGATGTAAACTGCTTACTTATATTCTAAAGGAGTGTACTTACTACGTTATGCACTATTAGGGACCATACACTTCAGGGTTGACACCAACCACTTCTTCATTTAAGGGTTACTAGAGGTGCAGTGCAAACACGGGCGCGCGATGAGCGATAAAATATTTGCACTTATTTGACGTTGGTATTGCATTTTCCTAATGTTCTTATACATGACGCCTTACAAGTTAAATATGTAAAAACAAATCTCTAATGTGATAATGAGTGACTAACGCGCAAGCGCGGCGTGATCTTATCACTTCACCTTCACTCCACCCGATTCACGACATTAAATGTCGTGAATCGGGTGAAGTGAAGGTGAAGTGATCACGCAATCTGCAATGTGATAATGACAGTGATTAACGGCGTGATCTTATCACTTCACCTTCACTTCACCCGATTTACGACATTTAGTGTCGTGAATCGGGTGAAGTGATCACGCCACACAAATTACGTGGGATTACATTCTATGGTCCGTCAGCTAGGCATCCGTTAGCGCTCGATGACTTGACACACTCGGTTATCTCTTCTAATTCAATAGATTTGGGTTAATAACAACGCTGAACATCGTCGCAGTCTTTACTAGATTCGATCTACAATTGCTCATAATAACCAAACAATGTCGATGCGTATTTTCATCAGTCTAGCTGTCATAAACGTGAATGTTTTAATTTTATTTACTATTCGTGCGTGACGCGCTCGCGCCTCAGTCTATATAAGGACTTACTAGACTAGGGAAAAAATAAAAAAAAACAGGATTGAGATTCTGACTGCGCTTCTGTTTTGCTATTTTATTGTAAGTAAAACCCCACAAAATATTAATGTTTTGACCACTAAAATACTAGCTTTGAATTATATAAAAATATCAATAGGATTAGGCTAAAAAAATATTATTAAAATCTCGATTATGATTGTAAATGTATGCTTGGTCAATCCCTAGTATCTGGTAAGATGACACTGACAGTTCACTCCACGCTCACTTCACCTAAGTTTTCACGGTGAGATGGTTACAGAATCGCACTGCTGATTCGCAATTATGGCACACATAACTTTTATCATTATTGACGCATTCAGCATGTGACCACATTTTACAGTCGATACATTGTATCCATTGCTCATTTGGTCGACTATTAGCAAAAGATTCTAAACAAACGAGACAGAAGCAATCCTCGTCATCAGATTTATTTTCCTTGCCTTTTGTTGCCTTCGTTGAACTCATTCCTTTTCCCTTTCCTTTCGTGGATGTCAACTTCTTACCTTTTCCAATAACGGGTTGTAACACCATTTTCTTGGCTTTATTTCTTTTTTTGTATTCTTCTTCGATTGCGTTTTTTTCGGGTGTGTCCGTCAATATTGCAGTCTTACGTTTTTTACGTCCTTTATTTGTTATAGTCCTCGGACCTGCTTGTGGTAAAGGTCTAAGATCTTTAGGTGAGAAATTAAATGACTGAGAAGAACTTGCTTGTTGTAGTCCGCTAGGTCCTGGTACTGGCGAGTTAAATCTTTGATAAAAAATTGCGTTATTTAAAAGTAAATCAGTGTCATCAGATAATGGATCAGGTAACGATTGAACACACGGTGATTTGCCATTATTGTGTTCTTTGTTAGACAAATCATTAGTCTCTGTACGCTGGTCACTCGACGTTGAAAGATCATCAACAGGCGTATTTGAATCAACTTGAATGGAGGGCGTTGCATCAAAACTGGTCAACAGATCATTTGGTGGAATTTCACTATTATTTTGTAAAGGACGGTCAGTCACAGATGATGGTGCATAGTCAACAGCAGTAAATATATTCCTATTAAATGGACTTATACCGGTACAGGTAAACCCAGCAATTGCATTTTTATCAGTGACAGAAAGAGGAAATGCTTCTCTAACAATCCCAGGAATGTAATGGATAGTCATAGGTTGACCAGGATGATTTCGCATCCAGTTGTCGCTAGCTGTGTTTATCATTTTCTTGAATGGTCCAAATACTGCTCTATCCAGAGGCTGAAGTTTATGTGTGCAATGGGGAGGAAACGACAGTAATACTATTCCATTTTTTTTGCAAAAATCTAGAGCATCGATCGATATATGCGATGCATGGTTGTCGAGCAGTAATAAGCATTTTTGATCAACTGTTGGCTTGACTTGCTTTTTAAAATGCTCTAGGAACAGTAAAAATTCTGCTTCCTGCATCCATCCACTAGCATTGCCAGCTCCGGCAGAACCAACAGGACCTTCACGTATCATGTGGTCTTGGTATCGCTTCAATGGGAATACAAAAAAAGGAGGTATGTGCCCTCCTTGAGCATTAATCGCAACAGCAACAGTTACTAATCTCCCACGTTCTGCTGAGGTTACTGCACCTACTTGTTTAATTCGTCTTTGAGCTACAATTTTGCAAGGTTTTTGGACAGTGGTCACCCCTGTCTCATCCATATTCCAGATATCTTTTGGTTCAAATTTATACCTATCCATTACGTCAGCAAGGTTATCAAAAAACTTACATTATGTTCATTAAAACTCGAGGCCCGAGACAAACTTGTTGCTTGAGGACACCGCAAAGAAAGGCTCGGGTGTCGTTTTAAAAAACCCGTCAACCATTCCTTACCCGCCATTTGAGTGTGATGCCACTTTTCAGGAAATGTTTTGCCATTTTAATCGCCAACTCGTATGCCAGTTTACGTACTTCAGGTGGAGACAAACCGAAGTAAACTCCAGAGCACTCGATCAAATAGTCCTGAAGGTTTTTTTCCTCATTTATAGAAAAAACACGGTTGACGCAACGGTAGCCGACAATTGCGCTAGTATTTCCTGCTTTTATTTTTTTAATGTATCTATATAATGTCACATGGCAAACATTATATTTTTTTGCCAGGGCTCTAATTTTTGCTCCATCTCTGAAATGCTCTTCCGCCGCTTTTCGGTACACATCCATGTCCGTAGTTCCTCGTGTGGTCTTTCTTATGCGTTGTCGCGGCATTCTGTTAAGATAAACACACACATAAAATTATTACGTAAGTAAATCAATACGGGGACAAAAGTAACACGTTACTTGTGTACCCGCAGGGCTATGTTACTTTTGTACCCTACCTATTTTTGTTAAAATATGAAAGATAACCTTGAAACGGAACGTGCTAGACAAAAACGAATTTAAACACTGTGCAATCAATCTAATCAATAATTAATATGCAAACATTCATTTTAATATTATTCTTTTAATACTACGTAAACACCAAATAAGTAAACATCAAAAAACTTACTTTTGATTTGTGAAATCACGTAGCGTCCTCTAGCACAACCTAACAGCGCGTGGCGTGCGCGGCGACTGAATGCAAGTGAGGGGGGCGCCGCCGGCTATCATCTGACGGCAGCGAAGCGGTGTTTCGACTATTGGATAAACCTACAGAGCATTTGTTACTTTCGACCCGCCGTTACTTTTGTACCCGGTCTCCCCTAGGTGTAATCCGACAGCACGTACCTACAATAAAATCGCACGTACTTACAATAAAATGGCATTCAATTCTGGCATGGAAATTCTAATTTGGGCACAAATAATTCAGCACATAGCTGTATAAGAATTCCCATTATAAAATAATTGAATTATATCAACATCATATTAGCATTTATGTGTGTAACAATCATCCCAAGAGCTGAAAATTGCTTGATTAACAAGCCACGTGTTACCTATAATACAGCTACAAAGACGAATGTGTACATTTTATATGCTTTTACACAGTTGAAAGTACCTCTGAGCGAAATTATGGAATGAAATAACTTTATTATTTATTTTTCTTTAATATGAACTGTCAATTTGTTAAACATGAAGTGTAAGTATTGTGTGCAAAATCTCAAGTGTCATTTGTGAATTGTAACGCTAGATGTCGGTAGCCAGCCGTTAAGCCGGCTGTCAAGCCCGCCACGCCCAGCCATGCCAAAGCCATGCCATGCCGTGTCGTCTGGGTGCAGCCAAAGCCACAGCCACAGCCTCAGCCAAAGCCAAAGCCAAGCCAAGCCAAGCCAAGCCAAGCCAAGCCAAGCCAAGCCAAGCCAAGTCAAGCCATGACAACCAAGTACGACACAGCAGCCACAGCAAAGAGGAAGTCAATTGACTAGCACGTCACTTCCCCACTACGTGAGCCTTGCCCCGCCAAATTCCGAGCCGGGGGAGGTGAAGTAGCCGCCAGCCAGCCAGTATTATAAAAGCCCTAAGCGATGGTTTTGTGCACTTCACTCCATGCTAATAATTGTAAGGGGAAACTCTACCCGAATAAACAAGTAAATTTTATCACTGCCTTTATACTCAGAAGTGGTATCGAAAAAAAACACTGGCACTCCGGTAGTGCCGACAGAAGTGAAAACTTGAACAATTACGAGTGTATTTTGTGAATCGTCTTATAAACAAAACACGCGTGTTAAGGTGTGTTCCTTATTTTATAGGGTTTTTTGCAAATCAGGTATGATGACCAAAGTGACTGGTTTATTCTTCTCGTGAAAGCAATTTATTCAGATTTACAAATAAGCACACAGGATAGACTTCAGTTCGTGGTGTTGGTCTCGCATGGAGCTCGTCGTCAGTTATATATCCGTGGTTCAGCGCCATCTCGTCGTTGTTGGATGAACTACGTAGTTAGTACGCGAGGCCCTCGTAGTTCTTCCCGATGTGCATAGATGGCGCTGTCCTCAACAACGCGCGTCTTACGTTTTACGTCTTACGTCTTACGAATTTCCGATCAGGGTCACGTGACCTGACGCGAATTTAGAAGTTTTTACCCATTCCAAAAAAAGTACACAGCGCCGCTAAAGAAGTTTTCACTTCAAAAAACTTCGATGAAACGACGCTCTGCTATTTATAAACGTCGACGGTCGCCTAGTCGGGAAGACGAAAATTCTGCGTAGGTAAACCAGATGTCTGAAGATTCAAACGATGAAGGTCGATTCACACCAACTGCAAGGAAAATATTGAAGACTCTCCTAGCACAAGAAGTTGAAAAAGCATTCAACGATCTGGAACACGAAGCGCCTACCCTCATTCGTCTGAAAGACCACCGTGCCGCATCGTTAATTCCAGAATTTGACCCTGAAAACGAAGAATGCACAGTTACCAACTGGATAAAAATTCGAGTTGAACCCAGACAAGCCAGATACGGATGCGCGATCATCGTGCATGTCATGTTGGGCATAGGCTGTATGCAGAAATACCTTTGCCCAGTGACGCGCCAGTTGCGCCCTACCGCCATGTTAAAAAAAAAGTGTCTATAACCGGCGTTTGAGTTCGACGTATCCCGTTCCCGTAATTAGAAAACGCGTGTGCAAACGTAACAGCACACAATACGACAGCTGATTTGTGTTTTGCTGAAAATTCACTGCAAGGAGGTCAACTTGTGGCCGTCATTAAGGCGCACAAAGGAAGCAGTATCAACGTGGCTATCGTAAATAGTACGAAGGACGTAACGTGGAGCTACCAGTGACGTGGAGTGACTCCAAGAATCGAGCCAAGAGCCCGCAGCCTTCAGTGAAGCCCTTCGTGTGCTGCAAGTGAGGGAATCCTGGACATGTCGCGACCCGGTGCACGAGAAGTGGCAGCCAAGCAGATGATGGAGGTGGAGCACGCGCTGCAAGCAGCAACGGCGAGTGGATGTTTGCGTCGTACAACTACGCTCAGGCACGTTAGAACAAAGGTGAGCTGTATTGTTTTGTTAAGATTCTGGTGCTGAATGCTCGTTAGTAAAAGCGATTTGTGCAGCCAAATTAAGTGCCAAACGAGTTAATAATGTTGTTGCGATGACTGGTATTGGTTAAACGCGTGTATTCAGCACAAAACTTGAAATTTTATTACATTTCTACACGACATTTACTTGCAAAGTATTATTTTGGGTAGGCTATTTTGTGTTATTAGAAAACGAAGAGTGAAATCAGAATTATCAGACTAAACTAGATCGGAAGTTCAGAGGTCCATTTAAGGTGGTGGAAGTTTTGATAAGTGATCGTTATGTTTTGAAGTCCCTTTCTTCCGCCGGACGTACAAGTACGCACACGACCGACTGCGTAAAATAACTGACGTTGACATGCACGTAGGTGACGATGACGAGACTAGCCATGATGAAAATGATAACGCTGACTAGTTGAATACTAAGTAGTCAACTTAAGATTTAGAGTACCTAGCATAGTAAGAATTTTCTTATAATCTGTAACGTTATAGGAAAAATAAAGTAACATGTTGAACAAACCTACTTTAAGAATTATGTTGATAAAGGCTCGAAATGATGATCTTGATGGTCTTGTTTGTGGAGGTGACCGGATAGAGGTCGCCTGATTGTGTTAGTGACCGGATAGATGTTACGTGTTGAAGACCGAATGGAAGTCGATTGGTTTGATGCTTATGGCCGGATAGAGGTTATAAGTGTGATGATGAAGACCGGATGGAGGTCAGAGTATGAGCATTGCTATATTTTAATGAGTTTCCTATTATTTTAATGAGTATGGGTGTTGTTCGACATGTCGGCTTTGAGAGAAAGAGTTTGTGGTGATTTTCATCAGAATCTGTAATAATTTTGGTCAGAATTGGCCGAGTGGAACATGCACTGCTGTTGATTTTTTTGGTTACAGGTTTAAACACACAAGGACGTGTGCAAGCAGGATGACAGTAGTGGACAGCGCTGCATTCTTTGGATCTCCTGTATGAATAATCGCTGATCAAGGACGGTGCTTTTCGAGCGAGGAGTTTCACGACTTCTGCCAAGGAAACTGTAGATTGCAACCACTACAGCCATTAAGCCAGCTACAGATCTATTGTCTACGAATTTGGTGAGTCGTTTTCATTATGTTTTGACTCGAGGTACCGAGTGCTTCCCTGGTAAACAACAAGAAAAATACTGTTACATTGTTAGGTATAGCCCAATCAAGTTAACAATGCAATTTTTAAATACGCTCACGATAGGTTACGAATGATGCCAGTAGGTTATGTACCAGTCGAAGTAGATGGTGATCACAGTGGTGATGAGCTATGAGCAAGCCTAAGTAGTGGGAACCACGCGAGTAGGGGTTCTCTATCGGCCGTAGTAAAAAGTGTGTAGTCACAGGGTGATACACATGGGTCCATGCGCTGGATGTGTGAGAGCAATGCGATTGCTGTTCGGCTAGAGAGCCGTAGAGTTAGAGTGGTTTACTCTTCTGTGGGTTTCCAGGTGTCTAAGGCTCTTAGTGAAAAAGATTATTGTTGTAATGTGGATCACGATGGTACATGGCTCTGGTTGATGTTTTTTTTTTATGATTGATTAAAGTTTGATTACATGGCTCTGGTTGAATCAAGTACGCTCATGAGGGTAAGGCATATGCCATGGCACAGGCAAAGGGATCAGAGTATTAATGACGAATTTAAGGAAAGCCAAGTAAAAGTCTAGTTGTGATAGTAGTGAATCTTAGTTCGACTGGTCGGGGACCGTACCAGTAGTTATTACATAGTCGTAGCCCGGTAGAAATCGGTGTCTCTTGAGGCAACTCAAGTAGTCCGTGGGTGCGCGATGCGTGTTTAACTCTGGCGGAGGTCGGGGTCTTGTAGAGACCATAGAGTCCGTGGGACTCGGAATTCAGGAGGAATTCAAAGAAACAAACATGAGGTTTGTTGCAGGGGCTTAATGAAAAGCCACAGGCCATGAATAAGATTCCTGCTGTGTTTTGTGATGCTCTTTTTATTAGCTGCTCTATCATGTTTAGTTGATTATTTAGTTTGTGATCTTGAGCTGACTTGTAATCGTAGTTTTGTTGCTTCCATTGCGGGAGCAATTGTTACAGGATGGCCGAGTGTAACGCTAGATGTCGGTAGCCAGCCGTTAAGCCGGCTGTCAAGCCCGCCACGCCCAGCCATGCCAAAGCCATGCCATGCCGTGTCGTCTGGGTGCAGCCAAAGCCACAGCCACAGCCTCAGCCAAAGCCAAAGCCAAGCCAAGCCAAGCCAAGCCATGACAACCAAGTACGACACAGCAGCCACAGCAAAGAGGAAGTCAATTGACTAGCACGTCACTTCCCCACTACGTGAGCCTTGCCCCGCCAAATTCCGAGCCGGGGGAGGTGAAGTAGCCGCCAGCCAGCCAGTATTATAAAAGCCCTAAGCGATGGTTTTGTGCACTTCACTCCATGCTAATAATTGTAAGGGGAAACTCTACCCGAATAAACAAGTAAATTTTATCACTGCCTTTATAGAATACAATAAAAATTTCTTCCTATTATGTTTGAAATCTTATTGGGGAGGTAACTTTACATGTTTAGTTCAAAATTTTCACGCGCCCTCATAATACCACTAAATAAGTACTAAAAGAAAGTTAACTTAAATGGACAGTAAACGAAATAAATGTTATGGTTTTTTACAAAGAAATTGATAAAAAGCTGGTTTACGTGTAAATAATTTGTAAACCAAATCAATTCCAATCGATATCTTCTAAAATAAACCAAAATAAAAAGATAAAATTTTACAATAATTCACAGTCACGTAGTGAAAATGGCGGATGGCAAGTGAACAGTTTTAATCTGAGGTCTGTACCTACGGGTGTTCTCATGTGGCCTATAATTCAGCAAATAGTAAAATAGTTAAGCACTTGTGAGAAACAAATCAGCCATGGATCGATGTGAATAGTAGTAGTGGTTCACATAATCAGATAACCACCTTTATGGATCCAAGCTTTTAGGGTCCCGCTGTGGTTCTGCTAAAACCATTTTTATTCCCTTTTTAGTAATTAGTAATTACTCGACGTCAAGTACTTATCTAAAATTGTAATTTAAATAGCTACTTATTAATATAATTTAATTAAATAGATAATATAAGACAAACTTTGTAAATAAATAGTTTTCTCTGTCTATTCAATACGCAACCAAATCTGTTTTTTTATATTTCTATGCACCAAAATAGATACATACTTACCTCTGGCCTAATAAAAATTATGTTCACATGACGTTTTTATTTGGTGATAATAATAATAACATGCGACACACACACAGAATTCAATGCGTTTTGAATCGTATTTTACTTTTATTCGTTACAAGTCAAGGCTCTTTGGCATTCTATGGTAGATTAACTTTAGAGTCGCGAAAAGTATTAAAAGTGAATGTTATTTTGGTAGGTAGTACCTCTGTGTGTGTACCTAAACTTAACTTAACCCGGCGTGAATGAGGTGAGAAATTGCTACACCAGCTATGAGGTGGGTATGAGATACCCAAAATTTTGGTGTTCAATTTTTGATACTATGGTTGTGTAATTAGCATTTATGCTTGAGATATATAAATAATAGTATCCATTCAACAAGATTAGTAAATAAAATACCAGCATTAAGTACAAAAAGCGTTATTTTTATTGGAATAACAAAGTATCTAAATTTTCTTTGAAAAAAAAACAAGTTTAGGTAGTTGACTTCTTTTCCCATAAAATCTAACAAAATTCCAACTTCTTTGGTAAATTAACATAACAATAGTGTCTTCTAATTATTATTATGATTAAAAAAAAATATTATAAATAAAAAATTTCTTCACTTCTCTGAGAAACGTTATCAATTTCTTCTTCGCTCTCGGAGTCACAGGAGCTAGCACTTAGCAGTTTTCTAATAATTCTCGTAGCCGACGTTCATTTTCTTCTAAGACATTTTAAAAAATCTAAATATAAATCATAAAATACTATAAATAACAGTAAATCAAAAACTTACTGTCAACACAAAAATGTAACACCGACTACACTATTTGCGCTGTAGCATGGTGCGGGTGACAGTTTCAGTAACATTTCGTTTCACTCTTGAAAGTTGCCGCGATTTACAATTTATGACTTAATATTTCAGTTGTACCACATTCGTAATATATTAAATAATTAATAACTGTAGTAAATTAAATTAAACCCAACCAGAATGTTCTAATCAAGAAATAAAATCAAATTGAATGAAAAATTAAGCAAAGTGTTATGCGTATAACGTAACGCCATAGACGTATTTAGTGATGGGATGTACTGCTACGATGGATAGTCGATATTTTTTATAATAAAAAACGTATATTGTGCGTAGGTCAATTTTTATTTTTAAAAGGTCTAATTATACAACAGAACATTTATAGGGTAAGGTTGCTTAAAAGGTTGCTAAAAAAAAATACATGTTATTCGTCTAAACTCATATCAGAGTCAGGAACATCTGAATTGTCACTCAATTCATCATCTGAATCTGTGACGGATATTATTAACGATGACTCAATTATGTTGTCAATATGTATGTCACGATCCCAATCAGACATAATGTCCCTTTTTGTTTTATTCACGACCTTCGACCAGTCTTCAGGTTGAACATTGTTGATGGCCTCTTGTAATAGGGCCAACATCTTATTTGCCGTAAATGGCGGCGAAGTATTATTTCTTGCGGCGTAACCTAAAAATAAACGAACTTATAAAAAAAAGTATTCAAATAATCATCAATCAGCCTAATCTAGTATCTGGTAATGTTTTTAAACTAGGTACATGCTACGATCGGAAAGCTGATTTTTTTATAAAGCTTCAAAATGGGAATTGAAATTAAAAGCATACCTTTTATTTGGGCCCAAATCAGCTCAATAGCGTTATACTGGCAATGGTAGGGTGGTAGTCGAAGGACCTGGTGGCCTTTTTCTTTTGCCATCTCGTCCAGAGCATAGGTAGGAGTTGGTGGCTTATGGCGTCGGACTAAGGCAATAAGCTCCGTCTTTAACATTTTTATATCTGCTGTAACTCCGTTTTCACTCAGCCACTTCACCAACTCGCTTTTGCGGTTGGATTGGTTTGGGGGTTTATTAACTTGCACCGAATGGTAGGGTGCGTTGTCCATTATTATGGTCATAGGCTCTTTTAAATTGTTTAATAGACCTATGAACCAATCTTTAAATTTTTCGTAATTCATCTCCTCATGATACTCCGTAGTTTTTTTTGACTTAAAAGCCAGCAAACAATCAGGGACGAATCCACTTGCTGTACCTGCGTGACAAATAATAAGGCGTTCGCCTTTGCCTTCCGGCACTTTGGTACACGATTGTGCCGTATCGTCGGTCCAACTTTTACCCACTGTGTGGTTGGCGTTTAGCCACGTTTCATCCAAAAAGACAACTTTGCTCCAATCACTTATGTTTTTGGCCTTCCTTAAAAATCTACATCTTGCTAGGGCAATGTCAGTCCTATCCATAATAATCTTTCTTTTGTTAACTTTTTTGTAAACAAAGCCAATATCTTTTATAACTTGCCGTAGCGAAGTAATACCTCCTTTGAACAAGTCAGCTTCTTTTAATGATTTTAGAAGCTTGAGCAATGTGGGTAGCTCCATTCTTCTATAATAATCATAAATATGATTTCTAATAGCAACCTTAGCAAAATCATCCAAATCTGTGATTGGCTTCACCTTGGTCCGCTTTTTGTTGGGTGTCGATAATTTATTTTCAAACATCCCATCTTGGCCAATTTTCTCACGTGTTATACGCGAAACAGTATTGCGGCCAATATCAAGAGCTTCGGCTACTCGTTCTACAATATGATTCAATGGTAACAACGGTCCATTATTTTGTTGTTCTCTTTCAAAGTAGTCTCGGAGGCGAACAACAAGCTCCCTGGCCTGACTACCCAAAACAGTTTTTTTTGTATGCTTAGGCATGGTAATAACAACAAACTCAACAAACTTATAACAAATAACAATTTAACAAAAATGAAAACAAACAATGAAATCGTAATACGTGTCACATTAAGTCACAATATAACGCGCTTGCACTCGTACTCGCACTCACAGCATCGCACGGGTAAACAACATGGCCGCCGCGCCGATGCACCATAGAGCAAAAATGTTGTCACGAAAAAAAAACATAAACCCGATTTTGATTATTTTATATAAGTACAAAGATAATTATGTAGCCATAAAACATTTATATTGACAAGTTTATACACGTAGCACACACGTAGTTACACTGCACAACTGAATAATACACTAATTTTCATAACAATATTAAAGAGAACTAGATTCACGCTGCGAGTATCGTTAGCGATAAAAATGAATTGCATAACCTCACATCCCTACGTGGTACTGACAAATGTCAACGTCATACGGGCAACTGTCACCCGCACCATGCTACAGCGCAAATAGTGTACGAGGTCGGGTGCAACGTACCCCAGCCACATTTACGCACGTGTATCTACCGTCGCCGCCGGCACAACACACTACAATACACTCGATACTGTACCTCGCCCCTCGCACCCTTACCTCCAGCTACTGAAACGACAGGACTCGCATGGCAACGTTTAAAATCTTCTCGGGTATGACATGTATTATAGTTTTGTAGCTATAGGTAGGTACGTATGTATATATAGGTAGGTACTGCTCTGCTTAGTAAATTTAAATGAATACATACATTGATTTATTGCAAACTAGCTTCCGCCAGCAGCTTCGCCCCCACGGAACAGATAATCGCCCCAGTTTCCCTCGGGATCTGTACATTTTCCCAGGATTAAAAGTAGCCTAGATGTGTTATTCTTGACCTCGTCCAGATCCGTTCAGTAGTTTTTGCGTGAAACAAACACACACACACACTCACAAACTTTCGCATTTATAATATTGGCACATATTGGTAGGAAGTAGGATAGGTACTTAGGATGTAGATGTAGTGGGTTGAACGTTACAGATGTACTGTACTAAACCTTTTTTTTATTTGTATTTTTTACTAACAAAATACGTAAGGCCATTTTATTTAATTTAATTTTTATTGCAAATGTAGATGTTCGAACAGATGTACCAAACCTTTTTTATTTATTTGTATTTTTTTTACTAACAAAATACGTAAGGCCATTTATTTTTATTTGAAACTTATTTCAGATCGGCTAGAGACAGCTATGGCTATAGCTATACTTACGTCAAAATGGTCTTCACAACAATAAACTGTAAGTACTTTTATTTCCAAATGGATCTAACCTCTTCATAGCTTTTATCCATTTTTTTCGCATTAACGTCTTTTGGAACTATAAAAAACAACTTTTCCGGCGAATTGGTAGTTGTAATTTTACATTTAGGCACAATAGATGATTTCCTAGTATTTGGATTGGACATTTTTAAAAGTATTTAGGTATAATTTCGACCGCACGGGCGCGCGACCGCAAGTGATCTGAGTGAGCCAGACTGAGCGTGTTGTGCGATGACGTCACACCGTCACCGGCAGCCCGCGTCGTGTGGTTACAACATGTTTTACTTCTAATTCGGAAACTAATTGTCGTATCGAAGTAATTCTTTCACTAGTATTTTTTATTTTTGACAGAGAATATGGAGTGCTAATAATCAAAATTTGTTAAAATTCTTCATTATTAACAAGACAACTTTGATACATCAACAAAATTTTGTTTCAATAAATTTCGTATTCTTTATTTAAGCACAATGTTGATTATGACGTGGACAGGATAGACAAGTTATGGTACATGACAGTGAAGCGAATATGATAACCGCGAGTTCAGCAGGGCTCAGCAGGGCTCAGCAGGGCTCAGCAGGGCTCAGCAGGGCTCAGCAGGGCTCAGGGCTCAGCGGGCTCAGTAGGGCTCAGCAGGGCTGCGCGCTCGCCGTCGCATACAGTATTGACAACGCGTTGCAGAGCGCGCGATAGTTCACCTGCGACAAAAAACACATTACTTATTGTTAGGCATTACTTACGGCTAGTCTTTGTATGATCTTAGGTGTTGGTAAACAAACATAGATTTTTTTTTTTAAACGGGGCAACGTTTTTTACTAGGAATTTCTCCTGTATCGTGGGTGCGTTTACAAACATTTAAATTCACATACACAAACAGCCAGACCCGGAACAACTACCTGTAGGCAATACAAATATTTGTTCCGTGCGGGAATCGAACCCGCGACACGCAGCACAGCAGTCGATCGCTCAGCCACTGCGCTAACCGTGTCGTCAAGATAACATCGCGCCTGTATTCCCTGAAGGGTTAGAGGCAGTTGTGTACCACACACACATTTCGCCAGTTCTGATTAAGTCCCAGTCATAGGGGTGAGCCTATTGCTAATCGACCAGGCAGAAATCTAGACTAAGTAAAGCGATTGCTATGTATGCCGAGACTGCAGCCCCATCTGTGTATAAAAAAATATGTAGTTTAAGAAAAACTAAAAAGTTATAAAAGTGTGTTTTTTATTTTTTAATCTATATATTTTTATTTTTAACTTTTACGTGTAGTATTTTCTTCATTAGTTTAATTAGTATAAAGTCAACGAAGTTATGACGA
The DNA here is from genome assembly GCA_963855955.1 of Luperina nickerlii. Lineage (NCBI taxonomy): Eukaryota > Metazoa > Arthropoda > Insecta > Lepidoptera > Noctuidae > Luperina > Luperina nickerlii. The sequence goes on along the minus strand of OY979674.1, from coordinate 22,423,477 downwards.
TTAGGGACTATTAGCAAATAGGAGGGGTCTACAAGTAAAGAGAGATTATACACCTCCTGGCTCCATCACCAGATCAGCTCCAACATGTACAAATTATAGTATTGTCATCCGAACTACATTACACAAATAAATGACGTCGGGCTTGTCGGGAGCTGTGGTCCAACATTGAGCACAGCTCTCCGACAAGCCCGACCACAATTTGCCAGGGAACATTTAAATTGCAAGTTTGAACCAGTGGCCGGCTGTTATGTTCTCTGATGGGTGCAGGATGACTCAGGGTCACGATGGCTGGATGGATGACTCAGTCTATAGAAGGTCTTCAGAACGATTTCCGCAATGCTGCATTTAATAAGTGAACGTGTTGCTTGCATGGTGGATCGTGTATGTTTTGGGGTGCATAATGCTGGACATTAAAGCGGACATTTTATTTGTCACTCTGGGGCGAATATCGGCCCGAGTTCGAGAGGAATGACAGCTGTAGGTACAGCTATACGTCGAAGAAGTGCTCGAAGGACATGTGAGGTCGCTTGCCTGGCCTATGCACAGAGCGGCCGATTCCCAAAAAGCTGGCCAAAACTCGAAAAATCAAGTAATTGATTTAAAATTTCTTACTCGGGGGTTTTCGGGGTCGCTGATTACGAAATTGATATTAAAATTTTTAAAAGCCACCCCCTTCCTCCCCTATTGACTACCCCCTCGCGTGAAATAGCGTATATTATTCAACATAATCAAGATGCATGTCAATTCATATGTTTTCGTAGTCGCTGATTACGAATTTGATATTAAAATTTTTAAAAGCCACCCCCTTCCTCCCCTATTGACTACCCCCTCGCGTGAAATAGCGTATATTATTCAACATAATCAAGATGCATGTCAATTCATATGTTTTCGTAGTCGCTGATTACGAATTTGATATTAAAAATTTTAAAAGCCACCCCCTTCCTCCCCTATTGACCACCCCCTCGCGTGAAATAGCGTATATTATTCAACATAATCAAGATGCATGTCAATTCATATGTTTTCGTAGTCGCTGATTACGAATTTGATATTAAAAATTTTAAAAGCCACCCCCTTCCTCCCCTATTGACTACCCCCTCGCGTGAAATAGCGTATATTATTCAACATAATCAAGATGCATGTCAATTCATTGTTTTCGTAGTCGCTGATTACGAATTTGATATTAAAAATTTTAAAAGCCACCCCCTTCCTCCTCTATTGACTACCCCCTCGCGTGAAATGGCGTATATTATTCAACATAATCTAGCTGAATGACAATTTATAGGTTTTCGTAGTTGTATATGGGTTTTTAGGGTCGTTTATCATGAATCTGTTATCAGAAATAGTGAATTCCAAATGGCCGTCTCACTTGCTCATTCTTGTAAATAAATGTACAAAAAACAGCATGTGTGCAATTCACACGTGGTAGAAATGAAACCTTCAAAAACACTGTATAATGCTTCCTATCTCATTTTCTCCCACGTTAAATCTTATGAATTTACATGTCTCTTTTTACTGTCGCTTTTTCGTTTCATAAACTTTCAAATCACAACGATGCTAAAGAACATCCATCCATCCATCCATCCATCCATCCATCCATCCATCCATCCATCCATCCATCCATCCATCCATCCATCCGTCCATCCATCCATCCATCCACACCCACACCCACACCCACGCCCACGCCCACACATCCATTAAATGTGATGTCATTTGTACTAATAAAAAACAAAAACACTGTATAATGCTTCCTATCTCATTTTCTCCCACGTTACATCTTGTGTCTCTTTTTACTGTTGCTTTTTCGTTTCATAAAATTTCGAATCACAACGATGCTAAAGAAGTTTTCACTTCAAAAGCTCAACGGGCAGCTACGGGCAGCTAATTTTTCTTTTTTCTGGTACATAATAATATTATTAACAACTTTCAATAACTTAAAGAGCAGGATCTATCAAGATAAAAAAGTTTTCACTCGACTATATAGATAACAAAAAAATAATATTAATAAAACACAGCCTGGGCATATCTCTTTTTAACAATATACTATTTAGTATTTTATAAGCAGAAATTTTTTTTAAGTATTGCACTTACCTTCAGATTTAGAATCCATTTTTTTGTTTAAGGTTTTCTTGGCTGTAAAAACTTTCACACGTGTTCAATGCAAGCGTTTATTAATCGATTTTCCCTACGCGTGGCTACACGTGCCGTAACGGCCACATTCAGACTAAGATTATGGAAGGGATTCGAGGCAAGGGACCTCACTCCGAACATTTTTCGTCTCTTAGGGGACTCCTTAAGCCAACTTGATGACAAAAAACCCTAACTAAAAACTTTAATTTTGGAGTTTTGGCCGCAGAAAGCGGCCTTCGGCCGCGTTGTGCTATGGGACAAGAGCTTCTCCTTATGCACGACAACGCCATATCGCATGTCGCCAGAACAGTTCGCGACTATATGGAAGATGTTGGAATCACTGCGATGGAGTGGCCAGCTCGTAGTCCTAACTTTAATCCGGTTGAGCATATCTGCGGTGATCTTAAAAGTGGAGTTCGGGCAAGAAGCCACGCGTCTCCAAGAGCTTCAACTTGCCATTGAAGAGTAGTGGAACGCTATACCACAATATTATTTGATGTAAAATTGATACGGTCCATGAAAAACCGATTAAGAGCTGTAATTAGGGCTAGAGGAGGGTGATACACCTTATTAATAAACATTTTCAACAATAATTTTATGCTTAATTTTCATTCTCTTAAAAGCGTCTTTTTACGTGTATTCATTCATTCATATTCATTCATATTCATTTATTTATCAAATATAAGCTAACAGTTTACACCAAGTATATTGGGTTCTGTGCCCTAAAATCCCTTATGGGTATTTCGCATACTGTTTTCTGATATCATTAGAAAGGTACTGAAATAAACTTACAATGAGCATTACAAGTTTTACAATGTTAATTAATATTAATGGAAAAAACAGCCTTAACTGAAAAAACTCAAGGTGTGCGATTTTATTGCTTTCAAGTGTAGGTATATTCTATTCTGTGTGTGTGTGTGTGGGTGCGTGTGAGTGTGTGTGGTTACCTCCTCGCCGCAGCCGCGCGCGTAGCCGAAGCATTTGTAAACGAGGTCGCGCTCGCGCGCCGACACCAGCGCGAGCATGTTGCGCCGGCACAGCGCGCGCTCCACCGACACGCGCGGGATCGTGCCGCAGTTCTCCTTGTCCATGTCCTGTATCACTATAAGCTTACAAAACTGTTCACAACTCTCAAAACTACATTATTATTAAGCTTTTATATTTTCCGAGGGTAAGCTGAGCGAAGAGGGTGTAGGTTACAGTAGGTGTACTTCTTAGCGTATCGACGGCAAATAAGTTTGTGAAAATTCAAATATGTTTAGCCCAAAATTCTGCCACTCAAACTCCGCGAGTAGGTAGGTTCTAGGAGGGCGAGTCCATGGAATGACGTTATGCTAGTGCTATCTCCCATCCCAGGCACACGTACAATGTAGGTATATACCTACTAATTAAAAAAAATGTAGGTATTATGTCCTGAAATCCGATAGCATCGTCTCACCTCAAACACCTCCAGTATGTTGGAGAGCTGGTCAGGGAACTTTGAGAGCTTCTTGAGCGCGCCGGAGACGATGTTCCGCTCTTCGAAGTTGAGGAAGTTGAGCGGCGAGTCGATGGTGGGCACGTGCGGCACGGGTGCCAGCAGCGGCGCGCGCTCCAGCCCCGCCTGCGTCAGCGCCTCGCCCACCGCGCCGCAGAAGCGCTCGTACTCCACCACGCGCCGCCGCGCCGGCGCGCAGAACCTGGCGCACCTCAGCAGCGTCACAAGTACAGCTAATGTCAGCTCAGTAAGGGCATGCGCACTTCTGAGACTGTGGGTACCTATCATCACTTCATCACCACACACACACACTCCCACAAAGACCGGTCCTGTGTTTCACGCATACAAAGAATAGACTAGTTGACAGTTTACGACAAAACAGTGTAGGGTCTCATCGCCGTACATTTTTCTGTTTACTCTGTAACCTACTTAGACCAACGATGCACGTCATAATTTAGCAGACTTAACCCACCAAAAACATTTCATGTAAAATGTTGCCAAGACGACCACATAAGATTTGCCCTGTGAAAAAGATATCAGATCATAAGTAGAGCCAAGCTTCTGAATCTACACGGCCTAACTCTACCGACCAAAACAAATCACAAATTCTACATATCAGTAAAAATGTATGGCTTCGCCGTTTCGCTACCGTCGTGGAGGTGATGCGAATATTTAGTTTGTGAAGTAAGTAACGAAACAGCCAAGCGATACAACTTTACTGATATGTAGAATTTCTGAAGTTAGGGTCGGTAGAGTTAGGTCGTGTAGATTCAGAAGCTTGGCTCTACATGAGATCTTCTTTTTCACAGGGCATACCTTATGTAGTCGTCTTGGCAACATTTTACATGAAATGTTTTTGGTGGGATTTCAGTTATTTTTGTAAGTTGCTAGGCAGTCTTTTTAGTGTTTATTTTTTTCTTATTTTTTTTGGGGTGTATTTCCTGCACATCAGCAGTGGCGGTTTTCATAGCACATTCTCTGTCTTTGCCTTTTTTCTTTGATGGTTTACTGATTACCATAAGCGATAAATCAGGGCGATATTTCGCTCAGGTTCTTATAAGTACTTATTAATAGGTTTTTTTAGTTACTGTCTACAGTCCCGTGTAAAATTTCATGTCCTAATTCATAAAATTGGTGAAAGTCACATTCAAACTTCCACCCCCCTCCCAATTTTAGGGGATGGGGGGCGAAAGTTATAAGTTTATCTGGGAGCACGGTAGTGTTTTTTGTATACTGAACTTTGTTTACATACCAAATTTCGGCTTTCTAGCACTTCAGGAAGTACCCTAACATTTTGAAGTCTCATACAAACTTACACCCCCCCATTTTAGGGCATGGGGGGCGAAAGATATAAGTTTATGAATTTTTTTGTTGGTTGTATACTAAACTTAAATTACATACCAAATTTCAGCTTTTCAGCCTTCAGGAAGTAGCCAAACATTTTGATGATCATCAGTGTGTCAGTGACGAAATCGGTGTATTTTAGATATCAATAAAATCTATAGTACTAAAGCTATTCAATTGACACTTTGTATGTTTAATTAGTCTATTATTGGTATCATAACCTGAGAATATGAACTATCTGGTACATCGGAAACCAACTCTATGAGGGTTCAAAAAAAACAACGAAACACTTCGAGAAAAGGTAGGTAGTGCCCTTGCGCTTCGCTTGGCTCGTCTTGGTGGGGGCACTACCGTGCCCCCAGATAAAATAACATGGCTAACGAATTTTAATATACCTAGTGAATTAAGTGAACTTGTAACTGTACAGCTATCAACAACGGAGATAAATAATCGCCTTCCACTCTATACACAAACTTAACTATTTAGTGCATCTCAGTGGAATGTGTAGGTACTAACTAACTAACTAACTGATTGAACTTACAAACCTTAACAACAAATGTGTTGTGTCGTAAAGGTTCTGCAGTAAGACTCACACTTCCATGAGCGTGTCCATCTCGATGGGCGTGAGCGAGAGGCCGGCGGATGCGAGGCCGCGGTAGAAGTCTGCGCGCGGGATCACCAGCTCGTTGCGCGGGTCGAACTGCTTCAGGAATTCGCGCGGCCGCACGCCCTCGCGTACCATCTGTAACAGTATAATAATACAACATGCTCGTTATAATGAATGACACATACAATTTAAAAGAGATCAGCTAATGGCGCGAAATTTTCTTACGTTTTTTATCATTTCCATGTTATTGTCAGGATCATAGAAATATAAAAACCTTCTTTCATAAATCTATGGTCAGGATTTATTTTAATCAAAATGTGATTTGCGACGGTAGCAAATATGTATTTAAAGATCCCTGGCGGGTGACCCTGGCGGGTGACCCTGGCGGGTGACCCTGGCGGGTGACCCTGGCGCTTTTGCCTGCGGGGTAATTGCGTAACACACAGTCAGTAGCAATGGATGTCATTTTGACAGTTCAACAACATTCATTGCATTATTTTCGTTGTTGAGCAGACATCATTATGAAGCAATGGATTAGCAATATCCTTCAAAATGCTTCAGATTGTGATTGCTAGTGTGTCACGCAGTTAGGGTGATAAAGCTGTCGAATATCATCTGTTTAATGACATTAAATACTTAGATAGTGAATCCATAGATATAAAAACATTGTAATACCTTTGTGAATTATGTCTTATGTATATACCTTTGTATATACCTTTGTGAATTATGTATTATGTCTTATAATATTCATATTTACCCATTTTAAGTTTTGATGGTGGAAGGTAGGAGGTAGGTACATTTTGCAACGTGACCTCTGCGGTTACAAACTTCTTTTCTAATTAATATGTCTGGTCATCAATCTTTGTAAACAGAATTTTTTAAATTTGGACTTTAACAAGTAAAAAATTTGATGGTTAAAGGAAAAATATTATTAATTTGTAGTTCTGTAGTTAAATTGTGGAATGCAAATAAAGTTTGAGTTTGAGTTTGAAATAGAAATTAATTTTAAAAGTTTTAAGGTTTTTTTTTCAATATTAATGGAGTCCTAGACGGTCCTCAATACCTTATCAAATTGCTGCAAACGTTTTACTACGTAGAATTCGTACACGTTATTCTTCGGATCAGGTACGTACTTTTCCTGATTTGCCCACTCAGCGGAAGTCTTAGCCTTTTCTCTGATGTAGTACCGTACCCTTTTATTTGTCGTAGATGTAGAGTCAGTTATAAAGGGCTGCTTCTGGCCCTTTTCCAGGTACCGGACTATTTACCAGGGTTGCGGTTCTATTGTGTCACTTTTGCCAGCCTCATATAATCCCTAAACTTCGATGATCCACGGCAAAATGAAAGCATACAAGTTTGGCTTTGTAATGTCACAAAAGTAAAATAATTGACCTTGAAGCCTTTAAGTAACTTACAAAAACAACCATACACAAAATTACCCTTACTCGTTTTTGCTGTCACTACTTGCACCCTCCTTTACCCGCAGGAGTAAACAGAACAGTTTTTTGCTGGCACTACTTGCACCCTCCCTTACCCGCAGGAGTAAACAGAACAGTTTTTTGCTGGCACTACTTGCACCCTCCCTTACCCGCAGGAGTAAACAGGACAGTTTTTTTGCTGGCACTACTTGCACCCTCCCTTACCCGCAGGAGTAAACAGGACATTTAGTTTGCTGGCACTACTTGCTCCCTTACCCGCAGGAGTAAACAGTACAATTTTTTTGTTGGTACTACTTACTCCCTTACCCGCAGTCGAGTAAAAAGGATAGTTTTTTTGGGATGAAGTAGTAGGTAGGCTCCATATAAAACTATATGGAGCCTGGTATACTTACTGTCGCGCCATTTTGTTTTTTTTTTTGTCCAAAGTGGCGGCTAAGCATGAAACCTATAAAGAATAAAAAATAAATTATTTCAGACTAAGGTCGATAGTTTGTTAGTATTTTGATGTTAGTAACAATAGTGCTTAGGTATCTAGATTAGTATTGTTAGTTTTCACAAATGAAATTTTATTTATTCAGATCTATGACTGTCGATGTCGATACCCAGTGTCCTTGAAATGGACAGTCCGCTCTGGCAGCGGTCATTCAGAATGCTGTTGTCACTATCAACAAAAATAAATCGATACATAATCGATAATCAAAAATATATTAAAAAATAAAGCGTCACGTTTCCGAGACATTAACGTTCAAGGTTGATCACGTGACATCCATATTTTTTGAACTTGCGTACATCTTGTGGCATAGATGTTTGATTTTATTTTATTTTTATTTTATTTGGAACAACAAACAATTATATAATAAAATATAGAGACATAAAACTTAAAATTAACAATTATGTAATCAGCAGCGTTATTCACAGAATACAAGTAAAATATTAATAACACGCTTCAAAGAGAAGTTAAAGGTACCAAACATATAAATGAAAATAAAACAGTTATTTACTTTTGAATAATTAAAAGTAAGTGCACTGATTATGACACATATTTACCTACAATAATCTAAGAATTAAAGGACAAGATGTCTAAATGTTTGATTGCCTCGTGACTCAAGTTTCGGAATTTTACACGTGTTGCACAGAATAAATCGATGTCAAGAAAGTGTTTATTATAATTGTCAACAAGACGTCGCAACGGAGCTCGAACACCAGCATTTGTTCGACACGCTCTCACTGCAAACAACGGTTGCTTGCGCACTGTACGCAAATGTATTCTTCTGGGAACTAGGTAACAAATTCTGTTGCAAATATCAGTACAGTTGTACGTGTTTCTGCAGAGGTCGTACAGGAGCACAGTCTCCAGAAACAACCGCCGGCCAGTAAGGCTTAGAAGATTATAATATATTTTCCCAGTAAATCGACATAAGACGCAGAAGAGTGAAAGCACCTGTAAGTCATAGTTCTTAAAAATTTATTTTGTACCATTTCTAGGCAGTTAGAATATTGTTACGAGCTTGGGGTTCGTGACAATAAAAACTGCCGATTTAATAACTATAAATCGGGATCTGAAAAGCGAAAACTGTTCATAATCTGACAAATTTTTATATTTTTTTCCACTTTATCCAAGCTCTACACTTGTTCCTAAAAATATGTATGAGAGCCGGTGAAAACCAAACTGGAAACCTCGATGACTTTACTGATGTTAAAGGAATATGTGTTTTGATAACATTAAAAATGATATCGTAAAAGACCTCCAGTGATTCTTCTACATAGCAGTTAAGTAGAGAAGACTCCCAGTTTATTTTCGATAAATCTTGGTTAATATCATCGTAATTCGCTTTATAATAGTTAAATCTTTTAATTGTATTACGTCTCATATTACTGTTTCGTGTTTGGAAGGGATTCAATACATAAAACGGGGGATGATATTGATCAGGAGGCAATAAAAGGTCGTTAGTTTCGCACACTGTGCAGTCACCATTACTGATAAAGAGATCGAGTATATTATTACTTATGTTTTTATGTGTGTTGTACTGAATAGCATTATGTGTGTACAGAAAATGACTCACAACTCCACCCACAGGGATGTTATTTCCGCAGAGCTGACCAAAGGTGGAGTGATTACTGATGTTGATAACCCAATTAAGAGCAGGTAAATTGAAATCACCAATCAAGTAGAAGCGTTCAACGTCAGTATCGTCAAGGTAGGCATCCAACATTTGAAAGTAGGCATCATGGGCAGAATCCGGAGTTTTTGGTGGCACATAAGCTGCACTTATCATATGCAATTTACCCCTATTTATGCTAGGTATCTGAATAATAACATATTCAATGTTGGCATATAAAGCTGCAACAGGGTTGATTCTAACCGCACATAGTGATTTTAGAATCGCTACCAGGGTTCCACCTCCTTCTTTCTTACCAGTGGCTTCACGGTCGCGGTCGCACCTATGTACAGTGTAGCGATCATCAATGAATTCAGCGTCAGATATCTCCGGCGTAAGCCAGGTTTCCGTTAGGACAATAACGTCGTAGCAATTAGCCAGAATATTTACGTATAACGTATGCAGTTTGGTGCGAACTCCCCTACAGTTCTGATAGTAAACAGTAAGAGACTGATCATCCATTACTGAAGAAAGTACTACAAATAAGTATGATGTAATATAGGCAATATAGTGGCACATGAAACAAAAGCTTGAGCATATAGACATAAACCAATAATAACTTAAAGAAGAGTTGCAGTTTGATAAGCATTGAGTGAAAAAAGTAAGCGTATGCAAAGCAATCAATGAGGTAGATAAAATACAATGATAAAATAATAAATATCGGGTATTGGCAAAACAAATATAAGAGAATCGGTAGGTACGGTTTGTAGTCCTGAATGTTGACAGTGTCAATGAGTAGAAACAGAAGACCCAGCTGCTGGCGAGGCGGGTTTAATTTTACCAACGTCTTGCGTAGATTTGATGGCAAATGCTCTCGCTCCTTCCTTTTCTCTAGCAAGAATGGTGCCGTTCTTGACCCACACGAACTTGAAGTTATGCATGGTGGCTGCATTACGACATTCCCGAAATAACTGCTTATTTTTCAGGGTCAAATGTTTATGAACGTAAATGGGTAATGATTAGTTTGTCAGCTATCGATTTATATAGGCTAAATGCATGGCCGTCATTTAGAAAAAAAAAAACAAAATGGCGGACAGGTAGGTAGGTATGCCACGGACCTTCAAAGCCCTTTGAGTCGCTACTCCGTTCGACAGAAATTGACAGCTGAACGCTGAACTGGGACACCAGTTTCAAGAAGTACTACGCCATGTTACATTGGCTTGGCTATTCGATACACAGTTCGAACAAGGGCTGAAGCAGGATTGACTGCACAATGCCAGCAAATGGTCCAAAGTTGACCACAGCTCACCTACAAGACTGACTACAATTTGCCAGGCAACATTTAAATTGGACGTTTGAACAGTGGCTGTTATGTTCTCTGATGAGTGTAGGATGACTCTACTCTATGGTCATGATGGGCGCTCTAGAGTCTAAAAAAGGTCGTCAGAACGATTTCTGCTATGCTACATAAGCGAACGTATTGCTTTTGGAGGTGGATCTTGCATGTTTTAGGGTGCAAAATGTTGGACACTTAAATTTTATTCGTCACTCTGGAGCGAATACCGGTCCGAGATCGAGAGGAATGACAGCTGTACAGCTATACGTCGAAGAAGTGCTGGAATGAAATGTGAGGCCGCTTGCGTTTAGGATCCCAATCCGATTGAGCATGTCTGGGACGAGCTTAAAAGAAAGAGTTCGGGCAAGAAGCCCGGCTCCTACGCGTGCCATTGAATGGAATGGAACGCTATACCCCAAGATTTTGTTGTAAAATTAATACTGTCCATGAAAAACCGATTAAGAGCTGTAATTAGGGCTACGCATACTGTTTTTGATATCATTAGAAAGGTACTGAAATAAAGTTTTAATAAGCATTACTTATTATGTACTACTACTATAGTCCGCGTGGAACTAGTTGGCCGCGCCTTAGGTATGTGAGCGGTGGGACGGAGGGGCGGGGGCGCTTTGTCACGACTCAGTACGTGCGTTGCGAACAATAGGCAACCCTGCCGCTCTTACCCCCGTCCACACCTAAAGGCTCCTGCAAACAGGTGCGACGTGCGACGCGAATCGCGCCTCTTTGTAGGAGCCTTAAGGCGCGGCCAACTAGTTGCGCGCTGATTTTAACATAGATTTTTAAGTTACTTGTAATACTATAATAACGTGCTGTGGCCCTACGATGCATGCCAATAAAAGTTTAAGTATTTTTATTTATTACAATTTTTTAATTAATGTTCATGAAAAAACAGCCTTAACTGAAAAAAGTCAAGGTGTGCGATTATATTGCTCTCAAGTGCATATATATTTCTAACATATAAGTAACAAAACCTGACTTATTTTGAATGATTGTTAGGAAATATAGATCACCAACTCTCAGTCACTAAAGTCACGTACAAACCGAAAAACCGCTAACTCCCAATCTTAGGTTTCCTAAGAACAGCTCCTATGTGATGGAAATAGGAGTTATGAAAATACTTGTATAGTCTGTTCCAAAAGTATCTGATAAAAGTATAAACAAACCCTGTTCATGTAAAATTCTTACGCGATTACACACTGAAAGGTAAAAGTAACACATTTATCTGTATTTAGAAAGATTCAACGTCTCACCACTTTTTCCAACAAAGATTGTTTGAATAACATTTTAAAATTGTGTTAGAAACATTTTTTTTTTGCCTATGCTGTCCCACTCCTGGGCAAAGGCCTCCCCCAAATCCATCCAGGAACTCTTTTCCCGCGCCACCTCGAACCAGTCCTCGCGGAACGCGTCCAGGTCATCTCGCCATCTTTTTCTGGGCCGGCCTCGGCGGCGCCGTCCAACACGCACTGGACCAGCGTGGTGAGTTACGGTCCAATCTCCCCCAAATGGATAGAGGAATAAGAGACAGGCCCCAAGTGCCCGGCGACTCCAGAGATTGTGCTGGCGTGGACGGGTGCGGGCGCAGCCCTGGAGTCAGGGGAGCTAAGAATCTCCGGGTGAGATCGTCTGTTTGAAACATTATCGACGAAAATTTGAGGTTATAAAATTAACCTCAATGTCAAATGCAAAACATGTTTAAGGTTATTTAAAATTAGAATTTCGGGTTTAAGTATTCAAATAATCAAATCAAAGCATCCACAGGTTAGTTTTCTGATCAATTGGTTTACATTTTCACCAGATGCTTTTGGAACAGACATAATATTACAAACAAGAGGTAGCGACCTTGCCCTTGATCTTGGCGAGTATCTGCACGATGTCGGTCTGCAGCGGGTCCAGCCGCGCGGCCGGCGCCCCGCGCGGCGCGGCCGCCGGCCCCGCCACCACCGCGCTCTCCACCGGGCGCTCCTCCATCTGAAACCAACACAATATCTATACTGCTTCTACAAGGATCTTTTGGCGATCGAATGATGTTGACAGGGGGGCGCTGTTATACTTATGTGCAATAATTGGTTTGTGTAGTGTCACTTGAAATGTATAAAAAAAAGATGGCGGCGTTAGTTCCGATTTTGGTTACGACCCAAAATAACCTTGCAGCAATATACACATGAAGCTTTCGCTGGGCCTGATAACGAGGCGCAAAAGGCAATTGAGAGCCGAAATGAGGAGATTTTCATAATCACCAACCGTCATAGCCACCGCAACCGTTATAGCATAATTTGTTAATCTAAAGTGGCAATGGGTAGGGCACATTGCTTACCTACTGAGCAGAGGCCCGACGGAAACTTAAAGTTATGGAGTGGCGACCGTGTATCGGAAGATATTTATATCTAAGGCGTTGTACAGTAAAATAAGGACAAGAAATATCACGAGACAAACAAATTGACAAAACAAGAAACAAAGTAAAGATATAATGCAAGCAAGAAAAAAGTAAAATTATTTAGGTACCTAACAACTTTCATCCAAGAATCTTAAACATTCTCGACACACATCTAACATCTCCCGGCAAACTAGACCCACTTTTGTCTGCGGTGTTGATGTCAGTAGATCATTGAACAATATCGTAAGCGCGCGAGCGAGAGGCGAGGTAGTGCGTGACACTAAGCGTGCTGAAGGTTCGGCCAAATAACGGGTGTCCTCGCGTCTTCACTTGGTGTTTGGACACAACAGGAATAAAACTCCTTAACAGCTGAGCAACAAGTTCTGAGGAATAAGTCTCACCGCGCTTAATACGGCAAGCTGAGATAAGCAAGAAAATGATGGTCACCTCATCAAGCAGGCGCACGTAGCTGAAGCCGCAGTCGTCCAGGTAGCGCGCCTCCAGCGCCCGCACCTGCGCCGCGCTCGGCAGCACGCCCAGCCGCGCCAGCACGCGCCGCACCGCCGCGCGCGACACGTGCCCGTTGTTGTGTCTGCGGGGGAGGGGGAGGGGTAGTAGGTAAGACTGGCTGTGATCACTGGGGTGCTGCTTTTGGTGACAGGTCGTCTTGCAGACCAAGCCCGCCGCTAGCTGCTACAGTGCCCGCGTGCAAAACAGACATGCCGTCCTCACCCCAGCCCTATTTTCGGCTCGTTCCACTAAAATCCCCTAGACCAGTCCCCCAAGGGACTACACAGCACTCAATGTTCCACTACGATGCCCTAGGGGATCATATAAAACCCCAATTTCCTTTTGAATCCCCGAATTGTTTGAGAATCTTATTATATCTAAGGCTAAAAGTGTCGTGGTATTTTTTGTCTCCGACTAACCGTTTATCGTAAAAACGATGTGGAAGGGATCCATAGGTTAGGTTAGGTTAGAACTGTGACCAACTACGCGCGAGCCGAGCGAGCGAAGCGAGCGGTGCCGCGGCAGCGGCCGGCGAGCGCTTCCTCGAAATTGGTCGCGAAATTTTTCTAAGTATTTTTTTTATATAACACGACACTCCGACCTGAATTTCATTCAAAAAATCACTCAATCAAAAACAAAAATCACTCAGTAAATGTTTCTTTCTGAGTATGAGTGAAAATATTCTAGTAATTATGTTTATTTGTTTATTTTTTTTATTACACGAGTGTATATCACATATTATTATTTTGTAAGCGGCTCTTTTATTTAGAAGGGACTATAAAGGAATAGCATTTATTAGTACTTAGAGAATCCCCAACATAGGGGATCGTAGTGGAACATTGAGTGCCCTAGGGGACTGGTCTAGGGGATTTTAGTGGAACTAGCGCTATTTTCCCTGACTAAGCTTGTACAAAAGACAGAAAAGCCTTTCAAGGCCGAAACGAAAACGTCACTTTGTTAAATCTGACTACAGGACCAAATCTTAAGCCCAGAAGAATGCAACGCAATCTCTTAAGATTTTATTGATATCTTGACTAGGAGCATGCCAAGGAGATTGAAAGCAGATCGCAGATCTAGAGCGGACAACGCAAGTAGTGATTATAGCCCACGTTATAGCCTATTCTAAGCATTTATGAAATAAATGAATAAGATGTTAAGTACAAAAATGTTTCTTTGCTTTAGATTTTTGAAGTGAAAACTTCTTTAGCATCGTTGTGATTTGAAATTTTATGAAACGAAAAAGCAACAGTAAAAAGAGACAATATAAGATTTAACGTGGGAGAAAATGAGATAGGAAGCATTATACAGTGTTTTTGTTTTTTATTATTACAAATGACATCACATTTAATCCTATGCTACTAATTGACGATGATGATGATGATGAAATTCAAATTTTCCTACGTTTTTTGCAATTTGCTGGTCAGTATCAAGTTGTACGTCGATCAAAATATAATTCGCGGCCGTAACAAATATGTATTTACAGAATTATAATCATTAAAGTCAACACAACTCTCTAAGACCACGTAAACTCCAAAGAATGATGATTTCATGAAACAGTTATTCTTTGGACTTACGTGGTCTTAGAGTTGTGTTGATGACTTTAATGATTATAATTATGTAAATACATATTTGTTACGGCCGCGAATCATATATTAATCAACGTACAACTTAATACTGACCAGCAAATTGCAAAAAACCTAAAAAAAATTGAATTTTTGTCATTTGATCGTTTGTTTTTCGACGTTTGCAATTTTAAGTCAACGAATAATAAGCAAAATGGAAATTCATGAATTTTATTTGTCACAAATATCCATGATATTTTGTTCTATATCTACACTTTTTGCTGCGTTCCTCTAAATTTATCCATGAGTGTATTTAACACAATATATTTGATAATAATTATCATTAGGTAGTGCCTTTTCACACGTCCCGGTTGCCGGGTAGCCGACTGTCCGGTAACACATTCAGCTTTCACACGACCCGATTTTGTATCCAATAGCGTCTAGAACGTCAAGGCGTCAACGCGAGTAGGTACCTACAGCTACAGTTGCGTAGTGACTACATAATTTTATACATAATTTAATTTTCTCTCTTCTCTAAATGGAACGTGAACGATCGATTGCAATGTTGATTTTGTACCGAAGATATCGCCGCTTGAAAAGGAAGTCAAGAAATTATTGGGTACATCCGATTAGCATGAAAAGAGAACAGTGTGGAGCATTCCTTATTTCCACACCTACTAAAAGATGAAGAGAGGTGTTCAAGTACTTTCGAATGTCAATATCCTCTTTTGACTAGTTACATAACAGTTTGAAAAAAAAAAAAAAAGAATCGAATTAAGTAGACCTAGGAATTATCGACACAAGGGTGTGAGACAAAACGAGGTGACTTGCGCCCTGCGTGCGCGTCCTCCCTCTGTGGTTGTACGTGAGCGACTGGCCACCGGTGCGTACGTATGAAAGCATGTAGGACATCCATACACTACTGTGCGTCCGGCTGCCGACAAACCGGTAGACGGCGACGGAACGCCCAGTGGTGGATCCGGCTCGTACCCGGCGATCGCTTGCCAGGCAAACTACGTACGTGTACGAGTACGTGTGAAACCTAACGTACATGGCTATACACTTCGCCGCCGGGTACCCGGCACCGACTACCTGGCAACCGGGACGTTTGAAAGGCACTAACAAATGCAATTATGTTAATGTGTAAAACTTTTAAATTAAGAAATGAGTTTCATTATCAAAAAGTAAAATACTCTAAAAGAGTATTAATTAGGTACTTTTTAGTTAGAATAAATGCTTGACAACACTTACTCGTAGGTCCTTATACCTACGTTATTATGAAATTGGCGTTTTGTCGAACTGGCCACTTTGATCTCAAATGTCTGCAATTTTGTAAGGAATTTCAAATTCAAATTTAGTCTTGTGTATTTCGTGTTTAGTGCTTCATTTCTTTTCGCGCCTTTTGATTTTTCTTTGACATCGTTCTGATTATAAAGGCTCCAGCGCTGCAGAAACAGCTCGAAGGAGTAATAATGTGTATGGGGAAGCTACTGTAAAATAAAACACGGTATGTTCTTAGTTCCAACGTTTTTGTTGTAGAAATTTTGACCTACAGAACAAACCTCGTGGACGGCCGGTAGTTGACAATGAAAAATTTTAAGCGATCGTGGAAGCGGATCCATCGCAAACCACGTATAAGAGTTAGCGGCAGGCTTCGGTGTGAGTGATAAAATAATTTAATTCATTTGAAACAAATTGGGTAAGAGAAAAAGCTCGAAAAATGGGTACCGCATGAATTGTGTGAAGCACACCAACAAACAAGCCTCGAGTGCTGCGTTACGTTACTCAACCGTCAAAATAACGAGCTTGACAACAGACGGTCGCTAAATTGCGATAGGGATGTCTCCGACACCCACCAAACTCCCCGGACTTTGCTCCAACAGATTCAGGTCATGTGGTGCTTACCTTTAAGCTCCTAATTGTTGCACTGTTTAACTTTTAAATGCAAGTTTTTTTTAAAGATGCCTGCTGTGTAATGCCTGTAGGGGAAGACAAAATAAACGATGGATGGACTGTGTGGAAGATGGTATCGCTAGAAAGGGCATGTTGCGCTGACCCCAAATAAATTGGGATGAGGGCAAGAGGTTGGCGATTTTGAGTAGTGTAAGCGTCGTTGGTAGCCATAAATACACAGTGGTTTGGTACTGACTCGTCGTGGTCGCAGAAGGCGGGGCGCAGATCGATGGCGCGCTCGGTGCAGGCGGCGCGCACGCGCAGCAGCGCGGCCTGCGCGGCGTCCAGGTCGCGCTCCGCCTCGCCCTCGCCGCGCTCGGCCGCCGCGCCCAGCGCCGGCAGCGCCAGCACGGCCGCGCGCGCCGCGCCCGCCGCCGCGTCCGGGTGCTTCTCCAGCTCCTTGATCGTGAACACTGGGGAACGACCACCCCACGCGACAATTGCGTTAAATTAATGGACACATCGCAACTAAAGTGACACGCTGTATACAGAGTCAAATTAAATGAGCTAGCGAAACTCCGCAGACGTGATGGGTATCGATACCTAAACAGGATAAAAACAACCGATCAAGTGCCAGTCGGACTTGCGCACCGAGGGTTCCGTACAAATTTGTAGGGATATAACTGTCGCAGGTTTTTGACAAGATCGGGTTTTCATTAAAAACCTAGGCTTTTGATTAAGTACCGGAAGAAGACAAAATTACTACTTTATGTTTTCATAAACCTGAGAAAATCCAGTTTTTTGATCATAAACATGAACTTGTTTAGGTTTATGATAAAATATAAGCTCTTGACGCGATCGAATGGAAGATTTCGGTTGAAATGTATGCAAAATTATTAGATAACAGTTTTCTTTTATTTCAAATTATTTTTAACATTTCTTGAGGCAACCTCAATTAGTGGAGAACCAATATGGATTATGTCAAATCAATTCATTTATTTTTGCTAACGTGGGTAGGGGTATAGTGTTATACATGTTTTGATAATGTTCTCCATGCTCTGCCGTCACTTGGGCATGCAAAATTTACACATAAATTACAACCTACTATCAAAATACCATGCTGAATAACAATAAATATTACAAAATTATTAAACTGGAAAATCATTTTAACCATTTTTTTTATTTATCACACACGTCACACACACATCAAACATATTTTTTTTAATGTATGTAAGTTCATAACAAATAAATATTTAAAGAAATAGCAACCAACATTGTTCTTATCATAAAACTAATCCAGTCTAGGTTTTTGATCAAAAAACTTGATTTTCTCAGGTTTATACATAAAGTAATAATTTTGTCTTCTTCCGGTTCTTGATCAAATACATGATTTTGTCATAAACCTGCGACATAACTACAAAGTTAAGGTTTTCGGATTTTTTCCTTTACTTGTACTACATGACATTGCATCTTGCCAAAATTTCATGATTCTAAGTCAACGGGAAGTACCCTATAGGTTTTGATTTCCATGAGAGTGTCAAAATACATAATTATGTGGCATAAACGGAAGATAAACGCCCGCCCGTAACTTTTGATTGCGTTGACTTAGAAGTTTGATTTTTTCACTGCTTCAAGGGATTGCAGCCTTGAGTATTTGATATTAATTTCAATTTGTTAACTCAACGCGTTCATGGGAAAAAGGTTCTTGACCGTTGAGTCTTGCCCACAGACGAACCTCTCAGGGGCAGTCTCCGAGTGATTGAATGATTAATCAACAGTCAATCGCAGCAGCAGTTTACGTGCGCTTGACAGTTTGTCACATTGATTTTGCAATAAATTTTCGTTTGAGAAACTGGCCCTTAATAATACAAGATAGACCTTGATCGCAGTCATCCTCGAAGGTGCGCCAGCAGACGCGTTCGGTGTCGTTGGGGTCGAGGTAGTGGCGCATGACGCATAGCAGCTCCTGCTGCGACAGCACGGCGCCCAGCCCGAGCGCGTCCAGCGCGCGCCGGAACTGCTGCGGGGCGATGCGGCCCGAGTTCAGCGGGTCGTAGTCCTGCGACCAGGAGGACAACGTCAACACTTGAGAGAACAGAATTTTATACAAGTACGTATGTACAGTACACACATACATAAACTCACGCCTTTATCATATGGGGGTATTCAGAAATTACAGAACGCCACCTGCTACAATCCTTTCAGACTCCTTTAAGGTCATAGCACACGTATCAAATCGGAAAGGGATCGGCACCGTATCGGTTTCGCCTCGCCGTCAAACAGGCGTCAACCTAACGTAAGCACGTAACCAAAGCGGATCAGAAGCTCCGATACGTCGACTCGGCTACGGCTAGGCGACACCGCGCTTACGGCTCGCCGATCGCTGGTTGATGGTGCAGCAGGCAGGCCGGAGGGGTGAGAGGGGCAAGGGTGGACGAAGAGACGTAAACTCGGGTACGGAGAGACGTAGCGCGGGGACGACGAGCCGTAATGCACCGCACCGCGGTTCGTGAGCTTGTCCCGAGGCGACGCGATTACGTTACGTTTCCGATTAGTGTGCGTTGCAGTAGGGAGTTTCATACAAAGAATACTTAACGGCTCGAGTTGATACGGTGCCAATCCCTTTCCGGTTTGATACGTGTCCTATGACCTTAAATCGTTAACGTTCATAAATTTGATCACACACGCACGCCGCGCGCCGGGTGCGAGTACTAAGCACCCTGCCCTGTAAAAACTTTTTGTTAGTCGCTGTTCATTCATCCCCCAACTTGACAAAAACATCTTAACCAACTCTTTTCCAAAATGGTGTGGTCACTGCATCTTCTTTTAAACCGCACGTTGTCTCACCGCATCATTCCTCAGCCTATCATAAGTACAAATGTATGTAAATATATTCGTATTATATGTTTCATTTATTTAAGTTTTTTGTTTTATGTATTTTATTTTTGAAGTGAAAACTTCTTTAGGCGCGTTGGGCATTTTTTGAGATGGGAAAAAACCACTGAACTCGCGACACTGTTACGGTAACCGACACCGCGCGTGTTTTATTTATAAGAAGATTAAAAAAAAAAAAATCACTTCTGTCGGCACTCTCGGAGTGCCACTGTTTTTTTCTACTCTTACACGGTGTCGTCCCTCGTAGGTTTGGCCTTATTGGACTATATACCTACCTGTGTGTGTTCCCAATGTACCCATCCCTTTAGTTTCCTGACGCTTCCATGACGATGTTCTCAAGTACTCAACTGTACTCTTACTTAATGCGTCAACTAAAATAAATTCCTTTCCTAATTCTTTTCAAAAACCAGAACATTATAAGTACAACTGTCACAAACCCTGAGGAACTCCGAGACCCTGAGGCGTCTCTGCATGACATGCTGCTGGACTCTCAGCATGAGATCGATGAGCTGCCTCGAGGGTCGCGGCTGTGACAGCGCCGGGTGGAAAGTCTCCTGGAAGCCCAGGGGGTCCGTGGACAGACCAGCCTCCACCTCCGGGCGGACCAACTTCGGCAGCGTCGTGTCGATTATAGCACTCGGGTTGAGGTACTCCTGCACAACACATGTCAACCATCAGTTATAAACATGGGTGCCGACATAAAGAAACTAACAGTTCGTAAAACCAGAAACACAAATAAAAACGAAAATGTTTGAACAACAACAGTGTGTGTCTCTCGGCTGCGTCAAAAGGTCCATTTCATGAATGCCAGACAGATGCTGCTGACGCTGGTGACATAATATAGCTATACCTAAGCACAGTAGGTATATAGGATACAGACAGGCAGACAACAGGACATGCTGCTGTGGAATCTGTTGCGCAAACAGTTATAAACAAAAGTGCGAAGATCCCACACTACCTGTCCCAGTCCCTGGATGCCGTGCTTCTTGACCTCGTCCACCGCCTTGAGGAACTCCACGTAGTCGATGGTGTACGAGTCCTTGATGAACTTCCGCACCAGCAGGTTGAAATCCTCGGCCGTCACGATCACGCCGATGTAGTTGAGGATCCGTGCAAAGTGAGCGAACGTTATCCTTCCGTCGTTCTTAGCGACCTGCCGGGTGGAAGTTGTCAATATGTTATAGTCCACATCATTTCCTAGTGTTCTGAAGATTGATCTGTTTTCAAATATGAAGTCTACTTGTAATATTGTTTGCTGCTCATTTGGTCAACCAAGCACAATTATGGTTTTGTACAAAAAAGAGCTTTGTTAAAATGTTGGGAGTATAGTTAAGCCTTTTATATCTGATGAACATACCAGCTCGTAATCCTGGAAGTAGGGCTTGAGTGGCAGGTCCCTGGCAGCGATGGTGGCGAGCAGGCAGCACAGGCGCCGCAGCTGCCACTGGTCCAGCTTGTGGCACTCAGGCTCGGGGGGCGGCGGGCAGGCCTCCAGGATGCAGTCAGCGGAAGTCTTGTCGCGACCGCCCGTGTCTATGGGGTACAAAATTTGGTGTAATTACTTTCTTTATGTCAGTCTTGAAATCGGTTGAATATGTGATGCGGAGGAATGAGGATAGGTAAAGTCGTGAGCAAAGTTTTGAGTATGAATGTGGATGACTATAAAAGAAGACCAAAGAAACGATGGATGAACTGTGTGAAACATAATATGGCTAGGTGACTACCGAGATGACGATTAATAGAGAAGTATGGAAGATAAAGACATGTTGCGCCGACCGCGAATGAATTGGGATAAGTGCAAGAGAAGGGTGATGTAGATGTAGCAAGTGCAAGCGAAGGGTGATGTAGGTGTAGTAAGTGCAATAGAAGGATGATGTAGGTGTAGTAAGTGCAAGAGAAGGGTGATGTAGGTGTAGTAAGTTCAAGAGAAGGGTGATGTAGGCGTAGTAAGTGCAAGCGAAGGGTGATGTAGGTGTAGTAAGTGCAACAGAAGGATGATGTAGGTGTAGTAAGTGCAAGAGAAGGGTGATGTAGATGTAGTAAGTGCAAGGGAAGGGTGATGTAGATGTAGTAAGTGCAAGAGAAGGGTGATGTAGGTGTTGTAAGCATTCATTAATGCTCCTCAAACAGGCGCGACGCGCGACGCGAATCGCGCGCGACACAAAGGCACCGCTCGTTGCGCGACTTGCGGAGCCTTTGTGTCACGCGCGATTTATCGTGTGTCGCGCTTGTTTGAAGTAGCCTTGACATGTCTATATAGTTTTCGATAGTGAAACATCATTTTTCAGACTTCCATCATTTTTTATTTTTTTATTTTTAAGTTTAATGAATGGTGCAATACTTGCGCGTCAAATTATCACCTATACTACATACAATATTATGCCCTCGATCCGCCTCCATGTCTTTTTTGACATGGAGAAAATGCCGCACTCGTGTTAGCAGCTGTGACAGCTTTTCCCGGGATGACATTTGACAGAAGCTCGGGATTGTTACAAGTCAATTAGGTGCAAGTGAACCCGTGTGAATAATTTGGAGCTGGAATTAGGGCATGCCCGTGCGGGTAACTGACGATTTTACGCTTCGCCGATAGCGCAGGGCTGAGATATGGAAATATTGTCTATTTTATGTATTGTTTACAACAATATTACGAGTAAGTGGCTAATAAGATTATTTTTTGCGAACGCGAGAGTTTTTTGCGGGCTTGTGGCTAAGTAATAACAGCCGCACGGGTCGATCGATCAGGTTAAGCTACACTTGCCGCGGTTGGTCCGTGGATGGGTGACCATCTTCACATACCAAGGTCTCTCCGTGCCTCGGAAAGCACGTTAAGCCTTTGGTCCCGGCTGTCATTCGTGAATCTTTGACAGTCGTTACGGTTCGTCAGAAGCCCGAAAGTCTGACAACCAGTCTTACCAAGGGGTATCGTATTACCCAGTAACTGGGCTGTGGAGGTCAGATAGGCAGGCGCTCCATGTAAAATACTGGTATTCAGCTGCATCTGGTTAGACTGGAAGCTGACCCCAACATAGTTGGGAAAATTGCTAGGCAGATGATGATTTTTGCGAACGTAAGACAAAAATATCTTTGATCTTCTATACATATAAATAAATAAAATTAAAATGTCTGTTTGTAATGTCAAAACAACAGCTTTTAACTAAATGCATAAGAAAGTATAGACGGTGGTACTAAGTGTAACAAAAAACAATTTTAAAATTTATGGTTTGTCTGTTTGTTCCAGCTAATCTCCAATCCTGCTAAACCGATTTTATGGGACTATTGCTGGTAGATAGATAGCTGATGTTATAATGAGTAATACTACTACTACAGTAGTAGTAGTAGTGTTACTCATAACATCAGCACACTACTTTACACTACTACTTTTATTGTAGAAAAATAATTAGGTATCCGCGCAAAAAATTAAAACTCGTGAAATCCAATTTGTTTTCCGACATGCACACGAACGAAGTCGCGGGCACAGCTAGTCTTATTAATTATTATTTTTCGGCTTTGACATATCTCGGGAACCTGGGGTCCCGGACCTTTGCAAGGTGTACAAGGGACTGAAGCCAACTCGCAGAGGTCCCTTAGACAAGTGTAAATGATGAGGAGGCACTAACCGACGATAATCCAAGGATAACCCACGGTTGGTGCAGGACTGTTGCAGAACATGGAAACAAAATATATTGACTATGTCCCCTGCCTGACCAAGGATAATATAATATTCACAGATAAAATGGCAGGGGGCGACTTGCAAACTCAGTAATGGTCCTCCGGAAACCGTCGCTAGCATATAGTGACGTAGCGACTAGGGGCTAACATGTCCTAAGTGTTTGAGAAGTGGAGAGATATTCTACGGCTGTCAGAACAATCCCAGAGCTCAGAAGACAGTCAAGATCCCTACCAGAACTTACTGGAATACTTCTTTCCCCCGAGCACGTTTGATCCTGCGAATCTCTACTCCAGCCGGCCAAAAAAGACAAGAATGAGGAAGGAGCTCTGCTCTTCGTCAGTTTTCACTCCAGCCGGCTAATAAAGGCTAGCCAGAGGTGAAGAATAAGACTTCCCACGGGAGATAAAGTCCGTGGGGTCGCTACTGCCCAACAGCTCGCCACATGCTGCCCTGCCAGGCGGGTTTATGTATCTCTCTTGGTGTGGCTCTTCACCCTAGACCTGTTTCGGCAAAGTAATCTCTACTGGTACATATCCAGAGTTCAGAAGCGCGCAAGCCGCACCATGACGTCAATGTCATTATTATAAAATAATTAGGGGTAAGAGGTAATTTGAAAGGATTCTATTTGCGTAGAGTGTGCGGGCCGGGTATGGCCGTCAGCTCGGGGTGGGTCGTCGCCTAGTATTGATTGCATGACCTGGTTACTGTTGCTAAATAAAACCAAACATTTTCTGCCTCAATGTGTAAGCTCTGTCGTTTCCATGCAGCCTTGTATGTATGCAAAACATCTAAATCCTGACCACAACAAAAATGATTTTAATTTCTCAAAAAACTTGCCAGTCTTTTAACATAATGTTTTTGGCCATAACTTATTAAATAGGTGCTCTATATATATATCATAGAGTATAGTGAATGTAGGTCACAATGTTATAGTAAGTGGTTAATGGTCAGATAAATTATTAAAAGGACTGAGTTGCAGATATCTTGCAACACTTTGAACAAACTAAATCAAACAAAATATTATTTGTGACAGTTTACTTAAGTACCAGAAAAGAAACATGGTTATGGCCATTGACTGGTAAGTATCGTGTACAGTCAACCGCAAAACCATGGTAACAAATTGACTTTAACGGTACTTTTATGTCGTAGAGTTAAGGATTGTTTTTGTGGCTCAAGGCTCACTGCTGACGTGCAGATGACCGTACTATCTGATCCAAGTGTCAAAGTGGTTGACCGACATTTGGCTCTCTGAAAAGACAAAGTGCTGCGATACATTCCCGGACTAACTGTAATGGCATTACTATTAAATATTAAATGCAAAGAAAAAACTGTTTCTGGTGGTCCCATAATGTGGAAAGTCACGGATACATAAAATATTGAAAACGACCAATTGGAACCGTGCACCTAGCTTCTGACGTTTCTTAGGTGCCCATTTAGGTTTATTTGATTTCGAAAGACTTGTGTAATTACGTTATAAGTCAGCAAGGCGTAGGTGAATTAGTTTATTATTATACCCACACTTCGACGCAAACAAAATTGTAAACGATGTTTAGAAATCTATGAGGCATTTTTTTTTTGACAACTAACAAATATTGCCCTTGATAGGATATGCAGGTAATTTGCATATTTGACCCTAAGAGTACAACTGTCGATTGGTGCAATAATACAGGAGCAGGGCTTAGGTACAGTACGCCACCGTTATCGTGGCTTATCACAATCATCACCATCATTCATACTTGTCTGACTGCCGTTTTCTACAAGTCGATGTACAGAAGCCAGCACATCAAGCTACCACAATCTATCAAATTTCTTTAATAGATTTTCAACTTTATCGCTAAAGCATAAGGTTCAAAGATGATTGGGAAAATTTGACAGTTTCGGGTAGCTTAATGTGCTGGCGTCTGTACCTTACTAACGTCTACTGTATGTTGGGTATTTTAGTATTTAGTATAGCAACACCAACATTAAAAATGTAAACAATTATGTTATCTGTGGCAACACGTCCTTCCAACTGTGACACTGGTCCAATTTACATGCTCTGTGGTCCAATACACGTGAAAGTACTCGTCCGCCGTTTTATTTAATCTACCTTGGAACCAACGCTGCCAGCACCTCATCAGCATCCATCACAATTAGGTACACCGCTGCACGCTGTAGATGACAGTAGGGAATGTTGAGGGCGACAGGCCCGCCCCCGTCACATGGGACTTCAATATAACTGGCGAAATGTGGGAGTACTATAGGTATAGGTCTGCCCTTAATCTATCCCTTAAGGGAATGCAGGTGTGACGCTATGTATGTAGTTGAGAGAGGAACTGCCTCACCTTCGCCATGTATGATCTGGCAGAGCTGGTGGTACAGCACGCGGCCATCCTGCGCGCGGAAGTAGTCGGCCAGCTGTGAGATTTCGGAGTCCGACAGCCCCACCACCGAGCGCAGCGGCCCGGCCAAGATCGACACGAACTTCGACTCTGAAACCAGTGAACACATTCATAATCATAATGATTTATTTGCAATAGGTATTGGTTCAATGTAGATCTTAGGTAATACAATTATTTTCTTTATAGATACTCGTACATTTATATTACCTATCTATTCAGAGAGACCTGCAAACTATATAATGTAAATAATGCTGAGTTATTATTAGTTATGTCCGATGGCATGCTGTAAATTCACATGCTGTAGTTAATTATTTTCACTATACATAGCCATTGTTCATTAACATCAACATCACAATATATTTTGTAACAACACTATTTAAAAGTTCATTTACAGAAATCGTTTTTCTAGCAGCCATAACTTTCATTAAAAAAAATTGGCTACTTGGTTTATTCAGTTTCGGAGACTAAAAACACGAAAACATCCTCCAACGGTCTCATCATTAATTCGAAAGACGTCCCCGGCCGGACATAGGTCTTCTCCCCTAAGCATTATAAGGAGGTTTATATAAACACTTTTACATGTCAATAATATTCAAAAAACTAGATGTAGTCGGTGTTTTCTAACCCACTAGGTACTCTGAGAAAAAACACCGAAACAAATTCAGACGTCTCTTTTACAATCCAGAATCTTAGTCAAATCATGTGAGGACCATTTAGATTAGTTTGAAATGGTCTTTTGAGGAAAGAACCACACAGATTTGAGTGGATCTGTCCAGACAGTGCACACATTTGTATCAGTCATCATGCGTGTTTCGATTGTGACAAGAAAGCCTAGAGCTGGAGAATCTGTTTCGTCAAGTGGTTTCAGGTGTTTCTGCAGGTGCTCTACAAGCATGTTGGCAATAAGCGGTACCTGATATCAGGGAGTTGCCCTCAGGGTCGAGCGGCCGATACCAGTCCCACAGGTTGAGGCCCACGCGGAAGGCAGCCGCGCGGATCTTGTTGCAGGTCTTCCAAACATCTGCGAGCCGGACTATCTGTAGCACAACAAGACAATATAAGACTATTGTAGTATCACTTCAGTATTGCAGTACATTTTCCTCACTTTTATCAAGTCGTGTGTCGGGTATCATAGATCTATGTCGGGTACGGTCACGTTCACAAACATGGACTGCTAATGAATGCCAGTTTAATAATACCTGGTTTTTAAGGTCCTGGATGAACTCTCAATTGTTAAACATTCGAAAAAGTTATCAATTCAAGCTAAATATCTACCGAAACAAGACTTCGAATCGAACCAATAGCACTATTAAACAAATAAACTCCAGAAGTCAGAAACCGACAAACTGGGATATCTACGTTACACATATATCAGCCTATATAATGTTCCCACTGCGGAGACACAGGCCTCCTCTCACTGAGACGGACTGGGCCGTAATCCACTACGCGGGCCCAGTGCGGGTTGGTAGATGTAAACATCGTGAGGAAATCGGCATGTCTGACTTCACTGTTTTTGAGAGCAGTGGTGATACAATAAATTATTTAGACAAGGTAAAGTGCCTGCCTGGGTTCAAACCCACGACCTACAACTCGTAAGTCGGGGCCGCTACCACTGCGCCACCGCTGCCGTCAACACTGCTGGTTACACATGTTTGTACTATTTACTAGTATTATTAGGTTGCTTTGTGTTATTTTGTTTTGTAAATAAATATTTTCTGTATGTTGAACCTGATGGGCGCGAAGAGTTGCCCCGCACGGAACAGCACATCAAATTCGTATATTTCTTGCCTATGTATGGCCTATAATAATTACAATATTTAATACCTACACACAGTACACATTTACACACAACTTACTATTTGCTAATAATCACACCGTTACTAACCGTGTCATGCATTTTGATGGGTTTCCTAATTAGCTTCTATAATTATTTTATGTACAGCTCTGTGAAAATCGTTACTTGACTCAATTTAAATTTAAAATATGTATTTTGGCAATTATTTCAATGATTTGTTTGTGTGCACACAAAAATTTATTTACGTTTGATAGCAGAGGCACTGCAACTGTCAGGATGGTGGCAGATTTATTTTTTTATATTCGAATTTTGAACTTACTTTCAACTATAAAACGAGGTTCACGTCTCCGCGCACGAACCTATTTAATTATATTTAAGGAAAACAAAGGATTAATTTAGTTTAACTGGGGATTACCGGATTTTAACATAATACCTACTATTATAAGACTGCTAGATTCCAAATGCACTACAAATCACTACAAATTACATAAGCGAAGCTGACATAGAGTCCAACCGCCGCGATCTATTATCAGCGGCGGTCCTAGAATTTTTTTAGGTGGTGCAAAATCTTAAATTGGCGCCCCTCTATGTATCATATCATATTCCTATGATACCTATATGCATATGCAGTTGCTTACGCGGATTAATCCGATATTAAATAGACTAGCTGTGCCCGCGACTTCGTCCGCGTGGACGTACTTAGAACCATATCAGCGTGTTATTACAGGCTGATATGGACAAACTAAAGTTTCGTTGCCTTCGCACGATCACACACTACAAAACAACACAAACGAAAGGCGCCAGAGGGGTAACGTAAGGAAGTGAGAGGGGCTTAGCTTAGTTCGCGTAGCTTCGGATCGGCCTACACAACCAATGTAGTTTGACTTAGCTGGGCTATCATAGTTTGTGGTGCACGCACTGTATGTATGAAAAACTGGCTCAACTATGCGAGCTAAACCAAACTAACTTGGTTTAGCTGGCGGTGTACGATCGGCTTTAAGCGGGTAGCAGACCAAGAGCTAAGTTAGTCTAGCTTAGCTCGCACAGCTGATGTAGTTTTTGATACTTGTTTACAGACCGCAAACTATGAACAGAAGTTTATAGTAAGTTACTAACTGAGGTGCCCGGTGGTCGCATTTCGGTTGATTTCAGCGCCTCTCCCACGACGGCGCCCTACCATCGCACCGCCCGCGCGCCCTTGGCCGCTACTGTCTATTATGCTAAAGCAAAGTTGTTATTATCTTATTTGAGCTATCGAGCCCGCTGATTTCAGATGTAATTAATTATTTTATTTGGTAAACAGGTACAGTAAATTTATTAAGCCAATGTTCGAGCTACATTGCTTGTTAGATTATGTATTTAATCTGTTCGATAAAAAGCTGTTAAGCAGACAGAATTATATCTTCATTAATCAGTAATGACTTTTAGTGGCAGGTTTTATTCATATGTTTAGGCTCTTTAGGGCACAATTATAAATTCCACTCATCAATCAATTTGTCAATGGGACTAGGCACGTCGGTACCGGTCCGTTACGTTACACTCCCATTTTATATAGCGCCGACGCTTTCCCCGAACGTGTATACATTGCAGAGTATATAAGGTGGTCGGAAGAAGGCGTAGGTAGTTAGAGAGAAATGGATTGGGGGTGTAGTATAGAGTTATGAGGCTGAAAGGTCGGAGTTATCACAGCACATGCGCGGAGGTTCGCGGGCGGCCGATGACGTCAGAGGGATCGATCGCGTTGCGCGGCTCGCCTCAGCTCGGCCGCTCCTGTCAGCTCCGGAGCACGTGAACAGACCCTGACTATGCGGCCACACATTACATAAGGCCACACCACGTGCCTTCATGTCCGGCAACCACCCATGTGCGGGCTAAGCTTCAGGACCAGGAATAGCCCTTCGCAGAAAACCTCCCTCCGATGGGGCGACAGTTGCCCTCGGAGACTGAGCAGTAACACCTGGGTCTAGTGAGGGGACAGTGTTGTGTGTAGTTGAACTGTGCTGGTGGGACACATGGGAGCCGAGTGACGTGCCCAGTGCGTCGTGTGGCCACACATAGCGTTTTATTGAACGAAAAGTAAGTATTGACAGTTTTTAAACACCTATCTATGATGTACAGTCACGAACATAAGTATGTATACACTTGGCTTTATTCAAAGACGATTTTCTCCTTTAGTTTTGAATTAACTTTTATGTTATTACAAACAACGTATTTTCGAACCCATAGGTTTGTGTAAAGTGTCGTATTTAAATGTTGCATTCGTTATTTCACGAAAAATTGAAAGTTACCAAGTATTGACATATTAGTGCTCGTGACTACACACTATATTACTTAATAACGAAGAAAGTTAAAGGTCTATCTATTCTATGTGCTGGTTGACTCGTGTAGAAAACTGACTATTAATCACAACATTCATTCTCTCATACTGTAAAAGCCAAAAGCAGCATTTTATCAGTGTACCTTGTACATTTAGCCAGGTAGGCCAGGAAGATATTGTGCCTTTACTTGTGTTAAACTGTGACTACCATTATGTACCGTCTTACCTTTCTGTATATTCAGTATTCCACGTTAGTTATAAAACCTTTAATTACAAATTAAACGGGCAGTAAGAAAGCTGAGACATCAATGATCGAAATAGAAACATGATTGCTATTAGTAAACCGTTTGGCTATACAGTAACTACTATGTTGATTCTTTCAGCCCATTTATGTTAAGTAATTGTGTATCCAGGACTGGCAGACGATTGGCTATAAAAAGATAACTAACCTAGACCATATAACTATAGGATACAAGAGACCTCACGAAGAACCGGTCATGAGGGAATATTAGCATTGTAACCGGAAAATGGTGATTGCAGTTTGATGCTGTCAATATTCTTTGCCATAAAATGAATGTTAAATTTTTTTAACGTAGATAATAAACCTTTATTTCAATCAATCGGTGGTAATCGTAACACTATACAAGCTAACATTAAATATAATTATGTAAAAGTAGGTACCTATACAGAAAAAGAAAGAGATGAGCTCATTGGGCATAAAAAAATTCGCATCACTGTCAATGGGATCAGTGCCGAAAAGGCTGGCAGCATTGACACGTTGGATGGCAACGCTGGGTCTTTGGCCTAAAAATAGGCCAACCTTCTGGTCACGCGAAGAGTCGAGCAAACAGATTGTGTACTATTCCGATTTCTTGAGAATGCTTTTTAGGTACTAGCGTTTAACTGTTCTATTAAAGCTCTTATTTAATATCAAATCCTTCGGTATAGAACTCAATTTGATTAGAATTTCAATGAAAATCAACTGCCTTGGGGCGCATTCAATAGACGCACGCGTGTTACTTACGCTACATGGTTATGGGCAAATATTCTTGGCCTATAATTTGTGCAGATGTCATCGCCAAATACTGATTTGGTGCTGGTTTTTTACAATTATGGGGCTTGTAACCCGGTTCTATTGCAACATGTGAGGCAGCATCATGTAATGATCAGCATTATTGTCTTCTTCATTATTACTATCTATAACCCAATGACCGAGCATGTTGAGAGGTTGATCGCAAGTGATCGTTCTGTTGGTGCAGGAGGCAGTATCAGTCAAGATGATCAACATAGCAGGCGTGGTGTCCATCGTGCTGTTCTACGTGCTCATCCTGGCTGTGGGCATCTGGGCAGGTCGCAAGAAGCCAGCCGGCAATGACTCCGAGGAGGAGGTCATGCTGGCCGGCAGGTCCATCGGCCTGTTCGTCGGGATATTCACTATGACTGGTAAGGGATTGGTTTACAATTGTACATGCATACATCCATAAAACAAAGAGATAATAATGTAGTAATATTCGTACCTCGAGGAGCTCGTGGCTAAATGATAACAGCCGCTGCTGGGGCTCATCGAAGGATAAGGCACGCTTGCCGCGGCCGGCCCGCGGATGGGTGACCATCCATTACATATCGAGACCCTCCGTGCCTCGAAGAGTGGTTTAGTGGTTAACAACGTTTAGTGGTTGGTCCCGGATGTCATTCGTAGATCTTTGACAGTCGTTATGGGTAGTCAGACGCTCAAAAGTCTGATAGCTAGTTTTAACAATCGTTTATCGTGTTACCCTGTAACGGGATTGTGGTGGTCAAATGGGTAGTCGCTTCATGTAAAATACTGGTATTTAGCTGCATCCGGTTAGACTGGAAGCCGATCCCAGCATAGTTGGGAAAAGGCAGGCAGATAGATTGGGTAGTAGCTGCCTGAAAGTATTCCGGTGCTGGGCATAGACATCTCCAGATTCAGAGAAGCAACGAGCACAGGTAATGAATTGCTTATTTACATAGAATAATTGAAGTTGTAAGCTCGAGGTAGGTAAGTATGACTCATTATGATTATTTAAGATTTTCGATTTAATTTGATGTGAGTTTTACTTGACATGGCTATTATGTAAGTGTAGGTAACGCACATGGCACCGTTAAGTACGTTATTGCGTGAATGAGATACAATTGAAGTTTGATTTACTACGTCTGTGGGCGTTCAGTGTTCCTGCAGCGTTTTATTGGTTAAGAGGCCTCTTACAAAAATGCGCGTAGATGCATGATTTCCTCGTTAAAATTGAATACTATTCGTTGGTTAGTATATATAGCAATAAATTGATAAAGATAGTTCTTTTTCTGTTCTTCAATAATAATAAAGTGATTTTTTTATTATTCGTCTATTTATTTAGCAATAATTGTTCTCCTGATGCATGTTTAGGCAAAAACTCATGGAGAGCTGATTTGAGAGCCCTAATTTGCAGATTCTGTTGAATATAATCCATCAAAAAAAATGTTTTCTTATTACTAATATCTTATACTTTTATAATAATAGAACACATTTTTGGTCTATGCCTTATAAACAAAGAAAAAACTACTGGTCCTAACTCAATTATCTACTGGAAACAAGTCTGAATATCTTCGATCTTCTACATCACTTTCACGTAGTATTTATACCAAAACAGTCTTCAACAATTGCTTATACAATATCAATAAAAAAAAACAAACATTGATACTTAGATTGTTTAATAAATAAAATAGTACCTAGTAGGTACTCTAAATTTCATTGCGCGGGCGATGCGCGCTTGCCCTGGCTGGATGCCTTAATTTATTAAGGCATCTACAGGCAATCCCGGTTAAGAAGACGATAACCTCCTAAGTTGAACAGCGAGATACCATTTAGTATAACAAAAAAAAAAAAACGATGCGCGCTCAGTACTAAAATGTAAGAGGGCTCTATTTGATTAGGGAATTTCACATCAGGTAGTAAGTACCTACTTGAGAAGACACTTATGATTATTATCATAATATCCGTGTGTGATAATAACCATGAATGTTTTCTATAATGTAGTCGAACGAATTTTTTAAATATTTAACTATAGAAAATGAACTCAGTTTAGTTAGTTAATTAATACATACTAGTGTTGCCCAAATGCAAGACCAAGACAAGACCTGAGCCAGTCTTGGTCTTGGTCTTGCGTCAATACACCTGGTCTTGGTATTGCGCTCTCAGTCTTGGTCTTGGTCTTGCAGCAAGAGTCTCGCAAGTCTTGCGAGACTCTACTACTTAGACTAGACTACATTCAAATACCTATTAGCCTATTGCTCAGGGTGGCAGGGACATCGACGAGACGCGCAACCGCTTACCATGGATTCAGTACATGATTCTGGACCCCCTGTGTTGAAATTTTTCGTCAGCTTTTTCTTAATTTTTACGTTTATCAAATAAGTAGGTACGTAATATGCGCTATTTTCTTTCCTTTCTTTCTTTCTTTCTAATACACTGACCGACTAACAGTTTATTCGCGGAACGTCATATTTTATCAATCAACCATGAACCTTAATGCTTCAGCGAAAAAGTTGAAAATCTGTTAAAGAAATATGGCAGATTGGCTGGCTGGTCTGTACCATAACATCGGCTGGCTTAAAAACTGCTACTAGTACTAGACCTACTCGACTCGCTGTTAGTTTTAAATTTTGCTGAATAGAAGAATAATATACAGTAAAAGCTCTTTATTCGCGGGGCATTATGTTCCAAAAATATGCCGCGAATACAGAAACCGTGAATACGGAATGGTAATTTATATGGGATTATATGGGATACGTTCCTAGGTGACAAAATAAAAAAAGCAAATGTATAAAAAAATCAATTTAATTCAAGTTTTTGACCATTTTGATTAAATTATCTTAGGCTTGCAATGGTTTGAAGAATTTTGTAATTTTCTCTTGCTTGGCAGTTTTTAAAAGCTCCTTCAGTTCAGACTGATACGCACAGTCGCATTAGCAATTTGCCTCTTAAAAATAAGACTTCGTTCCATAGACGGATCAATGTTCATAAAGAAATCGCAGAGCTCATTTGCTATTTTACAATAAGATCTATTTTACTGTTTTTATTAGTCCATTTGACGGCATTTACAAATAATATTGGGTAGTGTCGGTAGCGGGGTGCGGCATCCTTTGACAGGAGGCGGCAGTGCTAAGGCGGCGCGATCAATTAGATCCGCGAATAAAGAAATTATTAGCCGCGAAATTGGGTCACATTTTTTTAATCCGCGAATAGTGAAAACGCGAATGAAGGAAGCGCGAATAAGGAGCTTTTACTGTACCTAAACTTTGAAACATAAATTTCCACATAATTTTTACCAACCTACTAACGTTAGATCTGCACATTAGACTTATACAAGTATAATATAATACTCTAAGTAGATATACCTACAAGGTATGAAATGAACTTTGCTAGGAAGTTATGCTAGGTACATTTTTATCACATATGGGGACAAAGTAAGTAACACGCTACCTACATACCTACTTAATAAATAGTCGAAACATATAATAATCAATACAATACCTTTTAGTGTTATGACGATACGGTTTTGATACTGGGGAACGTCTATCACAATCAGGATTGAAACCAAATACCTACTATAACGCCCAAATCTCAGTTTGACTTAACTGCGAGACGCAAGAGTCTTGCAGGCTTAGTCTTGTTCTTGCCCAAGTCTTGCAGGGTTCAGTCTTGGTCTTGGTCTTGCTACAATAAGTCGGTCTTGGTCTTGGTCTTGGTCTTGCAAAAATGCAAGAACAAGACCAAGACTGCAAGACCAAGACCGATTTTGGGCAACACTAATACATACATAGGGTGGCGGGACACCGACGCGCAAACTGTAACCATGGTCTTAGATAGCGTAGAAATTTATTAGTCGCCTTAAATAAAAAAATCCGTTGTTTCATAGAAAAGTGTCCTACGCGGTCACAATGTACAGTATGGTGGGATGTACACGTACAGTGTGGAACAGCAAGTTTTTTTAATAACCGACAAAAAAAATTCAACACATGTACAACGGAATCATGTACTGAAGGTTGCGCGGCGATGTCGCCACCCTGTATTGCTCTAAAGGTGCCTACGCAATATGTTGCATCTAAGGTAATTAATAAATTTACGGGATCCGTCACAACATCATAATTTTAATAGGTACCTAATTCCGCTACGTTGTTACTCGTATGTTGAAGGAATTCTCTAGGAATGTTCGGGTATACATTTTTATGTACCTACATATTCTATCTGATATTTCTTAAATTTAATTTGTGGCAATTTTGTGAGTAATCAATATTTAGGCAGAATACATGTCTATAAATATGTAGGTATATTAAAAGCAAAGTCAACATAATTATGAAGGGTAAGGTCATATTATGAAGAGCATCAAGTTCGAGCTCGTTCGTGTCGTGTATAATACCTACATATGTTATATATACCTACATACATGTGTTAACTTGTCCAAGTTAAGGCTCCTACGAACAGGCGCGATACGCGATATACTCGCGCGCGACACGAAGGCACCGCTCGTTGCGCGACTTGCGGTGCCTTTGTGTCGCGTGTCGTGTCGCGCCTGTTTCAAGGAGCCTTTATACGCTTCAGTTAACGTGATGTAACCTTTTTACAAACTTATCTTATAAGGGTTTCTGATAAAGGGTCAGTAGAATGTTACATGATTTTAATGCAGATGTAATTTTTTTAGTGATTCGTAAGAATTAGATCGTATAATCAGATAGTTCATATAGTTGACGGAATCTTAAAGATGTCATCATCATCTGCCTAACCTTTCTTTACTTATTATTGAGTCGGCTTCCAGTCTAACCGGATGCAGCTAAATACCAGTATTTTATGTGGGACGACTACCTATTTCACCTTCACAAGCCGGTTACTGGGTAACACTATACCCCTTGATAAGACTGATTGTCAGACGGATTTTGTAAATGAAAATCTTGTAATTGAATTGATAGTATATAATAATTGTCTAGGTATTTCCCGGTAGCTACCACAAGAGTTGAAAGCCAGTGGTGCCCAAAAAGTAAATGATTAAAAAAAGTTTTACGTTCCACCACTAGTAATACCCAAATATCTGTATAAGGTAAATAAAGGCAATCAGAGGCCATTCTGTCTCAGTGTACTTGTCCACCAGTGGAGGCAGTATATCGTGGCCAGCGGAAATTGTCCCCGGCGATAAATGTTTTGTGTCCTGTTCAGTTGTATATCGTGGATGTTTGTTGCAGCAACGTGGGTGGGCGGAGGCTACATTAACGGAACAGCGGAGGCCATCTACACGTCAGGGCTGGTGTGGTGTCAGGCACCCTTCGGATATGCGCTGTCGCTCGTCTTCGGTGAGATATTGATGCAGTTCTCTAGCCATAAATAAGTATTAATTTTCTGACAAATCAAAGTTAAATGGTCGATTTAGAATCTAAGGCCGTTAAGCCCAAAAAGTTGTTTCGGAGAAAATGGCAAAAAACGCGGGAATCGTTGTTTCATAAAAACTATGATACTTAGGTTAATGATTGTTAGACACATCAATTGATATTTCTTTCTGTTTATCCTAAATAACACTTTCTGTCCAATAACTATTATCAATTAATTTTAAAATTCATTTTTCTTATTTTGTTAAGCATGTTTAACCTAGTTATCGCATCTTATTTTACTGTACTAAAAGGCCGTTAACCATAAATCGTAATTTATTTAAAATGTTAACTTTCATAATGTTTGTTACATTTAGTTAATAATATTTAACTAAAAAGTTGTTAACTGATATAGGTAACTGCTTTTTAGTCATGACATTTGCTTCGATTTCAATTTCAATAACTTTCCTAATGAGCGGTTACGGGGCTTTAGATGTTTTTTAGCTAATTGTTGCCAATGTTTTAGGGAACTTTTGTAAACTCTTAACTATTTTACTTAACTTAAAGGTGGCTAAAATATTTCGCTAGTGGTTAACTTCTTTATCTAACAGTCAGGGCAACTAATTGTTTATCAAATTGATACATTGCGTCGATATGCCGTGTTATATTTTCATACAACTGTTAAATAATGACGGGTGTGATTTGTACATGTAGCTACGGACAATTTAAATTGGTATCAAAATATTTTTATTTTTATTTTATCTAACCAAATCTGTTCAAACTGGTCAAATATAATAATAAAACTTGATTGATTCCACTAAATTACATGGACCAATCATAAAAACTTTTGGCTTAAAATAGTTATAAACCCGGATACCAACCTATATTGAATCCTCTTAATTCAAGACAATATAACATTTCGGAATCCTTGCTTCAAAAACATACTTTTTTATAGTCTAAGTAAGTATCATTAATCTACCTATATCACTGGTGTCACATTGATAGCTAGGACAGCGTTACAAGGTTCACTTAGGGCGCATAATCGGAACTAACGACGCCATCTTGTTTTTGGATAGGTAGGTACATTTCACAAAACCACACACACAAATAGCGTCATTCGAGCACCAGAAGGTCCTTGTAGCAGGGTAATGTTGAGAGAGTTGTTGCCGACTCGTCACTTCCTCTATTTGTGATTAAAAACAAAAGATCACGATCCACAACAGTTTCAAATAAAATGTGTAGGTAGGTACTTATTTATTCAATAAAATACCTATAATGTGCGACAGATTACATTGCTTAACAATGTAATAAGAGAATGTCTTGTTTGCGCAGGCGGCATATTCTTCGCGAACCCGATGCGCAAGCAGGGCTACGTCACCATGCTGGACCCGCTGCAGGACTCGTTCGGCAGCCGCATGGGAGGGCTGCTGTTCCTGCCGGCGCTCTGCGGGGAGGTGTTCTGGGCGGCTGGCATCCTGGCAGCGCTGGGTGAGTGTCACATAACTTCACATAGTTAGCCAGAGGTATTCCTGTAGTAGGTACGTATAGTACACCCACATTTCGCCAGCTAAGTATAAGCCTATTGTAATCAACTGGGCACTAATCCAGACTTCGGGCTGCTACTGAGACATTCCTGATGGAAAAACCTAACAATATTTTGCTCGACCTGGGAACCAAAACCAGGACCTTATGCTTAGCGGTAGCGGTTGCGACCACTACACCAGCGAGCCAGTCAGTCCTAAGTATATCTAAAGTAAAAGGCTACCTTACCTACAATTAATCAAGAAAGAAGAAAGAGAGAGAGAAGAGAGAGAGAAAGAAAGAGAGAAAGAGTAAAAAAAGAAAAAAAAGAGGAAGAGGGGAGGGGATTAAGAGTATTCTATTCTATTGTAATTAATCAATCAAAATATTTTATTTCACATAAACCTACATGAGCACTTATGAAACGTCAGAAGCTAGGTGCACGGTTCCAATTGGTGGTTTCCTATTCCAATTGGTGGTCGACATGGCCATTGTACCGTCAGATCTGAACTAAATCTGCACCCTGTGTGACTATTACGGTGTCAAGGTCGATCCCTAACGGCGTGACGGCCGCGGCCTGGGCCGGAACGATTACCGAAACCGGAAATATACTACAAAAAACTATACTACTACTACTATATACTATAAAATTGTAAATTATTGAAATTAGGCAGTCTGATCGATGATAGGCATGAATTTTTACATACTTACTTACATACCATACTTTTTCAATAACAATCATTTTCCTTGTATGATAACAATTTATAACATACTCGTATACAAAATGGACATTTTTCACACCCGGTTGTCCTGTCATTTCCTCAAGAGAATCAATTTATTTCAACTGGCACAAGGCGTAAAAACGCTAAA
Organism: Luperina nickerlii; assembly: GCA_963855955.1. Taxonomy (NCBI): domain Eukaryota; kingdom Metazoa; phylum Arthropoda; class Insecta; order Lepidoptera; family Noctuidae; genus Luperina; species Luperina nickerlii. The sequence goes on along the minus strand of OY979674.1, from coordinate 22,384,882 downwards.
TATATATAGGAAGACACTTCGCCTCAACTTGATTGACGTCTACAAAACCGTACGATATCCTCTGCGGCCCCTTTATAAAATAAATGTCGCGTTGTTTTGTATTAAAGAATTAATAAAAACGAAGTGAAACAAAGCTGGCGGGGGTGTATTTTGAATCCAATAGTCAGCTTTGTCCCGCGATCCCGCCTACGGCTGCGGGTGTGCCGGGTTCATCTTTGACATCTAGAGTTTCTAGTGTTCTGATATATCCTACAGGTTGAACTTTGCGAACAAATCTCTTTGATCACGAGTATCTACTTGGAACTGTGTGCCAAGAGATTTTGATCGTGGGCAGAGCAACTTTTAGGATCCAGATACATAACATACCCAGATGTAAGTTTACCATGGCACTGATAAAGTACCATGTACCTATGTAAATAGCTACTTCCTCGACTATGCTTGTCGGTTAAACTGTATTTGTCATAATACCTACGTTAAAGTAATAACTATACAAGACAATTCACTCATGGCAGTTCTTTTAATTTTAAACAAAAACCACATCAGATAAATGGTGCCCAGAGTGGGACGCAGTCGTAAAGTACTCCTTCACGTCTTATCATTCCATAATGAATATAATCAATTTACAGTTAAACCCTGATTTCCTTGGAAAATGGAACAAAGTCTCAGAATAGATAAGACAAAATTACCTACGATTGTTAAAAATGGCGCCCAATGCGGGACCGAGAAGCATTTGACGATTGCTTGCACACACTGTTTTGTCGCGAAGTATCTATTCTTAATCTTTACAATGATAATAACTGATCAAGTTTATATTTTTCTAGACATCAGGTTGTATAATATTATATCAGGCTGTTTTAACCGTTAAAACTTTCTTGTCAACTATTTTTTTCCGTGCTAACCTTAAGAGAAAAAGACCACGTAGTAGATGGCGGGACGAGCTGGATAGGATCCGTCAAAACTGGAAGGAGCACGCTCGGGCTCGCGAAAAATGGAAGGAGTGGAGGGAGGCTTTTGCCCAGGAAAGGGACAGTGTAAGCTAGTAAAAAAACTGGCACTCCAGGAGTGCCGACAGAAGTGAAAACTTGAAAAAGCATAGTAATTTTATAAATATGTTTGAAGGTCATTCTTCCCAATGAAAATGTACCGCGCGTTGATGTCTTTATAATGGCCAAAACTTAAAACAGAGGTGTCGGTTACCGTAACAGTGTCGCGAGTTCAATGGTTTTTTCCCATCTCAAAAATGCCTAACGCGCCTAAAAAAGTTTTCACGTCAAAAAGAGGCCGAGAGTTTTAAGAGAGCTTGCTGCAAAATGTAGGCACATGCGTGCGCGTGCGTGGTGCGAATCTGTTCCATTATCGTCATGGCGGCTATGTGTCACTTGCTGTCAATGGCTGCCGTGTAACCCATGTGATAGTAAAGTGGAGCTTCAAAAAAGGGTGCTTCTGCTGTTCCTGCAGGACCATTTCTAAATAACAATAAGCGTATTATTGTAAATGTTTATTTTACCTGCTCCTTTATAATTTAATATTAATCCAACAACTTTTTTGTCTTATTTGAAATACCAAAACACATTAATTTACATAACTACGGCTTCATTTAATTACTCGAAGCTTTGTTTACCTTGACTAACTAAACAAAAGAGTACTTATTCTAATTAGGAAAACAACACTTTGTTTGGGGTTGTTGTTATAGGTAGGTACATAATTCACATGTGGGAAAGGATTCTTTGTAATGTAGTGTTTAAAACGTGCGTTTTGAACGTTCACTTTGTGTACCTTTAGATATCTTTGACTGACAAATGATGAAAAATGACGATTCATATCAGTGTGGTTCTTTCCTCAAAATACCACTCAGACACTAATCTTCATGATACTCATATACTCATATGGCCGACAAAGATTATCTCTGGACTTTATAAGAGACTGTCCTCGTGAGTCTGTTGCGATGTTTCTTCTCAGAGTAGTCAGATAGGAAACACCAAACTCATCTGGTTATAAAATATAATTTACTAGCTTTTGTCCGTGGCTTCGCTCGAGTGAATGTCGGAAAATATCCTATGGGAATGTACTATCAGGATTAAATTAGCCTATATATATTATTAATCCAGGTTATAAACTATGTGTGTGCCCATCCAAATCCGTTTAGCCGTTTTTTCTCCATTTCGGAACATACATCCAGACAAACGGACAAACATTCTAAAAACTATATTTTGGGCATCAGACTTGTTCCACGCTTCGTAGCAATTATTAAAAAAAGAGAATGTACAGTTTTGACTTCGTTACTATTTTCAACAATCATCGTTATATTTCAGCCAATTTACGCAAACACTAATTAATTTTTATACACCGAAACCTTCCTCAGGAATCACTCCGTTCTTTGGTGAAAACCGTTTGAAAATCCGTTTGGTAGTTAGTGAGTTTATCACGTTCAGACAGACAGACAGACGTGGCGGGGAGACTTTTGACGTGTAAAAGCGTTTTTATAACCAAGTTATCGGAATTAATACGGATCCAACCGGAATGAGAAAGTTTATAGTGGATAAGACAGAGATTAGAGATCGAGAAGGGGTGTATTTATCATCATAATGCACATGACTTTGATCATTCTCTTTGTAGAAACACACAAACAATATTATAGTATAATAGACACGACTTGATACTTGAGCCTAATTTTATTTAACTTTTTCCATGTATTTATTTTTAAGCTTTGGTTGATTTGTTTTCAAAAAGTCTGTAAATAATGTGAAGTGTTCATAAAAGTAGATGCTATTTATTTAAATTCACTGGACAGTGATTAATCAAGTACTTGCCAAAATACTTATGTATTAACAATTTGCGGACGAGCTTATTGAAAATAAATAATTTAAAACAAGCTTATTTTATTCGTTTTATTTTGTATAATAAATTTGCTATGGTATCAAATGCAAGTAGGTTCTCGAAAACTAGAAAGAAAATACGTTTATTTGGCACACAACCTCAGTACCAAAGCTTAAACATTGCTTCATAAAAATTCAAAAATTCGTCAAATATTCGTAAAACAAAAACGACGCAATGGATATTGTTGAACTGTCAAATTGGAATGGATTGCCAAGTAGGATAACGTACTGAGCCGGACCAGGAACTGTAAATAATAAAAAATAATACAAGTAACTAAAAAATAAAACAAAATAAAAACATTATGACAATGTGAAGAATGCTCTCTTCTAATCCATATTTATTTTAAATCTTGGATCGATCAATTCTGGGAGAAGGCAGGCATGAAGTATCTTACGAGAGCTTTTCCTAAACGTCTTGACCTAAAATCACAATCAATTCAAAGTGTAAAGTCTCAACATAACTAACAAAATGAGCCCAAACAAAAAAAAAAGCCCAAACTCTGAACACCTAGCTCAGCTCGGCTATTAGTTCCAGTACCAGTCTTCGAAGTACACCTGCAGGTCGCTCCATCAAATCCGGAGGTAAGGTCTCAACATAACTAACAAAAGGAGCCCAAACTCGGCACACCTAGCTCAGTTCGTCTATTAGTTCCAGTAGCAGTCTTCGAAGTACACCTGCAGGTCACTCCCTCAAATCCGAAACGAAATATGAATTTATAATCCCTACTTTTTCTAGAAAACATATCGATGGCCCCACCGAATAAACGTGTAAGAGAAAAATGACAACTTTTCAGCAAAAAATAAAAACGTTAAAATTTCAATAACGCTCATTTCATGGTAAATAGGTATAAATAATGTATGATCGAATTATAGGTAAAAAAATAAACTATAGACTTGTATTTTTACTTTTTTTAAAACATCAACGAGTTTCAGGAAATTCATGAAAAACTATTTAATTTTTTTACTCTTGTGAAATTTGCATGACTAGGTCACAGTAATATATCATTGCACGTTTATTCGTGTAATAATACACAAAGAATAAAACGTACTGTTATGTTACACTATTATTCTTCGTAAATCAAGTTCATTTTGGAACCCAGTTATAACTATTTACACGCTTGTTTACAGTACAATGTACTGCTATTATGTGATTGGAAAGATCGTATGCATTAATATTAGTGTTATTAGGATCAGCCGGTCGATTCTGTAAAAATCTCACCGTGAAAACTTAGGTGAAGTGAGTTTGTTTTTGCTAGGAATTGACACTATTGACAGCTCACTCCACGCTCACTTCACCAAAGTTTTCACGGTGAGATGGTTACAGAATCGCACTGCAGTTTTCATTTATGTAATACATCTTTGTTAATGCATGGTATAATAATATAAATAATTTTGTAAAAGGATGAAATAAAATACAGATGTATAAAGAATTAAAAAAATATAATTATATGTATTAATCCACGTGAACACAAAGTACTAGTATTATTGATGAAAAAAAAAACGAATTGCAATATTAGAAACACTAATCGTCCTCCTCACTATCATTGGAGACCGAGATAGAGTTTTCCAATGGCCGTAGATGTTTATAAAAACTTTGATAATGGTTTGGTATTGCTCCTGAATCACACGGACTTATCAAGTCCTTAAATAACGGACAGGGAAAAAAGTGAGGTTCTGAAATTTGTTCACATTAGGTCCAGTTAGACTTTTAGTAGATATAAATACGAACACAATTTTTTTTTAAATATGATTTATATTAGGATACAGGCGTGATGCTATGTTGTGTGATTGCGTAAACAATGCATGCTTAAGCTATAGCAGCAATAGCGGTTGATTTGCTGGCATTTATTGAAGAGTTCCGTTGTCTGTCTCCGAAACTCATCATCAGATCTTTACGAAATTTAAATGGGACCATTTCGGAATAAACCTATATTTATATATTCTATATTCGAACAAAACAAAATTGTAAATCCGTCTATATAAATGAGGGAGTTATGCCCGAACATACTTAAAAAAAATATATATAAAACATCCGAATTGAGAACCTCCTCCTTTTTTGAAGTCGGTTAAAAATCTTTTTGAATTTGATAGCCCAATTTTTGAGGGCTATTTAACAACACGCTATTACCCTTAGGAGTCGAACAAAAAGAAAAGTCGTCAGAAAGAACGCTACGCGAGTACGAAGTGATAACGCGGGCAGGCGATACGATGCGACGGGGTGGGTCGGGGAACAAGGAATATGACGCGGGCTAACGCGGAAACTAGTAATTTGATAGGAACGTAAACTGTTTCGATTTAAAAAATGGGAATTCGAATAGATCATCGCTGTCGGTAGCGTGTGACGTTTAAAGAGACCGTAGCCTTACAGAAGCAGTCGGTAATAGCAGGTTCGTCACTTGCGATATTCATGACCAATTCTAATTATATCCATCTTCATCTCTCGTTTTCTGAAACAGTGATATCTAGCAATAATAACATCTTATCTACCGATATCGGCTACACATTATATGTATATCAATAATAGCTAAGTATATAGGTTTATGTAGGCTCTACTCAGTGAGGCGTGTGGAAATTTAATATTCAAGGTAGGCATTCAGAAGATTGAAGGGGGAAAGGGGGGGGGCAACTGAGAGAATTTATTAATTACTAGGTGATGTTCAGGTTCTCTCGAAACGGAACATGAGGTACTATGATATTATGTAGTTTACATTATTTTCATTATCCAACGTCATCATTTTAGACACTCGCGATTCTGAGCCTGTATTACATAGCTCGGTGTTGACAGCGCTGAAGATAAGGCATTATTATGTGAGGCAACACTCGCAGTAATATTTTACGGGCTGTCATAGCGATGTGAAGCGACGTGTGCTCTGTGCGATAGTAACACAGCGTCACATTGACAGTCGGTACATTCTGAACATTTCGAAGACCGCCTAAGTAGGTAATAGGGTGAAACGTGGTTAATATTGGTGATTGTGAGATTCTCACGCGAACGCTGATTGTGGCCGTCTTCTATTATGTTCAACAGTGAATATTTATACAGAGGTATGAGGAGCAGGGTGTAAAGTTCAGTAATCCTCCATAGAAAAGTGAGGATCTTCCGACCAGACGGGTGTGGTGTCTGGTGGGCTACTGCCCGATTATCGATGTCGGGACATTGTAAATAATTATGCTGGTTGCGCGTAAATTTTGCTTGCGAGATGTAGGATATTGCGTGACGTCAGTATGATGCGTAGTTCGCATGTGGCGATGTAGATGCCGCCACATGTGCCTACAGATTGTTTTGTATTTTTTGAATTCTGTGACTATAGAATAACTTTTATATTTGCCTATATGCCTGTATCTATTCCGAACTAAAAAATATTCTCTTGTCAGTCTCCGAGACAAGCGAGAATAACTTAGGTAAACTGCTATTCATATCTTGGAGCTAGTTAGATGTCCCCCGGCGCTGTCTGTCCCGCTCTATGGCGGTAGACAGGGACGTCACCCTCCGGTCATCCATTATGGATGCAGCGGGTTTATGGGGAGCCTCGTTTGTTGCCTATTACGTCCCGACTGGCGTCTTTAGGGAAACGTAATAAAAGCGGACTGTCCATTTCTAAAGGACACTGCTCTGGTGCCATACATTGTTATCCTAAGAACCAACAGTCTCGTAAAATTACTTTCTGTGGTGTAATTATAAATTATGACATTCGACTGAAATTAAATTAAAATAACGGTCATACCTGAGATTGATTAAATATCTAAAATAATTTCGCCTTATGAAAGCGAGCGAATTGTCAATCAAAGTGTCATCAATCTCCCAGATCCCAAGTCAACATGGTTACAAAAGCGCAGGCCTATATCCAGCAGTGGAGTCTGCAGACTGATGATGATAACGCGCACCAGTGCTTATTCCTTCAATTTGCGGCGTCGTTGAGTTTATTTAAAATTCCCCTTTTGTAGTGGAGACGGAATCATCAGGGCGCTAGTCCTACTCGCACCTGTCAGGTTTTTTAGTTAGCTGATGGGGTCACGATATAGCCTATAGCTACTCAGAGGGTACTAGGTATCTACTACTTGTGTGCTAGTTTAGATAAGCTGAGTAGGCAATCCTCATCATCTAACTAAAACATTAACTAAGTGCTTAAACGCAACATGAATCGAATCTAATTAAATTAAATTGAAGCAATAACTCTCATTGAATGGTATAATATATAACTTGAACAGAAAGGAAGGAAGAAATAAATGTTCGAACACGACAGTTTCAGATGAAGAGCCGTTCATTTATCTCAGTAAATGAGGATGGCTATTGTCGGTAACAAATTAAGTGCTTAAGTTAGTTCCTCGCGGATTTTTCTCTACTATCGCTGTAGGATGCTCTCTCTCTTTTGCTCTTCAAAAAACAGTTCGCCATTCTACAACAATATGCCTTAGTCGCAGTGCAGTATCAAACGATGTCCCGGAGAAGTGACTCTGTTTTAATAACTGATACCAGCTGATTGACAAAATGTTTCGTCGTAACGTCAGTTAACCTGAGGCGGTGTCTTTGACACGGGGCTGTAGTGCAAACCGTTCCCCGGTACAAGCTGCAAGCCAATTAAAAGTGAACGAAGCGCTCAAGTCGTTTGCATTGGAGGAGGAAGCGGTAGATTGTGCCTTTTGAAAACTAACTACAAATACAATGTTATATAAACTATCTGTCACAGCAGGAATGTGACAATAGGTTAATGTTTATTATCAGTATGACCCTTTTCAATGACCTGTGTATCCAGCATATTCAATCGCTCAAATATAAACGTTTTTGGGTGATTGAATGTGTTGACAGTTCAAAAGAAAATCAATAAGTACGAGTACCTATTGGTTTTTAATGTGGCAGTCAACAGGACTTTCAGCCGATATTTCTAACTGTAAAGGAGAAGCATAAAACGGATTTCTACAGCGGTTTTCAGCATTCGTAATACTAAAGTACCTAAATCTTACACAAGTTACAAACAAGTAAACTTTGAATCTTTTTCGGGCGCGAGCGTTTACAAATCGCCTTCATTCAACTGTAGCCCTGAATTATACGTTACCTTTCCAGCGAAAGATAAAAGATAATGGGGCTGTTAGGACTGCAATCCTGGCAAAATAACCATCTTAGTTAGGTGCTTGTATAACCGCGGCGACCGCGCCCGGGCCGCGGCTGCCGTGAGCAATCTGAGTTTCACTAAAGATATCAAATTCGAATATAATTGGCGGTCTTTGTAGGTGGTAATGTTTCATGTATGTGAAACGCTGTAGCATATTGTAGTGGATGTGTAGAGGGTGTCTTTGAGACGGGGTGGTAAGAGCAGATTCCTTAAGCGTTGTAGCTACAGGAAATCGTTCTTACGGGATGTCTTTAATATTTGAGCTCATTGATTTTCTGGTAATTGCTAGCAAAAGTTTATGTTGAGTGTGTTAGTATCAAGTTTTAATAGTTATAATTATGCCAATTACAAACGATAAGGGTGTTTATATCCTCATAGTTAAGCATTTCTTTATCTTTTCTCAGTCACATATTTTTCATTGGATTATAGAGGTATGAGGAACAGGGTGTAAAGTTCATTCATCGTCCATAGAAAAGGGAGGATCCTCCGAGCAGACGCGTGTTGTGTCTGGCGGGCAACTGCCCAATAATTGAAGTCGGGACGCTGCATGTATGCTAGTTGCGCGGTGAACTCTGCTTGCGAGATGCAGGATTTTGCGTGACGTCAGTATGACGCGTAGTTAGCATGAGGCGTTTTTTTGGATACCGACCGCTACAGGATAAGCTTACAGATCTTACTACTTTACCTCTATACAGAGTGGCAGGTACCTGTGTAACCTGTTTGTTACCATGGATTCGGTACATGATTCTGGAAACCCTGTTTTAATAATAATAATAATAAATAATAATAATAATTTAATTCAGATTTCTCCATATAAATTGTTAGTAACACGAAAATACTTAAGAGCTAATGTTAGTAACCAAAACAAATATACTAAACATAGATTTTAGGATAATCCGACACCAGAACGCATGTGTTTTGAAGTTTTTCCTCGGTTATTAAAAAAAAAAACGGCTGTTCCATACGTTTTGACCGCATAGGTATTGCATTTTTCTATGAAACATCTATTTTTTTTTGATAACCTACAAAAACTTCTACGCGAGGGTGTTTAGAACCACACTGTATAGAATATTTATAAAAGTCCTAGTAACAAAAGTAATTTGCTAAACTAACTTTATTGGTAACGGAATCTGGGAAACTTTGAAATCATAAGTTTTTTTTCTTTTAACAAAATAATCGGACTAGTCGTAGGACAATCTGCCTAGCCTTTTCCCAACTAGGTATGTTGGGTTCGGCTTCCAGTGTAACCGGATGCAGCTGAATGTGTTTATATTTTACATGGAGCGACTGCCTATCTGACCACCAGACTACGAGTAGTCAGGCAGATAGGCAGTCGCTCATACCCACACATACATAAAGACTAGGAATATAAGCCAATAGTTGGTATCATTGCAAAAACAACAACAGAAATAATAGACAAATGTGATAATGATCAATAATGAAGGAAAACAAGATACACTGCAGCTGGGCAGTTCCCGCGCTCACCGTGTACACACACACAGCACACTGCACACACACACACAGCACACTGCACACACCGCAGCTTGCTCATGAAACGATTACGTCTAGCTGATCGATACGCTTGCAAACGTTCTTAGTCATCGTTGAACATGTTACTTGTTTTCTAAGCCTAGTCCCCATTTATACGAAGCAAGTTTCTTGGCCGCGGCATGTAATAAAATTGAAGCAACAAATGACTTCTATCGTTTATACAAACAATGTTTAAACTATAGGTACTTTTTTTTTCAGGATGGGAAATCATCAAATGACTCCTCCCGCTCTGGGTGGAGCGGAAGGGAGTGTCAGATATTTTGCACACCATCCAATTTGAGATTTTTTTTTCTGTAGAGCCCCCTAATTTTTTTTACTTGCCATCTGTCGTAAATTTGAAACAGCTATTGCCGCAATTATATTTAAACGTCGTAAGATAGGATATATAATTTTCTCTGGGTCTTCTACTACCGCTCTGAAAGTCTCAAACGCCTACAAGGGGGCGTTAACGAATTAGAATTTTCAACGTTGTCTCTAATCGGCTTTGGATCTTTACTTCCTTTGATGCTGCACCTGCAATGTGTCCGGGGGAGCCACCCGGCCCTTTGACCTATTTACCTATGATATGAAAAGTCGGTCAAGGTCCTTCGAGCTCATTACTAATTCAATACGTACCTTATATTACCGTACCTCAGTGTTGTGCCAAGTCAGCTCACGCCTTGGATCTTGGCAGCATAGTCAAAAGTCACGACAGTTGGGTAACTCGTGTCGAATCAATATGGCGGGGGGATAGCCCCGGGGGATAGCGAGTCGCATAGCTCAAGGTATGACCTCGTCCCCTGAATTCGGGGATACACGAGCTTTTCGGCTTAACTGTCCCTTCGGAACTGGGGCGTTATGTTTGCAAGTGGCGGAGTTAAACTCTGAAACGGGAACCAGGGTCGTACCTTCTGCTGAATAAATTGTTCGTAAATTGTTCATTGCCTTTATTCGAAGCTAGTTGCTATTTCTGTATTTCATGACATCTCCTGATTACTTAAATAGGTATAGGTATATATGTTTTGATTTTTTCAAGTCGCTGACTTTGGGGAGACTGGAGTGCTAATTCTCAGTACAAAGAGTACGTACTGAAACTGTTCCTGTAAAAGTTTGCGTGTAATAAAATCATACATAATAATGAATACCACGTAACTGATATTTTCAAAATGTGATGAAGAATGAGAATAAATAATACTTAGCAGTACCTAAATGCTTGAACTCTTGGTTGACGAAACTTTATTATTTTGAAAACGAATGCCGAAGAAATGCCCATTTGGTTTAGGCCCTTAAAAATGTCTGAGTTATTCAAGGTTTGACCAACTTTTAAGACTTATATTTCTTAATTCTTCAGCAGCTAATTGTTAGAGACAAGACTGGTGCGTAAACAATTTAGTTAATGTGGCTAATGGCGTGCTGGCGCACTGAAATAATTAGACTAATTTGGGACATAGTTGTTTTTAATGAAGGCAGGTCATTAAGTCCGTGATATTTCAGTAACTTTTTGTAGGTGACCGAACTTTTTAGTATTAAAATTCCTTTACGGAATGGAAGGTATTTAAGTGCCACTTCACATTAGGACGTTAGCAGCGCGACAGTAGCGCGGCAGAAGCGCATTCCTTCACATTATAAGAACAGCCGCGCGTTAGCAGCGCCGCTACCGCGCCGCAGTTAAATTCAGTTTGGCGCACTTCATTTCTAAAATGGATTCCGACGGTGAAACAACCTTGACCACCCGAAGGAGAACTACCGTGGCAGAATAACATGATATAATTAGGTACCTAAATAAAATAATAAAACCTACCTGCTGCACTTTTTTCGGACCCACTTTGAAATCATGAATAAGCAATGCACATAATTCTTGCCAGTTATTCTTTTTTAGGGTCCTGATGTTGTAATTGTTGCTTCTTGAGTCCCACAAAACAGGACGCATTTGAATTTCAATAATAAATCGTTCGGTTTCAAACTCGCTCATTGTGTAGTCTATAATAATTACGTATGTTTGCAACACTGGCTCATCGCCGACTAAGAGCACGCGGCGGCCGCGGCGGCAACGCGCGACCGCAGCGCTTCTGTTTAAACTATGAAATTCTGACAGCGCGACAGTCGCGCGTCAGCCGCGCGACTGTCGCGCTGCTAAAGTCGCCTAAATGTGAAAGCGCTCTAAGATGTAAGTATACTACTTATCTTAAATACCTATCTAGGAGAAACGTTATTTCAAAGCTTGTTCTTTGGGAATTATGTAGGTGTAAATAAAACAAATATTCTTATTACTGAGTTTGTATGATCAACATACACTTTATCAAATTAATCTAAAATGAAGAGCTTGTTATTTTCCCTATTAGCTAGTGAGTAGTTCTGAAATCGATAGCAGTGTGTCTGTGACGTCACACGGTCACAGTGACTCTGAATCTTTGATCGTTGTCTATTTCGTTTGACGTTAGCTTCGCGTTTGTGTTTCAAATATCAGACGCCAGTAACGCCACCGATTTGTGTTTAGTTTAGTTCAAGGAAATAGGATTTCTTTTATATCGTTGGTTATATCAGCAAATGTATATTTTTATTTCGAAATACATAGCGTTTACTTAAATAGCATGTACTTTTTTTTCGACCTTTAGGGAAATAAGTCGAACTTTTCTTTCGTTTTACGAACATGTGGTCATATTGATTTTGAATAACTAATAGTACCTAATTAACACAACATTTCCATCATTAATGCATCGGTGATATTCATCATTTCACTTACATCACCATTTAGTAGTAGGTGCCACTTAGTGACATTCATTAAATTTATTAACGCCGCGCCGATTCGTCGTAGGTGCAACGTTAGCGGTGATTTTCTCTATTATACTAACATCACCATTTTGTCGCAGGTACGACGTTAGCGGTGATATTCACCATTTTTCTAACATCACCATTTTGTCGTAGGTGCGACGTTGGCGGTGATCATCGACATGGACCAGGGCACTTCGGTGATATTCTCCGCCTGCGTGGCGGTGTTCTACACGCTGTTCGGAGGACTTTACTCCGTCGCATACACAGACGTCATACAGCTGTTCTGCATATTCATAGGTAAGCCGAAGAGCTACTACAGGGTAACCATTTTGGAGAAGTAATCATTTTTGGAGGACCAAAGACTTAATACACTGTGTCGAAAATCAAATTTAAATAACAAAATCACCAAAATTTCATCGCCATCGAAATGTCAGCTTTCTGTTAGATAATCAGCCGACTTAGTAATTGAGATGCTCACATTAGGTAAGAAGTAGTTGAGTTGTTTTTGTGTAAATTAGTCAGTCAATGTAGTGCTCTGTGACACCTGTCTCTATCGCAGAACCGAAGTTCCGAAGAACCGAAGAACTCGTCACAATAAGGTTGCTATTAGTTTGTTGCTGTCAGAGGTAAAATAACTATGCGACGTACCTAGAAATATTATTTGATGAAGTTTTTTCCCACACAACAAACGTAGGTACCTACTACTTTTGATTTAGATACGTGTGATTTGATCAGAACACTATGTTTAGTTATACGGTAATTGTCATCATCACAAATGCCTTACAGCTTTATACAGACCTTGTAGCAATGAATTCATATAAAGCACTTACGTGTTACCTGTGCAACGATCCCCTGATTCCGACTATGTTCTGAAGCTGCTCCCCACCGCCAGGTCTGTGGATGTGCATTCCGTTCGCGTGGGCTAACGAACACGTGAAGCCGCTCAGCTCCATGGAGGTGGATTGGATCGGCCGCGTAGAGCCCGAGTATTACTGGTTCTACGTCGACTACGGACTGCTGCTGGTCTTCGGAGGGATCCCGTGGCAGGTGAGGAACAGTCAGTCTTATCTCGTTAGTCACTTCTACGTGTCATTGAATAAAACCCGCCAGCCAGAAAGTTTGTTTTAGTATCTAGCATCAAACAATTTTGTAGATAATAAGCTACCTTTGTAACTCAGTAACTTTTTGCTAATAAACCTGGACATAACACTATTACAAATGACTTACTAAAGGACCTACTTTATAGTATTTTTCTTTAAATATGCTGTAATTGTAGATACCATCAATTTTGCACTTGTGTGTAAAGAATGGGATTTTGCATTTGTGTGGAAATAAGTGACGTCTTCAAACCTGAAACATATAAACAGATAAACTACCCCTCACTTCACCTGTTGAACCCAATATTCTCCCAACTAGGTGTACTTCCAACGTGTGCTGAGCAGCAAGACGGCGGGTCGCGCGCAGATCCTGTCGTACGTGGCGGCTTTCGGGTGCATCATCATGGCCATCCCGCCTGTGCTCATCGGAGCCATTGCTAAAGGCACCGGTAAGTACTTCTCTCATTTTTTAAGTTGTTTTTCTCTCTAACTCTCCCTGTCAGCCGTCATTCATTCGACGACCTATTCACGCGGGAAAATATTTAAACGCCACTAATGCCGTGATTGGCGTGCCCACCTACGGGGCCCACCTCATTTAACATAATACCTAGTTGACTCAATAAGACCTCCTGGTCCTTTGGTGGATCTTGTAATACGAGTTCGGGATCAGACTAGAATTTTGAACAAACAATAACGTCTACGAAGAGAGTATTCTAGAGTCGTTACAAGCGGCAGTAACCATTCCTAAAATCAACATGATCTTCATACAATAGGAAAGAAAAAGTATGAGACTTAAGGCTCCTTCAAACAGGCGTGACACGCGATAAAATCGCGCGGAACACAAAGGCACCGCAAGTCGCGCAACGAGCGATGCCTTTGTGTCGCGCGCGATTATATCGCGTGTCGCGCCTGTTTGTAGGAGCCTTTATATTTCCATGAATCTATTAATTCTCTTCCCTTAGCATGGAACGAAACAAGTTACCGCGGCGACCTGACTCCGGACGGCGAGCTGACTTCGGATCAGACGTCCATGATCCTGCCGCTGGTCCTGCAGCATCTAACGCCTGACTTTGTGTCATTCTTCGGTCTCGGAGCCGTCTCAGCAGCCGTCATGTCCTCGGCTGACTCCAGCGTGCTCAGTGCCAGCTCCATGTTTGCCAGGTGAATATGAACTTAGTTTTTTAGATGGTTTTTACAACATAAACTACACAATATTATAACAAAAACCGTAATAACATTAGATATAGTTAAGAATAGATATGCTAAGTTTTAAAGCTTCTTCTCTCTCAAAGTACATTGTGGAATGCAATACATGATTGAGTATTGTATTCTTTATACTTTGGAAGATACTTGGCGCTTATTTTTTTCGTTTTGCACTAATTTCCTCAGGTACTTACAAATATTTGTGCTAGTCCGACTATGCTAGATGTTCCTCCAGTACCATTACTGACCGCGTCACCTTCTCCTCAGGAACGTATACAAGCTGATCTTCAGACAAAACGCGTCGGAGATGGAGATCATCTGGGTGATGCGCGTGTCCATCCTGATCGTGGGTGCGCTTGCCACGCTCATGGCGCTCACCATACCCTCCATATACGGACTGTGGTAAGTGCTATATCTATATCAATCAGTCGAGCCTTTTTCCAACTATGCCGAGTTCGGCAATCGGATGCAGCTGAATACCAGCATTTTATATGGAGCGACTGCCTATTAGCTTCCATAAGCCAGTTAGTGGGTAACACAATATGCCTTGGTAAGACTGGTTGTCAGACTAGCGCTTCTGACTTCCCGTAACCACTGCCAAAGATCTACGAATGGCAGAAGACCAACGGCGTAACGTGCATTCCGAGGTACGGAGGGGGTCCGATATGTAATGGAACCTCCATTACATGCGACTGTTCCTGTTCCTGACCACTACTCTCAAAACGGTTAAGAAAAACATTGTGAGGCAACCGGCATGTCCTAGAACAAACATCGAAGACATATGACTTCTGACAACCCGCACTGGGCCCGCGTGGTGGATTACAGCCCACTCCCTCTCACTGAGAGGAGGCCTGTGTCCCAGCAGTGGGAACACTATAGGCTGGTGACACTTGTGTTAAGCGCTGCAAGTCTACAAAGTTCTACAAAGTTCTACAGAACAGCTCACAACGTTAGCATTGCGGAGATAGCTTCGTGTGGCACCTCAACGATATGCTCAAGCGCAAATGTAAGGCGCACGATCACTCGGTCAGTGCACATTTGTACAGTAATTATAGGAAAGCATCTTTTGATGTTGAATTTGTTATGATGATTGTCTTCTATTTCTTGCAATTTGATTGTGTTGTATTCTTTTGCTGCATCATTTCATGACGTAAACTCTTATAGACAGACAGACGGACAACAAAGTGATTGTAAAAGGGTTCCGTACCTCAAAAGGAGAAACCGGCGGTACCCTTATACGATCACTTTGTGGTCCGTCTGTCTGACTATTACTTTGGTTTCCGTTTTCTCTTTTTGAGGTACGGAACCCTAAAAAATACGGCCTATCATCCGCACTTGGTTGATATCCCGACCAGTCGCACTGCCTACCATTCGCACTTGGTTGATATCTCGACCAGTCGCACTCAGCGCTTCACCTCCACATTTATGATGCGCACAGCCAAAGTGTGGAACTCTCTGCCAGTGTCTGTGTTCCCATCCACCTTAAACTCCCTTTTAACCTTTTTCTGGGCTTGCTCGTTCCATGATAGACCTCATACATCACTTTCCATCAGGCGTGATCGAGGTCAAAAGCGGCCCATTCAGCAATAAAAAAATATTTAAAAAGTCATACAGTGACAGAAAAGCCGATCTTTAATTAAATTCAGTGACACGCTCATTGTAACCACTTTGTGTTTCAACAGGCCTGCATATTCTGTTTAAATCCTGTCTTGTAACAACAAGTCCCCTTTGCCACGTCGACCTGACACCTGGCACTTGTGGTCCACTTGTCATCGGCAAGTGCTCGCCACTCGATCCTCGGTCGCGTCAAAATATCGGTTTACCTTTGTTAATCCAAGAACTTCACGTGCGCTGTGAACATTCAAAAGTGTTGTTTAGCAGGGACCTTTTGGCCACACCGAAATGGTCCCTGGTAAGACAACACTTTTGACTCAAAAACATTTGTTGGTATTTAGGGTTATTTTTACAGGTTATTTTACAAACATTTTCGAAAGAAAATTCGAGGTTAAAACAATGTCCCCACATTGTTTTAATTTCGAGTCTGAATCCGCAATAATTTACTTTGAAAACAGGTGCATTTTTATTAGAAACTAGTTTACTCGACAGACTTTTTCCTGTCAAAATTTCAATAATACATATTAAAATCCTATAGAAAACACAATTTTCCGGCCAACTGTTCCGATTTATCTTTTCGGACTTTCGAACATAAAACTAATCACATCGGTCCAGCCGTTCTCAACTGATGCGCTTATCAACGAACAGCATTTCATTTTTATATAGATACTCGTACATTGCGTGTGGTCACTAGAAGCAGGTAAGTGAAGTTCACAGCACAGCGATAGTGCACATATCAATGTCCTAGCGTCCGTACATCACGGTGTAATACCTGAATGACACAGAAACATTTAGTTCTCATTAGCGTTTGGTGTCTGTTGCAATCAATAATCGCTGCCCGCGCCCGTCGGCCGCGGTCGCAATCATATGAGTACTGAGTAGGCACGCATCATATTCTATTAGGTATAGGTACACTTAGAAAACGTCCCGGTTTTGGATGAGGTTTTTAGGTGCAGCTTGATATTTAGCGGCAAGCAGAACTCAATAGGATTCTTCTTTTTACTTTCAAAAGTAGATGGCAAAAAGATGCAATGGAAAAGTAGTCTAAGGAATCTATTCCACTGGCCGGCAGTCGATCGACTAATGAGCATGGTTTATTGGTCATAGTAAAAATCCTAGCTCAGAATCCATTTAAGAAACTATTTTAAAATGACATGAATATATATATTTTTGATCTAGAGTGTGTCACTGAAAATCAGTCAATCATTTTCACACACAAACAGACACTAACACTTGAACTACAACGTGTCTGACGATGGTGTTGCACTTGCACACCGCGATCATGATCATCATACCATTGACACACATCCTGATGAGCCCGACTAATGGCCGATACTGAAAATATATGATAATCGACTATTATAATAATGTTTTATGGCTTTGCAATGGGGCAGCGTGGTGTGGCAAGGGACCTTCGAGATCTGCCGCTCTTAGGGACTAAACGTTGACTAATCTAGCGGGACTAAACGCTTCACGCACTCAACTGGACATAGATAGGGCCAGGCGCATGTCCAGCGCACTCTAATAGACTAAGTGGATTAAGTCCGCAGCTACAAGTTTTCCGAATGGCATTTAGGATAAATGTTTTAGCCGATTAGCGTCCCAGGATTCGTAAATTCAAACCCAGTTCGCTGACTACACAGGTATTCAGCGAACTGGGTTTCGTGAACCCCATCTCATTGCATCGTAATAAACTTTGGCTTATTTTAAGGGCTAAAGTCAAAGTGAAGTAAGTCTACGTTCAAGTTAGAGGGTTGTATTCACAGGTTGTATTGATAGATTGAATTATTATAATTCTGTAAATACATACCTGTTATGGTCTGGAATCATATTTTGTTCAGCATACATCCTGACAGATCATCTCACTGACAGATCATAAAATTCAACTTTTACATATTCTGATCGCAAAGTCAAAGTAGCCTAGTTTTTTTGGTTTAGTAGAATAACTTTTGTGTAATTTTGACGCTTTTGTGAGATTGTGACTAGAATTTTAACGTAATTGGACTTCAGATAATGGGTAGTATAGGCAATTAACTGATTAAAAATACGGAAAAGCTCCAGAATAGTAAACCCATTAAGCTCTTACAAATTCTTTTATAATGAATATCGAGCGTTGGATTACCTTTCTTCAACCTACACTTTAACAAACCTTTGTAACAGAACTCTTGCTGCACACGAAGTGGTCCAAAGCCGCTCGGCTCTGCTCGGGTTCGCTATGCAAAGAGATTACTTCTCGCAGTGGGACGATTTGCTAATTGAAACTTAATCCTCACTACCGACACTCCCTCATACTCTTTTACCTCTACACGTGTGTAGGGTTGTCAAGAAATACTTTTGAATTTTTAATTAATCTGAATATTGATTCCAAACCTGCATTGAATTTAGTTTTCTTCTTAAAAACTAACTTCCAGTTGGGCTAATAAGTCCAGAACTCCGCACTTGTCAACACAACAATGAAACATCTCTGTTTTGATCTTTGGTGGGATTAAACATGTTTTTGGATAATGAATTTTGATTTCCAAATGGATGTTACAGTTGTAGGAAAACATATTTTGTGTGTTTAAAGCCGTGTCCTGCGCGTGTTTCATCGAAACTTTACACAAAAACATCAAAACAAAGAGGCGTAGTCCTACACACTTGTGTATGAAACATGGAAAACATTCCCCGCGGGGGTGAAGAGGGAAAGGGTTTGTTTAATTTTCAACCGCCGCGCGCACCGTGCGGTATCTAATCACGTCACATCTGCACATTGGCTCTGATAAGTAAAACCAATTCTTCAAAATCGGCTTCCGAAACACGAAAGAAGTTGCCTAATCCAAACCGGTCATCAATCCGTAGCTCTTGGTAAATGCCTAAATTTGGAAGTCGTAAATACGGCCTGACTCGAAATTTGTATCTTATCCTCGATATTGAGTGTATAATTGCTAAAACTGATAGACAACACACAAAACACAAAATGTGTTATTAATCTAAAAATATTTTAATAAGCAGGAGACAGCTTCTGTATGAAAACAAATGTTTATGTGTAAGGTTTTTTTGTGTAATGTTTCAAAAAATACACGTGCAGGAGACACGGTTTATGTTGTTTGCGAGTGCCTATTTTCTTTAAACGAAACAAAAATAACAAAGCACATACATTCCATACCTAAACAGAAAAGTCAACGCACTTGCAACCCCGAAAAAGATTTCCTCAAACTCGAATAAAGACTAAGAACAAAATCCTGCCAGCGGCCCATTACAACCCTATTCACCCCCTTTTACCCCCTACAGGTATATCCGGAGGGTACACGTGGGCACACGGTCGATTGGATCCGTTTGCTCACACCTGCATCGAAATTGGATGCCGTATAGGGGTGTGTGGGGGTGAACTGAAAATTTAATCCCCCAACTAATTTTACTCTGCCTCGGGAAATTGTTTATTATTTTTGAAAATAGCTTTGTCGTGAAACTGAGCTGCGTTTTAAATGTTGTTAAAAGTTTTAGCATTGTTTCCCGGATTTAGCTGTGCTTTACTTATAACGAGGGCGATGTATAATAGTTTCTGTTAGCACTACTTAAGGCACGGCCGTTTGTAGTATTAGTTATTTAACTTAATTTATTCTAGTGTTGATTTCGTTGCTGTAACAACTGTTCTCTGATTGTATTGAAACGAAGTTATGTTTTGTATCAGTGTTTTCGTTGAAATTGGCATTTACATAATTTATTCTAACATGATTCTTTTCAGAATGTATGTGAACAAGCCAGCCAGTCATTTTATATTCTCGTATGTACACAAAGGGTTATTCGTGGAACAATAATGTAATTGTTTAAATGGACGACTCCTGCGAGCAAGATTGTACGAGTTTTCATAAATCGCTATAATTTTATGAGTCGCCCATTTACTCACCAAATTAAACATTACGTAACACTGCACCAATTGATATCAGCGCACGATTTATATTGGAGCACTATTAGCGTTAATTTATATGCTGCGGCTGTTCAAGCCATCAATTCATCATTTGATGGTATCATAAACAGTGCGATGCGCAATCCATGCTCGTGATGAAGCCAGGGCCGCGCACGCGCAGCAAGCAGGGCGACGGCGACGCTCTAATATACCCACAGTCAGGTCGATGTGCTTCGAAACGAACATGGCGCAATGGGCCAACTGCCATACAAATATCCATACTAATATTATAAATTCGAAAGTAACTCTGTCTGTCTGTCTGTATGTTACCTTTACACGCCTAAACTATTGAACGGATTTCGATAAAATTTGGCAGAGAGATACCCGTAGATTGCATCTCGGGGAAGGACAGGTTAGATTTTATCCTGATATTCCCACGGAATCGACACTTATGCAGGTGAAACCACGAAGCGCTGCTAGTGAGGCAATAGCATATGTGTTGCGGTAAGTAAATAATTTAAGGAATGATTTAAGCACATTAAAGTGTCGGTGTTATTAATGCCCTTTCAATGATGTGTTGGTTTTTTTTTATGATGGCACCTTTTCTGGTGTTTAAGTAATAATTCCATGATGCGTATTCCGATACTATCTACAGAATGTCGTAAAGTACATTGCTCTGAGCGTATACTATTTAGAGGAGGACAAAGCATATAGGCGAAGTTTTTATGACAATAAGTAGAAAATCGATTAAAATAAATGAGGAGACCCGGCTTTCCCACAGAGTGTATCTGATTACTTCTAATAAAAGCTTGTAAAAACAGTGACTTTTCCCTAATTTTTTGTAATATAACCTAACTTAACTGGACATGATGAAGCAATCAATAATCATTGGCAGGAGAATCCTTTGGTCACCAACCTCATGTTGATCAGGAAACACAGAAAGTGAGATATTAAAGAATCCGATTAATCTAACCCAATCTTCCAGGTCCATGTGCTCCGACCTGGTGTACGTGATCCTGTTCCCGCAGCTGCTGATGGTGGTGCACTTCAAGAAGCACTGCAACACGTACGGTTCCCTGGCCGCCTACATCGTGGCGGGGCTGGTGCGCCTCTCGGGCGGCGAGAAGCTGCTGGGGCTGCCCCCACTCATCCACTACCCCGGCTGGGACCCGGTCACTGAGGTGCAGCTGTTCCCGTTCCGGACCATGGCAATGAGCATGTCGCTGTTCACGCTGGCGTTTGTCTCGTGGTTGTCTGTGTAAGTATAACTTGTTTTATTGGATTTTATTCTTTTTTTTTTCTAGCCTGCGTTACCCCTCTCCTGGGCAATGGCCTCCCTCCACTCCTTCTATCTTCTGCGAGCCCGCGCGTCCTCGTTCCTGTTTTGATGGAACCTTTCCAGCTCGTCCCGCCATCTCCTACGTGGTCTGCCGCGACCCCGCCTCACTGTCTCAGGGCACCAATTCTGCGCTATTTGGGCCCACAGCTTTTCCGACATACAGACAGGTCATGTCTGCCGCAATCCCATTTAAGTTGAGCAGTCTTTTGAGCCACATCAACTATCTTTGTTTTAGAGCGCAGTACTGTGTTTCGAACACGATCCGTTAATTTAATGTCTAGGATTTTATTTATGTGTTGTTATTGCAGGAGCGTGCTTATAACCTTGTGTTGTGGTCAGGTCGTTGTTAATATTTTTATTATGTTGTCATTCTTATGTCTTCTACACTTTTCAAAGCCTATTCGGACTTATTTCACTAATATTCTAACTTGAATAAGACGTAGATAACGTCCTACAAGCGATCGTTCGTACAAATTGATTGATCCAATTCACTTCGAGTGCTGAAACTCGACTGCTGAGGAAGTTACGGACACATCGTAATATGATAACAGACAACGACTTTATGGAATAATGCAATTGAACAAGTAGAGGATTCTATATCAGTGTGAGCGCATAATATAATGAAGGAGGAGTGTTGGATACTTGTAACATAAGTGGGCTGCCAGTGACTCTAGCATCCTTGGCATGGGCTATTCTCGTAAATAATTCGAGCCCACACAAAATAAATTATATTCAGTCGAATAAAGCAAGTAAAGTAATAAGCAGTACTTTTGTACTCAATTCTAATATGTCGTAGGTATCTGTATCCATTTTACTTTATGTACATAAATAATAAAATAAATAAATAAATAAATTATATTAAGTAAATAACTTATATTCAGTAAATAACTTATGTCGAGTTCGCGACAAGAAAGTCTATCCCAAAATAGATAGAAGATCAGACGACGATGGACGACGGGAATCTAAATCAACGAATTCATGAAGATCTATTCATGCTCCTGTAAGAGTCTATATAAAGTTATACATAGTTACAATGTTTCAGCTCGGACGGACGGCTTTTCATCAAAAATGTATTTTCGAAATACATTTTCAGCTTTTGGGTCGAAGATAATTGAAACGTTGGCTCAAATGTTTGACAGGCTTCATCAAATATTCCTTAAAGTTGGATCAGACCTCTTCGGGGGTATTAATAATTTCAACAGTCGTTCACTTTCGGGGTGGCGAGCTCAACAACGAGCTCTTTATAAACTTGTTGCCTGGGTTGTTATTTACACAGCTATTACGGTATAGTAGATTGTTGCATCGAGCGCAAAGTGAGTTATTAATGCACGAGAGCAACGAGTGCATTCACTTTAGCAAGGTGCGTAATCTACTTTTATAACACATTTGCTCGTAAAGGGTCTCTTATTTCACCAATTTCAATATCGTAATGTATCTCATTACGCACTTGTGTGGTAATGTAATGTAAATCGCACGGTTTATCAAGATGCTCCGTCAAAACGAACGGTACTTTTTTAAATCTTAGCAAAGAGTTTTTATTTCAGAAAAGTAGTCAACATTTTATGAATAAAATTAACATTGGGAGATAAAATATAATAAATAAACATTTAATTCTTTAATTTAATTAATTTTGACAGTAAATTACAACCATTAATATCTGTAACAAAAATAAAAATATTTATTTACTTTATTAATAATACTGGCTGTTCTGTGCCTATGCCTGAAAAAAAAGCGCGAACGCGCGTGCATCACTTATTTGTTAAGAAGTAAAAATTATTCTGCGCGCTTTTTCTTTTCGCTGTACTTTTTTTTATTTGAAAATGTCGTCAAGTAATGATGAATTTATTAATTCCACACTGCCAGAAGTCTCAGAGGCAGCGAAAAAGGCTACTCTAAGCCTCTTGCCTGAGAAATCGACCGATAGATACTTACAAGCGTATCAAAATTTCATCATATGGAAAACAAGCAAATATGCAAATTCAGTCCGAGTTTTATTTATTTCCTCGCAAATATGTTATAAAACGTCGTATGACATACGTGCGCTTTGAAAATTACAGCCTCTGCTTTCTTTTAGCCCTCGCCTACGGCTCGGGCAAGCAATATCGCCTCGGCTGTAATTTTCAACTTACCGCACTTATATCATAATGTACTATTCTTTCAACTACCAATCTACCTACCATGATAAAATGTACATGCTCAAAATAAAAACTCAAGTTAATGAAAACAAAGTTTTCCTAAGCTTTTAAATATTTATCCCGCGACCTTTGTGGCAAAAAGTTATTAACAATTTCATTTGCAGCTGTTTTTATACTTTCTGGAGTTGCATTCATATCGTTATCGCTATTTCCATTGTTTAATCTTTTCTTGCTAATGTAGTATCAAAGTTTTACAATGGTACAAAATGCGCGCCATTTTTTTTTTACTGAGTCGGTTTTATTCATCCGATTTTTATTTTCAGCCAGTATCTTTTTGATCTAAAACATACATTTTATATTCAACTTAATGGGAGACATTAAACCTCTGTGGTAAATTTATATCGAAATAAAAAACAAAAAACAGTGCATTAATGAAAAACTGTGCAACCATGAGATTTCATACAAAATTTCTGCACTGTTTTGGTTATAAGCAAAAAATACGTCCTTTGTGATAGGTTTTGTAGTGATTAATGATAACAGAACTACGTAGTTGAAAGAAAAAGTATTTTTGAATCCTTTCAATGATTCAGCAAATTGATTTCGCAGTTCGCTGTACCTTTGCCAATACTTATTATAATTTAGTAGCCGGCCATATTTTCATTATCCGCTTTGGTGTGTAGTGTTATAAGTATTTTCAGAACCTAACAAACATATAATTCCCATTCTAATATATTTCCTTATCAATCTGTTGGAGCAAATCGACATGTTGGAGGTTTTTACAGATAGGTACCTTTACAATTTAGTATAAATTGTGGCCCTCACACATACCTACTTGTGTCCCCGGAAGTATCTCTTAAGCCGAGCCTCATCGTCGCATATTAAGTTCGCGTGTATGGCCCATCGTGGCCCATCGTTCGTAAGCACCCACATTAAGGCCGCGGGGTCAGGCTTTTTGAATGAAGTATTCAGGGACTAAGAGGGTTCGTAAAATGAGGTCGGTTTAACATTGTAATAGAAGTACTTTTGAGCTATTCGATTCGGATGTTAATTGAGAAACAGTTTTGGTATGGTAATTAAGTTAAGTGACTTCATATAGGATTCAACTAAAGGCAATATTGCGCTATTAAAGGTCAAGGCATCGGACGTGTGACTGAGAGTTTGTAGGTTTCATTTCTTTCCGTTTTGATACTGTGGTGAACCTACGTGAGCACAAACCACAGAGCGCATAAAATGTCTATGACACGAATATATTTGGTAGAGATCTCAAGTACTAGTTATGTGCAACCCAAATGCTGAGTCAATAATAAATCCAACGTTTTGTAATGCAATATCTAGACTGCAGTTCGAATTTGAGTCACAATAGATTCTATAGTGGCAACTATGCGAGGCTTGGTTCGAAAGATAGAGTGAGCGCACCAACATGAGTTAGTGTTAATTCAAACATTCCGGTGTCTTGTAATAGACACTATATTACATCACTCAAGGGGGATAGATAACCTACTACTGTTCAGCTATTAACCACCAAGATACGTCAATACCATTAGTATTTTTTCATTCACAATTAATAAGCATTACAATTATATAAATTACATAATTCGTGTCACTTAAGCACCTACTAATACATCTACACAACAGATATTTCGCAACATATCTCACTTAAGATGTAGGAAGTGCTAGAATTTGAATGTTATGATATTTGATTACTGTATGGTTATGATATTTGACCATTATGAGATGTTTGTTAGCTATTAGGGTTTCTAGGTTTATTGGCACCTGGGGGCCTAAAAAGGCCACATTGGCAGAATCATAAAAGGATACTATTATGAATCATAATATGGCAAAGACAGTCCGTGTTTTTTTTTTCTTTGCACTACGTAGGTAAACTCAAAGAGATTGGGATTGGATTTGGATTGGATTAATTGGTATTTTATAACAGACAAAAAAAAAACTGAAAAATCACCAATGGGATTTGATACGATTAACTTAACTGTATGATTCATAATGTTATCCTTTTATGATTCTGCCAAAGTGGCCTTTTTAGGCCCCCAGTTGATAAGTTATCAACTGGGGGCCTAAAAAGGCCAATTTCGACACTGAATACATCGAGGTTAAAGTGTTGTGATATAACGTCAGTTATGGATGGTTTTATTATTAAAAATAATGATCACAAACGCATTTTAACCTTCTGTTTTACGGGATATTTTATTGATTATTCTCTGCCAGTCACCATTTACTTTTTCTAGCTGTTTTATATAGGTATTATCTCATCAGTTCAATCTAGGCCAAGAAGGCCGCTGCAGATACAATTTGTTGAAGAGGGGGAATTATTTAGTATTTATTTGTCAGATAACATGATCCATAATGGTTAGTAACAACAGGAGCTTATAAACTATGTTAGTAGGTACATAATTTAAATATAAATAACAATAGAATTATGTAAAAAAAAAAAAACAACGAACCATCGACACGAAAAGAAAAGAAAACAAAGTTCAATCTTTACACATTCTATTACGAGTTCATTATCTTACAGTTCTGCTTACTTCTATATGTGTACTGTAGGGGATGTTGAATAAAACTCCGCTTGATGTTCACTTGATGTATTCCTTGAGAGTGTTCGCCGCGTACTGCCGTTTAAGGTTTTTTTTTTTTTTTTTTTTTTTTTATAAATGGCATCTCGTAGTTGACCTTGAGAGGTCGTGACTACTTAACCGGACAATCCTGCGGCTGCCTTGAGAAAACTCAAAGCCTCCAGCCAGGGGCTTAAAACTAACTAAATAAACTAAGCGACTACACGCTAAGGGCACCCCCTGTGGGGTACGAGCCTCGGCTTAGGGCGTCGCTGGGGGGAGGGCAGCAAGTTGGGACAGGCTGGATCTAATTTTGATTATTTAACGAACGATGGGGCCGGCATTTCCTAATTGACTACTCTGAGAAGAAATGCCGAAACAAACTCAGAGGTCAGAGTCGGGAATTTAAATCTACTGGCTCAGCTGCGGCGCGGGCTGGCACTACATCGAGCAAGGGTCGGTGGGGGGCATTTACTTGGGGACGTCGCGAGGGACCTCGTCGGCGAGGCCGGTATGTCGGTTTCTTGTATCTGTTTTTCCTAAGCGTGCTGGTTGCCCTACTGCTCTCTTGGAGGACGGTTATAGGGTCATCTGGGTCGGTGAGAACGTGCCTTGGACGGCGGAGTTTACTGATTTGGGAGGGAGTATATCTGGCGGCCTCGACAACCAGCGGGTTTCGATGGTTGGGGGCGGAGTCGAAGAAGTGCTTGGAAAGGCGCTTCATGAATTGGTGGATAGTGGGGATTTTGAGATCGACATGGAGGATCTCATTTCGAACGAACCAAGGGGCTCCCGTAGCCTTTCGGAGGAAACGGTTCTGGAGGGTCTGCATCCTATGGATGTGGTGGGGCTTTGCGTGTGCAAAGACTACGCAGGCATAGGTCATGATAGGGCGAATGCACGCTGTGTAGATGCGCAATTTGCACTTAAGTGACAATTTGCTGCGTGCATTTAGCATCGAGTGGAGGCTACCGAGGGCGAAGGCGGCGCGCGAGCGAACCGCCTTTATGTGCTCTGCGAAGGAGAGGTGCCTGTCGAGGATAACACCGAGATATTTGGCTTGCTTCTCCCAAGGGATCGGCTTGCCGAACATGGTGATAGGTCGGGGGGGGATGGGTTTGTGTCTCGGTTTCGAATAGAGAACCGCTTGACTTTTGTCGGGGTTTACTTCTATTCTCCACTTCCTAAACCAGTCAGCGAGCTTGTTGACTGAAGTTTGGAGGATGTGGGAGATCTGGACTAGGCTGCGGCCAGTGTACAGAATGGCAGTATCGTCTGCGAAGAGAGCCAACTGGGTCTTTTTACTCATTGGGATGTCACTGGTGTACAGCGTGAATATGAGCGGGGCGAGCACAGAGCCCTGGGGGACTCCTGCTCGGATCGGGTGTGGAGAGGATATAGCTCCTTCTACTTTGTAGCGGAAGGTGCGGTTCGACAAATAGTCTCGAAGGATGAGCACGAGGCGGTCGGGCACACCGAGTTGGTATAGCTTATATAATAAGCCATTGTGCCAGACTTTGTCGAAAGCTTTCGCTATGTCGAAGTATATCACACCTGTCATGTATCCACGCAGGATCCCTGCGTGGATATGTTCGGTGATACGGTGGACTTGCTGCACGCTAGAGTGTTGGGTTCGAAAACCGAATTGTTCGTTGGGGATGAGGCCCTTTGTTTCGGCATAGTTCCTAAGACGCTTATAAATAAGCCTCTCGTAGATCTTGCCTAGTCCATTGAGCAGACTGATGGGACGGTAACTCGTAGGTTCCGACTTGGGCTTGCCGGGCTTGGGAATGCCAATGACTGTGGCTTCTTTCCACTTCTGTGGGAAAATGTTGTTGCTCATGGCACCGTTGAAGATGGTGGCCAGTAGCACAATTAGTTGGGTTTTTTTTTTTTTTTTTTTTTTTAGAATATGGCATCTCGTAGTTGACCTTGAGAGGTCGTGACTACTTAACCGGACAATCCTGCGGCTGCCTTGAGAAAACTCAAAGCCTCCAGCCAGGGGCTTAAAACTAACTAAATAAACTAAGCGACTACACGCTAAGGGCACCCCCTGTGGGGTACGAGCCTCGGCTTAGGGCGTCGCTGGGGGGAGGGCAGCAAGTTGGGACAGGCTGGATCTAATTTTGATTATTTAACGAACGATGGGGCCGGCATTTCCTAATTGACTACTCTGAGAAGAAATGCCGAAACAAACTCAGAGGTCAGAGTCGGGAATTTAAATCTACAGGCTCAGCTGCGGCACGGGCTGGCACTACATCGAGCAAGGGTCGGTGGGGGGCATTTACTGGGGGACGTCGCGAGGGACCTCGTCGGCGAGGCCGGTATGTCGGTTTCTTGTGTCTGTTTTTCCTAAGCGTGCTGGTTGCCCTACTGCTCTCTTGGAGGACGGTTATAGGGTCATCTGGGTCGGTGAGAACGTGCCTTGGACGGCGGAGTTTACTGATTCGGGAGGGAGTATATCTGGCGGCCTCGACAACCAGCGGGTTTCGATGGTTGGGGGCGGAGTCGAAGAAGTGCTTGGAAAGGCGCTTCATGAATTGGTGGATAGTGGGGATTTTGAGATCGACATGGAGGATCTCATTTCGAACGAACCAAGGGGCTCCCGTAGCCTTTCGGAGGAAACGGTTCTGGAGGGTCTGCATCCTATGGATGTGGTGGGGCTTTGCGTGTGCAAAGACTACGCAGGCATAGGTCATGATAGGGCGAATGCACGCTGTGTAGATGCGCAATTTGCACTTAAGTGACAATTTGCTGCGTGCATTTAGCATCGAGTGGAGGCTACCGAGGGCGAAGGCGGCGCGCGAGCGAACCGCCTTTATGTGCTCTGCGAAGGAGAGGTGCCTGTCGAGGATAACACCGAGATATTTGGCTTGCTTCTCCCAAGGGATCGGCTTGCCGAACATGGTGATAGGTCGGGGGGGGATGGGTTTGTGTCTCGGTTTCGAATAGAGAACCGCTTGACTTTTGTCGGGGTTTACTTCTATTCTCCACTTCCTAAACCAGTCAGCGAGCTTGTTGACTGAAGTTTGGAGGATGTGGGAGATCTGGACTAGGCTGCGGCCAGTGTACAGAATGGCAGTATCGTCTGCGAAGAGAGCCAACTGGGTCTTTTTACTCATTGGGATGTCACTGGTGTACAGCGTGAATATGAGCGGGGCGAGCACAGAGCCCTGGGGGACTCCTGCTCGGATCGGGTGTGGAGAGGATATAGCTCCTTCTACTTTGTAGCGGAAGGTGCGGTTTGACAAATAGTCTCGAAGGATGAGCACGAGACGGTCGGGCACACCGAGTTGGTATAGCTTATATAGTAAGCCATTGTGCCAGACTTTGTCGAAAGCTTTTGCTATGTCGAAGTATATCACACCTGTCAAGTATCCACGCAGGATCCCTGCGTGGATCTGTTCGGTGATGCGGTGGACTTGCTGGACGCTAGAATGTTGGGTTCGAAAACCGAATTGTTCATTAGGGATTAGGCCCTTGGTTTCGGCATAGTTTCTGAGACGCTTATAAATAAGCCTCTCGTAGACCTTGCCTAGTCCATTGAGCAGACTGATGGGGCGGTAACTCGTGGGTTCCGACTTGGGCTTGCCGGGCTTGGGAATGCCAATGACTGTGGCTTCTTTCCACTTCTGTGGGAAAATGTTGTTGCTCATGGCACCGTTGAAGATGGTGGCCAGTAGCACAATTAATTGGGCAGGGAAGAGTTGAATCACTCTATTGGTGATTCCATCTGAGCCGGGGGCTTTCTTAGGTATGAGACCCTTTATGATGTCCTGTACTTCGTCTGGAGTGACGGGGGGTAGAGGATTTTCGGGGTCTTCTACTGGAGGGAGGGAGGCTCTACGCTCGACTTCCGCGTCGACCTCAGAGAGGTGAGCTTGGTCTACGGGTAGGGAGCTGGGTGTACACTGGGCTTCGAGGCTGTCAGCCAAGCATTCTGCCTTGTCATCGTCGTCAAAGGCGATGGTTTTGTCGGGGCGGATCAGTGGGGGCATGGAGACGATGTCTCGAGATCTAAGTCTCCTTTGGAGTTCCCAGAAGGCCTGGTGATTGGGTTCAAGATCGCTCAGCGTCTTATTCCATTTGACTTCACGCCACTCCGATATGCGAGTCCTCACAGTTCTCTGTAAGTAACGCATATGGGCTTTGTTTGGGCCACATGGAAAGCTGCTGTAGGCACGGACAGCCGCGTTCTTCTCGTTCAACAGTTCACGCAAGTCGTCAGGCAACTTCCAGCGATGGTCGTCCATCTCTGGAATTTCCCTTGAACAGTCGTTCAGGACTGACTGTACGTGTTCCGTGAGCGAGTCGATCGCCGCCGTCGTGTCCGCGATGGAGTTGAACTGATCGGGGATGGAGTCTAAGTGGGGGGATGTGGTGGATTTCAGGCATTCGCTTACTTTCCTCCAGTCCGTTACCACTTTAGTTTGAGGGGGTTGGTTAGGGTCGGGGAGACCAATGCGAGGGGCCATTTTGATGATGACTGGTCGGTGGTCTGAGGAGAGCTCTTGTACCACTTCTATATCGGTCAACCGTAGGTTGACGTTCTTTAGAAGTGCCACGTCGAGGACGTCAGGGGTATGGTTGGGGTCGTGTGGAAAATGAGTAGGACTCGTCGGTCCGATGACATCGAAATTCAGAATGGGGGAAAGGTCAAACAGTTGTTTGCCTCTGGTCGATACCCTGGTGCTGTTCCAGGCGTGATGCTTTGCGTTGAGATCGCCCGCTATGATAACGGAGTCACTCAAGCCTAGGAGCGTGGAGAGGTCGTTAGAGAAGAGTTCGGAGTTCTCTGTCGACGTTTGGGGGGGGAGGTAGGCCGAAACTAAGGTGATCGGTTGGTGCCCTGACATGCCTAGCCGGCAGATGGACACTTCGAGTCGTGAGAGTGGGGGAGGATCTATTGGAATGCAGTATAGTTCCTTTTTGTAATAAATGAGTGTGCCTCCTTTGTGACATCGCACCCTGTCGTTGCGAACCATGCGATAGTTTGCAATTGAAGGGTTACGGTGGTGGGGCTTGAGGAAAGTCTCTTGAACGAGGAAAATGTCAATTTGATGGTCGCGTAGGAAGGTGGCGATCTCATCTCTTTGACCCTGAATGCCATTGGCATTGAAATGGGCTAAGTTTAGGGATCGGAGTTTGGTTCGTGAAATGATTCCTCTATCCATTGTTGGGTTGAGCAGTGAAGGAGGCGAGGATTCGGGTGATGTCAGGATAGGCATTGTAGATTGCCTGAATCCTGTTCAAGTCGCAGGAGTTCCTGGCAGCGAGAAGTTCGCTTGCCATTTTCCTGGCGCGGGGGGACATGAAGGCCGTGAATGTGCCTGCTATAATGTTAAAGGAGTCCATTGGATTAGGACCGACAGTTGGGACCGGGGCCGCAGTGTAGGCGGCGGGAGCGGCCATTTGGGTGGGCGCAGCGGCCATTTGAGTGGGCGCAGCGGCCATTGCGGTGGGCGCAGGGGTAGCGGGGGGCGCGGTGGTGGGCGCGGTGGAGCGGATGAGACGAGGGTCCATCCTAGCGGGAGTGGGTGGGGGAGGGGCTGATGTGGCCATCAGAGCTGGGAAGGCTCTTTGGTGGTTTAAGAGAGTCCAGGGGCTAGGCCTTTGAGGGCTTAGTCTCGCTGGAAGTGCGGTCGCGGTCCCTTGGGAGGGGGTTTCTCTTTGCTGGCGGGCGTCTGCGCGCTTGGCCAGTTTGGGAGAGGATGATTTAGGGGCTTTGGAGCAGCCCCGATAATTGGCCGGGTGACCCGTTTCGCCGCATAGCACACAGCTGGGCGGCTCTGTGCATAGAGTGCGGTCTTTTGGTCGGGGGCAGTTTTCAGTGCCGTGCGCGCCCAGGCACTTGACGCACCTGGGTGTAGCGTGGCAGAAACGTTGGGAATGGCCATAGAGCTGGCAGCGGTGGCACTGACCCACAATGCCGCTCCTCCATGGTTTTTCAATCTCAATTCCGGTGAGATTGCATATGGATTTTACTGTGAAGATCGGGTGGTGGCGGCCCTCAGAAGGGGGGCAGACTACCAGGACCATGTCGTAAGCGACTTGACCCTTGGAACGGTGCATGCGGTGCACCTCGGACACTGGAACCTTTTGGGCTTCCAGATCCGCCTTGATGTCTTCGGTGGCGATTTCTTTGGGGATCCTGCGGATCACCACTCGGGTCATGCGCTCCTCGGGGAGGGAGTACGTGTGGAAAGACACGTTCCTTTGCCGAAGAAGGCTAGTCAGATCCCTGTAGTCTTTCGACGTAGGGATCTGCACCTTGATCCCCTGTTGGGTGGATCGGGCATTGGTGAAGCCAATCTTTCGATCGGCGCACCATTTGGACACATCGGTCCATTTTCCCTTGTCCTGGATGAACACGGGGGGGGGGGAGGGGGTATTTTCCTCGGGGCGGAGGAGGTCTCAGCGCTGGAGCTGGGAGGTAAGTCCTTCTGAGAGGACGAAGCGATCGGAGCGGGGGCATTGGTGGGGGTAACCAAGGGAGCGGGGGCGGGGGTGGGAGGGGTTGAGGTCGCGTCGGTCGCGACCACCTTCTTCGATTGCGCGGAAGAGAACTTCTTCCTACGCTTGTTTGACCTTCCTGACGCCAGCGTAAAGCCGTCGTCGTCGGAGGAGGGAGATGAGTTGGTGGAGTTCTGAGACTCCACGTCGGAGGGCGGGTAATGTAGCCTCTTCACCGAGAAGTCCTCTGTGTCCATAGAGTCGGGCACAGAGTCGGGTGAGGCACTACCGGGTTCAGCCGGCGTCGACTTTTGCTGCAGAGCAGCGAATTTCTCTCCGTATTTCAGGAGGAAATCGGGGTCCTTTAGGAGGACGTCCTTGACGAACGCCACTATAATGGCGTCCATCTTGATTAATGGGGGGGGGGGAGACTAAAACATTAGTCAGAGAGCCCTAACTCTAACTCCCCGGGTGGATAGGCCCGGGGGTGTGTACCCTCCCTGTCGGGTATAGACAGGGAGGTGAGTGCCTAAGGGTGAACCCTGAGCTTGTAACCCGACGCCAGTCTTAATGTGCGTACGGGGCCCTGACCAGTCTAGTGCGAAGGGTGTAGAGACACCCTAAAGACACTAGGTGTGTAGCTGTGAAGAAAAACTGTCATCCAGCGCCGACTAGGAGACCCCCCAAGGCCGAGTCTGGGACCCGTCCAATTGACTGCCTAGCCCTGAAGGGGTTCAGCGGGTGTATTGGGTCAACACCCCACTCGGTTTCGTTGGCACCGTAAGGTATCCACCGAGCGACCACGAAACTGTGGTTTTAACCCAGAAGGGGTCAACTGACTCTAATTCAAAACGCGAACGTTAAAGAAATAGAAGGTAGCCTTGAAAAAGGCAGTTTTTTCATGTGATCTTAATCGGCTGATAAATTAATATCCACCGGCGATCGGTCGTAGTCAGGGCGACTACAGAGCTCGTTACTTATAAGCAACGAAAAAGAACAGAGGCCACTAATTCGGCGCGGAAGTTTAGGGACAACCGGTTCGAGCGAGTGACAAACGTTCTATGACAATTAGTTGGGCGTTTGGGCGCCATTTATATTACAGTTTGGTGGGGTACAAGTAGTGGGTGGTCTTAGAGATTTTTATTGTTCTAGCGAGTGGCCTCGGAGTGAGGTGTGGTTTTTTGTCGGTCAGGCCGAAACTTGATCTCGACAGGTCGCAACCTGTTCCTGGGTGCCATGCACGTACGTCGTTATGTGTATGTATGTGTGATCGTAGGCATGCTTTCACTTGTGTACGTATCTTTTTACTTTATTATATGGTTATCCCACTAAATGCATTACATTGTAGGTACTCATGATTAGAATACTGATTCTATTATTATCTTAGTTCTAATGGTAATAAAACAAACCCTATGCTTAGAATACAAAACTTATATACTAGGTTATCTATTTGAAACTTTGGCTTTATTTAATCAACTACTTAATTCTAATCAGTTCGCGTCGCCAACATGTACAATAGCATGATAATAATAAATATTTACATATCTACCTTCTAAATATTTCCTCATGCAATTTTCTAAACATCCGTTTTCCACGGAACGACTATCTCTAGTACTCCGCAAACAGTTTTTTGCAGCATAATGTTAGATGGATGCTGCATCCCTGATTTAATCACATGTTACGGCGCTCGGAGGACAAGATGAGATGAATTTTATCGGAGTTTTTCAACGTAAATAACTCTTGATTTATGTCGAAGAAGTTTCCAAGGGTATACGCTCCACATTTCATAAAACTTCATAGTTTAGGAGTAGGAAATATTGTTACTTATTAGGCTTATTTAGTTTCTGTGCGCGACTTTGTCCGCGTTAAATGCTGCCCCTTACCCACGTGACGTCACATCGCCCCCCCCCGCGCTATTACGTACATCGTTTTTGCTTAGTGTTTTTTACCACTTTTTTCCTTTTTGCTTACTTCCTAAGGGCCGTAACGTAAATGTTAGCCTATAGACGTCCTCAAAAATTGCGCTGTCAAATACAAAAATAATTTTTCAAATCCGACTGGCGCGGGCGGTTTCAGAGATAAGTGTAAACAAATTCTTCAGCTTTATTAAGTTATGTTTTTTTTGTACCTGATTACGTTTCATGGAGATTTCCATAACAGTAAAATCTAATAAAACTGCTTGACCATGGTAGCAAACTCAGTCTCATGGGGAACTATTAGATTCAGATAGGGACCCAACCAACATTTTGACGCTAATTTCCACCTCTGTTATCGTTTGTATTGGTTTAACGGGTGTATAAAAGCGCCCAGTAAAACTTTTGTTTATTCAATGGTCATGACTATAACTAAATAACTCATCAAGATGAGTAACGGTAACAAGAAGACATAATATGACTAAGGTAGGTATAAAAGATAAAAGCTGAACCACAGTAACACTAGGTGTAGTAACTTCAAGTAACAATAAGTACCTAAGGTAATAGTTGGATTTCTAATAAGTCTCACTATTTTCAAGTGTTCTTAAAGAGTGCTAAGTAAATGTTTTATACCACCTATCTTGCCTAGGAAACGTATTATTACTTAAGGAGGTATAAACGGTACAGTCGCAACCATCATAGCACCTGCTTTTATAAATTCAAGTAACAGAAATTACTAAAAGTAATATTATAGTTTGTTATAAGTAACTCTTTCTACCGACAAGAGCTCTTGAAAATAGCAAAATATTTTTACCACCTACGTTGCTATAAAAGTATTAATTGCAACTTATTTCAGCTACTTAATTCAGTAATCAAAAACCCCTATTTATGATAGCAATTGGTATTATGGAGTTATTTTTAGAACCCTAATCGTTACAGTGGGGTTCAAATTTACTTTTATGTTATTCTAAGCCATAATAACACGGAATTTAAACATTTAAAACCCTATTCTGGTATAACAAGTGCTACAATAGTTCTAACTACAGCCCATCCAGTACTTCTTGTTCATTAATAGTAATAATAGGAACCTAGGATAACAAGGAGTAGACACCATTTTAAATCAAACATAACCTAAAAATAAATCAGAAAAAAACTAGTTTAAAACTCATATTTTGTTTAATTTTCTCATTTTAAAACGCAAAATATTTACTACAATACACCATGAATGTAAAAGACAGAGCCAATATCCTGTTTTTATCTAAATTTAGATTGAGTGTATGCCCCGCATGATAAAATGCAATTTATTTTTACTTTAAATATCACTTATTTTTAAGGCCCTACAAAATTAAGACGCAAAACATATATTATTTTCTCAATAAAGTAACCCTCGCAATAAATTTTAGCCATGTGATAAAGAAATCAAACTTCACTCATCGAGATATTGACAATCCGTAACTTGAAATTCACTTAATTTCAACTCCTTAGTTTGCCATCATTTTTGAGAAATAAAGTAACACTTTTGGAACTAATGTATATGCAAAACAATAGAAAAAGAAAACACGCTACAGCCCTGAGTTACTAATCAACACTGATCAAGATACATAAAGCAAATCCAAGAAAAAAATGGACCTAAAAAAGAACTAATATGTTACTATAAAATTTATACCAGTAGACTTCAGAACTTGTGTACCACCTATAGTTTTTATTATAACCATAATACAGACTTTAAAGTGCTTGAGGTAGCTAGATTTATATTATACCACCATTATAGATACAAGAAATTGTTTGCCACTAACGCCACCCTATAACTATTATGTAACTCTCAGTGTTAAAAGAGTGAGCATTAAAATTATTATATTACTTATAGCGCTATAAGACGTGGGCCCAATCGAGAGTTTGTAAGGGGTTAGAGCGTGCTCTAACACCAATTGCTAAAACCATTGTATCACTCTTGCTTGCCAAATTCACTTTTAAATAACTCTTTTATCACCAATTCTTATTACCAAAATGCTAGTTGGGGACTATTGCCAGTTGCCCCATTAGTACCTAAATCATCGACAAACATATCGGTTGTAGTCGTGCCGCACA
Source organism: Luperina nickerlii (assembly GCA_963855955.1). NCBI lineage: Eukaryota > Metazoa > Arthropoda > Insecta > Lepidoptera > Noctuidae > Luperina > Luperina nickerlii. The sequence goes on along the minus strand of OY979674.1, from coordinate 22,348,298 downwards.
GACGAACAGCCGCTCACAATCTGTAATGAGTGGAAAGTGATTGTGTATCACGACTTGTATGAGTACCGAGGGAACAACATGAGTACAATGTTTACTTATTTGGGACACGGATTATGTATACACAGACGATGTAATTCTATTGCATGGCCACGTAATAGGGATGATGACAATTTTTTTATTTGAAACTCTAAATTTTTTTTGTTAATATTGTAAACAATATCATTAAAAGTCCAAAGCTTAAAAAATTGTCAAGTTATAAACATTTTAAAATAACTGCTAGACAAAGACGGCACTACACAGAAGTGACGTCACGACTGTAACTTCATACTAGCGCCATGCATCTATTCTCCATATTTCCATTGAACTTACAGTTTTTTCGATTATCTCATTTCACTGTGCCTTCTTTGAAATTATATTATTTGTTGAACATTTCTAATATAACATGTTCGCACAATGTACTCTTCACTATCCCGTTTGATAAGTTTGATGAAGTCTTTGATGCAGTTAATAGGAAGCTCTTTTTCAATAGTTTACGATTTGTTTTGTGGTCGTCTTAGATCAATAGAAGTATCAACTACTGATGCGATGGAAACAACTCTGAGAATTGAGAAACAATCATTACGAAACTAAAATTCTATGCCCTGATTTAACTGACTATAATGAACTAAAAAAACTGACTTAAGCCCTGATTTAACTGACTATAATAACTATTTACATAACTATGCGAGAGAAGTCATGAACTTCTCGCCTAGTTACTGATGTGACAAGTTATCTGTTGTGCACACCATTTGTTTTAGATAGATGAGAATATTCATTCGTGTTGTTAAATTTTCTTACAGCAGAAGATCATTGTTATTTTTGTATGTGTTTTTGTCAATAGTCTTATAACTTAGACGTTAGCGGACGATCATTGGGTCTTGGGTTGATAAACGTTGAACTATTGTATGAATGCATTCATTGCACGGGCATATTTTAGTATTTAGGAAAAGATAGCATTCACTAAATATTAAAACCTATACGGAAATGACTACAACGTCCAGGGAATAGGCTTTTAAAAAATTTATTGCACTATATCACATTATTGCAAGTAGTTTGATCGGTAAACAGTGGATAGACTTTATGTGTATGATTGCTTGACTTTCAAACAATTAGGAAACAATCTGCAACGGAACATATCAAGTTTCATATTTTCTGACTGACCGACTTCTTGACAATTCAAAAGTGCCTGTAAATGGTTTAATTGAAATAAATGCTTTGAGTTTGAGTTTGAGTTTTCCTATCCGACGTTCTAATATGCTGTTTTTTAATGTCATCAGAAATAATATGTATGACCTTTCTATATTTTAGAATAGAATATCATGTATTATGTGCTCCACCAGGTTCCTGTTCAACGGCGGCTACCTCAGCCCCGAGTCTGACTACTTCAACTGTGTTGTGAACATCCCCGAAGATATCCGCCGCGTTGACGAGCCGTCAGAGGCCGGCGAGCAAATGTCCGTCCTCGGAGGAGTGCCGGGCCGGCTGTACGGCGCCGCCTCCACCCTCGTAGGACCCGATGAGAAGTGTGGCAGGATCAACCCTGCCCTCGAGCCCGATGATGATGACCTAGATGATCCCAACGACGGCCCCACTCCGTTGTTCGGCAGCAGCAGCGCGCCCCCGCCGGTGCAGCCCTTCGGCAAGCAAACGGCTTTCTGAGACGATAAGTATATTTATTAGTTCTCTTATACGACATATCGACAAGCGCTATGCTGCAGGACCACGGAGTCGCACCATCGTGGGATTATATTTTCCGAAAATTTTACTATTTCTTATTTTTCATTTAAACTCGCTAAGATCGTTACATCGAAGTAAGGAACAGTAAACTTCAGTATTTTTCGAAATAACGACTAGAATGTGATGCTCAAGACGATCGAAACGAAACATATCATCAATATCTTCCTATTTAACAAACCATTTTGTAAATGTCGCATGTTTCATACTACGCTGTAGAAACGAATGATTTCTTTTACTAATGACGACGTAAGCGCAAACTGATATAAAGTATATTAAATAAATAAATATTACCGTGTAGTAATAAAATGCATTAAAGCAATAGATGTATGTTTAATAGTTGATGTAAAAATGAATTAAGCTGTATTATTTTGTAGTGAAAATATAATAAATAATATTACGAAGTGTTGCAACTCATACATATCAAAATGTGAATTATATTCGTTGTTAGAGAATTTATATATTATATTATATTATACAGAGTTGATATGACAGAGGGGCATTAAATTACACTACGTATACTATACGTGTATAGTATTAATTCGATACAGTACAAAAATAGAAAGCGCCAAAAATGAGATTTTTTTTTTTTCAAACAAACTAAATAGCTTAAAGTCAGAGTGAAACGCAACCACCCTTTATAAATAAATTTGACTGACCTTAGTTAGATGCCTAGGTAACAAAGTCGCGCAGGAGCGCGTGTGCGTGTGTGTTATCTCTCTTGGCGGGGGCGCGGGGGGCGGGCGGTTTAGACCGCTCGCGCCGTCCGCGCCCGGCTGGTTGTTAAGTACGCGCACACACAAAAACACAAAATTTTTAAATTCTCGATGTGTCCTCGATTCATATTAATGCACAAATTATACCGACGGAGAATATTGTTATTTATTAAATCACTGTCCGTCGCTAAGCACTTTAATTCCCGTAATCTTTGTACTGCCAATTGTATGGTGCCGGCGCGCGGCGTTCCTAGGGCTATTGCGCCGGTCACCATACCTTTCTCGGTATGTTCGCAGAGCTAAATCTGCGTTTCCACGGCATTCACCGTAAATTAAAATCATGTAAGTGTATTCTGACGCCGTGTAAGTTACACGAGGCATTGCTGAACACTTTAATGATTACACACACACACAACCAACGTTTAATTACGTATCCTATCACAATAAAAACAGTCAAACACAAAAAAACACTAACACTAAATAATAATATTCCCAAGTTAAACTTATTTAGTGTCTATCACAATAACAAAACAAAATCACAATTATTGTCAGCGAGTTCGACAAAACATAAAGGCGCGGCGGCGGGGGGCTCCCGTATTACGTAACGTACGTCCCGAATGGATGACGCTTGCGCACTGTCCACTGAAAGAAAGTTTTTTAGCAAATTCCCAAGGATCTAGAATGCAATAGCAACATACTGACCTATTTCTATTCCTTTTACGCGCGGGAAAAAGGCGCGGGGGTTTTGCTATGATTGTCACTCTCATAGTGAAAGTGCAAGTGTGTGTGTATTTATTGCTTCGTGAAATATTTGGTTGTACTTGTGCGGCAACAATGTATCTTATACTCAGATTATCGTTTTAAGGTGCATGACCTATGCGTATGAGATAATCAGCTGTTAGGAAATATACATCGTGTTCAAACGTAGCAAAAACTTCAAAAATCATTTGTGACTAAACTACTGCTCCTATTTAATTGATTTTTGGTACAGAGCTTGAAAATGGTATCTAGTATAGGCAGTTTAAAGAAAAGCCCCTCTGTCGTATCAACTTTGTATATAATTTACATTGATGACGATTCCTTATTTAAGTCAATTAATGTAGAGAGAAGAGCTCACGAGTTGATGTGCTTTTAGAGACACTGTGTACGTGCGCGTGAGCAGACGAGTATGTTGACCAAACATTGTCATCGTACGAATGTAAAAATGGTAAGTATATATTTTACGATACATATCGCTTGTAAAGCATCACCCACTACCTGTTATACTACTAATAATGATCTGTGGCTCGTCCATAGTTTAGTTAAATCAGATAATTTGTATAAAAAGTCCGCACAAGGAATATATATTTAAAAATAAATGTTTGTCTAGTATATTAGTAAAATCTAGCGACAGATGTTTTTATAAGCTTTGTTTTCTAGTCACAAAAATTTATGTTGTAAAGATATATTTGATATTGTTTAGAGCGGGTGTTGTACGCTTGGAGTCATATTATGAGCCCACATATAGTATATTGTATACGTATATAAAGATACAGACATAAAAAGAAATAATATGTTATATTATTGGAGACAGAATCATGCGGTATTGTGTTAAACAACAAAAGAACTGGCCTAAAATCAGCTGAGTTACTACTGAAACGCAACAAAATAAAGTCGTATTTGAAATATATTTATTTTTCTCTGTAAGTATATGAATAATCAATACGTATAAAATGGTAATAATATTATAAAGAGCTTTCTGATTCCGGACGCGAGCGTCGCTGATAGGAATAATCGGTCTTTTTGAAGTTATAAGTGTAATTGGTGTTCACAATATTGTCGTGTTTGATCCCCGCCTTCAGCCGCCGCGGCCCCGCGGACCCGGAGCGGTCCATGTCTTATATATGCGTGTTAATGTCCATTTGAAGCTTTTTGAAGTAATGTTTCTAAAAATATCAAGATGTATCTTGCAAGTAGATGTACTGTCAGTTTTGGCAACTTTTATCGTTTTGGATGGATATCGAGTGTGTTTACTACTAAGTATAAAATATAAATGTTAATGCATATCACTGTATGTTTTAGCGACAAGTAATATAAATATAGATAAACAGTTGCCATTGTTGATACCTTAACAAGCTTTCGAATTGTTTTTGATAATAAAGTTTACATAAAAATCGTTTATAGTTGGAAATATTTTCTATATAATTATGTTGCGAATATAAAGATATATGATGTGATATCCACCTGCCTAACCTTTGCTAAGACTTGGAACTCGATACATATCATCTGTATGTGACTTACGTATATACATATCATAGTGTTTAGTGTGAAATGGTTCATATCAATATTTGTAAGAGTAGATATAGGTATCGTTGTTGTTCTTCGGCGCCGCTTCCTGATTTGTCTGTATTAATATAATTATAATGTGCAGTATATTGATATACTTGAATAGCAAACAAAACAAGATGCTTTGATTAAATGACTTGTAAAATAAACAAGACTCCCAACAAACAAACTAAGCTTATAAAATTAAATCTATAAGGTCTAAACTCTTATACGTGTTATAAAAGAGCATTTATTATGTTAATGTGCCTTATAGTGGCACATTATTAGAAGATTTGGCTAATATTACCTTTATTCTTATAATTTAGCTGAGTAAACGTCAATAAATCCAATTAATACGGCTACAATAAGGGTTTGAAATGTGTTCTTCTTATAGAGGCTAGTTACATTGTTTTTTAGCCATATAATATTCAAAGTCATATAAAGGCTTTTCATATGGTTAATTATGCTTAGAAAAGTAATGCACAAGGTAACTATGATGTTTTTTAACTTATAGGAGCATTTGATACGACGTCTATCCGACAAACGAGTTCTAACATTGTATATGATCTTTACAACTTTACAAGCAATCCGCATTCCCTTATTCAGTGATTATAAAGATATTATTCTCTACATGGTAACATTAAAATGTTTTACATAACTTGATTCGCCATTGAAAATACAACAGATTGTGTGAATTTTTTACGTAGTGGAATTTACATTTAAAAAGTGGATTCAAAACACTGGGAGAAGTTTAAAAGAAAAGTAAAAAATGTCTACGAAAACATGGTTTGGAGCATTACACCCATTGGACTTATGACTTATGACCCACCACCTCTACTCCTATGATGCTACAAAATGACCAAGCCGATACCAACGAATTAGCTTGTGGTTCCGCAGGGAATTATTTAATGGAATATGAGACCGAAAAGGAAACCAGTGAGAAAGAATATAATTATAGGCATATATATAGGCATATTTTTAAATGAAGAGTTAAAGAATATAAATTCGAAGAAAATAAAATATTTTACACCATTAATCCATACTTTGTAAAATAAAACAACAAATTTGAAAACCACGTATTTTTATTAAATTTATTATTTTTCATAGGCTATCATGCCACAATATATCAAAATCCAGAGGAAGAGTGGCTCTCAAGTCGGGCATTGTCTAAAGGAAGGCTAATTTTGTATTGGTTAGTTTAAGAACTGACCTCAATGCTCTCTCAGTTAGCCCGCGAAACAGATGGTGGGTTCACAATAAAAATCGCTGTTTGAACATAACCTGTGAATGATGCCTGATTTGGGAGCTATCTCTTGGTCTTTTTCTAACGAAACTCGTTTTTTAAGCCTTACTTAAAACAGGACTTCAATCATCAGTCTTTTTAACAACAATTCAAAAATAAAATATTATCTTAGCAATTAACATAAGCAAACAAGGTCACGGGAAACAGCTAGTTTAATAATAAAACAGTAGAGTAACTTAGCATGTTGTGACATAGACATATTAGAATATAGTTTTATTTATATACTACATCAACCATCATCAATAGATAGATTGATTCAGTTTTTACAAGTAAAGTCTTTCGATGTGTTTTGAACACAATCTTATTTAAGAAAACAGCACAAAATCAGTCTCTTTAAATAAAACTAGTAACTTATCAAGCTATTAAACACTAACCTTACTTCTAAGAATTAGAAACCTAATCATTAATCAGTCATAAAATTATTACAATAAGAAACACTTTTCGTACACTCAAATCTTGATGGTTACAAGGAATAAAGTTATCAGTATGATTATTTTGCAATTGTGGCTTTATTCCCCGCAACCATCAAAGTATAAAAATCTAAATAAAAAAATGTCTGTAAGTAGAACAGACTTAACAACTACAATAAGTCTTTGATCATTTTAGTTTTAGGTATTATTAAAGAACATAATTTTTATTCATTTATGGGAACAAGACTTGCTAGGTACAGGATTTTGTTCGTGAGAAAGGAACCCTGAAAGTATATAAAATGGCGATAGCACAAGCAACAAATGTGGCCATTACAACGTCTTCAGTCTCATAGACCCCTCGTAGACGATGTGCGAATCGTTTTGCTCTCATAAAATACCACTATTCATAACATAACTAAATAATTCATAACGTTTGTAGCACAAAACAGCTTAAATTCAAGGGCGAGTTGATACTACAACACACAGCGTACCACATTTTATCATGCATTTGAATTCCCATGTCCTTTTCACTATAAACGAGCACATAAATCAGATAAATAAAGTACATAAAATAATAACTTACCGTTCACTTTTCGGTAAAATGGTTGACGTTTCTCTTTTTGTTAGCCAAACTGTTGCGAAAATGTAATAATCACTAAGAAAAAAACTTATTGCAGAATCCTAAGCAGACGGCTATAAGGGCCTACGGCTTTTTAAGAGCCTATGATTTGACGCAATGAGTTTAACTCCCTTGCATCGAACCATAATAAAACACGTATATGGGTGATCGCCCGTATTAACCCTTTCTATATGTTTCTTTCAAGTGTGTTTGCTTTTTAGGAGCATATTTTCTGGTCATTATAAGTTTAACTTCCTTGCTAGTTGTCATAATATAACACGTATAAGGAAAAAAAGTGGACAATAAAGCAACTATAAGAGGGGTATAAGGTTATTGTCTTTATAATTTGTGCCCAAATGCACCCTTATTAGCGATAATGCGGCTCCTATAAGAATATCATTTTTGGCTATATAAGTCACTACAAGTGCAATTTTTGTTTGTTGGGCTATGACGATATATATCAGTGATATAATATTATGTTTTTATTAATATTAATAAGCATCAACAAGCCTTTCTGATATTTTATTGAATAATGTTTTACATAAAAATATCTCTATTATATAGATATTTCTTATACCAAATGTACCTACTTTAATATGTTGTATATAGTGAAATATATATTTTAAAGATATATATTCCTTTACTGTAATTAATTATAAATATATAATATTATTATATATCGTTTGTTATTTACTGTGTTTTAAAGAGATGTTGGTGAGGAAGCGGCCCCCCACTGTTAGCTAGTAGATATACCTACTATTGACTTATTCCTAGTTCTTGTTGAATATTTTGAAAAAGAAAAATCTGTAAAAAAATGTGTAACGTTGTGAATTCCGCGGTCGCTCCGGCGACATCAAAATAAAACATATAGCATGTTCATCGTGTTTACTTTGTGTATTCCTCACTATTACAATTATATCCCTTTGCAAGTGTCAAGCTTCGCTTTTATTATGTTGATTAGTGGTTATTCTGAAACAGTGTACCTACTTACTTTCCTGTCCGTTGTACCAACGATCCACAATGTGTTTACCTAAGTTAGGCGACCTATCCTATACTACGACAGAATGGCTCTCCGTTCCATTTTTTGCAGTTACGCAGTTGAAAAACTAAGGTTACAAACAATAGAATTTACTTTTACCCATGCATATTATATATTATAGTATTTTAGGTTGATTGATTGCCAATTAGTATTTTTGTGATTCCCAATCAACTTGCCATTCATCATGAGAATGGCATTGGTTTCACCTCCATCCATTATGACTTAGTGTATATTAAGGAGGCCTCTGTAATTGTGTTCGGGTTAGGATAAGTAGACCTTGCTTATAATGAAAAGGTGGAAATTGTTTCCAAAAGATAGTACCTACTTATTAGAAACAAGGCATAGCCCGATGCTGTTGGCGAAAAGTACTTGATTTCAGTTAATGAAGCCCTTGAAATCATCTCTGTGAACGTGGATTAGAAATAGAAAAGGTTCTAATGAAACCTCTTGTGAGTAAAAATAAATAATTAAAAAAAAAGCATGCCTGCCTTGTTAAAAAGTGAATTAAAAAATTTCATAAAAACATTAAAATCATTTAACATTAGGTACTTAAATGATTTAGTGTTGAATGGGCACAAGGTAAGTACTTACTAAATAGATTATAATATTTACTGTGCAATTAAACTGTCATTTGTGCCCAAAAGTGGAAAATTGAAACCCAATCTTTTCAGCGAAGTCGGGGGACCTGTACAGAACTGATCCAAGGAACCGTCCCCCGACTGCAATGAAACTATTCCAATCTACATCATAATGCATCTTCTCGATTGTAATCTATTATTCCAGACGAAAATATACCTCTGCCTGTGACAAATTTTATCAAGATCCGTTTAGCCGTTCTGACGTGATTGAGTAACAACATCCATCCATCCATCCAAATATCCAAACTTTCACATTTATAATATTAGTTTAATATAGGTAGATATAGATTTTGTTTTCAAGAAGCAAGTGTGGAAACGAATAAGCCTAATATTTTTTTATAAGATTTTCTATGGTATTGAATAGTACCTACCTACTGTTTTATTTTTTATTTAATTTCTTTTGCTATGATATGATATGATATATGATTAACGTGTAAAAGTGTTTGTGCAAACCTACTTACAAAAATAAAATCATTTATCATTTATGTTATTAGTGAACGAATGCATATTGAATACTACTGTTGTTATTTTTGTTATGTACTAAGCAAGCTCTAGACGATGATAGTATACGTAGTCAAATTAAAATAAAAAAATAATAACCGTTTTCTTTCATGAACCATGGCTCCCCCATTATATTTTTAAAATTTTCACCAGCAATGTTACCCGGGATAACGCAACGCTTCTATACATTGATACCGGTTAAGCCGTTTAAAAGTTATGGTGGAATAAAGAAACTCACAAACAATTATATGAACCCTGTAAACATAACACTCCTTTTTTTGGGCAGTTGTTTAATAAAAAGCTAGTTCAATCCAATTTGTGGGAACATTAAATTGATTGAAAATGCATGCTTTTTTTGTTTCCTTTAATAGCCTATATTGTGACCCATTTCGTCTTAATATCTCTGTTTTGTGCGATGTCTGGTCACGTTGGCCCCACAAACAATATTAGATCGTGACACCAACTTCGCGGCGTTCGACCCCGTCGGCGATTTCCTCCCTAAGACGTCCAGTGAGTGGCGATGCATCAACTATCGAGCAGGTAACGAAAGTGAGAAGACTATTAGTCTTTCAGTAATATTCCATTTTTATGCAGCATTCTATATATTTTGAAAGGTTTCTCTGAAAGTACGTGTGAAAACAAAACAAGTCTTAATATTTACAAAACGTTTAATTTATACAAAAAAGTATAATTACTCAGACCTTAGACTAAATTTTTGTACAATTTCATAAATTCATTAATTACAATTAAATTAAACCTATTACTTTCAAGCGTCGCTTACTTGGTAAGCAGTTGGCGACGTCACGGCTCTTACAGAGACTACTCATCTAACTTAATTCACAATTCTTTATTCTCCGATTGCAGATCACATTTTATTACGATAATAGACGGAATGCTTCGACCTTGGTAACATTACAGCTTTACAAACAATTCCTGAGTGTTGCCCTTTTTCTTCAAATTTAATTGCCTTAGCATGTTCATATCCTTCGATCATTTTATAATAAAGTTCTGAAGCATTCCATGTATTTCGCCATTTTGTAAAAAGTCTAATACATACATAGTTTTCACTAGAAACCTACATTAATACATACATCCATAATTTGTGACATTTGCAACGTCAATACTGAAGCATATGTGTTAACTTAATAATTGACTATTTTATATTAGTACTAGGATGCTAGGAGCCTACAGGGTCTAATACACATAGCCACCATTGGAGTCGTAGCCCTGGCTAATTGTAGCCGGCACGCCGCCGCCCCCTCCGGACGAGTAACCACCCGAGCCTCCTCCTGATCCACCTCCTGAGGAGTATCCACCGCCACCTCCTGATGGGTATCCGCCGCCGCCTCCTGAAGAGTGGCCTCCACCGCCACCTCCCGAGGAGTATCCACCTCCACCTCCACCAGACGAGTAGCCACCGCCTCCTCCGCCGGATGAGTAGCCTCCAGAGCCACCGCCATGACCACCTCCGCTTCCGCCGGATGAGTAGCCTCCAAAGCCACCGCCATGACCGCCTCCGCCTCCACCAGATGAGTAACCTCCTGAGCTACCACCATGGCCGCCGCCGCCGCTAGAGTGGCCGCCTCCTGAAGAGTAACCGCCGGAACCTCCCGAAGAGTATCCACCACCACCACCGCCGCCGCCAGATGAGTATCCACCGCCGCCGTGTCCACCGCCGCCATGTCCACCACCGCCGCCGCCTCCATGTCCACCACCGCCGCCGCCTCCATGTCCACCGCCGCCGCCGCCGCCATGTCCGCCGCCGCCGCCGCTGCTAGGGGCGCCATAGCTACTTGAAGGAGCGGTGGGTGCTCCGTAGGAACTGGATGGGGAGCTGGCCGGAGCACCATAGCTTGATGAAGGACCACTTGAGCCAAAACCGCTGCCGCCTCCGAAACCGCTGCTTCCAAAGCCACTGCTGCCGAAGCCGCCGCTGCTAAACCCACCGCTGCTACCACCAGCTGAGGGAGCCCCATAAGAGGAGGATGGAGGAGACGCAGGAGCACCGTAAGAACTGGATGGTGGCGCACCGTAGGAGCTGGATGGAGGAGAAGGAGCGCCGTATGTGCTAGATGGGGCAAACGAGGGGGCACCGTATGAACTTGAGGGTGGAGAAGGAGCTCCGTACGAGCTTGAAGGAGCGCCATAAGAGCTCGATGGTTTCGAAGGTTTAGGCGCACCATAAGTTGTGGAAGGTCCAGTTGGTACACCATAGCTGGTCGCTGGTGGTCTCGCCGGAGCGCCGTAAGAACTGGAGGGCTTGGAAGGAGGAGGGCCGTAGGAACTGGATGGTTTCGACGGTGGGGGTCCATAGGAGCTGGATGGCTTAGAGGGAGGTGGTCCGTAGCTTTGAGACGGAGGTCCGTAGCTGCTTGATGGTTTCGGTGGGCCGTAGCTTGGTTTTGGTGGGCCGTAGCTGCTTGAAGGGCTTGGGGCGCCGTAGGATGATGATGGCCGGCCGCCACCGCCGCCACCGCCGCCGCCGTGGCCGCCGCCACCACCGCCGCCTCCGTGTCCGCCGCCTCCATATCCACCACCTCCGTGTCCGCCGCCGCCATGTCCGCCGCCTCCGTGTCCGCCGCCTCCATGTCCACCTCCTCCATGGCCGCCACCACCTCCTCCGTGGCCGCCACCACCTCCTCCGTGGCCGCCACCACCTCCTCCGTGACCACCACCACCACCTCCGTAGCCGCCACCACCACCTCCGTGGCCACCACCACCACCTCCTCGAGGAGGTGGGAGGTATGAGGAACTCAGGGGCGCTGCAAACAAGGGAATTGGTGCTTTTATTTCATATTATAAGCAATAGCTGTTCGTAGAGCCTCTGCGATGAACTTAAAAAAAAATGTTAACAGCTTGTAAATTGTTTATGACTACCCCTATGGGAAGAAGGCCTAAGGTTACGTACGAGTGTGTGTTGTGAACTAAAGCTATCGTTTAATTTGTAGTACAATGTCAATCATTGTTTAGTTTGCCGTAACTGTTTCTTCATATAAAGAAATATTTCATATAGTATAGAATAGTTTGGCTACGGGAGTGGGTATCATTACTTTACGGTAAAATGACCTTCAGCATTTTAGCATTCAGCTGAAATTCCAAACAAAGAAGTAAGTAAATCATAATCAATCTGCCTAGCCTTTTCCCAACTATGTTGGGTGACCCCTGTCAACTATGTTGGGTGACCCCTGTCAACTATGTTGGGTGACCCCTGTCAACTATGTTGGGTGACCCCTTTCAACTATGTTGGGTGACCCCTGTCTAATCGGATGCAACTAAATACCAGTATTGCGACTTGACTGCCTATCTGACCTCCAAAAGCCAGTTTCCAATACGATACTCCACCACATATCACTCTTTGGTAAGACTGAAGTAAGTAAATCATTCAAGCTCAAACTATAACTTGGTTCACGACAGAGGCTCCATGTCAGTATGAGTCCAATGACTGGGAAGTAGCTTACCTTCTCGTTTGTATGTCTTCCTCGGAGTGGCCGTGACGGCCGACAGCAGCAGCAGCGCTGGCAGCGCCTGGAACAATAGACGATGATCATAAGACATTGGACATGTGAATTATTTGTATTTAATTATAGTTGTAGGTAGTATGATGTTCGCAACAGTCGTAACTGCCTGCGTAGCCCGTAATGTTCCACTGATGGGCACAGGCTCCCTTTCCCTAACGGGAGAGTTAAGATTTGAACAACAGGGATTTTAAAAAAAAGCAGTATCCTTGGCTGCTCATTGTGAGTGCCCAATAAAAATATGTACATACTACAGGTTTTTAGAATCCAAGGTTTTTTAATGTTTGTAACAATATAACATTAAAATTCCAGATATTTCATTAAAATGTTATGGATCACCGAGCTTCATCTACATCCCAAGGCCTATATAATTCTACCTTGCAATATAACATTTTAGAAACTGCCAGTAGATTTACAACAGTCGCTACGTTTACATTGTGTAATCAGCAATTATAAAAATAATGGTCAAAACACCACATGATATCCAAGGAGACCCATCAGAGGTGGACGTGTGCCGCAAGACAATGTCCTCGTGCAACATTGCCTCACTTTCCCACCGCCTGCTCGCCTCTATTGCCACACCAGCCAGTGATGTACTCGCGAACCTGCGACAAATGACTTGCCTGGCAATTGATATAAATGACGCGGTTTTGTTGGCAAAGAGTGGCAAACCTTGGGCCTTTAATTGGTTTCGGTATCTTGTTAGAATTAATTTGTGTGGTTTGAGAAAAGTGGAGGACTTTGTGAAATGGCTTTGTATTTAAACAAATAGCTATGAAGACTAGTGCTATTGGGCAAGTAGGTACTTGAATTGTAGACTACAAGTGCGTAGTCTAGTTCATTCCGTCACTAGTCCTTTCTGTTTCTTCTAAATACCTACTGACTTTAAGCCTACTATGGTATCAACTCTTTTGGCATCTTATTGTAATTCCACCAACCGTTTCGATCATTTAAAGATGTGACGAATTTACGAATCTTACAATTTATCCAACTTTTAACCATAAAGTGACCAATGTACCAATTTGATTCAAAATAACTCTTAACCAGTCATTTAGTTGCCTCCTCACGCACATTGGTCGAAATCCTCGGTGCATAGATTATATAGTAAGGAATGACACAGTCGCTGCGCGTGGATCGTAAATACCTTGCGTATGTGCACTTTCACGGACACTGGTGTCATCTCCGTGCGTTTGAGTGTTTCTACTTTCAATTAATTTACATAGTAGTTAAGTACTGATCTTGTTTTGAGCCTGGCAACGTTCTCGTTTTAGTACATTTTTATCACACGAAAATTATTCTTTATGTTTTCTCATTCTCAGTTCTGTTTAACATTAGTTTTTCGCGAGTTCAAAATTGGTAAAATACTTAAAGTTGGTATGCTATTAGTATATTATGTTTCCGCTCAAATATAATTTCAGCTGCTTATTTTGAACCTTTGGCTGTGAAATGCATTCATTATGTTGTAAAACCCATATTTCCTCATAATATACCTGTCATAGTACTTAACATAATCATATTATCGTGAAAATTCATATATAATAACCGGATCAAATCCTCGTGCAGCATGGATCACTATTGTATCTGTAGATAAGTAGGTGATTACATTAATTTCGAGTACCCAATTAAAGCAGACACTCACTCATGCTTAAATTACAGAGTAATTATTTAGCTACTGTGTTTGATGTAGTCTAGTACGTTTTGTTTTCCTGCTTTATCATGCTAATTTCAGTATGCATAATTAATGAAAAGCGGCAAAGGCATCCTTGTTGTACCTTTAATTTTTATTCCAGAGAATAGAGGGATGCCGTTAGTATTTTGGGTAAATCAGTAAACGATTTTATTTTTGCTATAACGAGGCAAAGGTTTAGCATAAGATGCATTAGTGCCTTGTATCGGGAACCTGATGTACTCTTAAGCCTCGCTGTGCAGCATTGTGAAATACGTGCATCAACAAATTTAGGTATTAAGAAACACGTGCAACGCTGCTACCAATCAAATTTTCAACTCCGGAAGAAGTTACCAGTCATATATATCCGCACATGTCGATGTGGTAGGAACCATAATGACACGATGATATAACACGCCAGCTCGTACGCTCATCTGCAATGACTATTGACCTCAGAGAAAGCTGATGACATGTACTTTTTGCTAAACATGTCATTTATGATGCAACGAGTTTACGGCGCCAGTAGTGAGGTCGGCCTCGTGCTGGCTGACCGTGATTAGTTCTGTAATGTTAGGAGATTGAAGTAAATAATGGTTCTCTTAAATACAATGTCACTGTGGTCGCAGCTGGATCCAATGTGAAAACCTTTTGTTATTTATTAGGCATAAAAATTCGAATGACCAACTTTCAATAATTTTAATTTCCCACTGAACCTAATCCTTTGAAGATATTTTCGAGAAGCTTATACCGTCCAGCAGGGCTAACATGACACACGCAGCAATTATTGACTCTCGCGTCGATCTATTCTATTTCTGTCACTTTTCTCGTTTTTCGCTAGCGCTACCATACAAAAGACGGTGAGTATTTAGTATTTTGCTTGGTGTTTTGTATGGTGTCGCCGTATTTTGTAGGGTAGCGCTGGCGAGACCCACTCCGTCAATCATGATATTTTCTCGACAAATCTTAACTTGGCATCTAAGTTATCTCGAATTTTGACAATAATACCGACCTGGCGAATATCTGGGAAACTATTATCCACTTTGGCGAATATCCGTTTATTTACCTAATACCGCTGTCATCAAATATGCACAGACTGTTTTTGCTTCGTGAAATGATCACAACCTACACTTAAACGTTTTAAACCCTCGAGATGAAAAGGTGCCAGTCTTAACGATTGTAATAAGCGTTTATTTTTAACCGACTTCAAAAAACAAGGAGGATCTCAATTTGGATGTTTATATATATATATTTTTTATGTATGTTCGTGCATAACTCCTTCATATATAGACGGATTTGTAAAATTATTCCTTTTTCGATTTATTCCGAAATGGTAATTTAAATTTCGTAAAGATCGGATGATAAGTTTCAGAGACAGACAACGGAACTCTTCTCTAGTTTGTATTAGTTTGTATGCCGGAGCCACGTCATTGGCTAACTGTTAGAACGAAGGTAAGAGGTAATAATGTCAGGGTTCTACGGGGACATCATAGTGATTTGAATGGGACTGGATTCTTTATGGAGATGGCAAGTATGCTGGTAAATAAAGATGTACGGGAGATATAGTAATTATTATCTATATATGTATATAAAATTCAAAGCCCTCACTGACTGATATATCAACACACAGCCTAAACCGCTGGTCCTAAGGATATGAAATTTGGACGGTGTGTTCTTTGTGAATAAACGTATTTTCTTTCTTTCTTCTTCTAAGAGTATCCACTAAGAAAGGGTTTTTAGAAATTTTACCCTAAAGAGGGTGAATGTTGTTTCACGCGGATAAAGTCGCGGGCAGAAGCTAGTATTATATTAAGAACGGTTACAAAGAGACGCCAGAATTGGTTAACGTGCTGGTGATTGCAGGTTCACCCGATGGAAATTGGTAACCGTAACAAACTCAGAGATAAACTTTAAATACTCTTTGTACCTTTACCTTTACCTTTGTAATATCTAGTGCCCGCGTTCCTACTTTTCAAACTTGAAACATAGCTGAAGAAGGTAAACATTTACTGAGAAAATGTTCTCCTTTTCGCTCTTTTGAATTGAGACTTGTATCATAATAGAGATACATCCGCAGGTACCTATGGACTTAAACCACCTCGTAAATGTCGAGAGATGAACAAACTCGTCGTAACGTATTTAAGAGATAATCCTGCACTAATTAATGCACTTTCACGCGTTGATTCGATTATATCATTGTGGTTTATGGTAAACGTTGCTTTTCACGGTCCCGCGCGCAAACGGTCGGAGCTACTTTTATTTAAAGTAGTAGAGATTAGATCTCCAAACTAAACCTGGGTTTTGATAGGTCGTTGAAGTGTCTAATCAGGTAATTTTATATCCAATCTTACGTAAGCTGTAGTGATTAGTAGCCGGAAATATCAGTATTGAGGCAAAAAACTTGACACTTTATTAGACAAGTAATTTAATTTTGAAAAGGCTGACAGAAACCGGGGACAGTCTACAAGCATAGTCAGTAATTTCTAGCAGACCTTAGCAAGTATCTTAATTTTTTTATATTTTCACCGAATCCCACGCTTCCATGAAAACATTGTACACCGGGTTTTCCCAAACCGCTTCAGTTAATACTAGCCATGTTTCAGTAAAGTGTCGTTTATTAACGTCAACGCGATATGACGTGACGTATATGCTCGTCAGCATGATACGGCATGACGTGTATAGACGTCGACGTGTGTTGACGTGACAAGCGTGTCGTGCAAGCGGAGCATTCTAATCGTAGCGTTAGTTACGCGCGTGCGGCTAGGGAAGTGGCGGGAAGTGGCGGGGGACGCTATCATTCATTACATCGAATTAATGGATAATTTAACATTATTGTATTATGTGGTAAGTTAATTATTAATTTTGTGGTGATAGGTACTTCATTCTTTATCTTGCCTCGCCTGGAAAGAGACTACTTGGCCCAAGTAGAGGTATTCCTGGACATGTTGTATTATCTCCCCGTCTACTTTTATGCTTCTAGGTGTTTCGTTGCACATAACTTTGGTCTTCGACATATTCATCTTCAGTCCAACCTCAAGGCTTGCATTGCTAAGTTCTTGGAGCATCCGTTCAAGTTCAGTGGCTGAGGATGAAAAGAGAACAATGTCGTCGGCGAAACGTAGATTTGTCAGTCTCGCTTCGCCAAGGACAATGCCTCTCTCCCTCCATTCGGCTGCCAACTTCTTGAAGATTTCTTCGAGGGTACTAGTGAACAGTTTAGGAGATAGCGGGTCGCCCTGTTTGACTCCTTTCTCTATTTTAAATTTTGGACCGGTGGTTTCAAGTTTTATTGCGGCTGTACTATTTTTGTAAATATTGCGTAACAGATTTATATATGTGGGATCAATGTTTTGGTTGCTTAAGGCGTCAAATATGGATGTGTGTGAAATGCTGTATGGCACTGAAACGCAGGCTCATGGACATGTGTATTCTTCCCGTCTTAACCTATGGTGCACAAACTTGGTCTTTAACTAACATCCAGAAGTCCAAACTCAAGGTCTGCCAACGAGCAATGGAGCGCAGTATACTAGGCGTTAAATTAACGGATCGTGTTCGAAACACAATACTGCGCTCCAAAACAAAGATAGCTGACGTGGCTCAAAAGGCTGCTCAACTTAAATGGGACTGGGCAGGACATGTCTGCCGCATGCCGGACAAACTGTGGGCCCAAATAGCGCAGAATTGGTGCCCTGAGACAGTGAGGCGGGGTCGCGGCAGACCACGTGGGAGATGGCGGGACGAGCTGGATAGGTTCCATCAAAACTGGAAGGAGGACGCGCGGGCTCGCGAAAGATGGAAGGAGTGGAGGGAGGCCTTTGCCCAGGAGTGGGACAGCACAGGCTAAACAAAAAAAAAAAAAAAAAAAGGTACTTCATTATTATCATTTAGTCCTGATGCGTCAGTTATGTAACAGAGAAAATCAAGATGTTATTAAAATTCAACTTGAAACATGATTTTGATGTAGGTACCCCACCTAGTACATAATCAAAAGTATAGTGTACATAAATAAATAAATTAAAACTATTTAAAATAAAGATAAAAGTACCTTATAAAGGTAGGTAGTACTTTATAAAAAGATAAAAAGTAAGGAACTTTGCGCGTTCAACTCTTTTGTTAGGCGCATTTTGCTAAATCTCTCCGCTCTTGCCACCGCTATTTTCAAAGCCCCAACTACTCCGTTTAGCAGCCCATAACACCAACAAGTAACAACGCTATTGTTTTAGAATAAAACAATCACTTAAGTGCATAAAACTCGCGCACTTCACTTAGTGCAAGTAACTCATAATGTTACTTACAATATGTTATAACTACCAAACATCTAGGAGTAGCAGGGAAAGATGTGATGTAATATAACAATGACTGCAAATATGTGATATAATAAACATTATGATGATGTCTACGTGATGATTGATGATAAACGTTGTGAGCACAATGACATGATCCGAATATACCTACTTTATTTTGTTAGAAATTATAATTTAAGACGATACCTGTAAAATGCTAACTTTTCTTCTGAAGTCTCATCAGGAGCTTTTTTCTTTAAAACAATATAGCCCTCAGTAACGATTTCAATTAAAACAATCAGGAACAGATAATTAGGAATAAAAAAAATTGGTCCATTCCAAATCTTTAATTCTGAATAAAAGATTTGGAAAGGACCAATTTTTTACCTGGAAATTGGTTCATGATTCATGCTTATAAGATCTGCTTAGAAGCATGAATCACGAACCAATTTCCAGGTAATCTATCCT
This sequence comes from Luperina nickerlii, assembly GCA_963855955.1. Taxonomy (NCBI): domain Eukaryota; kingdom Metazoa; phylum Arthropoda; class Insecta; order Lepidoptera; family Noctuidae; genus Luperina; species Luperina nickerlii. The sequence goes on along the minus strand of OY979674.1, from coordinate 22,329,066 downwards.
TTGAGTTCGTTTCTCTCACCATCCAATTTGCTTTGGATCCCGTCTTAGACAAGGTGTGTCGTTGACTTCCTGTCAGCCCTAGAAGTATCGGCCACAAAGTCGCGGAAATGAGTTCCACTTACGATGACACTCGTTACTTTGTCACCAAGGCATCGAACCTACTGACGTTTATTGGATGTCAATCTTTGAGATTGTAAATTCTTGGGTAGGGTTGTCTCTACGCAGTTTAAATAAAATTTCATAAAAGCTGTACGTAATATAATTTGTGACCCCTGAGAATTAATTAGATCTTGAGTAGAGATTTCACGGAAAGAAGACTGAAGCGTGCTTTGCAAGCACTTAGGCACTAGAAATATTCATAATCTAAGGGAATACTCTTACGGTATATACGGAGGTAAAGAAATAAAAGTTAAGCAAAGGCCCAAAGTTAGCAAATAAAATAATCGTCCTACATGGCAGCCCTCTTATAAACACATGTTCACACACAAGTTCTTTAATAACATACAGATACACATAACGATAAATGTTTCCATGTTTGGCAACCCTGAAGCAAGATAGCGGCGGTGTACGTCACACGTCTCACGGGAACTTTGCGCGAACAGACAATACGACTGTGCAACGTGCGAATATTGTTCTCTCGGAAATGGTGCGAATGCTTCAACTGGACCATTGCTCTGCATTGCTCGTCTCTGCTTGCAACAGGCAGGATCTTGAGCAATTTGATGGAAAGATCCCTTTATAATTATAGTGTGATGGGATTTTTAATCCACGATTGTTTTTTGTGATCTAAAACTACGTGCGAAATGAATGGGTTCATTATTGGTGTGAACATTTGAATTGAATCACTTCATTCAACATCATCAAATGCAACTAATTTTTTCACACCATAACAAGTACTTCTGCTACTATTCAATACACGACTATGCAATGAGCCTACTTGCAAACTCTTCGCCTAGTATCATAGTAACCCAATTCCCCCATTGAAGTCATTCTTACAACTGATTGAAGTAAAAAAAGTGATTATGCGAATTCAATCAGATGTGAGGAAAAATATGATACCAGGAATTAATCAGTACTATATAAGTATAGAATAGTTGCATGTTACATATGTCAATATCTATTCAGAGGCAAAAATCTGACAGGTCTGACAGTAGATAGAAACTGTCGATTACGATATTATCGCTGAAGATCTTTGTAACAACGGAACAATTTCCGCTTCGGATGGAGCCCAATTACATTGTGAACTTTGAAGAGATTCATCAACTTCCATTATACTTTCCTGGCACTTGAAACCGCTCACTTAAGAGGAAACACTACGGCCGAGAGAATTGAGAAATAGGTATTTGTAAAATCTATTGCTGTCGCGCGGTGCCCAAGCCTCCCCCGCAGGGCATGAAAGAGACAACTGCATCATGGACCAAAAATACCTATTAAAAATACACAAAATCAACGTTACGTAGTCCCCCGATTTCTTTTCCAAAACTAGACCGATTTAAATATTTTTTTCATTCAAAATTAAAGAAAGGCTTTGGCCGTGTCCCTATGTTTTGCTTTTTTTATAAAATTTAGTCAAATTTATTTTCTGGATGTTTGAACACCGCGGAGAATCTGGCGATTTTTTTAGGTTTTTGAAGGCTCATATCTTTTTAATTTATTTATTTATGAAAAATAGGAAAACATAGAAACATGCCAATAGTGGCCATAGATTTTTGTGATAAAAATTATCGCTCTACTGGCATTATCCAGGGATAAAACAGGGGACTACGTTTGTATGGAAAGAACGGCCCTTGTGTTTCCTCTTAATAACTGAGCGTGAACTAATTAATAGAGTGAAATTAAAAACTAATACAAACTTCCTCACGTGAATAGTCAAAAAAGTAATCTATTAATCTTAAAGCAGTTCACACGCTTCATTGTTTACATTAATGGTTGTTTTTCTGACCCCGAGGAAGATGAAGTGCGCGCCATGACACTTTCGAATACGAACATGGCGGAACGTTTTTCCCGCCCATTTTCACCGCGGAGGTTACGCAATTATAATAATGAATTGTTGTTGATAAGTTGCATGTCTGGGCTAATGGGTTGTTCGTGTTTTCGTGCATGTTTGCAACAATGCAGGATGAGCGGAGCCATTGAATATTTCCACATTTAACTTATTGATAAAAAGAGATTTATCGAAGTTGTAAAGCTATTACTTCGGGGAATGGATTTAGAACGTTTTAGATTAGTTTCTCACGCAAATGGCTGACTGTATTATTTATAGGTGACGTGCTCACAAACCTCGACCTATTACTTGTTACGCAATGTTATTACTAGTTCATCTGAAGCTGCCTGTGTCCTGGGAGTGCGAATTACCCGTACCGTACAAATGGAACAGTTATATAGAGATAAGTATAGAATATTTTATATAATTAATAATATTTTGCTCTTTATATTTTTCTAGAGTATTAGGTACCTATACCACAATTATTTTCGCGTTATCATTGTTATGTCAAAAGTGAAATTTACATCAAAAACTAAAGCTACGTGACATTTAGAAAGCTCATTGAAATCCATAAAATTACGAGAGGTTGTCGCAGATATTGATTACATAAATAAATAGTTACTTAGTATGTAATCGATATACCTTCATATATCACCTCCATTTAATTCATTAAGTAGCTGTGCGACCATTTACGTAAATGAGACTTTCATTATTCAGTTTAACATTTTTGGACGTAATCCATTTAAATCAGCTGTCAAAAATAATGGGGGCCCACTGTCAAGTTGGAATGGCGAATTCAAAAATATGCGAGTGCATTTCTTACTGATTTTATAGTTTTTATGTAACAGATATTATCTGGGTTGGCGACGACGCAAGTAATCATTGTGACTGGCTGCAATAATGTTTATTAAGTGATCATTTTTGCATTAATACGAACATATTTTTCGTGATTGGTCAGCGTTATGTATTGTAATGTAAGTTCGCGCCATTTTTGTTATGTCGCTTTATATTTTACCAATATCGAATTTTATTTATTTCAGTATTGCGAGTATTGGTATTCGTTACGTACATAATTTTAACGAGGTACTGCTACCAGACCAGTTAGCTATATTTAGGGTTCTAGGGCATGAAGTATGAGACCAATGCGAATATCAAGTTTAATAAAAGTCACTGCCAATAAGGAATACTTGTTTCCCCAGAAAATGGACTGACGGTCGTATTCTGTTGCATATAAATTATTTATAGGTAACATTAATCTGATGCATCTAATAATTAATTAAAATCTAGGTGAACAGCGAGTGATTGCCAACTTAGTTATGTCAATAATTAAAGTAGTTAACATCAAACTAATCACTTTTCATTAGCATAACTCGGAAATTTAGGAAATTTAGGAAAATTTAGGAAAACAATTGTGGTCTGACAAAATTTTTTTAAGTGTATTTTTTCTGAACGACCAACATACATTTTCACATAATTTGCTTTCAGAGTGACCTCAATTACCTATTGTAACATTGAATAATAACCGTCTCTCCTCGCTCCATCGTCTATAAAAATATTAATTTTTCGTGAATACGCAAAAACGGAAGCCACAGTTATACAGCAGAATAACTCGCAAATTTTTCCCATAGCGAAAGTAAAAGTATATCCATTCAAAATATTACCGCAGCGTCCATCTCCAACTCACAAAGGCATTACCTAACATTGTACGCATTGAGACAACAATGTATCGTATTCTTTGCGATAGTGTGACGTATTATGTAAGGACTGGTGACCCGATGTTTTTATGAAGCGACCTGTGTGCCTGTATCACAGATACCTATGTGCTTTGTTACAACGTAGCGTGACGAGTAAATATGTGGTTATTACTTTACGTTTGTTACGAGTTTTGTCAGGTGAGGTAATAGGTCAGCTGTTTCCTTTCTTCTTACGATGTTAGAGATAGTTCTTGTTTGTTAGTTTTTGTTCTTGTTTTGATGATACCTTCTATTTTAGCAGTGTTCGGTTCGCGAATATTCTATTGGGAGAATGGAATTGTTCTTATGAAGTGCATCCTAAAATACTTTGGAAAGAATAATCTTTTTCAAGAAGGAGGAAAGGATAATCTTTTTGTAAGTTTTTAGACGTACATAGGGTACATATAAAATTGACCCTAACATAAAGTGGTGAAGGTATGTTTGCACGTGCGACAAACTCAGAATGTAAACGGTGTTACGTGAACCTCGCTACATTGTTAGATAGAATGACGTGATAAAATGTATTATGTAAAAGTATTGTGACGACTACGAATAAATAAACTAAAATATATTTTAGGCTCAATGAATATTTAATTTGTTTGGCCACAATTTCGAGTGTGCTAGGTATTGATAACTTGTGCGGAAAGTGCAAAGCGTTGAAATATTATTTAACTTTTAACTTAAGCTAGAACATAAGATGAAATAACACCAAGCAGAAGGAAGGTCATCAACTAGGCCAATTTAATTGGAGTTTTCCAATCCAGCTCTAAATGTACAAAAAACCTATAAGCATAGTTTAGCAGCTATAATCGGAGCACGTTGTGTAGGAATTTGTAGAAAATGAATGGAGGCTGTTTTGTTTCGTACACAATAGCGAGAAATCTATTACTGGGCTAGGATATATGTGGAGTGTCGCCAGGGAGGCTGTTGGTGAGCTAGGAGATACGATAGAACTGGGTGCATTTTGTCAAGACGCTCCCTAATAGGTACAAGTTTTATAGTTTCAAACTTGAAACTTACTTGTTCGCGATGTAAAGGAGTGTGATGCAGAATATCAAGATGTCGATTAAAGATGGTCAAAAACGAATCGTCATAATTATTGTGACATTTGTAACTAAACGATCAGCGTTTCTTGGTAGAACTTTATCTAGATTCGAAGATAAAACTAATTTACAAGATCATAAAAGATTATGTTGTGATGTTGATTTTAGCCTATGAAATAATGAGTTCCTCTGACTCAGCACTTCAACACAGATCTTTGCACGAAATCATTTCCTTAGTTCGAAGTATAAGGAAAACGAACAAAAAGAATGACATAACATTAAATGTCGATCAGCGCGATACTTCCGACCATCAGATAAGTCATCTGCTATGAAAGTCATGCATTTACAAAGCTGCACGAGCATTTACGAATACTCACGGAGACGCACGAGTTCTCACGAAGTTTGCTACAGTTTCGCCACACTCCGTGCCTCATTTGATGGTATCAGTTAATTCTATTGTAGAATCTGGTATAATTTAAGATAATATGAAGCCGTTCTCTTGAATATAGGGAACTACAGACTGAAGATTAGGGGGCTAAGGGTATAATCACCATTTTGGTATGGTTATTGGTGATTGCAGAGAAATCCTCAATGCCAACCCGCGCCGCGGTACAAAATTTGAAGACCTCACGATAAGCACATTTCTGTATTTTAGATTTTTGCCTCTACAGACCTAAGTTTTTACAAACCTTGATGAGCACTATTTACACAGGTACACGCATTTTCAAGACTAGCGTCTTAATTAATCCCGAATCGTTTTTGAAAGTCAAAATCGCGTTGCGTATAATGTATGAAATATAAGGTCTTGTTTCTCTCTTGATCTCGTTGAGGACAATTTCAAAGACATAATTTCATACAGTTTACGCATACCCGTATAGAATTGGCATTCGATAAAAATATCGAAACATTATTATGAAAACTCTCTCTCACTGAAATACATACCCTACTTATGTATTTGTAAGCGTAGTAGCAGATGTTATTAACAAAGCACATGCATGATTATATACAATTTCTGGTAAAAACTTTGATTTCAACCGGTTTCGGTAACATAGCCTGGCATTGTTATGATTAAATTATTTGTTTGTTATGTCAAGTGGGTCACAGAGTCACAAAATTGGGAGCCTGTGACACAAATGGTACAGTATTATAACTTACATCAGTGTTCACTGGGTCTGTTGTGTGACACAGGATATAATGTAACTCAGTATTGTTTGTTCAGTTTTATTGCTATATTTCTTTGTTTGTTTGACTATAGATTGCCGTAAGAGTCAAGGCTAACATATTTTGAGTTTTATGTGAAATATGATCTTTTTAATTTTTGAGGCTAATTTTTGTATGTATGTTGACATAGAATTATTCTAAGATCACAAGCTTGCTTTCTGATGGAATTCATGCAGTATTTACAGGCTAACAACTTTTTATACATACTTAATGCGACCACTAACAAAAGAAACCTTTGGAAAAATGGCGAAATAAAAGGCATACTTTGTACAACAATCTACAGAAGCACAAAGGTATGTACTCGTATAACCCGGACATACAAATAATGCAATCTATCCAAAGCTTTGCTCTTCCGATCCACTTCCCATTCATCAACGATCGCCACCTCTGGGCGATAAATCACGCTGTTCACACGGTAATTATGCCTGCGCATGAGTTAACTGATCGCGCAGCCGCACTACACACCGCGTGCACTTGTTTCGAATCGAAACATCGACAACAACAACATTCAACATTCGTTTGTTGTCTTGAATCGATCGATCTTGTTTGATCGGAATGAAGAATTTTGTAAGGCTGTGGAACTCTGGAATGTTAGGATATAGTAAGCAGAATGTTCAGAGTATGAAAAGGATTTCCCGAATCATATGTATTAGAAAGTAGTGCTTAAAACTATGTTAGCTCAAAATAACGAAAAACGGATAACGTGTCCGTTATCGCTGATAGTTAAATTTACTTAAAATTTGCAAAAATGTTAGTGTTGCAAAATAACTAAGTACGTCTGGGTGCAACAATGCGATATTTTCAATATGCTACATGCATCTTATTTACAAGGTTTTCACTTGTTAGCATCGCAATGCGACACATACAATATTTACTAGCTGTTGTTCGGGACTTCGTCATTTTTAATACGAATAAGCAGGTCTCCGGCAACATATTGGATTATTGGATAAACTTCATAACTATCGGTTCAGTGGTTTACGTATGAAACGGTAACAAATGCATTTATAATATTAGTATGAAGTATGGATTTACCTCTATGCTAAGCTCGTCGGTGTGTAGCGCGCCTCAGTGAGCGTCAATTAGTGTTTTCTTAATGAGTTAATAACCTCTTTCAGTAATACGTTATTATAGTTACGGCTATATTATGAGCGGTTGATGTAATGGTAGTTATTTCGACGCTTTGTATTTTTGCAAATTTTATTATTCAGCTGCATCCGGTTAGACAGGAAGCCAACCCCTCAATAGTTGGGAAAAGGCAGGCAGATGATTGAAATGCATTCCGGATATTAATACATATGTACAAACGTATGTCTATTGCACATACCTCTATTAATACCGTTATTAGGTCACAGCCTAACAAAATAACTGTGACATCAATTGACATAACAGTTTAGCAACTTACAGCATGGTGTTATTTGCACTCACACACAAACACGTTATATAATAATAGTAAGTGGTACTGCGCGGTACTATAAGAAGTGACTAAAGGTTATAGGGGACAAACAAAAGCTTGCTAATGCTATCACCATGCATGTGCGCATAATTTACGATAGGGTTTAGGGCCGAAAGCGGCGAAGAAAAACTTAACAAGGAATGTCTACGAGATGCTGCACTGTATACTAAAAATGAAACGAAGAACAATACAAAAAATAAATGGTTAGGTAAGTAATTTTCAGATCTACAAATATATTTTTTTCCATCCTTTTATAATTCTTGCAAAAATATAAATAAAATAATTGATATTGAGAAATTAATACAGCTTACAGATCGAGCTCATAAATAAGTTTTAATTATTGTCTAATCCGTCCTCGCCAGCCCTAAGTTTCTCCGTATGACGTAAAGCACGGAAGAGATTCGACCTTGACCTTATTGACACTTTCTATGCGCGCGCGCCGGCCACTTACGTCACTTGCGTCAGCTCGGCGGGAACACCAGACCGTTTCAATATGCACCCAACACGTACCTACTTATTGTAGAACATTCTCATCTCATTTGCATTTTTATATTTTTTACGTCAAATGTACTGTTTCTATGTTAATGGTTTGCGTAGCGATTGTTTTGATTAGTTTATGAATTGGGATGTGAGTCATTGATACTGTTTTTTATAAGATCGAGTTGTGTAGGTACGGCTTACAATAATTTATGCAACTAACTGTAATAGGTCATTACAGTTAGTTGCATAAATTAGCTGACTTTTAGAGGTGGCCTATTTCCTCAAACTTGTTTTTGTAAGCGAGATATTTCATTCAAGAAAAGTCCCCATCTGTGCACTACAGTCAGTTCATCTGTGCACTACAGTCAGTTCATCTGTGCACTACAATCAGTTCATATAATGTACCTTTTGCTAGGACACAGGCCTCCTCTCGGTGAGAGGGATTAGGCCGTAATCCACCACGCGGACCCAGTGCGGACTATGTAGTAGATGTCACATGTCTTCGAATTTTTGGATCTAGGACATGCCGGGTTCCTCACGATGTTTTCCTTCACTGTTTTAGAGAGCAGTGGTGATGAAGTAATTTACACAAAGTAAACCGCTTGATTGGGTTTGAACCTATGACCTACATATAACTTGTATATCGCGGCCGTTACTACTGGGCCACCACTGTTCACCCACTATCTAATATTTGACTTCAATTTCAAAATCCAACACTAGGCGCATGTATATTTTCTTACATTTACTCAAACAAAATGATCTAATTTACTCATAAAGCTTAGTATTCACAACACACAATGGTACCGATTACAAAATCGTTAATTTACGATCATTGTAATAACACTAGGAGTCTACTTTAGCGTGAATAGAAAGAGTTGCGCTTTCAAACCAAGGAGTTAAGAAAAGACACAAAAATACGCGTTTAGTGAGCGAGGGTTGTGCGCACAGAGATGAATGACTTGTAGGTGTTACAGTGGCTCGTGGCTGTGAGCACCGTGATGCAATGCTCTGCGGTCGGCAGGGCTGCCTCGGGGAGCTACCCCTTATTGTATAAACAATTAGAACGTCCAGTGGGGAACACAGAGAATTAACTGATTAGTTTCATAGGTTCTATTGAGACATTTCTAAAGATTTGGCAACTAGTCGTTACTTTTTTATGCATCCTAATTTTCTTGAACAATTATATTTGCAGTCGCCAATATGTAGCATAGCCCAATATTATAATAATGTGTGACATTTATCGTAATAAATTAATCATAGCGGGTATCACACTAATAATATTCTTCTACAAAAGAATATTTTGGAAATTACAAAGTTAAAAACAAATGGTCTACGATGTTAATAAATTATTTAACAGAATCGTCTGCAGTAATTTGAAGTTTTCCTAACGTAGCAGCCCTGTGATTCAGCGCGATGCGGTGCGGTGTGCGTCAATGATTATGATGCAACACGTGCCGCGGCAGTGGGATGTCGCCCCTATGTATATGAATGAGACAACATTCTGGCAAATACATTGTCAAAAACTTTATATATCTAGTCTGAAATTGTAAGATTTTATCGAATTCGGAAAATTGGGGGAGGCCTATGCCCAGCAGTGGACGTCTATCGGCTGTGATGATGATGATGATGATGGAATTCGTGACTGTAAAACTAGAAAAAAGAAGAGTACAATTCAGCTCAAGCGGAATATAGCTATACTATAGAGATTGAACTTATTTCCATTGATCGTCGTTATCATCATCCTCTTGCCCCGCTTTCTATTTCCCCATTCTCTTTAAAGCGAGCTCTAATTCCGACATATTTTTCTTTCATATCTCAAAGTTGAACCAATTAATTACTATTTCCGTATAAACATTGAATTAAAAACAGAAAGTACTGAGTCACCGCCCGCATGGCCAATGCTCTGCATTGTTGATAGTCATTACAACATATGTAGGTACCTACAGGGTGACTGACTTTTTAGTTTAGATAAAATATAAAGTTGCTGAATTAAATGTTAGAAATGCTTTAGATGTTATTCAGACATATTTTTATTTTTATAAATTCAGTTTAATATTTTTATTTATCTATCAGGGCAGCCACATTATATTCGGTTAGAATAATGAGTTTTAGGTAGTGCTTTTATGAAAAGAAATCGTAGGGACAACGTAATACATAGTGCTGCTTGTGACTTATATAAATGCAAGGTCAATATCATCATACCTATTTATTTCTTAATAAGGAGTATGTAAGGAAGGATCGTAGCAGGAGGCGGTCTGTAGTTTCTGCCTACGCTATGGGAAGAAGGCATGAGTTTATGTATTTCTTATTTATTTTGAAATGATTTTCCGTGTGTCTCAATTCTTTTCATCAAAGATAGACGAAACAAACTTGTATAAGGTTTTTTTTTCTATGTCTTAGGAACTAGGTTAATATAGCAATACGAAAAAAAATTGGCCGTAAAACAAAAGAAGTGAATTAACCTATTGCATCGATATAAAATGGAATCGTATTCAAATGTTGTAAAGAATAACATTCTAAAGTATTCGTTAAATTCAGCTCATTAAATTTTATTTAACTGTCTAATCTATTGTTTCTACCTATGGCATTAATAGATGTTATTTTGTTAATATTTATTGCATCACCGACGATGGCATTGGTAAGTAATTATTATTATTACCAGATATTTTGTAAATCTCCATGAACCATATGTCCATCAAGGCAAAAGCATTACTTTTCAAAAGCTTGCAATAATTCACTGCCTAAGCCGCTGGATCTACAAGCTTGAAATGTTGCACAAGAGTCCCTTTAATAACGAAAATGACCGCTTTGGAAGAATTTTTAAAAATCCATCGCCTGAACGTGTTAAGTAGGGATGAAAGTTTATGGAAGGTCGTCATTTTTACCTATAGGACACCCCATCGGTCGCACGACTTGTTCGGAACATGAAATCGTATACTTCCTCAAATCGATCCAGCTTTGGTTGAGCAAAGATCATCAAAATACGCCACAGATGAAAAAGCTTTTAACATTTTTCACTTTTACAATTGCATTTAGCCGTCACCTGCCAACTGTCTCCTTCGTATCTATGACTGAAAGTAACTTGTAACGACAGTTCTGAATTGAAGCCATTTATCTGTAACTTTAGATTGTGAAACATTCCCGCTGCTGGAAGTTCGATGTAAGTTTAAAGTTAAAATGTGCTCGTAGTTTTGACTTTGACAGATAGAATCCGCTACGGGTATCAGATTGTATTTCCTTGAACTTTTTTATAGATTTCAAGAAAATATAACAGAAATAGCATTTAGTTTAGGTACTTTCTTTTTAATTTTAATGTTTTTAAAATGTCTGATTGTCAATCTGTTTTTTTTATTAACTAAGATAAGTTTTAAATGCAGCTTTGTCCAAAGGTCCGTGTTTAGTTTTTTAAGTAAATCTAAATAACTTACCGCCAGCTTAAAGTGGACCATCTTGGGGGACGGCGGCTTTCTTCTGTAACAGAACATTAAACATTAACATACACACACTTACCATTTAGCGCAAAGCTTTAATAATTAGGTACAAACTAAGTAATAGTTAATTAGCTCTCCTCGTGTGTAACGCGAACTAAGCACTTACTGGGCCAGCTTATTAATTATATTCCAGTTTCACTTCATACGTCGGATAATAGAGTTTTAGAGTTACTTTACAAGTATTTTATTAAAAGGGAATATGAAAATGTTATTTTATTTGTAAGTTTGACCTCCGAGTGTGCACGTAGGCAGGTACCTAATGTCTAATTCAATGTTGTAACAAACTCAGTTTGAATGTAATTTTATACTTTACACTAATTTGAAGTACTCGTTTTATGAGCCGAGGACAATACAGTAATTTGTCAAAATATCTCATTTTCTTTCGGTGTAAAAGCTTATTCATCGTTTTGATAATTTTCCTTTTGGTTCGTTATAACCTTAATTTTTCTTCTGCAAATTAATTCTTTTCATTTAACAACAATAATTCCGGCTAGTCACTAACTAGCCGGGATTATAAATAGATTAGTGACATTAATTAAATCTTAATGAAAATTAAATACATTCTACGAAATGAAATGGGAATAGGTACCTACTGTTGTTACTAATACACAGTAGGCATTTTTATGAAATACTAGCTCTTACCCGCGATGTCGTCCGCGTGAAGTTTTTTGTTCCCTAGCCCACCCCGTCGCATGTCCCCCGCCCCACCCCGTCGCATCGCATCGCCTATTACTTCGTTTTCGCTAAGCATTCTTTGTAACTTTTTTGTGTTTGCTCAGTTCCTAAGGGCCCTAGCTTGATCTTATGAAGCTTATAGCTTTAAAGAATTGGGCTACCAAATGGAAAAATGTATTTTCAAATCCGACTGGCAGTTCCAGAGATTAGCGCTTCAAACAGACTCTATAGCCAGTAGCCTGTATTTACAGTTATATTATATTAGCTGGATTTGAATGATTTTTCAGTTATTTTTTTTTTTGGCAATCCAATCTAAATCCAATCCCAATCTCTTTGATTATACCTACGTAGTGCAGCAAAAAAAGAAAAAAACGGACTGTCTTCGCTTCATAATGTTATCCTTTTATGATTCTACCAAAGTGGCCTTTTTAGGCCCCCTGTACACTGGTACTAGATTTTTCGCGTTATAGTAAAAATATAGTATTCCTATGAGCATTTTTACATATTATACTGGTGCCTATTATCTTATTTTCAAGATGGTAATTTTAATATGAAAAGTAAGTTTTTAACAACACAGTTTCTCGAGAACTACAGGTGCAAAAAAAATGATGTTTCCACTGTATTTACATAATGATAAGATAGCAAAATAAATTATTTAAAGTAATTTGCGGTAAGTTGACAGTGCGCAGGCGCGGGAGGGTTTTATTTATGTTGCAACTTATAATAATTATAATTTTTTACAAAGTTGTTTCTTAAGTTTCATTAATGTTAAGAAATAATGGAAAATAGGTACTGTCACGAGTTTTATCAAGGATTTACTTTTCAAAGTGGTTTTAAATTATATGAAATTATCCCAAAAAGTTCCTTAGCACACTTATGTAGGTACGCGTAGATATGTAACATTCGTCTATCTATACTTATAATAAATCTGTAGAAGTGAAAATTCTGTACATTGAAAATATCAAAAAAATAAATGGCAGGGGGTGTTACTATACCGACACCGAACCCAAAAATGTGATTAAAAAATTTTTTGTCTGTCTGTCTGTCTGTTTGTTCAGGCATCACGCAAAAACTACCGGTTATATTACGATGAAACTTGGTATAATTATTCTTTAATATCCTGGGCACCACACTGGGTACTTTTTATCCCGGAAAAGTATATACAAAAAAAAACAAACTTAATTTTGCGGTTCGATCCCCAGACCCGATTACTGTACCAACCGCAAATAATAAGTTTGTCGTAGGTTACGTCACCCGCAGTGGAGTTCACTAAGAGGCGCTGCACACGGCTAAGATACTATAATATTTTATCTTAAGGCGAAAGCGCCAGGGTAGCCCGCAAAATTCAATTTTTTTTAGGTTTTTTGGAATTTCCTGGTCTTAAGTCAGTATTAAGTTGTAGGTTGATTAATATATGAATCGCGGCCGTAAGAAATATGTATTTACAGAATTCTAATCATTAAAGTCATCAACACAACTCTCTAAGACCACGTAAGTCCAAAGAATAACTGTTTCATGAAATCATCATTCTTTGGACTTACGTGGTCTTAGAGAGTTGTGTTGATGACTTTAATGATTATAATTCTGTAAATACATATTTGTAACGGCCGCGAATCATATTTTGATCGACGTACAACTTAATACTGACCAGCAAATTGCAAAAAACGTAAGAAAATTTGAATTTCGCGGGCTACCTTAGCGCTTCCCCCTTAAGATACAATATCGCTCGCCATACAATTCAATGGACTATCACACACGACGAAGATAATAAATAATATTTCATATTTTCGTATCTTAAGATGAATTTGAATGGAATTTTTTATTTTTTTTTATTTCTCATTTTCTAATAGGGTGAATGAGGGGAGGGTGAAATTTCACGCGGACGAAGTCGCGGGCAGAAGCTAGTATTAATATAAACTAATTTGTAGAGTAAATTAAATTGTTAAGGTACTTATATTTAAGATTATAAATATGCCTAATCCCTTATTTAAGCTTTAAGTTTACCTCTGTTTTTTTATTAATGCACTAGCCAAATCTCTATCAATCCACATGTACTAGGTAACTTCACTATAACTTACATTATTCCTATAACCTACTAGAATCCTAACCCTAGTACTAATAAATCAACAACACAAACTTACCAAAAGTTCACAGAATCCAAAAAGCACAGAAAACGTCAACAAAATTTCACAAACTTCGTAAAATGTCGTGAGACTTCGGAGCAATTCGTTCACGTGACGTGCGCACGCGACGATGCTGTGTTGCGGGCTGCGACCGCGCATCTTCGCTTTATACGCAGCCCCCCTCCCCCTGCGGCCAAGAGGATATGTAATACCACTAAATATGCTCTAATAATTGGCCTAATGATGCCTCCGATGATGGGTTCCGTCGCCTCAAGGGAAGTGAAAGGTCACTGGGAGATGGATTACCTTTAAGATCTTTGGTGTTTTCCAGAGGTTTTCTTCGTAAAATAAGGTAAATGAACGCAAATTTAAAAGCTGTTTTTTTATTGCTGAACGGGCCCGCTCTTGACCTCCATCACGCCTGATGGAAAGCGATGGATGAGGTCTATGATGGAACGAATGTGCCCAGAAGATGCCTAAGGCTGCCTTGATGCCTAAGGATAGGTATTTCATTTATTAAAAGGTTTTGGTCACACTTAAGAGTCTTTAAGAGTTGACGAGTATTTATTCCCGGAAAAGGAAAGGATAAGCCACCCCCGCTTTTTCTTGTCGTCCTTTCGCTTGCCGGAAAATATATTTCTATAGGATAAGATTATGTTTTTTACTATTATATACGTTATAACTCAGTTTTATTTTCCTCCATTTATTGTAAAATGTTCCATCTATATAACTAAAATGAATCGCAGAAATGTATGTGTGTGCATAACTTCCGAACGACTGCACTAAATTGGATAACTCTTTTTTTGTTGTGTTCGGTATTGCCACGACAAGGTATGCAAGCAAGAACATTTCGAAAAAAAAAAATTGGGCCCGTGTGAATCTGGGGCGCGCCGCTAGTATTGCTATAAATATTATGTCTTTTTTGCTACCGAGACTCGCTGACTCCACGGGAACTTACCTCTAGTTTAGGGGTCAGAGAATTTAAATATTGACTTTTGTATTAAATTTTTCATGTTATTAGTCATGTGGATATTGTTAAAGGCAATAAAAATGGATGGGATGGGGATGGATGGATGGGTATTTGGTGTAATAAAAATAAATTATAAATTATTGTGTTTCTAGAGTAATGATTTTCTTTCTGTCCTTTATTTCAGACAGTCCACCAAACGTTAAGAAGTTATTCAAATGCCTTTTTTCATCCACAATAGCAAGGGGATGTCAGTACTATAGAAATAAAGTTTCATAACACAACATATCACCACGCCTGTAATGTATCACCACGCCTGTAATGTATCACCACGCCTGTAATGTATCACCACGCCTGTGATGTATCACCATGCCTGTAATGTATCACCACGTCTGTAATGTATCACCACGCCTGTAATGTATCACTATGCCTGTAATGTATCACCACGCCTGTAATGTATCACCATGCCTGTAATGTATCACCACGCCTGTAATGTATCACCACGCCTGTAATGTATCACCATGCCTGTAATGTATCACCATGCCTGTAATGTATCACCACGCCTGTAATGTATCACCACGCCTGTAATGTATCACCACGCCTGTAATGCCAGAAGGGTTAGACAGAGGTGCATCTATAGTAAAGTATCACACAAATATTGTTGTAAAGTTTGTGAGTGTGTGTTTTTTATGTTTGTTACTTCTTCACGCACAAAGGGCTGGACAATTTTGATAAAATTTTGTTTGGAGGTAGCTGACACCCTGGATTAACATATAGGCTACTTTCATCCCGATATCACCACGGGATAAACATTTACGCGGGTGAAACCGCGGGGCGCAGCTAGTGATAGGAATTCATGTCTGATGGCACCCCTACTCCATAATCGAAACATATGTGCTGCTTGGCGGGAAAATAAACCTACTTAAGTATTTCCTAGTTGTACAGACGCCAGCACATCAAGCTACCCGAAACTGTCAAATTTTCCCAATCAACTTTGAACCTTATCTTAAGCGATAAAGTTGAAAATCTATCAAAGAAATTTGACAGATTGTAGTAGCTTGATGTGCTGGCGTCTGTACTTCACAAAACAAATAGCTCTGCTACTGACAGTTCGGATAACACAATGCCCTGTAAACCTCTGCCACCTATTTAGGAAACCTCACACAGCCTCCTACAAAGTTACACATTTTAGAGACAAGGCGGCCTATTCTGCGTTGTCCAGCTTGTTTATAGCCGTCACTTATCTTGGCAAGTTATTGTGATGTAACTTCTGCTGGCGCTTACAATGTTAAGCTCTGTTAGACTTGACCAGTTCCTATTTCCAGTAACTATTAGTAAATGGTACCCATAGCTGAAGCGGTTGAGATGCAGACATCTGAAATTTGACTTTCCAGTAATCATAGAATTTCTACAGTATTGTTGATGTAAGTGGTAAAAGTGTAAGATTTGTGTATAGATACAAATATTACACTTTTAACACCTACCTACTGCGGAACTTGAAACCGGGAGCCGTAGCCTGCAACCCAAGTGCTACGGTGCTACGCTGTGCTACGAACATCCAGACCGGAAAAGCGTAGCAAGGCGTCAAAAGTGTAAACACTTACCTCTTATAAACCGCAATAAATCAATAATAAACTTCTTTTGTTCAGACTACTCCCCCTCTTGAAGAATTTAAATACATAGATTTATTTTTATATTAGTACCTAGTAGTTTTAAATGTGTTTTTTGTAATATTAATTTTATCCTTTTGCTGTGCCTTTACAGGGTCCATATTTGTGTACCTAGCTTTAATAGATCTTTGTAACATCTTTAATATAATATGAAAGGCAATAAAATATGAATATGAGAGGTGCGTGTGTCCCAGCGGTGGGGACGTTGTAGGCTGACTATGCTAGACATATGCTGTACATCGAGACTGCGGCTCACAGCGTTACGTTACGTTAGTAACGAAACAACTTAGATAGTCAAACCCATTTTATTATTTTAGTACTTAATACCTGAAATAGATCGGCTTCGGTGTCTATGCTTTGAATTTGAAAATTGCTACGCTCAACTTTCATTTACAGTCAGTTAAATAATCATGGGAGTTGTAGATACGTTTTCAATTTACTTGTAAAACAAAAGAAGCGGAATGTAAACGACTGCGACAGTGACGTTTCATTTCAAATGCTTACTTACAGTGTTGCAGAATTTGTTCCACGAAAGGTATTAAAATTCCCGTTTTTGATGAATATTGCATTAATTAAAGACTTGGAAGTAAGTGGGGAAAAGAGTCAAGAGGAATTCAAAATGGCTTATATTCGTTTTTGTCTAAAAGGAAAACAAAATTGGAGAAGCGCAGCATTATTTCGAGTTTCCATACTACATTGGCAATACAACATTGTAAGTAGATAATTTCCTTCATCAGATACGTGGACCGTCGTGTTGTGCCGCATCTCAATGTTAGATTACCTATGGGTTAATGGTTTCACTATAATTGTTAGAGGTAGATTCTGGAGAATCTACCTTTAACGATTACTGTAGTTAAAATCAACGATGCATTGGAGGCCTATTAAATATTGTATATGTATATTTAATCCTCTGGCCAGGGTCAAACGGAAGAATAAACTATTTTGTACACCGACTAAATTCCCACCGTGCTCTTTCACGTTTTTACTATTACCTATTAGACAAAAATATTATAACAATGACTTTGCCAGAGCAGCTTAATGTAGCGGATACAGGACAAATTATAAGTTTGTAATAAAAATAGCAGGTGGAGCGGAGCCCTAACAGAATGGCTGTAGAGAGGCTGTAGACGGAGCGTTCGCAGGCCATCTGCAATGGCCAGATGGGTGGACGAACAGAACAACAGAAGGGGCCTCAAAGGCCACTTTGGCGAATCATAAAAGGTTAACATTATGAATAATAATGAATAGTTAACTGTTAAGTTAATCGTATCAAATCCCATTGGTGAAGGATTTTTCAGTTATTTTTTTGTCTGTGCTAAAATACCAATAAATCCAATCCAAACCAATCCCGATCTCTCTGATTATATCTACGTAGTGCAGCGAAAAAAAAAAACACGGACTGTCTTCGCCATATTATGCTTCATAATGTTATCCTTTTATGATTCTGCCAAAGTGGCCTTTTTAGGCCCCCAGAAAGAACGAAGACTTGCGCGGAAGACCAGGGAAGCATGGCACAAAAGGGATTAGACACCTCACAGCTGAGTGTAGGCACTCAGCTGTGAGGTGAACAAGGCTGCCAGTGATGACGGTGATGATTATCATCTGCCTGCGTTTTCCCAACTATGTTGTGGACGGTTTCCAGTCTAAAAGGATGCAGCTGAATATCAGTATTTTACATGGAGCGACTGCCTATCTGACCCCCACAACCCAGTTACTGGGTAATACGATACCCCTTGGTAAGACTGGTTGTCAATGATGACGATGATAATCTGTAAAAATAAATATATATCTAAACATCTATTTCTATGGGAGTTCCGCGCAAAAAAAAATTAAAACCCATGAAATCCAATTTGTTTCCGACATGCTTGCGAACGAAGTCGCAGGCACAGCTAGTAGATAATTAAAATAGTCAGTTTCTTCAGTTGTTTTTATATTTTGAATCGTGCTGATTACTATCTCGTTGTTTATTGTGGTTATTTAGTTGTTTTCCTAGTTTGATTCTAGCTAGTCTAATTACGAATAAAAGCAGCCTTTATTTAATGTTAGCAAGAATTGTCTATTTTTTTGCAAAAATCATTTAAAATTACCTACTTATCAATTATCATGGATTCCTCTAGGGATTTCCCGAACACTTCCTAGCAAGGCGGATCCTGGAAATAATTACTACATTTAAGATAACGACCCTTGTGTAGAAAGGGTATTGTCATCATCAATTTTATTGATAACAGTCGTAGTCGACTGTTATCAATAATGAGTATAACTCAGTTTTTGTATGAAAGATTAAGTAGGTAAGAACGAAAGATTACTATGTTAAAAATTGCCTAAAAAGATGTATCTAATTTGTCTTTGAGAGTTTTGTTTTAACAACTATGTTGCGGTACTAAAAAGTACTTACAAAGTTGCGGTAAAACAAACACAATGAAGTGCTGACTGTGCTGGTGACCTCTACCGCTAACCGCAGCGAGAGGGGTAAGGAGTCATGTTCTCAGTAAAATAAAAAGTCAACAAGTTTAGGCATTATGTATAAACTTTTACATTACGACGAGCGAAGCCTGGTGGCGGATTAATATACAAAAAGAAAACACAGAAGGATTACACAAAAAATACATAGTCTTTAATAACACTGTTGTCAGGGACGGTTGTGTTGTCTATTGTCCCAATATGGGATTAATAGTCAATAGCTAAAATGAAGGTGTAACTTGGGCACCTTTTAACGGTCTTCATTACTGCCAAGCAACTTTTGTTTAGCATCGATTGTCGATCCAAATGCGAGGCGCCCGCCATCTTTCGCGCCATCCCGCGAGCTGTTGTGCATCACGTGATTCTCGCACGTGTTCCGCGTCAAATGATGCAGATGCATGGCTGGATGCTGAACTGACTTCGGTCCTTAGGATGTCTGCAGGTGGTCCCAGCGCTAGTGCAGTAAAATTGTGACTTTGTCAAGCCAATTGAATTTTGTTTGGAGTGGACCTTTTCATACTGTCTACGTTGTGGCCGTACATAAGTGATGCAAAAACTGGCAACACTGGCGAAGTTATGACATTTCATAGAATAAGTTTATGTGGTACTTATAGTTATATTTAATTAAGTGCCTAGGTAGGTACTTCGTCGCCTATAGCCTTCCTCAATAATTGGGCTATAAATAGCAAAAAAAAAATCTAATCGTACAAGTAGTTCAAGAGATTAGTTCGTTTAAGCAAACTCTTCAGCTTTATTAATAGTATACCGATTAGTATCCTCTTATTTTTTCCAATGCTAAACATGGGTTTGATTACACTGCCTGCCACTGCCTTACATTATAATATATAAGCCAATGCTAGGTAACGTAATTGACACCTTAAAAAACTCATGTATTTTCTGTCCTCGGGAAAACTAATAAAAAATGTTGACCCAGTTTCCAAGTATAACATTTTCATGATTTTTACTCATAAAATCAAGCATCACGGTAAAAGTCACCCTAAAAAAACGCTGAAAGACAAGGCATAATGATCTCATTATGAGTGGTGGGTGAGTAGAGATAATGAATAATAATGGGCCGTATTACGGCATTAATCAGGATTTGTTTGGGGCTTTCTTTACATAATTTATTTGGTATGAAAACGTCGTAAAAACTATTTCAGTAGATGATTAATCGAACCGATTTATTCAATGCTTAATTGAAACTACCATGTCATTGTAAAGTTTGATTGGATATCTACTTATAGAATGAAAGGTTGCTGTTATTGTTTATCATACTTTTTTCAAAGTTATGTTGTTGTGTTATTGACAATAATACAATTAACATTAACTGTAGATAATTTGAATATTTATTTATATATTATAAGAGGCTGCTGTCGCTTGGTAATGAAACGAGCCGGTTTATTATATAACTTCTCAACGTGAAAACTTAGCTGCAGTGAGCTTGAATTGAGCTGTCAATAGTGTTAATCCCTGGCATCAGGTACAGTGACAGCTCACTTTACCTAAGTTTTCACGTTGAGATTTTTACAGAATTGAGCGGCTGTAATGATATACAAGGGAGATAAAAAATAAATGTGTTTTACTCAATGCGCACGCGTTTTCGGTGAAATTTAAGCAACAGTTCCGGTTCTTATCTGTCGAACAGCGAAGTAAGTCATTGGTCTCAAGTTCTAGTCCAATGCGGCAGTTTGTATTCACGGTGATGTCGCGTCAACAGATGCCCACGCGCACACTTTAAGACGTTCTGCAAATTCTGCAATGCATTTACAGCGTCTTATTAGCTTTTTATGCTTTTTAAGTGCAGTGTGAACATAACACTGTTTTCTAGCTATTATGTAGATAGTTTTAAGACAAACAACAGTTCAGTTTAAAAGGCGATTAGTGAAGATCTAGACTTGAAATTGGATGGCAAACGATCTTCATATTATTCTTCTATCAATTATTATCAAGTAGGTACTAAGCCGAAACTCATGTTCCGTGTGGTTGATGATGGCAGTGTTCTCTTATCTGGTAATAACTATAGTCGACTTCAGTTATCACCAATCGCGGTGATTGTGGTGGTTTCCTTTTTGCAGGTCAAGTACCCATCTAGGATGTACCATTTGTGTATTAATATATTTAAATATCATATAGGTACCATAGAATCTATCACGCCCTTCATTTACAGATATAATTACAAAGTTTCATGTCCGTGTTAACTGCTTCCAAATCTGGCTACAATTAACATTTTATTGCAACCATCAAAGAAAATGCCTTTTAAGCAATTCTTGTCTAACAGAGTTGTAACAGCCGAGATGAAATAGGCTCCCAGAAAATGTTGTGACGTCTCACACAGTGAACTGCTTCAACAATCGACTGGACAGATTAAATATCTTCAAGCTATTGTTATATAATAAGCTATAAACACGCATCAGCTAATTCGTTTCTAGTGTGTAATATAATAATAATAACTAAAGCTGCAAAAGTAGTAGAAACACCAGGAAATTCTAAGGTACAGGTCTAAGTTCAAGACCATTCTCTAATGCAATGACATCACTTTTAACCAAAACATCACGACAAACGTCAACGAAGGACAGTCACAGGAAGGTGTGCAATGCGACAAAAACATCACTTGTGCCAAAAACTGTAAGATGAACCTTGGCAGAGCCTTCTAAACTACGATAATATCTGGAGTCGTGACGATGCGTCATGTAGGTGTCAACAGCCTCGCTACTAATATTATGGTCGTTTTGTGGTTCTTTATGTTCTAGGAAAAAGCGTGAACTTGCTGTTAAAGAGTTATTTTAGTTAGGTACCTATTACCTACCTAACTACCATGTACCTATTCTTAATATCAGCTCTTAACGACCTTTTACAATAAAAATACACTTTATTGTTTTATTAATTTATTTATTTTTACATCAAGACACAGATATCAGTGTAGCCCTAGCTCTTGTACTAAGAGTTCCTGTATCACAAGAGTCAGCCCGCTCAATTGACAAGGAATATGATAAAGAAGCGCGATAGACAACAATGAGATACGTTATGGTTATGGCATGCATTAAAAGGTAGGTTTACAAATATACATGAGAAGAAAGTAATAATAATAAAAGAGTTTATATTTTTTATAGATTAAGTTACCACTGCGTTCTGTGAAGAGTGAGGGTGAGTGTGTATGTAAACACACCCCGTGTTTAAAAGAGCATTTACGAATTCTCCACACGAAGATTCCCTATGTCGTGAGACTAGTCTCTTTTGTCTTACGAGATCATAAGATAAGTGGGTGGGCGTGAGTGAGGTGGCCATAATCAAATTTTTTTAAAGAACATAAATTTTTTTTAAACATAATGTCTAAGAATTAGCATTGCCATTCAACGTGGCAATACTGCCAGTCTTCTGGGCACGTTTCCGGATGACAGCGATGCAGACGAGTACTTCGACGCCTAAGTGTCCTTTGTTCTTGTATTTATTTGTATAGTAGGTAAGTTGGTTAGTCATTTATTTTAGTATCTTGTGTAGATAGTTAGTTACATTTTCTCTAAATAAAAAAAAAACTTTAATATTTGTAAAGAGCTTGTCTATTAAATTAAAAGTGGGTTGTGTATAATTGTACCTATACGTGTGTGGTGTGGGTGTGAGATGAATGAGTGAGCTAGGTGGGTTTAGACCAAACGAAAGAAGAAACTAGAGCAAGGGTAAGAAGCGTTCCTCTCCTGACCTCATTTCCGTGTATTCAATGGTGAGCTCTTAAATATCGAAACTGAACAGTTTTCAGGGGGCCATGATTACAACGCTTAACAAATTCAAAATATTTTATTTCACATAAACCTACATGGCACTTATGAAACATCAGAAGCTAGGTGCATGGTTCCAATTGGCCGTTTCTTATGGAGAAGAGCCGGCAAGAAACTCCACGGTTACTCTTTTAAAAATGACTCTTACAAATGTTTTCAAATTACAGTGTTAATAGGTGATAGGATAGGGAAGACTGTGTAGGCGTGTCAACAAGTGCAGCTGACGGCCATTCACAGTCAGCCAGAAGGATGTTGCTATTCATTCTCTTGACATGTTTGTCATGTTTGTCATGTTTTGTTGTTTGTTTGGCCCTCGCAGTTTCGATACCAACAGGTGAAGAAGTGTCTACTCGGGAGATGATCTTTGGGTCTGCTTCTAAAGTCTGTCGATCCTCAGGTCAGGAAAAGTCTTATTTGATTTTTCGGTCTGGAATTTTCCAGAAGAAGACTGGATTGGTGCCCGGTGAATGCCAAAAGGCGCGCGAATTCAGCGGTACTACCTACCGTGATGCTGTATGTAAATAATTAGGTTAATAATTTAGTTTGAACTCTCATGGAGTATCTACTCATTGGTTGTACAGTGTCTTTTGTTCTAAGCTATTATAAAAAAACAAATGTGTATTATAATGATAACAATTAGTTTGAATAATAATTGGCCTTATTGCACCTGATAGCGATCATTTATAACGAAACTTATTGTTTTAATGACCTCAGTGAAGTTGTAAACTTGTGGTTTCCCTAACGCCTGGTACCTAACTGATTTATTAGACGTAGAAATCTCGATGTTCTAATTTCGACGCCCGCATTGAAAATGCGTCAAAAAACATAGGAATATTAAAACATATTTGATTTTCTTTTGTTTTTTTTTTTTAAATTGTTTATTGAAATAATTGATATAAGTAAGTACATAAATATTTACAAAATAGGGCTTTATACTAGATCTAGGTAAACATAATTGGATTCTACCTGAACTAGGAGTAAACCTGTATCTCACTCAAGTGCATAAATGCTTACATAAGTATTATCTAAAATTCCATAAACAAATTGTAAATAATTTATCTACTATAAATATGGATTTATTCTAATTGACAGAAATAACGCTAATTTTTTGCATCATCTTAACACATTTTTGCAACCATGTTCTAATGATTTTTGCAATGTTACAATTTTAATAAGGTCGTGTTTACTTTGTCGTACTTGAAAAATTTACCGTGTCAACCAAGTAAGTAAGTGTTAACCAAGATTGCATGTGATTTATTGTATAATTACGAATTGTAAAATCTAAAATGATGATGAATGCTGATTATAACTAGTAAAAGACAATATAAGAATAATCATGCTCAAGCTGTAAGCTGGATGCTTGTAGTATAACAGTTTTAAGCTAAATAAATTCCCTTAATCATAGAACATAAAGTAAAAAGGCTTATAGATTGCCAGTTTTAACCGTCGACATTATAATCTATAGAATTGATGTATCTTGTCTCAGCTATTTTCTTTGCGGGGCATTCTTGACCACTTGTTTTGTGGTTGCTCGGTTTTTTAAATCGCAAGCATGTTGCACACTGTACTGGTTCAGCATGTCTAGTGCACTCATTCGCCCGTTGACCTGATATGACACAATGCTAGAGTGTGTTCGTGTCACCATGCTTTACACGGAATGTTAGTCGCAGTCTCTTGCAATTCAAAGTATTTCAAAGGATGCTGTTATCTATCATCATTCAGCTGAAAGATGATCCACTGCTGGACATAGGCCTCCTCCATGCTTCGCCACAACGACTGGTATCGTGATTCCTGCGACCTTTAGCTGTATTTATCTCGTGGGAAGCCTGCCCTCGCTCCGCCTTCCAGTCAGCGGTCACAACTCCTGCGCCCCAGATCCTGCCACTTTAATTTTCTCTTTACTTACTGTGACAGTTTAGCAGTTTCTCGGGCTATGCCATGCCTTACTAGCCGTCCTCCTGAAATAATCTCTAAAGCCCTTTTACCTTATTAATATTCAGTATGTAGGTAAACAGGCTTGCACATAAGTAGTCATCAATTGGAACACTGTTTTTACTGCAGTGAAAGGCTTTATTATATTAAATAGTTCGGTAACTAATATGAGAATCTAATGCTATGATCCGTTGCACGATATCACAGTGGGCAAAGTTGCGTTGGCGTGGACAAAGTGATAGATTATAATTGTGATGTTGATATTTGTTTTGTGTCAAACATGTTTGTTTTTTAAATTTAGCGTAGGTACTGGTTATTTGTTTATTTATTTGCTAAATAGACAAACTTAGTTATTGTTGTTGATGAAAGAAAGCACCATCCAAAATATCTGAAATGCAATGCTTGGTCTAACAATATATCGTTACGTTATCATAACTGAAATATCAAACATGTTTTAGGTATTTACTTCATGACCTAGTTCCCTGTAGGTACAAAATAAAAGGACTTCGTCACCATCATCGATTGTACTTAGCAGTCCACTGCTGGACATAGGCCTCTGCTATTGCACGCCATTCAACTCGATTAAAGGACAATAAAAGGACTTATGGTATATTATGGTACAGAGACGGTCGTTTGACCTTTATGGTGGTGGCTTACCCTAATATAAAAACCAGGAGAGGATTTTATTTCACAGGGAAGCGTCCTAAACAGTCTCTCAAAAAACCAACCACCAGTTATTTCAAACAGAGCTGAACCATAACTTTGATTTAGCACTGATGAAAATGATTCCGGTTAAACGAGGGTAAAAGTCTTCTATTAATAAAACATGCGTGCCAATAATAATAGAAATATGTGCGTGTCTGAACACTGGCAGTATTTGGCAATACGTTATTATATTCCATCGATTTTATGTATAATGCTAACATTGCTCATATGTCGTTTCAACACTTATTTTGAGGTTAATTTCCCGACAGTCACGACTGGTATTGTTGCATCTTGAGTCTAAACTTAGCACCGATTGTTTCTGTGATAACTTTACGAACCAAGAGGTTATTACCTAATTGTTTCAGATGTGATACAAAGGTAGATTAAAAACGGAAGTGAGCGTAATTCTTGACAATAAATAGTTGTTTTTGTCGTACTTATCTTTTGTAAATATTTTCATGCACATATTTCATCTTTTGGAGGACACGAACAGCTTATTCGTTAATATTAAGCACATGGTATAAAGAATACGTTTTATTGATAACATTATTTCGGGTTTTGTGTAAGATTTCACCTTAAGCGGACATATTTTACTACCTATTACGCTATACTCTCGTAACCTTAAGCAGAATTGACCCGCAAGTTAGTGATATAGCCCAACAAACACAAACACATTTCTCATATTGCATACCTACATAGCTTACCGTGTAAACATCTAACTGTAATGAATATTGCGTGAACCACGTGACGCGTGACGTAAGCATTTCACGGTGAACTGTGGCCGCAGGTAATCGATGTACCGCGCACTGTGCAGGCGGCACACGGTGCGAAGCGTGAGCATTTTGTCTGGCTGTTGCGTCAGTGTGTGCACTGTGCACTGTGATCCGGTTGATTGATAAATTATGGTAGCTTATTATGTTTTTATTAATTGATTTTTGTTTGTTTAGGTAAATGAGGCGCTGTACTGTGGGGTAATACTCGATTTAAGTAGCCTATATTTTTGGCATTTATCATTTTTTTTTATTTACCTTTTAATGAATCACTAATACGATTGGTTCCAAGCCGAAACCTAAACAGTGCCATTCCTTAGTAACATCAGCTAAAGTTCCATCACATTCATAATTATAAAGCTAGTAAGGCGTAGGGGTAAAAATGCTGTCTTATCTTAACGTATGCAAATCATCAGTCATTTAATTACTGTTCATTCCAAAAAGTTAATTGATCTAAGTAAGTATAATAATTTTGTTTAGCTTGTTGGGATAAAACAATGCATTCTTAGTAAAAAAAAACATCCTCCATTTTGTAGTCGCAGATGGTCTAGGTTAACATAACACATTCAATGTACCTAAAACTTAACATTATATAAGCAGATAATGTTAATATCCTTTCTAAGTCAATGCGGTACTTTCAAACGGCGAGTGCTCGAACCTCGTAATGACCGGAACCCGGGCTTTGATTGTAATGTAATGTGCTGTGGTTGAGAATAACCCGCTTTTGTGAACTAAAGATTGAATGGTACAGTCGGACACAAAAGTCAATCAACACTATTACTTTTATACAGTTTGTATCTGAAATGTATGGTCAAATTTAAGGATGTGGTACAGACCATTAAACTGAACAACTTTCTCCATGGGACCTACATCGTAATCAAGAAAAAATTGTCAGCCGTCCCATACATTTGGGTCGAGTAGGTAGGTACTTATACCTATTGAAGTTTATTATACATACTAAATACAACTTTCTGATACATGCTGTATATTATGTAAATTGAATAAAAATATTTTTAGAATTTCGTATATTAGCTATTCAAAATATTTTACTAAACACATGTAGAAAATGTCCAGTTTTTTTGCCAAAGACTTCTTATTGCAAGTGTACCTTCTACACTCAAAAGTATGTAAATTATTTTTCCGTTTCTAAAAGTTTTGGATTCGTTAGTAAGTTGTAGTATGATCTACCTAAGTCTTAGATGTTCGTAAAAAAAGCATAATTGAATCAAACCTTTTTTCTCTACTTTCCTATTTAGGGAATTTTGTTCTTTGTGCGAACCTTTTTGGGGATATAGATAACTAGATATTGTTATTCAAACGTATTATAAGTACTTGAAAGATCTACTTATCTAGATAAATATATTCAACAAGGCTTTGAAGGTTTAGGCTCAATAATACAGTACTTCGTTCTATTTCCATATCAGTCAAGTATTCTTAGGACCATCCATTTATGAGGTGTAATTATTTTCTACTAGCTTCCGTCCGCGGCTTCGCCCGCGAGGTATGTCGATAAAAACTATCCTATGTCCTTCTCCGGGATGCAATCTATCTCTCTGTCCAATTTTATCGAAACCCGTTCAGTGGTTTAGGCGTGAAAAGGTAACATACAGACAGACAGATAGACAGACAGAGTTACTTTAGAATTTATAATATTAGTATGGATGTAATTTTATAATTGTGTAACACATACTAAGACAGAATGGTGCACTTGTTTTTACTAAGTATAACAATATGATGGCTCTGCGCACCGCGCCGTAAGTCCACAGTTGCCACCAATCAATATTTTATAGGTGTAAACAAAGTAAGTATTGTCAACCTCGTAATCGCTTTACCACTTTTGACAACAATTCCCAGTCAATTGAAACAGATTGATTGATTGTCAGTTGAAACTAACTAACTGTCGCGTACACAAAGAGAACTTGTCGTTTTTTTTTTATTATTAATTTCTTCACTTATACATATAAATGAAAAATATTGCCTTACTTGGAAAGAGACTGAGACCCACGTCACAAGGAATCCTAGCGTGGGCTCCAGCCTCTAGGGCAATTTAAAATCTAGCACCTATGACTCCACAGTCATAGGTATAATAAATAAAAACTTTGTCCAGTTCAGAAAAAACACGGTACAAGTTTTTATTTATTATTTATTTAAGATGTGCAAGTGACATTTGACCTTAGGGTGGTAAAGTAACAACGAGGTCGACTACACCTATACGTAAAATTATGAAAGTCTGAAAGAGATTCCAGCACAGGCCGTTTAGAAACTTAAAACATAATGCAATGACAACGTCTATACCCGATGCAACAATAGTATCTCTACTTTCAAGTTTGATTTGAACTTGACCCTGAAACACATTCGACGCAAAAAGTCAAGTGTTCGAGTGTCGTAAGTAAGAGTATACTGATCAGATCGGTAGGTGAGTGTGCTTAACTGTAACTTATGGTAAAGCCTATTAAGATACATGTTATGTGAATGTCAGCGGTGACGTAATACTGTGTAAGGGCTCCGTTATAAGAGGAGAGAGTAAAAGTGCTCTAAATATAGCCACATTCGAGTCGCGAGAATTGGCATTTTTATTTTAATAATAGCCCGTTTTCAGTAATCTTATTTATTTTAGTAATGTTGATAAAATCGTTGAATGGTATGTAATGTAAGTAACAAAAGAAACATAACAGTACGCAAGATCTTCCAGTATGAACTTAATGTGTCTTTGGACTGTCGATCAGCGGAACATGTTCGTAAACGTATTTGTCTTTGCTGTATGGTTGTATTGAGCAGTCGAAGTTTATGTGAAGTCTTTTTAGTTTTGTAATGTTGTACCTACTATGATGAGATGTAGGAACTATAGATGTGTATACCTATTAATCCGTATAGTTTATCTCAATAAATTCAGTATCTATCTACTCAGATCTCAGATGTTTCACCTGTCTTCCAAGTCCCATCCTTACATGGCGACCTTGCCATATTTGGGGCCGTGGCGATGCCGTCACCGGATATCTATCGAGTGTTGCGGCTTCAAGTACTCAACTTGATTTAATAAA
This sequence comes from Luperina nickerlii, assembly GCA_963855955.1. Taxonomy (NCBI): domain Eukaryota; kingdom Metazoa; phylum Arthropoda; class Insecta; order Lepidoptera; family Noctuidae; genus Luperina; species Luperina nickerlii. The sequence continues at coordinate 22,299,545 of OY979674.1, read as the reverse complement.
ATTGAAAATAGAATGAACAATGTCAGTGTCAAAATAAACTATCCTACGATACCTGTAATTTCAAAAAACTAGTGTTGGGAAAATGTGTCATTTCAATGACGCGACATGGTGGTTCTTTGTTGGTCGAAATGAACTTTTGTTACTATTATTACTGTAATTCTCATGCGAAGGATTAATATTATTAGGAAGGATTGTTATTATTATTCAAACACTCTTCTAGATGCAATTAGACAAGCTTCAAGCTTGCTCTTATGTCATCTGACATTCACGGCAGCATGGTGCTAATTTGTGACCAAAATACCCATTACTGTGTTGACCATGTAGTTATTTGATCTTTCCTGGTCCAAATGTCACCTATGTTACGATGAGGTGCGAACTACCTCCTGACCACATTCGGTATTTATCATTATTTGTTTTACCAAATCAATTCGTTTTGAACTTTTATGTTTCGTGAGCTTACGCAGATTGGGGCAAGCCGCGCCGTAACACAACGCATTGCAAAATCTTCTTCATCACTTTCGTATATTTTTTCTATGAACCAACACACACTCGACAATCGGGCCGCACCGCAATTTTTTGTATGAAAATGCGTTGCGCTGCGGCCCGTTGCGGCTATACCTAATGTGTATTTGACTTAATTCCGAAAATGTGCAGTCTACAGGAACCCACTTGGTACAGCTATATCATCATTATCATCTGCCTGCCTTTTCCCAACTATGTTGGGCTCGGCTTCCAGTCTAACCGGATGCAGCTGAATACCAGTATTTTACATGGAGAGACTGCTTATCTGTCTCCACAACCCAGTTACTGGTTAATACGATACCCCTTGGTACAGCTATATGATCTATGATATAATATTGATATCACATACAAAAAAAAAACATTTTAATGTAAAAACCTGCTCCATATTGATGCAAATCAAAATAAATTTAATCTAAATCAGTTGAAAGTTCTGCAAACTGGTTTATTTTTAACGATCGTGATAAATTGCCGTCGCCAACGTATAGGGTAGATTACGAATTCGGAAAGTAGTCAGGACCACTCAGGACATACTTCTTTATTGGTTCATTACAATTATTATCGGTGATTAAGAGCGTTTACCTACATTGTATCACTGGCGGCTATTGGCGTGATGATGGACCGGCCGTGGTGACAGCCGTGTTGTCTGGAGAAGTCGCAGACAATATCGCCATTATTGGCTCATCAGTCATATTGTCGTATGAGGTGCTTGTTGACATAACATTAAAGCTCAATTTACCATGATGCACGTGTCTTACTTGCTTGGAGCAGGTGGCCCAGTGGTATCGACCGCGACCTACGAGTTGTAGGTCGGGGGTTCGAACCCAAACAAGCACTTTACTTTGTGTAAATTATACCACAACCTCTGTTCACAAAACGGTGAAGGGAAACATCGTGAGGAAACCGGCATGTCCTAGAACCAAAAACTCGAAGGCATGTGACATCTACTAACCGGCACTGGACCCGCGTGGTGGGTTACGGCCCACTCCCTCTCACAGAGAGCAGTGGGAACATTATAGGCTGATTAGGCTATGTTAGCTACGTCTCCTGCCTGTGCTCAGCAATAAAATTGAAGCAACAAATTACTTGCACCATCTAAAGACTGCATGTCGATTCTGTAAAAATCTCACCGTGAAAACTTGCGTGGAGTGAGCTGTCAATGTCATCCCACTGATGCTAGGGATTGACCAAGCAAACATTAATTAACATTAATCATAATCGAGATTTTAGTAATATTTTTTATGCTTATTCTATTGATCATTTTGTTATTTATTGTGCGTGTGTGACGCACTTGCGCCTCAGCTTATATAAGGACTAGTCTAGGAAAAAAAAGAAAAAAAAACTACATTGAGGTTCTGGCTAAGTTTCTGTTTTGCTCTTTTAAAGCCCCACAAAATGATAATGTTTTGACAGCTAAAATACTAGCTTTGAAATTATATAAAATGATCAATAGAACTAGCATAAAAATATTATTAAAATCTCGATTATGATTCTACATGTATGCTTGGTCGATCCCTAGTATCAGGTGGGATGACACTGACAGCTCACTCCACGCTCACTTCACCGAAGTTTCACGGTGAGATGGTTATAGAATCGCACTGGTGCAACTTTTATTGTTGCTTCAACTTATGGTATGCATACAGGCGATTAAATCGCACCGTGTAAAGCGGGCTTAAGGGGCACTAGTCGATATTTTTTCCATACAAATTTCGGGACGGTATTACTCCACTGTTTGACAGTGTGCATACAAATTTAAACATGATATCGTTTTGTCTTATTATTAATTTTGTCTGTACGGAAACAGAATAGTAAAATAAAAAGTGATCAAAAGGTTATGAGCCAACAAGAATTCATTTTTCTTGCTATTTTTAACGTAAATTTGGGTGTAAATAAGTAATAAAAGAAGTTTATAATCATCAAAACAAAGTCGGTAACGACAAAGCTCATTTATCGAATTATTCAATAAACTTTATTTGTAATTGATTTATGCAGTGGTTTTTTCATAAAACTCGATTTTCCAAAGCACTTTTCAAATTTTTTTTATGCGCATTTCGGTTCGAAACGGTGTTTCTGTTCGTGAGAACTAGACGTTGTGCGTGTAGACTAGCGTCTAACTGCTGATCACTGATACTATCTCTGTCGGACACGAAGCCAGGTGAGACAGCGTGCTTTTTGGCCATGCCACCTGTGCTTGTTAATGGCTTGGATATGACATTATCTCACGTAATTACCTATAATTCCCTATAATCTACGAGTACCTACATAATTATGTTCGACATCGGCACACACTGGAATGAAGAAATCTCCTTACTCTTGACCTAGACTCTAGACGCCAAGGTTGTAACTATCTGGAAACAAATTCCGAGTTATTGTCAAAGCATTCTTACATTCTAAAACACTAAGCTATTGACCCCTTGGCCTTCTTAACTCCTAACAGAACAGCAGCTAAAGAGAAGTAACTGCCGTCCATAATGGTTGTTATATGCGTTACATCATGTGCTGCTGCTAATTATTGCAACATAGTCGGTGAGATATGTGTAATGTTGCAAGTCTTGATGCATGGGAAGTTAATACATAGTATACCATCACTTTTTCGGTGTATGAGATATTTTTTAAAGATGGAGAGGTGTTTTGTGATAACTGGCAGTTACAATTTACATAGCTCATTGAAAAAGAGCTTGCACACCTATTTCTGCCAACAAGCAAGTTCATGACTGCGGAGACTTATTTGTGGATAAACTATACAATACAGCAATAACAAACATAAAAATCTTTGCTGCACATTTATTTTGACTACTGAGGCAATCAGCCATAGTCCCAATGGACATGTCCTTACTAACTTGGTGAGTCTAAAGCAATAAAGTGTAGAGCATATTATAAAAATAATTTTACTAGGTACCTTCAGCAGCTGTAATAACCAGGGTTTTCACCTTAACCTCAGGAGAAACATCTATCAGCTTCGGCAGTAACACATGATCTACAGAAATAAAATGAACCTTAGTTAATTAGCAATACGTAACGTTCACAGCTCATAAATCATTATCTCCATGCATGGAATACCAGCGAGTTTCAACAATGAGTTGTAATTGTTTTAGAATTTGCCCCTTCTCTTTCCCAGAGTGAGGTCAAATAATGTTCGAGAATATGCCCATCAGCGTCCTCCGGAACGCCTAAACAACATGTATTTACTGTACTGTGATCATACAGAGGCCCCTCAGCCAAGCGCGTTCATCTTTTATAGTTGATGGCAACGTCCACGTCCGCCAGGTAGCACTTGCAAGTTAATGTTCTCAAATATTCTATTATATTCATGGACCAGATTCAACGAAATACTCAATTGTAACTGTAAAAATCTAAACCTCTTTGCTAATAATATTAATATTAATGTCAGCAATAACTGCAGGCATTGTTACGAAACTTCACAAATAGGGTCCAAGCTATAAAGGTCAATTCGAACGCTCGCGTGATGCGCACAGCGCAACGTGTGATGTCATTATATGGAGAGCAGTTATGGTACAATGAGGGTTTATGGTTCCGCATAATGGGGCCAAGTACTAGCCACAGTCATAAACGATTTGGCTCCTAAATTAGGCAAATAGGTCGAGAAAATCTTGCAATAAGGCGCTGCGAATTGTGAGGCGTCGCCTAACACAAGTTGGTAAGTACCCTTTTAATATCCGAGTTCGAATGTTGGTGTCTTGTGACTCATACGCATATTGCTTGTGTGACACGGTGCTCGTGGGTTAGAGGATATTCTCACTTATTTATGGATGTGCGTATAATGAACCCTAATGCTGGGACTCAGACCCAGGCCTCCTCACTTCGAGAAGGAGTGGGCTATAATCCATCATGCGCGCCTAGTGCGGGTTGGTAGATGTCACATGTCTTTGAATTTTTGCTTCTAGGACATGCCGGTTTCTTCACGATATGTTTTGCTTCACCGTTCTGAGAGCAGTGGTGAATCCACGACCCAAGTCACCTAAGACCTAAGTCAGAGAAGTTGCCACTGGGCCGCCATTGCTTTCACTGGGCTAGCACTGCTTTCACACTCACTGCTTATGGATGTGGAGTCAATCTTATGATGGCTAAAATTTCTACCAGACAGATATTGAAATTGGATCCAAGATCTGGGGAAGGACATAAAACACAATTTTTATAAATTTTTTCCCTTGTGGAACTCTAATAATAATCCTCACACGCATTACTTAAGCTTAGGAATAATAACTGTTATTCAGAACGACCTCCGTCGAGTTATTATTACTATTTGTTTACACGCACGCGCCACACTTACACACCCACTCATTAGAACTACAGCTAGTCACAACCACCGACACGAGAGCGACACGATTCCACAATAGTAGACAAGCATAGCTATTCACAACCATCCGACAGGCTATCGTATCGAAAATAACCCAAAATACACATTTCGATAACCTTATTGGTTGATGTGCCTTACTTCAGCTGTCGGCAGAATAGTGGTCATCCATTTGAATTAAATTGACAACATTTTCGGGTTTTGGACGTGTAAACGGCGTTTAGAAGACTCCTACAATAACATTGATCGATGTTCGATACGGTACAGAAGCGTATCGAGTACTCCATACTCACTTCTTTATTATATTTCACAACAGTAGGGTGAGGTGGGGTGTGGTTGCGGATGTCACATTTTTACGTGACCATGGGCAAAGAATATCATTGGAAAAATATTTCTAAATTAACCGCAAAATAGTTAACACTTATCTCGTTGGTTTACAAACTCAAGAAGCATAGTCAGGGAAGTATATTGTTAAATATATTAAAAAAACTTAAATTGTCCGTATATTTAATTGACAACAGCTGTAGATATTCTTTGGCAGTGGTGAAAGGCGGGCGTGCCGGGGACTCTTTTTTAATTATTTTGACGTTCGAAAAGTGCTGATTCTCAGCCTAGTTAGAATAAATTACTTTTCATTTTGGTTGCATAAAATGGCTATAATACGGCCAATTGGTGTAGGATGTCAATTTACTTAACAATTAATTTCCCTGAGTGTACAAAATAAATTGCATTCAGGTACAGTTGTCTTTTAAACACGTATAATGTGCTAGTCGAAACCATTTCTCAAATTGTCACACTTATTTATTGCCTTCTTTATTCTTATCTTTCTCTTTTTGCTACTTATCTTTCCATAAGCGTACTATCCATATCCTATCGCTACAAAACTTCACGTAGACTCGTCGTCTGCGTACCTGTAACAACCTTGTTGTCGTGTTATCACGGTCTCGGTCAGTTTCGTGTGTTATTGATGGCACGGTCATGGTCTCATCATGACCTATCCATTAAATTACAGTTAAGGACAAGAACTTGTTAAAATTCCAGCGAGAAACTTCTTATTTGAACGTTTGTTTTCGATTGAAAACATCTCTTGACGAGATCACCTATTAGTGCGCTACTCTTTCTCCTCTGTTGGTGTGGCTGGTCTCGCACTCACGATCTTTAGTACCGTTGGTCATTATGGAATAAAAATAATAATAATCTTTATTTTCAAACAACTTTGAGTACAGGTTAACCATGAGTGACGGATAGGAATATTAGAGTGGATAGTGGAGCACACCCAGTGCTAGGACTTAACCTGTGTTACGGACACTATGGCCGCTCCATAATCTCACTAGAAACATTACTTCAAACGTCCGTAGTAAAAAAATATTAAGGCACTGGATTGCCAATTTGGGCATACCTGTATATAGCGAATCCATATAATACCTCATTAGGCAGGTAGGAACACAAGAATTTAATAAGAAGGTTGTAAGTACTATGAGGCGTCTTACTAAATAGAGAAATCAATGTGAAGGCGATTGGTCATTGTTTAGCATTTGTTTGGACCTCAGGTGACCTCTATGGGCGTAGACCACGCCCAACTTGATGGATTGATAGTTTTGGAACGTCTGCGAATTATATAGCTTTGCTACTTTTGGCAGTTCTAGCTCGAGGCTATGTTTTAAGATTATTTAATACCTGAGAAACGGAAAGTGTTTGTACTTAAATAAGTGTTACGTACGTTACTTCTCTTTTTTTAAGAAATGTGACTAGGCATTACATTACCATAAAGATCATGATTATATAATCATGATGAATATGTCCATTAATATTAATGATCATTTAAATTATGGCTAGTTTTTTCAGAGTTATGTAATAGTTCTGAAATATCTATAAATAGTGTTTTATGGACGGAAAATACCATAGCCATGTTTACAGGAGATTTCTAAACAAGCACTGAGAAACAGTTGATGGAGTTTGTTCATAATATTTTTTTTATTTTCACTTTAAGACACAAACATCAGTGTAGCCCTGGCTCTTGTACTAGGAGTTCCTGTATCACAACACAAGAGTCAGCTCGCTCTTTTTACAGGGAATATATGATAAAGAAGCGTGATATACAAATTGACACGATAAAGTGAGTAAGTGTGGGTAAGTACCTATTATGTGATTACTACATCATATTCAATGTGAAGTCATATCCATATATCATAATTATTGACGACCCCATGACTCTTTTTGCCGACGATAGCACGATGACTATAGCATGTAAAAATAAATACATATATGAAAGTGACATAAATGAATCTTTGACATCAATAATATCATGGTTAAACAGGAACAACCTGATAATAAATCTAGATAAGACAACTATTATTCATTTTAGGCAACGGAGCCAGGCTGTATTTGACCTTAACGCAATTTACATGGACACTGTATACTGAATAAAGTCGACGCAACAAAATTTATAGGAATTATTATTGACTCTAAATTGAACTGGAAGGCACACATCGAATACCTAAGTAAACGTCTGACCTCCGCTGCGTACGCCTTATATAAACTGGCCCCAGAGCTAAACACAGATGCCTTAGTAACAGCTTACCATGGTCTAGTAGCATCGTTATTGCGTTTCGGTAATAATACAGAATATAAATTCTGGGGGAATTCCACAGACAAAGCAATTGCCTTTAAGGACCAAAAGAGATGCATTCGTGCTATGTTCAATGACGGTTTTCTGAAATGACGTTCGCTAGGGCATCCAGGCATCTGTCAAAGAGCCTATATTTTCTTTAGTCATGACGGAATGATGAACGAATGAATGAATCGAATGATGATTGTCATCTTATATTTTGTATTCATTGTCGAAATGGAAGACCTCTTGTCAAAGTGGTGCCAACTGGTGTCGTAAATTTTCACGAAAACCCCCATTTGAAGTCGACTGACAGCTGTATGCCATTATTTAAATAACACAAATTATTAACCCTACCATCTCTGTATATTTTTGAAATTGTGACATTTGTTAGGGTAAATCAATTTCTATTTCCACGACTAGCTGACACCTTCACCCGTAACAGACGTGACAATAATCAACTGTATTTGCATACGTTAAAGACTGTATTAATGGGAAAAGCGTTTTCTGTATGGTTCCTAAAATTTATAATAAAAAGCACACAACACACACACACACACACACACACACACATACAAAGCACATATAAAGCACTACCGATGAATTTGTTTAAAAAAAAGATTCGAGATTTATTAACAGACAAGTGTTATTATAATATGAATGATTTTTTGAATGACACTATTTGACATTTTTTATTTTATTTTATTAGTATGTACTTAAATATTCTGACATTTTATGATTAATTTATTTTACTGAGTTATCAATGTTTATTATTATTATGTACTTGGATTGAAGTGCCTTTAGTAATTTAGTTTTTATTTTGTAATTTACTTTTTTATTTTTTTGTAATTAATATAAATTTGTACGCCTTACGGTGAAACATGTACGTACGAAATATTAATATTGTGACATCCTGCATACTTAATTTACATGAATAGACATTTTGACATATAAAATTATGTTATCTTATAACAATTCTCTACAATGGAACCATCCAAAGACATCAATAAAACAATTTGCGCATATCAAAATAACTAAGTTTTGCATATAAAAACGACATTAGCCTCAATGTGCGGTTCAGTAGGGTAATTCTATGCACACGCACACTACGGCGTGTCATGGTGATTGCACCATGACACGCCGTAGTGTGCGTAACGTAGGTAACGTAGGTAGTGTTTACATGCCAAACAAGACATGCGAATATCTATGGGATGTTGGAGAACTGAAAAAGTGACCCTATGAGGATAATTCTTGAGCATTATTCTCACAACCAATGATTTCGCTATTAAGGTAGTTTTATGTTATTTTAATATGTACCTAGGTATTTGAATTAAACTATTTTTATTTTTTAATGTTAATGTTATCTATCAACGTGTTTTTTTATTATTAATAATGTAATTGTTGTTATTATTAATGTGACGCATGGATTACCAAAAATTATTGAATAACTATAATATTGTAACTATCCTTTTTGGCTTTGTATTATTATGTAAAACCATAAATGGTGCATGTTGTGTTAGCCTGTAATTGTTGCACTTATAAATGTACTATTTAAGAAATTATTTTTAAATGTATTGTGTAAACAATTGCTGGCTAAAGTAAATAAATAAATAATTCATTATCTGCCTAGCCTTTTCCCAACTATGTTGGGGTCGGCTTCCAGTCTAACCGGATGCAGCTGAATACCAGTATTTTATATGAAGCGACAGCCTATCTGATCTCCAAAACCCAGTTACTGGGTTTAGAATACAATACCTTGATAAGACTGTTTGTTAGACTTTCGGGCGTCTGACGACCCGTAAGGACTGGCAAAAATAGTCGGGATCAACTGTTTAATGTGCTTTCTGAGACCGGAGGGGTTTTGATATGTAAAGATGGTCACCCATCCACGGACCAACCGCGGTAAGCGTAGCTTAATCTGATCGATCGATCGTGCGGCTGTTATTACTTAGGTACCCACAAGCTCCTCTTGTATCCATAATGCCGTCTTATATGATTATTATTATGTTTCTTTTAAATTTATAATTACGCCAAAAACAAAGCATAGGGACATGGCAGTAGTATATAAACATTACTATATCGTAAAAAAAAATATTTGCACTAGTATCATTAACCTGGGAGAAAACAGAGGATTACGTTAGTGTGGAATGAACGCCAACGACCACGGTACATGACCGCGTTTCCTCTTAAAGGTGTTGTTGTCTTCGATGATTGATGAGGTGTTGTAGGTCAAGATACAGTAGAGATAAGGCTATAGAGAGAGGATTAGAATGTGAATTATCGGTGGAATATCTATGACAGTAATGTAGGTAACCTACACTTTTTTTAAGCAGCCTACACTGTCCCACAGCTGAGTATAGACCTCCCTCAAGTCCTTCCAGGCATCCTTTTCCTGAGCCACATCGACTAAACCCTAAAAAAAACCTTTAAAAGTTTTTAGACTGTTTTGCTATTTGCATCATCGCGATGGAGACCAAAATGGACCTGTTTTGTTTGCTATTTGCTTACATAGAGAAACAGGTTTCCGGTGCAGGCGAGTCTGTGCGGGTTGGTACCGATCAATGCGGGTGAAAAGAAGAAACACAAAAACATGTAACTTTTTCCTTCCAAAGATCAACCTGCAGAGACGTACCGGGAGTCGGGATCGACAACCCGCTTCTTTATGTAAGCACCCATAGTCGGTATTGAAAAAATTGGCTACGTGAAATCATCAACCCAATGATGAAAATTAGCCTTTATGCTACGAGGACAATCTTCTTCTATACATATTATTAATTAAAGTCACTTTCCGTATCTGTCTGTGTGCCGCTCTGTGACTAAAAACTACGCAACGGATTTTGATGCGGTTTTCACCATCATACATGTATAGAATTAATTCCGGAAGGTTTGTTCACAAAGAACACAAGCTCCGAATTTCATGTCACTAGGACCAGCGGGTTTATGCTGTGCGTTGATATATCAGTCAGGACTTTGAATTACAGTGTAAACTCTTTATAACGTTATCCTTTATAACAATAAACTCCCTGTAACGTTGAAGTGAGCCCAACTTGGTTAGTTTGCGTTAAAACCCACATATTGAAACACTCTTTATAGCGATACGCCATTCTCTATTACGAAGAAATGTGTTCATATTTTTAGACAGTTATTATTATTATTATTATTATTACTTATCTTACTTATCTTATCCTTTCTTTAGCTCCGAAACATCCGAGGTCGGTCTAGCTTTTGTTATCCTTAATTGCCTTGAACATGCATTGTTTTCTCGGAAGTGGTGGTCTTCGACCAAGCATACTGGGTACCTATCGTATTATCAGTCGTAAACCTACTTTGAAACTGTTAACATAGGATAGAAAAAACGTCAGACAAAGTTATCAGACTATATGTGTAAAAAATAATTTATAAGCATTTATTATCTAAGACATACATATTAAAAATTCTTGTTAATTTGGTTGTTTTTTTTGTTCACTCCATATAACGATAACTCTCTATAACGACAAAAAATGTTCAGTCCCTTGAGTTTCGTTATAAAGAGTTTACACTGTATATAAATATAGATTAATATTCACCTTGCTTATATTATAGTGATCTAGACGTTTTGTCAAGTCGTAAAATCCGTGCGAAGCTGGGGCGTGTCACTAGTTTTAGAAGAAATAAAAGTCTACTGTTACCTAATAGTTCAGGACCTTGACAAAAAAACTAAAAAAAAAATATATAATATTCAAAATAGTTTTGTAAAGCAATAAAACTAATTTTAATCGTAGAAAGGAAAGTGTGAATTAATTAACACATGTAGGTATAGTTTTTGGCCTGTAGACATCTATTGCTAATCATGTAAGTGGACGGACTTGCATGATTGGTAGTAGATGTCTAAATCGTTACATAGATCACTACAGTATACGGGGGTTTCAAGAAGAAAAAAAAATGTCCTGACCCCATGTAACATAGGACCAAAGCAGGCAGAAGGAATAAACCCTCGCCTCGTGGGGAAAAAGTGTACCGTTTGCCTTCTAAGTAATAAACAATTTTTGTTACACGAACATTCTACTATGCTTCTAACCATACCTGTAAAAGGTTATCATCATCCGAAAAACGTCCTCTGCTGGACATAGGCGGACATCCATGCCCGTATTTTTAAGAACGTTAGCATTCTAATATCAATCTGCCAAAAATACCTCTAATGTCTCTTTATTTTTGACATTGATTGTCCCTGAGATGAAATGGAGACTAGATTTTTAATTACAAGAATGGTCATGTGGTTCTCATGCAGATGTCTTCATTTCCGAAGCTCCAAGCATAGCCCTCTCCATTGCCCTTTGGGTGACTTTCAGCATTCTAATAAAAAGGTTTGTCGGTAAATAGATGTAACCTTCTCATATTATGTTTGATACATGGTCACAAAGGTCAGCCTACTTCAAACAAAACACAAACCATACATTCTTTTCTCTCACCTACTATGTAATACATAATATGTGACCCCGCATTATATATTATGAAATGTTAAAGGGTCAGCTGTCACAGAGATGTCTATTTATAAGTTATGTGGCCGCAATGTTGTGACGTCATCGTGCTCGTTACGTCATCGTTTGTTTGGACAAATTGTTGACGTATGAAGGAAGATGGGTTCGTGAGGAATCCGTGGGTGTTGTAGTAATGTGGGGCGCCGGAGCCGCAGGAATCTGCTTTGATTTAAAGTTTTGCTGTTTCTAAGACTGCTCAAGGGCTATTTACCTATTTATGATTAAAATAATGCTAAAGTAGTGTTATTCTAGACTCCTAAACGCTACCTAGACACTATTAGCTACAGTTTTTGACTGAATATACTGGCTCAAGCACTTGGTGGATTTAACCCTTACTATGCCCGAGAGCATTCATTATGAATTTCGAACGCTGCCCGAGAAAATGCATGCCTACACAACTGTTAACCATTACCTCAGTCAGCCTTCTCATTTATTTCGTGGCCAAAGCTTTCTTCGAAACTCTTTAATCAATTATAAAACTATGGGTAGTTTCTATGTACATAGGTAGGTAAACTGTAAAAAGCGTATGCACAAATTACCTTATATGGAAAAATAAAACAACACGACGATGCAGTTATTAATTTAAAACGATAAAACCTAGGTACTTGAAAAACTTATAATTCAGAGCTTATTATTTCACAAGGTAAAAGAAGTACTGATTAAAAAAGTAGTTTTGATAATGTTTATGTTCACTATCTGGTTACTTCTCATCCGGGGTATAAGGGGCACTTACGGCTTCATTATTTTAGCAAGGTAAGCAGCATTGTAGGTCTGACCGTTAATTAGGAGATTCGGTAAAAGTTTAAAGTGAGTTTAAGTAGTGGGCTTAAGGAACTTAAATATAATGAGATGCCGATACATTTACACCGTATGCCAAGTAAAGGAAAATTCTAGTTATTAAAAAGTTCCATTGGGCACGATGACGTAGGTATGATATTTTATCAATGAAGTCGAAATTAACTGGATTGATCCAAACTTGGATTACTTTGTGATATGAGAAGTCTAAGTATATAACCCAACACAAAATACACACGATTCCCAGTCACACACACAGAATCAACCACACAGTCATTTTACTTTTTAATTTTAATTTATCTATTTACTGTTATTTTGTTTTCAAAATGGTTTTTCCTTTAAATCACAACATAATAATTCTTTTTGTGTAATATCAGCTTACCAGCTCTTAATTTCTATAGAGATTTAGTGTCCAAGTGGCAGTAGGTAGAACACTGACTCCTACGTCACAGGTATTGCTAGTTTAGGAGTCAGGTTATCAATATTTCTGCGCCTTTAATTATTGAGAACTTTAGCTACATATTTTTTTTTTTTTTTTTTTTTTTAAAAACGTTGCCCCACACTAGGAATTACTCCTGTATCGTGGGTGCGTTTACAAACATTTAAATTCACATACACAAACAGCCAGACCCGGAACAACTACCTGTAGGCAATACAAATATTTGTTCCGTGCGGGAATCGAACCCGCGACACGCAGCGCAGCAGTCGATCGCTCAGCCACTACGCCAACCGTGTCGTCAAAATATTAAACATAATTGTAAGGACTTGCTTCAATAAAGTATAATTATTATTTTTATTTTAAATATGTATGTATGTGTGGTCGTTTGGAAGGCGTACGAGGGGGAAGCCAACTCGCAGAGGCCCCTTAGAAAATTTTAATGAAATGCAGCACCAACCGACGATTATCCCTGTATGCACTATGCAAGGATAACCCCCCGTTGGTTTGGACTATTGCAGGATATGGAAAAATAAAAAGTTAGACTATGGGTTTGGGTGGCTCAAGTGGACTGGTTACCAAGAACTATGGAAGAACTATGACCCCTGTCTGATCAATGTTTTATATATACACGGATAAAATGGCAGGGGGTGACTTGCACACTCAATAATGAACCCCCGAAAACGGTCGCCAGCACATAATGTCGTAGCGACAAGGGGGCACCATGTCCTGAGGAGCTTATGAGGAGTGGAGAGGTATTCCATGGCTATCAGGACAATCATCAACTTAGAATACCTTGCAGTGCCCGTAACATAATTTTTCGGAAAACCCACACATCTGTTCTTTGAGTTGCCACTTTTCATATAGCCATCTACATACATACTTACTTACTTAACTCTAAAACCAGCTGACGATCTCACATCGCAGTAAGGTTCATTTGACGGTGTATTCAGTCCGCACAATGGACTCGTCTATGGCTCGCCTACAAATGACAATTGCGCCAATGTTCAGGCCCTTCTACGCGTTTTGGATTAAGTGGTATGAGAAATAAGAACATACAATTAAATATTCTTAAGATGTAACTATGACATACGAAGATGTTATACGAAATACTCGTAGCTGTTAATCAATATTCCAGGTAATGTGCAAGTAGTTAAATGCCTGTAATTTGGCCAGGAATCAAACATAAGGCATCACATTTAGCTGATGATTGCGATGGCAATTAAGTACATGCTGTATCTCAATTAATTATCTAATAGAAATTCCATAACCACAAACTTTATAAATGTCATAATCAATTGTTTTAGCACTTTGTACCCATTGGCTGGTGATGTAACTCATCGTAGTGCGTCCGCGCAAGTTAAGAATTAATCGCCCTTCATTGCGCGGGCGACGTGGAACGTGGCGCCTCTAGCTAGATGCGAAGATAACATCGTAATTAATTGGAGGCTCGTGTCTGAATGTTGGACGGACAAATTGCTTAAATCAATTTATTTATATAAAATTTTGGAAGTTATAGCTTTTTTTTAGAGCCAGAGAGTTGCAAACGTTATGTTCCTAGTGTTACTAAATCGATGACCTGCTCAAGATTAGCTATTGGTTATTGGGTACAGATGGCCTAACACCGAACAGAATGGTGTGCATATGATTATAGAGGTGACTACATACATTGGATGGATACACAGGCCTGCGGGGTGCAATTGCGAGTAAACTGGTATCTCAAAAGTGTCTTACTTTGAGGTTCTTCCCGACGTTCCCTTTGTCCAATATCCATGTGTGTTTATCAGCAAATAAAATATAGTAATATTGCGATTATTTTAGTACTCGTAGGTTTTATGTTTAACAGAATGATTAGCCAAATTGCAAGTCATTTGATTCTTCAGGAAATGCTGTAGGTAGCCTACCTACACAAGGATTTTTTCCAGTTTTATAGTATTTGATGCCGGATTAACGAGGGCCTTTATATTGCTATTACTGATCTTAATATTAATATAAAATAAAACGTATATCGAACAAGTTTCAGTCTGCGTCAGAATCTGCAGCAAGTTGGCGCTTATCCAAAGCAACTTGAACGTCGCACGAGTTAGCACATTTTGTAGCTGAAACTGGGACAAATTAACTAACTATTAAAGCTATGCATAACTTACTATACGTATACTGAAGTATTATTTTAGGTTACTAAGTTGCTACACAATACAGGTGGTGTGTGCAGGCATCCCGTCAATTGGATCAACAGAGGTAAAATTTCGATATGCCTTATACAGGGTTATTTTAAATTGGCTAGCTAAACTTTTCAGACGCGGTGGATCAATAAAATAAAAAGATATGACGTTTAGCTAGCCAATTTACAATAACCCTGTATGATATTTCATAACATCACGCTGATATTCCTCAAAGGGTTGGGTAAACAGAAGTGTATAGTACTGTAGAGGCTATCTATGTAGCCTAACTTTATATAGTGCAGGCTGGCTATAATTTAGCGCGACTTCCATTCGAACAATCAAGCAAATATCATATATTTTTATTACATACCTACTAGCTGCGCCTCGCGGTTTCACCCGCGTAAATGTCGCTCTCGTGGGAATATCGGGATCAAAAATAGCCTATATTATGTTAATCCAGGGTGTCCGGTACCTCCATACAAAATTTTATCAAAATTGGTCTAGCCGATTAAGCGTGAAGAAGTAACAAACATATAAACACACACACGCACTCACAACCTTTCGCCTTTATAATATTAGTGTGATGATTTTTGTTAAGTTAAGGAGTGCTAGTTTTAACGTGGTAATGTAAAGTCCTTCTGTCAATATATATTTAAAGTAGGGATGCATCCGATACCGATACCGATATATCGGCGATACTTCAGGTTTGCCGATATATCGGTATCGAGTTTTAACGTGGTAATGTAAAGTCCTTCTGTCAATATATATTTAAAATTTTAAAGGAAATCATATCGGCGTTTAATTACTTTAAGGGGCTTTTCTAGCCTCTTATAGTACTTACCACCCACTATCACTTGCACTTGCTACCAATGGACCAGCGAGTCAGTATCTACTTTACACACCCGTCACATCATACATGTGCGACTCCCATTCTATTGTTAAACAGAAAATGTTTTAGAATTACTAATCATTTTTTTTTGTTCATTAAATTTCTGTCTTTTTCATTTTCATTTTTATTTTCATTACTTTAAAAATCACTGAATTGTATGCATTTTGTCTGAGCCTTCTCACGCTGATCCATGTAACCAAAGAAACCTCAACCCCTGTCACACAGATGTCCTAGTTCGAGACCTCATCAATGTAATGTGTACTCAAGTTTTGGAAATAAATTACTATTACTATAGCTTTTTTTTTGTTTTACGTTGTGAAGGTCAGATAGGCAGGCGCTCCATGTAAAATACTGCTATTCAGCTGCATTCGGTTAGACTGGAAGCCGACCCCGACATAGTTGGGAAAAGTCTAGGCAGATTATGATAACATTCCAGTTCAGTCAACACCATATACCTAAATACCTACTCTCCATCTGGCTACAGCCTCGGAAATTTATATTCTTCTTTTTCAACCCTTTTTTCTTCTCGGTTGGTCAGTACGAGACGTACGTACTAGTGTTTACGTAGGGATTACAATATTGTTCACTCTCAGGTAGGCAATTCCTTACGCCACACAACATATAGCGCCCACTCGAAACAATGCGTATTTGTAACCAGTAATGGCGCCGTTAAGAATCAGTTGCACTCTATTTCTTTCATTGTTAATTACGGAAACTAATGAAGATAAGATAGTATGTTAATAGCTGAAGATTATATGTCAGAACATTCCATCAACACAAATGAAAAGAATTACATAAACTGTGTAAAAAATACTTTAAAGTACAGTCAGCATCTCTCGATTGTACAAACAAAAATGTGTTATATACACGCACAAAAAAAACTATACCTATTTAGCTATTAAGTTTATTAAACTTGCATTTTTCATGTGTATCTGATGTTTTCTCAAGAAAATTTTATGAAAAGATTAAATAGAGTCTACAAGAAGTCGAGAATAATGTAACAAGAAAGTAAAGTAAAGTAGATATTGCACTCCTTGTACCCTGTACCTTAATCTTTTGACGGATCTTAAGCCAGATAAATAATACTCTATTGTATAAAAAATGTTAAATGGACCAAAAAAAATGAGAATGAGAAAAAATGTTTAAAGGATGGATGTGTTGCTGAATTTATGGCCAAATAAAGTAAATTAAAACTATTACATACACTTTTTCGTGTTATTTTGCCACCGACACGCTAAGATGAACATAAGAAATATATAGAATTTACTTTATCGTGAACTTAAATCGTAACATTCGTAAGACAACTCTTATAGAGCTATAATATTGCTGTCACACTAATATTATTAAGGTGAAATTTTGTGTGTGTGTTTATATGTTTGTTACTTCTTCACGCTCAAGCGGCTGGACCAATTTTGATAAAATTTTGTATGGAGGTAGTTGACACCCTGAATTAACACATAGGCTACTTTTTGTCCCGATATTCCCACGGGATCAACATTTATGCGGGTGAAACCGCGGTGCGCAGCTAGTATGTATGTATGTTCTCAAAACATTCATCGACGTAAGATGCTGACTGTACCTAGTTTCCGATTTTGGCGAAATGTTAAAATAATAATGGAAGTTGAGAGCGTGTTTGTGGTGAGTTATGAAACGCAATCGAGTTTGATGACTCTGTTAATGTTGATTGGTTGTACATGAGAACCTCTTGTTGACTGAACTGTGACCTTTTTAAAGTAACCCATTGAATCTCTCTCCGTAGCTGTAAGTCAAGAAGCATTATTAAATATTGGGTTTTAAAAGACTTCATAGGTACTTACATAAGAGTCACTTTTAGAAAACGCCCATGCTTCACTACTTCCTCATCTTTTGAACTAAGTAGGTAGCTATTAAATTTATTAACCACCAGGTCGCCTGTTTAAAACCTGAAAAGTAACAATATTATATACATTCGGAGTGAAAACATAATGATTGCAGTATTCTCTCCTTATCCCTATAAATCCATGAAATGTTGTCTTTTAGCGATAAGACTGCCCATTGTATCATCCTGTGTAAAATTTCTACTTTTATATCTGTAATTCATATGGTGTAAGTACACAATAAAGAGTATGTATGTGAGTATTCTATTTTATTGTTCTGTTCTAAGGGAAACTGGACTTCATGGTTTAAATTAAGGTAGCCAACAAGCAGTGCACAGTACTCGTATATAGCAATCAATACTCGTCTCTTCTTTGGTTGAGGAATCTTGGCCCAGCATCACAGTTCGATCGAGGCATTGACTTATATATTACTAGCGGATTGAGGATTATATTAGCGTATCGATCATCATCTCCATTCTCCACAATTTATTCGTGGTCGGCACAATAATGTCTTTTTCTTCCATACTTCTCTATGAGTCGTCATCTTCGTAGCCACCCCGTACCAAAACTGAATTATTATTTTATGTACTTATCCAAAAATAAAACGCTAAATTGCACCAATCACACATAATCACAAAACTTTCATGAGTACAAATATTGGTGAATGATGTAACGTGACCCGACCGCACAAGTTAGGTAAGTTGTGCGTTTGACATTATGTAGGTACTTGTCTCTGCGTTCGGGAGTTGCTGGCCAAGTGTGAAGTTAATATTTGTTTGGTGAACTAGGATTTAAGAAAACAATTGAATGTAAATATTAATTTGCACTAGTTAGGTTGTGCTTCATATGGATTAGATGCATGATACCAGAAGGCCAATTCTCGTAATTTAAAACGTTCAAAATCTAGTCGCAGTCTCATCTCAGCAACAAAGAAATGTCAAAAACTTGTCAAAATGTAGGGAAATTTTAAGTATTTTTTGACAGATTGAGACTGAGATCAGACTGTGAACATTGTTAAAATTAGTAGAATTGCCCCTCTGATTCTATATGAGCTTTGAGAGCTTTTCCTGATCTGGTTGTGTTTTTCCAGTACCTACGCATCATGGCACTATCCTACGTTGTTATCACTGAGTGATCCAATATTATCTCTTTATCTATGTGTTAAGTGGCAGTGGGCAGGGCATATTGCTCGCAGAACAGATGGCCGATGGGGCCGAAACATTAGTGGCGACCGCGTATCGGAAGATGTAGCGTTGGAAGGCCTCCCACAAGGTGGTCCGACAACCTTGTGAAGGCCGCAGGAACCGGTTGGATGCGAGAAGCACAGAACCGGTGGAAGTGGAGGTGCTTGGGGGAGGCCTATGTCCAGCAGTGGACATCTTTCTGCTGAAATGATGACGATGATCTATGTCACTGGGAGACTAGATTTGATTTAAGTCCAAAATTTCAAAAGCATTAAGATAAAGTTTCCAAATCAAATGTTTTCTACGACTTATTTTTCTTTTCATTTCTTCACAGCATTTGTGTTTTATTGTTTCCTAAAGGTATTTTGGTTTTCCCACAATAAAACACGACTGTTACTGCTTTGACTCACATCTAGAGGTGATTCAACTTTTATTTCAATAATAAAAAAACCTGCTTCGTTTAACGATGTAGTAGTCACCAGTATATAATGCGCCAGTTCCGAGCAGGTCAAGTTCTCGGTTTGAATAGAAGACCGGTTTTTTGACAATATTAGATATAAATGCATCGTGAACTGGAGGTGTGTCCCGAAAAAAAATGTTTATTGTGTCTCAAATGGTTACATTTACAAATGTGAATGAAACAGCCCCAGTAAGTAGGTGGCTGCAAACATAATCTGGCGAAATGGGAATCTTGCATGGCATGTGTGTGTGTGTGTATACTTGCATGCCATGTGTGTGTGTAGACTTATGTTTTGAAATGATCTTGTGTATCTTATCTTATTCAACATCCAGTGCAAGTGCGAGAGTGTCCGAAATGTCCGTTCACCTACACCCTTTGTGATCTGAACAACGCTTCTGAACATAGATATACCATCGAAATGAAAAGAAGACGGAAATTATCAATAAAGAATGGAGCCCACCATAACTAACATCAGGCTTAAATCATCATCATTTGCCTAGCCTTTTCTCAACTTTGTGGGGGTCAGCTTCCAGTCTAACCGGATGCAGCTGAATACCAGTATTTTACATAGAGCGACTGTCTATCTGACATTCACAACCCAGATATTGGGTACACGAAGGTTTAAATATGTATAATCAGCACACTTAACAGATATATCGGTGATCGCAGTTGTTTTGTGGTCAAAGGACATTGCACTGCATCCTCACCTATAAATGATTACCTCGAGAAGAAAGATCGGACACGCACCGTAACCAAGACAAAAATAACCACGTATAGAATTTAAATAACTATGCATAAAGGAAGCTTGATACTAGTGAGGTCTTCATAACCTATTCAGAGCACTTGGCTTCGAGCCGAGCGTAGAATCGGAACCGTCTGCTTTTATCACGGTCTGCAGGCTCTATTAAAAGACTTCCTGATAAAATGGTAATTTTTAATGAAGCCTTTTAGGTTTAGGCTGTGTGCTGTCTGTCAGTGAATAAATTTAAGATTTCTATTAAGTAGATTTAATAGAAATAAATAAAGATGGACTTGCACACATTACACTGATTAATCAGAAATAAAAAACAAAGGATGAAGTAGTATTGTTTAAATATTTCCTTATCTATATTAAGTCCCCTAGCTAAGCACCACCATACACTGATACACACATTTGTACGCGTGGTCTTGTCCCCGTTAAAGTATTGCAAGAAATGGGACACAAAGGTTACAATTCTCTATATTACTTTTGGTATGATCATGTGTGTTAATTTCAAAATTCTGAATTTCTGAATGACACATACGTGGCAGTACCATTCACATATCACCCCACTCTATGAGAAGATATACGTTTTAATATTGTCATTGACGCATGAGGTCGCCATGCTCATAAGATCTTATGTTTATAGCAAACAAAAAGCGTTTATTACAGATAATAAGTTAACAAGTAGGTTGGTGCTTGTACCGAATTAATGTTCAATGTTTTTCGAATTAAATTATTGAAGCATCCTGTTATTATATTATGCACGTTGGGGCCGCCAAGTTCGGCGACAGTTTTATTGAATTGCTAGCTGGAGTTCTGTTTGTTGGGTACTGTTCAACTTTTGTTCCTAATTGGGAATGACGTTGTTATAGACTTGCTTTTATAACAAGCTGTCAAAGCCGGTTACAGAACTTAGCGAGACCCACATCAAACGTGTCGTTATCAAAAAAACATTTGAAGATCAAAACTATGTTGAAGACAAGGTAGTTTGGCAAAAATTCCTTCCGCACATGTGGCTTCCCTGGCACCTCATTAACGGCGTAACTATGTAAATGTCTATTAACTGCTCTCATATTACGATGTTTATATTATTTGACATTATATACCGAAAAATTCTATTTTCAACTCTTTAGTACGAGGGCAATCATATAATTTGGTATTAATAGGTATTTATATTTTATTTATCTTTTTGATAGATTCTTATATACATATTTTGTGAATGTGAGAACGTTGTAGGCCTTGTGAACTGTAGATTTGCAGACCATTTTTTATTTTATTAAGTACTTGGTTCTTGTTGACAGACCTATTAATACTGTTATTTGAAAACATTGTAAAAGCCAATGATTTTAAAAGAGTAGACTCTTCACCATAGGAAAGGACCAATGAAGGACACAAAGGACAAAGGAAGCGTGCGCCTAACTTCTGACGTTTCTATAAGTGGCCCGTAGGTTTGAAATAAAATATTTTGATTTTGATAAAGGCTCTAATTCCACGTCGTTTTTTATTGTTGCTTAGAATTTTTTAAGAAGTGGCAAGAGACGGACATGATGACTTAATCAGACGAAGACGTTGCAACATAGGTACTGAAACAGACGTTTTTGAGTAGGTCAAACCACATGCTAATAAACTAAATTGCTGCTCACGTATAGAAATGATAATTAACACTGAATATTATTTTAAATATATTTAAATTAATGCAGATTTCTTTTCGAAACCTACTTACGATTTTTGCTTATCATTTTATAGCGCTTCCATATTCATGTTTTATACAAGCAGATACAGTAATTAAATTATATAAAAATGCTGAAAATTATAGGTATAGGATGTTCTGAAAATATAAAAAAAATGGAAAAGCAATGAAAAAATTAAACGGTAAGCGATTTTTATTTAAACTAAAAACTTAATATGGAAATTATTTGCAAAATAACTTGGCTCTACACTATTGAGTGCAAATAATTAACACTAGAAGGATATCAGATAGACTGTATACCGAAAATTAACGGTAGTCTCGTTTAAAGTTCACGACTGATGGCAATCTTGTGTAAGCAGACGTCACAATGTGGCCCTGGAACAGTCAACTTCGATAAATAAATTATATTATTATTATTTTGATGCCCTTTGATTATTTCCCCTCCTTTTTATACTTGTACATATTTTTATTATTATTTTAATATTGCCTGCTTAAAATAAATTGACTGTAGGTATGTTTATGCACTTAAGAAAGATCTTAAGCGCACAAACATACGGATCAATTTATTTTGAGACATGTGTCAGAAATTAACCACAAATTTTGTGTAAATCTTCAATTTAGTAATTTTTAGTTGTGAAGATCAAGAGGTTTCAATATTCCAGGCATCTTTCATTGAATTTAAATTGAATCAAAAATCTTCTTTCCCTTTTTATTACTCATGAACATACCAGCACAAGAAAAGTTGCTTTAAGTTATAAAACGATGTAATGTGAGCTCAGTAGCGGACTAAAATAAGTAAAATATAGCCCGAAAAAGCTTTCTACAAAAAATCTGTTAACGACGAAGTAAAGTCACGGCTATCAACTAGTACCCCATAAATCAGCTCTTGTAATTATTTAAGTAATGTTATGGCAAATTATCGATCCAGTGACGATCGCCCGGTATGAACTGAAGGGTTTTATGTCCACAGCCTGAGGCGCGACTTATATGGAGGACCTTATATATTACCATATTGATTCAAGATGGCGGACATACTTCACAATTCATGAGGTCATTAGTGATTTTGAGTATAAAGTTTTTTTAGGGTTTCTTGCCTGTTCCTCTACGTCAATAACAAGCTCCAACCCGCGACTTCGTCCGCGTGAAATTTCCTGTTTTAACATAATATATATCCTATGCCACTCGGCAATACTGCAGCTGCCCAATCATATAAAGACATTTTGGAATTGGATCGGTAGTTCCGAAGGTTACCTACATACCACACTCACAAATTTTACCTCTTTATAACATTAGTAGGTACATAATAATAAAAAATTGAACATTTCTGTTATGGAACGTGGAAACTAAAATCAAGTTAAGTATATCCAAAAGCAAAGAGTTAATAATGGTATTCTTTAGAAAAAACTTTCCTAAAATGTCTTTAGGTAGGTATAAAATAAATCCTATACTGCTAATTGAAATAAATAACTCAAAACGTTGCTCATATGTATATTGTGAGTTTATTTTAGTTTTTAGGGTTCCGTAGTCAACTAGGAACTGGAACTTGAGTTTGAGTTTGAAACCGTCACGAGTCGGAGCGCCTGCCGTCCGTGTTCGCGCACGTACCCACTACCGGGAGCAGTTGCAGGAGCGCGAACATAATGGATACCCACTTTTAAACTCATAAGTGAGAACACGTATTGTGACGGACGGGAAACTACGGAACCCTACACTGAGCGTGGCCCGACACGCTCTTGGCCGGTTTTTATATATTCTCATGATTACGTGAGAATTCATTAAAAACGTATGTAATATCATCATCTGCCTAGCCTTTTCCCAACTATGTTGGGATCGGCTTCCAGTCTAACCAGACGCTGCTGAATACCAGTATTTTACATGGAGCGACTGCCCATCTGACCTCCACAACCCACTTACTGGGTAATACGATACCCCTGGGTAAGACTGGTTGTCAGACTTTCAAATAACTTTCTTTTTGTAATACCTACTGCGAAAATATGCAGAAACAAAGAAGGAAAAACGGTTTTTAGAAAGTTAAAAGATAAATCGCCTATGCAATTCAGACTTGTTAGAAGTTATGATCGAGCCAATTTTATTTTGGGCAATACATAATACAGCAAAAGACAGAGTTTTGTGGACAGGGGAGAGGTAGGTGTTTGCTCTGCAGTACGACAGTGCAGCCTCGTTGGATTAGATTCGATTAAAATACATAATACCATTATTGAGGGGCTTGTGGCTAATTCTCGTAATGTAAAACGTTCAAAATCTAGTCACAGTCTCATCTCGGCGACAAACAAATGTCAAAAACTTGTCAAAATGTAGGGAAATTATAGGTATTTTTGACAGATGGAGACTGAGATCAGACTGTGAACGACGTTAAAATTATACGGGAATTACCCTTCAGGTTAAGCTACGCTTGCCGCGGTGTGTCCGTGGATGGGTTCTTTCTATCTTTGGTTCTTTACATGCCAAGACCCCTCTGTGCCTCAGAAAGCGTGTTAACCCGTTGGTCCCGGCTGTCATTCTTAGATCTTTAACTGGCGTTACGGATCGTCAGAAGGCCGAAAATCTGACAGCCAGTCTTACCAATGAGTATCGTATTACCCAATAACTGGGGTGTGGAGGTCAGATAGGCAGGCGCTCCATGTAAAATACTGATATTCAGCTGCATCCGGTTAGACTGGAAGAACTTGTCTCAACTATGTTGGAGAGATGATGAATCTAATTATTGCAATAGATTAAGAACAGCAGGTGGAATTCTGTAGTATGATTGTGTAGAATAAGAATTCTATGGTATTACCTTATACATACTACTTTCAACCTTTTATAAATTGCAAAGAAGTAATCATTATGAAGAACTAATAGGTTAAGCCAATGTAGGTCACAGTGTTACTCTGACGGTAAAACATACATAAGTTTATAGTTATCTAATCTCATAAGCATAATTAAAGTTTTAAAATACCTTGAAGCTTCAAAAAATATGTAGAAACAATTTTGTAACAATTTAAATTTGAATGTTAAACACAATAAATTAGATGTGCGCATGGCTACACATCAAGCTATACATAATCAGTATAAGCTGACTTCTGATTGTACGAAAAACCTATACAATGCCAGGTCAGCTAATACTGGAATATATAACTTTATATGTGTCTATGTACTCTTAAATTCTTAATTAAATGACGAGTCAAAATGAGCAATTTAATTAGCTCTTAACATATTATTACTTCATAAGCGTCTGTATTGCTCTTGAGAGAAAGTTCAATTACGCAAGGATCAAGATTATTATCTGTTGAGTTTAGAAGGCACATTTTATGACAAGAGATATTTTAAAGAGCATAATTTAATCGCACCTCAAATAATTCCCATTTTGATTTTCTCGAAATATGATTAAAAACATAATATAATGAATGGGCCTCTTTTTGTGAACCTCTAATATTTTATATATTTAACCATTTATGTACACACATATTATAAAAATACAAGAAATAAAAATAGAAAACAACTTTCAAAGGTGGTGCTTATTTCTAAGGAAATCTCTTCCAGCGTAATTCTTAGTAATTATTAACTTAATTTCTATGTTGGGGTTCTTAAAATACTAAATAGCTAAGTGCCTGCGACTAAGTTGTATGATAGCAAGTGGTAGGTAACAGTTCTAACCTACCCTAAGTTTGGTCGGTCTAAGTTACTGCGACCAAGTGTGACAAAATGCCAGTTAGGTAAACAGAGGCTCAATCATTAATCATAATCATTTTATTATCAGGCAACTAAGGCCCATAGTTAAAACACACAAAATAATCTTATACGATAATAAACTAATACATATTAAAAGCCTTAAAACAAGAAAAAAATGTGAAAAAAAGTGTGCATCATTAGAAGCCCAAACAGTTTTAAGGAGGATCAGTTCCCTTTTTAAAGATCATCTACTATGTTTGTGGGTATTCCTATTAACCTTGCTGGCTTGCTCCTGGGAAGAAAATAAAAACAAAAATTAGCGAACGAATTTTAAGCGCGTGTCACTGCTGTGATTGGTTGCCCGAATGATCAACACCTAATCGGATCACTTGACATGCGTTTAAATTTGACACGTAGTGAATTTTGTTCCAGAAACATATATACATACACTCACGCTCCCTTCCCATGGTGGTAGGTAGAGACTACAGGACGCCAACGACTACAATTCTTGCGTAACTCATTTTGCTGCGTCTACGATCCTACATTTGAGGGACAATTTATTCTCGTAATTTTAAGAACGTTCACAGTGTGATCTCAGTCTCGATCTGTCAAAAACAGCTCTAATTTCCCTACATTTTTGACATGTTGTTGCCATTTGTTTGTCGCCGAGATGAGGCTCCCACTAGATTTTGAACGTTTTAAATTACGAGAATTGTCGTTCAGGCCATACACGCTGCTGGTTGCGAGTACTAAGCACCGGACCTTTCTGAAGAGCATCACCAATAAGGTAATATGGCTCTATTAGTCGGTAAGAGCCTGGAGAACCCTTTGTCGTATTTTGGTATACCTACCTATTCTGTCCTGGAAATAGAAGTAAAAAAGGGGATCATCTTAACAGTGGGCCATCCATATTAATACCGTGTAAGAAGGTTGTTTATTTGTTATCTCGACAGGTGACAAGTTGCGCCATCTATCGTAGGACTTACACAACATTTGCTAGATTTTACGCTGTACCTAAATGTATATGCTATGTGTATTTTTTATTTTTGTAGGTAAGTACTTACATTGCTTTCAGTAATACGAAAATAGATTTGGTAGAAGGTTGAAGGTAGCTTATTATTTATTAATATTCCTTTTTTTGGCATCCATGACAAGAGAGTGGTCATTGCGTTTCATAAGAACAGGAATACCAGAAATAGATGACAATCTATTCCACTATCCCCGAACCAATCATGACTGAATGATAAGCCCGATTGATTGTCCATGACATTATCAATCTCGACCACAACTACCGCACATCATCCGATTGGAACTGGCGCGGGGGTGGGGTTCCCCGGGCGGGGAGGGGGAGGCGCGGGGAGCAGGGGGCTCGTGAACGGTTGGTGGGCGTGGCTCGTGGCTGGTCGATACTGAACGAGGGCCGCGCTGAAACTGGCTGGTATGTTAAACGAATGATAAATGATGTAACAAGGTTAGGAAGTTTGGCTGAAGAAATGGCCTGGATTTAAGTTGTTTGTAAGCTGGATTTTGGGGGTGAAGATTCTCCTGAAAAAGTCGATTGTGTTTTGTGAAGTATATGAGAAAGAATGAAGAGACCAAAAGATAGGGCATGGGGATAAGAATACTTTTATTTCCAAATGATACCTCCTGACCTGCATATGTAATAACAGCTTGAGGCTAAGTTTGCGCTTGTCGCGGTTGATCCGTGGATGGGTGATCATGTTTACATACCAAGATCCCCCGCGCCTCGGAAAGCACGTTAAGCTGTTGGTTCCGGCTGTATTCGTGGATCTTTGACAGTCGTTACGGGTCGTCAGAACACCGAAAGTCTGACAACCAGTCTTACTAAGGGGTATCGTATTACCCAGTAAGTGGGTTGTGGAGGTCAGATAGGCAGTCGCTTAATGTAAAATACTGGTATTCAGCTTCATCCGGTTAGACTGGAAACCGACCCCAACATAGTTGGGAAAAGGCAGGCAGATGATGACTTACCTGCATAAGTACAACACTGTTAGAGGAGGTTGAATACACAAGGAGTAATAATCACCACAAAAACAAGAAACAAAAATATAGCCCGGGCAAGTTCCGTGAGTGATCATCTTACACATAAACAACCTATGTTATTTCTGTTATAGAGACAAGACAACAAGAAGCAAATATTATCACCAGGAATAATATCTCTTATTTGTACTAATGATCTCTTTGAAATTAATCTGTAGGTAAATCTGCTATCAAATTCCAAATAAATAAATTGCCTGATCAAAATATAATTACACTTCAGTTTACAAGTTTCAATAATTCACATTCGCTCTGCGCTCCCCTCGTCCTTGGCCACATAAACGAAGCATCACAAAACATAGGTACATACAGTTGGCCCGTACTTGACTGTCGTTGAAAAAGCATTCAGAATCCAGTTCTCTTCTCTTCTCTTCTTAACTACGGAAAATAGACCGTTTGAGACTCTACGTAGGTTTATTTCATTATAACTTTTTTAAATTCATTTTTATTAAATCTTCATGCAGTTTATTTATAAAGCTCTTATCATTGCAATGAGGGCACAAAGTGCAATGCCTTTCACTCTTTATAAAAGGGTGCATTATATTGTACTTATTAACTTAAGAATACACATGCACTAAACACAATAAAAAGCACATGTTTATAGCACGTGCGTGTGTCCTATGGTGTAATTCAGTTATTTCTGTCACAGGTTACAGGCGTGCTCATTCAAGCGGGTAGCGTGTTAATTACGTTGGTACTAATCCATGTACTTACAGCTTTTTATTTAAACTTTGTTTTGCTGTTGTGGCTTGGTATCGACGAACATGATGCAGCACGCCCGCACGCTCCTCACGCTACGTGGAGCGATCCCCTTCGCAAAGTTCAGTTTTCAGATGAAAATATTTGATTTCGTATAACCCTACATCACTTACACCCACTTACGAAACGTCAGTAGCTAGATTGACGCGAGGACATAACTCTACCAATCCCTTTGTCGGCTAACAGCGCGACAGGGACGGCAAGTTGTGTGCTATACATCTCTGTTATATACTGGCCACCTAGAATGCACCACATGTCATGTTAACGACGTGTGACATTGATCACTCATTATCTATCTTATTAAATTATATATTTCTAGATATTGAAAATGTGTATTTAATTATCTCCAACTATAATAAAAGGCTACGTAGAAATTAAAAACACAACTACCCACAAAATATTAACATTATTTAATATCTGTGGTGGTTGGTATTAATTAGTTTTCCGGGCTGTTCATTGGCTGCAGCCCCTAACTACCTCTGTTCAGCGTACTGAAGCAAACCTTGTTAATTGTGTTACGTCAGCGACACGGTGCCACTGATTATGTACTTAACTTTATATTTTAAACCAGAGAGGAGCAACAGGATTTAATCCAGGTAGATTATAATGTGATTTGTTATAAAATGTCGACGTAGACCATTATTAATATGACAAGTTGGAACTTTACAACAACACATGGAATGATACAATACATTTCTGATTTCTTATTTTCAGTATTCATCCTACTTTAAAAGAATTTGGTTGAAAACAACTAAGACGATACGATACGAAGGTGATTCCAATAAAAACTTTGTTTTTGGAGCGCTTTTTTTGTCATCAACACGACATGTAGACCTGTTCTTAAATATATATGAACATTATAAGTACCGTGTTTCTGGCGAATAAATTATCAATATCAAGCTACTGTCTGTGCCGCAGCTACCATATCTACTTCGTGTAATCCCTTTGCCTAATCCACTCTGACCCCAAAAAGAGGGCCAAGGAAGTACCGCAAGAAAGCTTTAACCAGATAATGAACAAGAATAATGTACCCAGGATCTTGTAACAGCTATCTTGATTTATTTCTCTTATCAATATCGATCTAGTGTATTTTTGTCTCGACGATACTTAGTGATCTACTTTCCCTAAAACGGGGCCAAGTATGTATCTCAAGGAAGCTTTGACCAGATGATGTAATTATAAAACAAAGAATGCCTTTATTATCTTTATAACAATCCAATGTTATGAAGATTCTGTCACAATAGCTACAATACCTGCTTTGATAATAAAGCTCTTTATGTTATGAAACGTCTTTCACAACGCCACTCAAAGCGGTCCGAGTAGGTAGTATCCAATGAATGCGGGATGCATTTCAGTAAGTTATTGCTTTCATTACGGAACCATTGCGCGGAAGCGGACGTATTTATGACTGTACCGTTACTGTGTTTTTTAAGGGTTCCTTGTACTCCGAGAGACGTTTATGTTTCACTTGATACTTTTTAACGGTATTTTTAATTTCTTTTATTATGGTTATTAAGGGTTTTTCAGTAACTGTTTCTAATGAAGTCTAAAATATTTTATGGCTCTTTTTACGAATGGGCGTTAGAACTTGGTAAAGCTGATTACTAAACTTTAATTCGTAGGTGCTGCTGGGACACAGGCCTTCTCTCAGTGAGGGAGAGTGGGCCGTAATCCGCCACGGGGGCCCCGTGACGGTTGGCGGATGTCACATGCCTTCGAAGTTTTGGTTCTAGGACATGCCGGGTTCCTTACAAAGTAAAATAAAAAAATACAGCACGTGAGTCGCGGCCGGTTCCACTGGGGCACCACTCTCTTAGGTGCTTACAACTAGTCGCTTGTGAACAAAGTCCATATGAAAACTGCATACGTAGGTAGGTATGTAATAATTATGTTTTGAGCAAGTAATCTTTCGCTTTAGATTCTTGTTTTAGAATTAAGCTTTGTCACTGTACCTAATACATAATCACACAGTAAAAGTTCTACGAAGATGGATTTGTATGAATAAAAAAAAACCGGTCAAGAGCGAGTCGGACTGGCGCACCGAGGGTTCCGTACAAATTTGTAGGTATGTAAATAGTTTATCACAGGTTTTTTGTAAATTTATGGTTTTCGGATTTTTCCTTTACTTTTGCTACATGATCTTGCTTTTTGCCAAATTTCGTGATTCTAGGTCAACGGAAAGTATCCTATACATTTTGATTCCCTTGAGAGTGTCGAAATATACCTTTTTTGCGGCATAAATGACCGTATCTCTTTTTTACGCAACTTAGGTATTTGATTTTTTCACAGCTTCAAGGGACTGTAGAGCTGAGTATATGGTTTTAATTTCAACTCGATACCTCTACGCGTTCCCGAGATAAAGAGTCTTAACAGACAGACAGACGGACAATAAAGCGATCGTATACGGGTTCGGGTTCCGTTTTTCCTTTTGAGGTACGGAACTCTAAAAAGAAGAAAAGTAAGGAGGTATGTGATTTAGATACATGAAGAAGAAAAGTAACTACAATAAACGATCTACGGAACCTTCTCTTACTATACCACGTAGGTACATCACTACTCAGTCTTTTTCCCAGCACTAATGACGGAAGCGACCTAGCTCTCATAATAGAGCGGGTTTTATGATGTCGAGTACTAGGAGGGGGTCAGGTCTAGGGAGGGAAAAGGGGGTATCTATCAGTAGGTTACGTTTTTAATAAAAACGCGGTAAATGGACGCGCTTTCAAATTAAAATCCAGTGACAGATGCGATGGTTTTATTAAATTACGCTTTTTTGTATGAAATAATGGACTTTAATAAAAAGTTCATTTTGAGTTGTCAGTTGGTTCTTGTGCATAAATGATAATGCTGGTTGTTAGTCTGCCTCCCTGTCTTTTTGGTAGGTATGTTTTTACTGCTGAATTTCCTGAAATTCATACAATTTGGAGGCAATTTTGGGCCATCGGAGAATAATGTATCTTCCCTGGTAGTTAGAACCTTATAATTATACCAAACAAAGTTTTTGCAGCTAGTTCTGAGTATATTCTAATAGGCCGACACTTCATCACTGTTCTCGAGTAGCTCCAGTGACGCTAATGTGATATGCGAATATTATGTTTATTTACTCATTTTTTTACGATTCTAGTCTTACTAAGGTAACATGCTACCCAAGGGCGGATCGTGAATTTGTGGGGCCCTGGGCTAATACTTAATACTTAGGGGCTTACCTAATCATTCACCTATTTGCCACTTTGTCGAAAAACTGTTTTTAGGGTTCCGTACCTCAAAAGGAAAAAACGGAACCCTTATAGGATCACTTTGTTGTCCGTCTGTCCGTCCGTCCGTCCGTCTGTCAAGACCCTTTTTCTCAGGAACGCGTGGAGGTATGAAGCTGAAATTTATATCAATTACTCAGGTCTACTGTCCTTTGAAGCTGTGAAAAAATCAAACTTCTAAGCCAACGCAATCAAAAGATACAGCCGTTTATGCCGCAAATTTTCGACACTTGCAAGGGAATCAAAACCTACAGGGTGCTTCCCGTGAACTCAGTATCTTGAAATTTGGTACGAAGCAACGTCTTATAGCATAGATAAAGGAAAAATTACGAAAACCATAAATTTTTAGTTACATCACATAATATATTTTTTTTTAATAATTTTAAACTTACTACCCATTTCCTCATAAACGCGTAGAGGTATTAAATTGAAATTCTTACCAAATACTCAGGTCTATAATACCTTTAAGCTGTAACAAAATCAAACTTCTATGTCAACGCAATCAAAAGAAACAGCAATTTAAGCTGCATATTTTGAAACTCGCAAGTACTCGCAAGGGAATCAAAACCTAAAGGGTACTTCCAGTCGACCTAGAATCTTGAAATTTGGCTTGAAGCAACGTTTTATAGCACACATAAAGGAAAAATTCCGAAAACCTTAAATTTTTAGTTACATTACAAAATATATATTTATTTTTTAATAAATATAAACTTATTACTTTTTTCCTCATGAACGCGTAGAGCTATCAAGTTGAAATTCATATCAAATACTTAGATCTAATTGCCTTTAACCCGTGAAAAAAAAAAAAATTCTAAGTCAACGCAAAAACGCAAAACGCAAAAGTACAACCATTGATACCGCATATTTTGAAACTCGCAACCACGCAAGGGAATTAAAACCTAAAGACCACTTCCCGTTGACATAGAATCTCGAAATTTGGTAAGAAGCAATAGCTTACAGCACAGAGAGCAAAGAGATCTTTGTCTTAAATTTATGCTCCTCCATCTTTCCCCATTGTAATGTTATGAATTTCATTTTGCAATAAAAATACCATAGTTATGACACGATTGTCGTAATGAACGAACTTTGTAAACCTTGCAGGTTTGTACGGAACCCTCGGTGCGCGAGTCCGACTCGCACTTGGCCGGTTTTTTTTTAATAAAATTTATCTACTACTCCGTAAATACATAGCTGTAGCTGATTAACAAATTAACATTTTCCTGTTTTATTTTTTTTAGACTAAGAGACACACTTTAATAAGAACGAAAATTGGCAACTCTTAAAAATTATAATTTCGCAAAGAAAAATAATTATATTATAAAAAAAAAGGTTTTAGAATTATACTTAATCAAAAACAAACTTTTTGCTTTCGAATTCTCATTTAAGTAGTCCCGTATAAACCTAAGCTACGATAAATAATTAATTACAAAAAAATAATTATAATGATTATATTATTTATCTAAAAAAGCAGATGAAAAATCGAACGATGGACGATTGTGCGAAACAGACAAAGACGCCTACGTGAGCCTATGCGTTAGTGTGAGAAAGCTTCTCAAGTTAAATATGACTGTGTTTTTTACACTAATAAAAGCAGTTATTATGTGTTGGTTTTATCTGGATAAACAATCATTTTCAATAATTTCGTGATAAATTCAATTTAGGCCCATACATAACTATATATAATTATTATGTTAATATAAAAAATAAAAAAATATTTTTCGGTTGAATGTGTATGAAAAACCCTTTTCTTTGTACAGTCGCCGTCAGATATATTGTAGCAGACAAGGTGACCAAATACTTCTGAACAATTCAAAATGTCAATAAATTCCATACACTACAAGTTACCATTAATATCTGAACATTCATTACTTCATTAATATCTGAGCAGATGCTTGTCAATAATTTCTATACACACAACTAACCAAAAATATCTGAACACTTACAACGTTACACAAAATACTAATATTTTATATAGGTACGTATGTTGTCACAAATAAAAAAATATTACAATAATTTATATTTTCATTACAAAAGCAAGATCTATTTTCTATCAATAGTTTGACATTAACATAAAATATCAGTTGTATCCTAAACAAATGATTTTCTATACAATTTGTATTCCCTTTTCATCGTATTTATAGTTATACCAGACCTAGAACAGTCATTTGGTGTTCAAAAAAGGTGTGGAACCTGGAATTTTATCCGGGAGTTTTGAAAATTGGTTATTTTATTGAGTTCGACGTGTTCTCTTCGAATTTTCACTTTGTCGCTCATTGTTTTATCTTTGCCGCTCGCACCGCTATATTGGAAAAATGGCGCCTAATAACAGTTAAAAACACCTGTTGGTATATAAGATGAATAATAGTTTGCGGCGCTCGTACGCCAAAACTATTGATTTTACAAAAAATTGTAACACATAAATTGAAGGAAATTTTCTCTAGTTTAATTTTTTTACATTAATGTTTTATCGTCAGAAAGGAGATATTGTCTAAAACCTGTTTGTTATTAAGCGCCATTTTTCAAATATGGCGGTGCGAGCGGCAAAGATAAAACAATGAGCGACGATGTGAAAATTCGAAGAGAGCACGTTGAACTCAATTAAATCACCAGTTTAAAAACTTTCCAGGTAAAACTACCAAATGACTGGACTAACCACAGATAGTCAAGTCGATAGTCGTTTTTGGTTCGTCCTTTATATCACGCAGTAACGAATTAGGTAAGCTCAATGTTTGTCTGCGTAGATACCTACACTTAACGTTGTACCTAAGTGTTCAGATATTTTTGGTTAGTTGTGTGTATAAAAATTATTGACAAGCATCTGCTCAGATATTAATGAAATAATGAATGTTCAGATATTAATGGTAACTTGTAGTGTATGGAACTTATTGACATTTTAAATTGTTCAGAAGTATTTGGTCACCTTGTCTGCTACAATATATCTGACGGCGACTGTACACAAAATACGCGCAGCCCGTATTGCCTATTTATTACCTAACCCATTTTTTACGATTAGTTTTTTTTATTCTTATAATTGTCATTTTTAAAGGTTGCAAATTATGAAATAAAAGTGTACCATTTAGTCAAAAGGAAAAAAAAGGAAAACAGATTATTTTTTATTATATTGATAAGCTACAGCAATTGGATTAACGAATTTGATTTAAAAATTAAATAACTCGAAAATTGTTTATCGCATGAATTCAGACGGGCCTCATTTTATTCCTAGTCAATTTTTTTAAAAACTATGCGTTTCATGTTTCGAACTTCGATACGTTGTTGTTCCATGATGCAAAAGTTTTCGAACAACTTCAATTCGTACATTGTACTTTGTGTAAGATTTATCAGTTAAAATTCTACTACACATCATTTTAGGGTTGAACGATACAAGGGTTATTTGATACTAAGATATTCACGAGGAGTGTTATTGAATACTCGTCGTAATCGAATCGAATATCTAAGAGAATTCTAAGTGAATATATTGATATAAGAGAACTACTTAGTCACGCGATCCAACTCCCAACTTAGGGCCCGATCACACGTACCACACAGCACAGCGACACCACACGGACGGGCGCTAATTCGTATAAAAATTAATACCTAGTTTAATCACACAGGCCATATTAGGCCGTCAAAATCAACCGCGTGGGCGATACTATCCACATCAAGGCCACGTCGTCGCAGCCACAACGCAACCACCACAAGACCGCACACTAAAGACCGTCCACATCGCAAATACAACACAACATCGCGTCGACCATTTGATTTGATGTTGTAGTTACCACAACGCGACTGCAAGAACCTGCAGCGACACTATGCACACGATGTGGTGTGGTTGTGGTACGTGTGGTCGGGCCCTTATAGGTATGTGTAGGTACAAGTATTTATGTGTAGATGTTTCAAACACTAATGAAGGCACGTGGGTTTCACTAGATACCAAGATACTATACCTAGATTCCCACTATTTATTTATTTCCTACCCAGTAATTATGTTAGGTACTTATTTATTTCTATTAACACAAACGAATTCAAGGCTAGGTACAGACAGCGTCAGTATGTGCTAACCCCTCAAGTTTTAAAACGTTACACATTAAATTCCTTACAAATGATCTAAAGAATACTTCAAAAAGATCCCATTGTTTCGACTCAGATTCGAACCATCGCATCACCGAACGTTGTCATACTCATACCGGCAGTTTGACGAACTAGCCAGCGAGCCCATATGAATTGCGTTGAAATTGTTATCTACTATGGTCTGAATCATTTTATCTTTAGGTGGGATGTCTAATCGATAGATGTTATAATTTGAGGGTATCCATTAATTTTACTTACTTACGTTGTCTTTATAAAATTAATCCATACCCTCAAGTTATAACTATAACGTTTGATGTATACGTTCACTTAAAACGGCGAAGAGTAAACGACTACGATTTATTCATTAATTTTTAAAATGATTTATGATTTTATGAGAACTAAAATAGTTGTTCTGTGTGAACAAAATGTGGGCATAAAAGGAATTGCGAGACAGCTTGGCATAGCAGTAAGTTCATTATAATATTAATTGTGTTCTCCGATTTTTTTCTTGTTGAGCTATTTGCGGTATCTTGTGTGTGGTGGTATTTAATAACTTATTTAAAACCATTTTTTTCTATACAGAGACAAACGGTGCGCTTATGGGTGCGCAGATTTCAAGAAACCGGCGATGCTAAGACAATGACCATGGGTCGGAGAACTACTGGGATCTATACGGACCAATCTGAACATCATCCGGATATTGTTAAGGTTCACACTACACCGCCGTTTACATCCACTCGTTACAGTTCGCAACGGCATGGAATATCTCTCTGTCCACGGTTCGAAGACATTTACACGCAGCGAACATTCACAGTTATCGACCTGCAAAATATGTCTAACAGAAGAACATCGAAGAGAACGATTGCGATTTGCCCAGAAATAGCAGTTATATTAATTAAGTATGACAACAAAATAAACAACGAAGACATTTAACTCATTTGATTCCACTATTTTACTTTGTATAGCAAAATATTCTAAGTAGATATCATGAGCTAATAAGAGATGTTAATTGATTATCTATTGATAACATGTTTATTCACTTATTATGCTCATGATTGTAATCCTGCCAAACTAACTTCTAGTTCCTAGACAAGTTGCAAACGCTTCAAAACACTTCACTTTCGATGTCACTTGTCAGACTGTCAAATGTCAAATTTGTATGCTGAGACGACATGACAGGTCAACGTGACATTTCGTTAGGTTATGTCAATCTAAAATATTTCTACCGCTTACTATTTTATCGTTTACCTTAATAGGATGCCACTTGTCTAGGAACCCAATTGTGTCAGTTGGCAAAATAGTATATTATGATAACTGTAAATAAAATTATCAAATCAAAATAAATCTTTGTTGTAAAATAAGATCATAGTTTTGTTAAATAATAGCAATAATAAATATTATTATATGATTATTAAGGTATTTTATTTTTCTTTATTTTTAAATTCTTTATAAATAATTACTAAAACAAAATAGAAAAATATATTAAAATAATAATTATAATGAACAAAAAGCACATTTCGTGGCTATGATTTGAACTTCCACTCATAGGCACGGCAAGCGGTCTTGAAACCTCTAGTCTATTTAGAC
Organism: Luperina nickerlii; assembly: GCA_963855955.1. Taxonomy (NCBI): domain Eukaryota; kingdom Metazoa; phylum Arthropoda; class Insecta; order Lepidoptera; family Noctuidae; genus Luperina; species Luperina nickerlii. The sequence goes on along the minus strand of OY979674.1, from coordinate 22,261,977 downwards.
GATGAATAAAACGTTCGTAAATGTTAACCCTATTATTGCTTGTCGTTTTCGCAATAATAAAAGTAATAACGTTTTATTGAAAAAAAACAATAATAAAAACAGAATTTAAAAAAATAAATACTATCTTAAACTTATTTATTCACTAAAACAATAAATTAATTAAAATAAAATGTTTTTACAAAATATAAAAACCAACTTGGGCCTATCACGGATTTGAACGCACATATCTTTTGGAGGGGTAACCACTTAATGAAGCAGTGTGTACTCGCGGTGAGTGTACCAGTGTCAAAATCAACCGCGTGGGCGATACTATCCACATCAAGGCCACGTCGTCGCAGCCACAACGCAACCACCACAAGACCGCACACTAAAGACCGTCCACATCGCAAATACAACACAACATCGCGTCGACCATTTGATTTGATGTTGTAGTTACCACAACGCGACTGCAAGAACCTGCAGCGACACTATGCACACGATGTGGTGTGGTTGTGGTACGTGTGGTCGGGCCCTTATAGGTATGTGTAGGTACAAGTATTTATGTGTAGATGTTTCAAACACTAATGAAGGCACGTGGGTTTCACTAGATACCAAGATACTATACCTAGATTCCCACTATTTATTTATTTCCTACCCAGTAATTATGTTAGGTACTTATTTATTTCTATTAACACAAACGAATTCAAGGCTAGGTACAGACAGCGTCAGTATGTGCTAACCCCTCAAGTTTTAAAACGTTACACATTAAATTCCTTACAAATGATCTAAAGAATACTTCAAAAAGATCCCATTGTTTCGACTCAGATTCGAACCATCGCATCACCGAACGTTGTCATACTCATACCGGCAGTTTGACGAACTAGCCAGCGAGCCCATATGAATTGCGTTGAAATTGTTATCTACTATGGTCTGAATCATTTTATCTTTAGGTGGGATGTCTAATCGATAGATGTTATAATTTGAGGGTATCCATTAATTTTACTTACTTACGTTGTCTTTATAAAATTAATCCATACCCTCAAGTTATAACTATAACGTTTGATGTATACGTTCACTTAAAACGGCGAAGAGTAAACGACTACGATTTATTCATTAATTTTTAAAATGATTTATGATTTTATGAGAACTAAAATAGTTGTTCTGTGTGAACAAAATGTGGGCATAAAAGGAATTGCGAGACAGCTTGGCATAGCAGTAAGTTCATTATAATATTAATTGTGTTCTCCGATTTTTTTCTTGTTGAGCTATTTGCGGTATCTTGTGTGTGGTGGTATTTAATAACTTATTTAAAACCATTTTTTTCTATACAGAGACAAACGGTGCGCTTATGGGTGCGCAGATTTCAAGAAACCGGCGATGCTAAGACAATGACCATGGGTCGGAGAACTACTGGGATCTATACGGACCAATCTGAACATCATCCGGATATTGTTAAGGTTCACACTACACCGCCGTTTACATCCACTCGTTACAGTTCGCAACGGCATGGAATATCTCTCTGTCCACGGTTCGAAGACATTTACACGCAGCGAACATTCACAGTTATCGACCTGCAAAATATGTCTAACAGAAGAACATCGAAGAGAACGATTGCGATTTGCCCAGAAATAGCAGTTATATTAATTAAGTATGACAACAAAATAAACAACGAAGACATTTAACTCATTTGATTCCACTATTTTACTTTGTATAGCAAAATATTCTAAGTAGATATCATGAGCTAATAAGAGATGTTAATTGATTATCTATTGATAACATGTTTATTCACTTATTATGCTCATGATTGTAATCCTGCCAAACTAACTTCTAGTTCCTAGACAAGTTGCAAACGCTTCAAAACACTTCACTTTCGATGTCACTTGTCAGACTGTCAAATGTCAAATTTGTATGCTGAGACGACATGACAGGTCAACGTGACATTTCGTTAGGTTATGTCAATCTAAAATATTTCTACCGCTTACTATTTTATCGTTTACCTTAATAGGATGCCACTTGTCTAGGAACCCAATTGTGTCAGTTGGCAAAATAGTATATTATGATAACTGTAAATAAAATTATCAAATCAAAATAAATCTTTGTTGTAAAATAAGATCATAGTTTTGTTAAATAATAGCAATAATAAATATTATTATATGATTATTAAGGTATTTTATTTTTCTTTATTTTTAAATTCTTTATAAATAATTACTAAAACAAAATAGAAAAATATATTAAAATAATAATTATAATGAACAAAAAGCACATTTCGTGGCTATGATTTGAACTTCCACTCATAGGCACGGCAAGCGGTCTTGAAACCTCTAGTCTATTTAGACGATGAATAAAACGTTCGTAAATGTTAACCCTATTATTGCTTGTCGTTTTCGCAATAATAAAAGTAATAACGTTTTATTGAAAAAAAACAATAATAAAAACAGAATTTAAAAAAATAAATACTATCTTAAACTTATTTATTCACTAAAACAATAAATTAATTAAAATAAAATGTTTTTACAAAATATAAAAACCAACTTGGGCCTATCACGGATTTGAACGCACATATCTTTTGGAGGGGTAACCACTTAATGAAGCAGTGTGTACTCGCGGTGAGTGTACCTAAGTACAGTCAAAAACGAAATCGGTTAACACTGTCACTTACATATCCTGTAAGTTACAAAATGATTCCGATACATTGCTTTTCATAATTTCATGTAATAATACTCTAATACTCTAGTTAATACTTAACGATAAAAAGTCAACGCAATCAAAAGATACGGGCGGGCGTTTATGTTCCGGAATCAAAACCTATAGGGTACTTGTCGTTGACCTAGAATCATGAATTGGCAAGAAGCAATGTCATGTAGCAAAAGTAAAGGAAAAAATCCGAAAACCGTAAATTTGTAGTTACATTACAAAAAAAAAAAAAAATCCCGTGATAATAAAATATTTACATACTTACCTACGGAACCTCCGGTGCGGAAGTCCGACTCGCACTTGACCGTTTTTTTATATTTTACTAAAAAAGTAGGTAATCATCTGCCTAGCCTTTTCCCAACTATGATGGGGTCGGCTTCCAGTCTAACCGGATGCAGCTGAATACCAGTATTTTACATAGAGCGACTGTCTATCTGACATTCACAACCCAGTTATTGGGTAATACCTAAGTGCCCTTAGTAAGACTGGTTGTCAGACTTTCGGGCTTCTAACGACCCGTAACGACTGTCAAATATCCACGAATAACAGCCGGGACTAACGGCTCAACGTACTTTCCGAGGCACGGAGGGGTCACGGTATGTAATGATGGTCACCCATCCACGGACCAACCGTGGCAAGCGTAGCTTTTCTTGATCGATCGACCCGTATGGCTGTTATTAATTAGCCATAGGCTCCTATCGCTTACTAAAAAGTAGGTAAAAGGTAAAATTGCCGATTGTTACAAATTAGTTTGTCGACACAAAATGTTATGATTCACAGCGGTGTTTTAGATTGTCTCATCTTTCAGCCTGGGATAACGTATACCTTTTTTGTCATGAACCCGTCTTTTTGTCCAATTACCAATTTGCTCTCTCCCACGCACCTTCAAAGGTCATTACTTAGATTTCTTCAACCAAATCAGTTCTTGTTTCACCCAATTTAGAGTTTGTAAAACCTAGGACACAAGTGGAACAAACTTACAAGTAAGAAGTAACGAGTTAGCAACAATTGTGTAACTTTCTGAATAATCTTTTGACATTGTCTGCAACTAGTGACCGTTATTCGACTTTAACTATTGAACTACGAAGGGCAAGCCCCAGACGTTTACAAAATCGTTTACACAATTTATAGCCAAGAAATTTTAACTTTAACATTTTATTACGTGAAAGCAATAAGTGTGACGTTGCGTTGATCTAGGTTTTAAAGTTAAGAGCGTTTACGCCGTACGGAATTTCATACAAACTTTCAAGCCCTTGTTTTTCGAAATGAATGATTCTAATTAAACTTTGTACGCATAAGCAAAGGTCTAAAAAGTTACTTAAGAACATTTTCGAAATGTCTTATTTAAAAAAAAAATAACTGGAAATCTCTGTTTCTATGGAAAATTTAAAATCGGTCTAATTTGGCTGTAACACTATTTTTCGAAAATGTTCTTAAGGGGCTCACAGGACCTAAACACAAAAAACGCAAGTTTTAGAAACAATAAAAGTGTAGAATCGACTACAGAAATCAAAATCAGAAAATATATGATATTCTTCAGGATATGTGGTAGATAGTGTGTTGAAAACATAATACAACTAATTTGATACGACAGAAAAAAAATCATGAAGACTCTAAAAACTTTCTTTTTACAATAAAAATCGTACTAATACACGTACAATCATTCTGTTTTTTTGTCAGATTATTCTACAAGCAACATACTTAAATACCAGTGTTTTAGTTTTTTAGTCCAAACAATAGATTTTTTATAATTAAATAATTGCTTCATATTTTGTAATAAAATATCAGCGTTGTGTCATCGCGCTTCTCTTTCTTTTCTATGCAGTCCGACAGTGACCGCGCTTTAGGTCATGAAAGCCCCTTAATTGCGTAACACTTTCAACCACAATACAAGTAACTTTAAAGATCATTCTATCCCGCGTATGAAGTTTCATCAAAATTGGTTCATTCATTTCGAAAAACAAGGACTTACTAAAGTTTGTATGAAATGCCGTACGGCGTAAACGCTCTTAAAAACATAACAAATGCTTTAAAGCATTTTAGAGCGATGTCATAAGACATGACTGTACATTACTTATAAATTAAATTAAATCAAATATGTTGTAGATATAAATAATTTATTGTTTATATATTTCACGCTACATTCATATTCATTCACACCTGTCCTATGTATTTTCTATATATCAAGCTAGTTGAGTGTCCTTTAAAAATATTTAATTGAAGCTATAGCTAAAGAAAAGCGCTTTTGTGTTTTTCTCTGCGTCATGTTTACCGCAAATAATCGTATTTTCTTTCTGTCTTTGAAAGCTTTGTTTGGTAGGTTAGCTACCTACGAAGAAACAAAAAAAAACTTAGGCAAACTTGCAGCTTCAGTGTTTGGCATCTCACTCATCTTATCGCATTCCACTGCCCAACATTATGCCTCCCCTTAATAAATGTAGGTTGTCCATAATAGTGGCAGCAACCCAAAAATATACTATGACGACATCAATTGGCGACTAATCCGATAGACAGAGACAACAACACAAGTTCTATAATCCGTCCAATTCTAGAATGTTCTATTTCCAGTTTCTAATCCATACAGACAGACATCGGGAACCGCTCCAAACTTAGAAGGATATTATTATGAGATATAGGTACGATGGCGCGTGAGCAGCCTGCCAATCCCTCCTGGGTAATGAGACGTGGCCATGCCTGAGATGAATCATCAATGTGAACGAAACTTTGCCAGTTATTGAAGAAATTTTCTCTGGAAGCTGAGTTGGAGGTAATTTATGCTGTAGGCTTGTAAAGGTGATGTGGGAGGTAAAATATGTGATTTTTTGCTGCCGGTTAAAATGATAGGTTAGTGCCAACATAAAAGTTCGTACATAAAGCAAAATATTATTTAAAAAAAAAAGCGTTAAAGCATTACTTTCCGTGGGTCCAAATAATTTAGGTCACAATAAAAATGAATGAATATTTAAATGATTTTTGAGGATGTCTTTCAGTGTTCAAGTAAATGTTATATCTCATGACATTTTTTTGTAAAGTTGAATGCATAAATACATCAACCTTTTTCACTTTTCACAAATTATTTTCTCACACAGCACATACCAAAATATCAAAGTCCTAAATGACAAAGTCGCCGCGATAGGGTGCAGCGCCGCTCAGCCCCTAAATCACGGGATACCGGCGTCCCGTCACGATAATCCCGTGTAATCCCCGCACTACGACACGATTGCTATCTTGTGGTCGCACACATATGTATCCCTAACAGTTTAAATGTAATGTAAACGTTCCTGACAAACGAATCCCAAATTGTTGTTTATTTTGGAAATTAAATAAAATGGTTGACTGATCGTTTCTGTGAAAACGGAACAGTACCTACAATACGCATAAATAGTTCATTTAATCATCACGTAGGCATTTCACGTTATAATCAGATTCCTGGTACTCAGGCCGGTCGATAAAAAATTTGTTTGCTATAAAAGCAGGTACACAATACACATTGATATGCCGAACACTGCCATACATACAATGGAAATTCATCAGAAACAGTAATGGTATTTGTAGAAGGGTGTGGTTACTCTACGTTCATTATATCGCTGTATAAAAAAATTAAGTCGGCGACGTGTTCACAACTTAACATAAAAATACACAACTACATGCACTCACGCCTTCTGTCCGTGGGGGTAGGCAGAAACTACGGAACGCTACCTGCTAAGATCCTTACATACCTACTTTGTTTACGTTCATATATCTGGTCCTACGCGCACGCATAAATGTCTTTGTATTAATTACTGGCCATATGGTAAGGGGGTGCACAATGCATATTTTATTACCTATCTAAAAATAATTTTCTTGAAGGGATCACTTCCACAAAATAATTTGAATATTAGGAGTAAGTACTTAACTGAGTTTTACTTAGTTTTGTAGTAAGTAAAATGAAAACTGGCAGTAATCCAAAACATTTCAGAATGATGAATACGCCAACCAAATGTGAGTATTTTGTGTTTCAAAGCTTCAATATTTTATTTTTGTTGGACAAATATCTAAATTGATTGCCTAAATAAAATCAAAATGAAAAGTCCTGATCAAACTGACTGTGAAGGGCGGGCGTGCCGGGGGACTGTCTTCTGTAATTTGGACGTTCGAAAAGTGCTGATTCTCAGCCTAATTTGAATAAATTACTTTACTTTTTTTAACATTTTTATAAGCTCTTCTAGCTTACCAGTTTACACGTGATCCCGTTTGGCTCACTAAACATTGATTCAATATTTTGTGCTTTGACATATCTGCGCTATAAATCCCGGGATACCGCGGCTGGGATAATTCCAGGTCATCCCATCCTTGCCGTCGAACGGGAACCCCGATTGACGCTAATTGACATTTTGGACACATCGGCAATTTTTTGAAGAAATGTTGTTGTAATACTTTTCCAGCGGAATTTGATTCTCAAAAGCACTGCAGTACCTACTTACCTGCTTCGGACAGCCTAAACTTAAAGATTTTTGTGCCGACTTTATATATTAAAAAAAACCTAATATAGATAATAATAATAAATATAATATATTAGATTTAGTTCAGAAGATTTGCTATGGTATGTTAAGTCTTTTAAGACATCTTCTGTCCTACGATTTTACTATGGCAGACTAGAGTTCATAATTATCTCTTGCATGTTATCACCTGAGCACTTTGTTTGTATTCCACAATGTGTACTAATTACTCATTGTGGGATACAAATTAAGTATTGAGTACAATATTAGTACCTATCTTTTATGGGGTACTGTGTTAAATGTCACAATAAAATACCTTGTGATATATTGCAATTAAATGAAAGAAATTTTAAAACTCACATTAAACGTACACATTGTAAACAAGCATAATATAAATTAGAAGTTTATATCTAAGATAAGAACGCTTGGAAACAAGCTGGTCCTGCTCCATAGGGCAATCTAGAGTCTAGACAAAATCAAACTGGTTGCTAATTTAATTGTATTCCTTTTTTTGACATTGATTTACATTCTGTGAATACTTTAACTCACACCCTGACTTATTACTTGTAATTTTTTTTATTTAAATAAAAGCGTTTACTTTTGCCATGTTTGTAAACATCTGAGCACCATGTACATATCTATCAGGTAATTAATTTATGTCATGGTTTAATTTTTAATTCTTATACCTATTGTGGTATAGTAATTTTTTTTAGGTGTATCTTCTTCACATATTATTATTATTTAATGTATGCAAAATATTGTAAAACATTTTAAAAGAGTAACGGTGGAGTTTCATGCCCATTATTGGAGAATAATGGGCATGAAACTCCACCGTTACTCTTTTAAAATGTTTTACAATATTTTGAACGTCAAAAATTACAACAAAATAGAATTTATTCTAGTCACCCATTCCAAAAGATAGTTTTCATATCTCCATATGAAAACTATCTTTTGGAATGGGTGACTAGAATAAATTCTATTTTGTTGTAATTTTTGACCCATTCCAAAAGATAGTTTTCATATCTCCATATGAAAACTATCTTTTGGAATGGGTGACTAGAATAAATTCTATTTTGTTGTAATTTTTGACGTTCAAAGTGCTTTTTATGTGCCTTTTTGAAATAAATGCTTTGACTTTGACTATGTATGTTGTAAGCGGGGCTGAGTGCCTAGGGTGCATTAGAAGATGGTTTATATGTAATTTTATCACTAGTGGAGGTTTGCGAAACATTTAGTGGATTAAGGTGTGGTGCAGCGATGTGACGTAGGTTAGGTACCTACGTGTACACGTCGAGTAGGATCTAGTGTGGCTGTAGATACAGCGCTGGCGGTAGAACACGTCAAGCGCACAAGGTAATTGGTTCACGTGGTCGCACGTTACTGATTGTTGATAGTAGTAAACGTATAAGTATAATCAGCCTATAATTTTCACAGACCTACTCTTGGTGACAGGGAGTAGGCCGTAATCCACCACGCCGGCCCAGTGCGGGTTGGTAGATGTCACAGGTCTTCGAATTTTTGGTTCTAGGACATGGCAGTTTCCTCAAGATGTTTTCCTTCACCGTTTTGAGAGCAGTGGTGATGAAATAATTTAAACAATGTAAAGCGTTTGTCTGGGTTCGAACCTAAGACCTTCAACTCGTAAATTCCGGCCGTTACCGCTGGGCCACCACGTATAGAAGAATGTATAACTTTCTCTATACGTTGCTCGGCTAAGTGTTAACAAGTCACTCACAAAATTCCGTGGAAGTTTTCCAAGAGTTTTCACTCGATTTTTCACTGAGAGAAATATAAATCAAGCGCTTCCAGAACATTATGCATTCAAAGTGAAAAAAAGCCCTTCAATACGAGCTTCATACAAAATTCTAACCGCCGCAAAAACTACAGCTAAGACTTAAAAACTTCCTCGGAGAAAATGTTCGTTATCTTCTAGGAGAAAGTTCGTAAAGGAATATTAACCTTGGAAGATTAGCAGAAAGCTTAAATTCATTTAGCAACGAAAAGCTTAAGTCGTTGCTATGAGTTATTGGAAAGGGGCTTTAGTTTACTCGTGTTGATTGAAAATTCAACCTTGTCTTGCAGAGAATATACTTGAAAATTGAATGAATTAGCCTCAAGATAAAATTCGACGTCTTTGGTGTAAGAAAAAAAAACGATTACAAGTAGAATTTCAGTACCTACCTACATTATTCTCGTCAAAAGTTGCTGTTTCTTGCCCGTAATAAGGTTGTTTGTTATATTTTAAAAGTTGTTAGAAAATTATTTTCTCCTTTATTGTTTTATACTGACAATCTCAGAGGAGCTCGTAATAAAAGAAAAATTGAAAGTAATTTTTTCTATAAGCTGTAAGACTTAATTAAAAGGAATGAATTACGGTGTGTAGGTACAGACGCCTCAGGGCAGCTTTCTTCAGAAATTCTTTGTCCTAGATAGACGCTTGACATTACGTTTTGTTGCCAAAGTAACAACAATTATAATTAAAAAAATCCATATTTCACGATTGTCACTTGGTCTAAAATTGTTTTCTTATGAAATTATCCGGCTGTCATTCGTGGATCTTTGACAGTTGTTACGGGTCGTTAGAAGCCCGAAAGTCTGACAACCAGTCTTACCAAGGGGTATCGTACCTATTACCTAGGAAGTGGGTATTGGAGGTCAGATAGGCAGTCGCTTCATGTAAAATACTGGTACTCAGCTACATCCGGTTAGACTGGTAACCGACCCGAACATAATTAAGAAAGGGCTAGGCAGATGATGATATTAAGTGTAGTTACATTCTAACGTACTAAGTGATGGGATCGAATGTATCGCTTCAAATTAATAAATCGAAAATAATAATTTTATATTATAGGTAGTATATTATATTATAGTAGTATAGAAAAAACTGCATCTACTCAAATAATAATAAAATATATAAATTAAACAATCACGTACCTACATATTTTGAAAAGAATTTTGCTTTATATTGCGGGTTTTGTTTCGATACTACATACAAAATTAAAGTGTATATAATCGAAATGATACGTCGCTGCAATCACTAGTTCCATCTGTCAAAAAACGGTTAACCACGCTAGATTAACCGTTTTTGACAGAGTGTATGGAATGATATATTTAAGGAATAATAAATGAATTATTTTGCTAATAAAAATCTTGCACGTCATACTAAAATTAAACTTATATAACTGCGAAAAAAAAATAACATTATCATTGTAAGTATAATTATCATTGTACAGTGCGTGCCACGTAAGAAGAGACTTGACCCCGCCTCCCCCGCCTCTTTCCGCCGCCCCTATGACGTCCGGTCCCGTCCCGCACTCAGACCTCATACCGCTAAAGATACCTAAAATCGTGTTCTGCGCATGTCAGACCACGTGGTGTGTCAAGTCTCTTCTTACGCGGCATGCACTGTAAGTATTTATGCCAACAAGAAACAGTTATTTATATGCAGGGTCAAATTAAAATAAATTATCGATTTCTAAACACGATAAAAAAGAAAAATATAAAAATATTTTACTGTCAGGCATCAAGGCCCATAGGGTGTTAGTATTACATCTTACTTAAAAACTGTTTAAAATAATTGACGTTTTTTTTTGAGGATCAACGACCGCTGGTAGGTTTTGTTACTTGAAGTATGAGTTGATAAAACCTGTTCGTTTTGTGTCAACGTGTTTAGCGACTCATCACGTCTTTAAAATTTACAAACTGTCTTTTTATTCTAATGGTATACTTATGTAGTGGTAAAAAGGCATCAAATTAATTTCTTTTTGTTTTATCATGTTTAGATTTCGCAACCCATCGTGTTTTAAGAGTTAAGAGTTTTTTATTTGCTTAAACATGACGTGTCTGTTCATACATAGAAAGTGCATACAAGATGATAAAGTAAATTAAGTGCAAACATGTTTGTCACTACGTGACGAGCAAAATAATAGATTAATACAATAAAAAAAAAACAAAATATTAAAAGTTGTCATGCTTATTATTAATGGGTTATTAAAATTAAGTAGCACCAAATTAATTTAATTACTTATGTCAAGACGAATTCTTTTTCATTAAGAAACTCAGTAACGCTTTAATATGCTCTGGCGGTAAAAAAAGTACGAAGTTTATTTTTAAACATAGATAGAGGTAGTTCTCTGCAAGTTTTAGGAAGTTTGTTATAAATGACTGGAGCCATACAGTACACATTCTTGCGCATTAGGGTCGTCTTAGCGGACTGGAGACAAAGTTGACCATTGTCACGTCTATTGCGTGTGAATATGTCGGCTAGACGTTTAAAGTAATGCGGATTCGACTTAACAAACACAGCTACTTTTAATATGTACAAGCACGGTAAAGTCAATATCTTGTATTTTTTTAAATAAAGACGCAGCTATCGGTCTTCTCAAGTTTAAACATCGCCAGTAAACAACTTTTTCGAGACTTGAATACTGATTCTTTTTCCGTCAAGTTACCCCAAAATATTAGCCCATAGCAAAGGTGGGATTCTACTAAACCATAGTATGCTGAGATAGTAGTTACTATCGCATTTATATATTTACTAGCTGCGCCCAGCGGTTTTACGCGCGTAAATGTCGATCCCGTCGGAATATCGGGATAAAAAGTAGCCTATATGTTAATCCAGGGTGTCAGCTACCTCCATACAAAGTTTTATCAAAATTGGTCCAGCCGTTTGAGCGTGAAGAAGTAACAAACATATAAGCACATACACACACACACTCACAAACTTTCGCCTTTATAATATTAGTGTGATCTAATTTAAATTGACTCTGTAACAGTTAGCCAAAAAGGAAAATAGAATTACGTAATCAGCCAGTTTCTCATGTCAATACTTCTACACTCACTGTTCATAAAATCTAGTTAGCATCCTACACAAACAAAAATAATATTCTAGTCCAACATCTTGTTCTTCTATATTATTCGTACAAAAAGAAACAACAATCTATTCATGTCACGAGGCGTGTTACAAATTCGCACAAGCTTAGATAAAACATGAAACAAATAGCTGTACAAAGTAACCCGACATTAATGTCGTAATGTCGTAAGTAATTCTCAAACGGCTTTAGGAATAAAGGTTTCTCTTAGAATCTAGTATTTTTCCTATTTCTACAACAGAAAAATGCCAAAAAATGACGGGCCATTGTTCACACACTACCCCTGTGCGATATCTACATATGAACACTTTTTGATGTTGATGATGTTCACTAAAGGTGAAGGTTACACCGTTGAAAAAAAAAAGTTCTTTCTTATTTTTTTGTAAATATATTATTATTATTTATTATTAAAAGCCTGTGATGATGACTTCTCTCTGTTTAAGGCTGCTAAGGACCAGTTCTTGTTGAAGGAGTCCAGCCCATCCCGCCATCTCCGTCTGGGCCTGCCGCGATGTCGCTTGCCATTTAGAAGGACCCATTGGGTCGTAAGTTGGGCCCATTGGTCGTCTGACATGCGGCAGATGTGTGTAACCCAATTCAAGTGGCATCAGTTATTTATGTTATAGAACGGATGGTCGTATTCGTAGTCGTAACCATGTAAATAAATGCTAGGCAAATAATATTCATCCATACTTCACACTAATATTATAAAGGCGAAAGTTTGTGAGTGTGTGTGTTTTAATGTTTGTTACTTCTTCACGCTCAAACGGCCGAACCAATTTTGATAAAATTTTGTATGGAGGTAGCTGACTTCCTGGATTAACATATAGGCTACTTTTTATTCCGATATTCCCACGGCATCGACATTTATGCGGGTGAAGTGTCGAACCGATATCAATTAAATTTGACGTCCAGGTAGTCCATGACCTAGGTTAGAAATTATGATCGTTTTTTATCCCGGTAGTAAGTTCCCGTGGGTCAATTTCCGACTTCCATGCGGCCGAAGCCGCGGGCAAAAACTAGTTGCAATTCATAAATTGAATGATTTCCACTGGCATTGATACTGTTCTCCATATATTAGTATGTTTGTAACGTTGTATCGCATTAGATCCCCCTCAGCGCGTGATGTCTTCATCTAAATTCATCAGATGATTTGCACATGCATGATCCTTTTGATCTGTGTACCTTGTTATTTTCAGTAAGTTATCGTTGTCACGGTTATGTAATACATACATTTAATGGTTAGTTGTACTTATACACAATCAAAAGTCATTTATTCAAACTAAGCTGAGAATCAGCACTTTTCGAACGTCAAAATTACACCCTCGGCACGCCCGCCCTTCACCACTTCGTAGTGCGTTACTTTAAAATAAATGTAAATTGTAACTATGCATGTTTGTAAATTCTGTGATACGCAATTTCTTCTACATTTTAATAATTTTGTAGAATTGTAGGCTTGTAAAGTTTTGTGGTATATAGGGCCCAGGTCTTCTAAGAGAAGAGGGTTCAAAGTGGCCTTTCAACACTACCTAAAGGCATATTTTATATTTCTTATTGGAAACAGAACTGACTTTGCAGGGTATCGGAATGATTGATTTTGCTACCCTATTACCCTATATTATTTTTATTCACTCCGTGGTATTGTTGACTGTTGATTGGGTTCTTTTTTATCATTATTAAAATCTATGGTCACGCTACCGATAGCAAACAACCTTCCACAGGGCCACAGGGTATAATGTACGAACACACAAACAGTAAATTACCTTCTTTTGATTGATGTAAGTTTTATGGGAAAGTGAACAAATGGTACTTTTTATGGCACTAGCACAATTCGACAATGGCTCCACAGTGTACCATTCTACAGATATCAATTCGGTTCGCTTGCCCCATCAAAGCACTGGGGTAAATATATTATGGGGGAGAGAGAAAGAGACATTAACAATAGCTGTATCTCTTTCCTTCTACACGTTTTAGTTCCCAAAGGTGTTATTATAATATCAGCTATAGCCCGCGAGGCCTATCAGCCCGGGGGTGTCTTGACACAGAGGTGAGGTATGTACTATGCTACGGGGTTGGAGTAGCAAGTTAACCTCAGGCACTGGCACCAGTAATAGGGTTGCGAAGGTCAGATGGCAATCGACACGTGTAACATAATGATGTAATATATATAGATAGGGAAGAGCTATTGTTTAACATTGGGCAGCATAAAACGCAATAGAAATACAGTCAGGGAAATTAATTGTTTAACAAATAGCCATTTCATTGACCTGTCAAAGAATGACATTAAAGAGAAAATGTGCTGTGTTCATTAGAATGTCATTATTTTCATAATTTTGTAAGAAAAAGTAATTGTGTCGCATTAATAAGTTGAGCTCATATCTGGACAATTTTAGTTGGTAGTCAATTTGCTACAGAATTAATTTCCCTGACTAATAATCGTGTCTGTGCGATACAAACCTGACCACAGCAGTTACTCCTTATAGACCCCTATCTCCAGTGATAGTTGCAAAAGAATAATTCGTTCCTTTTTGAGACTATGTTGAGCTATTTGCAACAGGTTTTGGCAAATCTTTGTTAAAAACTAAACTCAAACTCAAAGCATTTATTTCAATTAAACCTTGTACAGGCACTTTTGAATTGTCAAAATTTAAATAGTCTGTCAGTTAGTCAGAAAGTTGAAGCTAGTCGCCCATTCCAAAACGTAGATCTCTATGGAGAAGAACGGGCAAGAAACTCCATGGACACTCTTTTAAATCAAGATATTACAAAATACTGGATACATTATTATTGTTGCTTCTATATGTGAGAACAATGTAAAAAAAAAGACACAATAGAAGAAACATTTCAAAATATAAGATTAAAAATAAGCCTTGGCAGTTAAGAGATGACCAGTCTCAACTGCCATGCTCTTTTAAGTCAACATCAAGAAAATCATAATAAACGGAAACATGGTTCTTACATTTACAAAATTTAAAAAATGCTTCTAAATTATACAAAACTATAGTTTGTAATTAATTTAAGAGATTAATAGCATAAATGAGAATAACAAAATTATTTTGAGTCTAAAGATTTTATTTATTTATTTATCCATTTATGTCAGACATCAAGGCCCATATAAACACATACAAAACAATATTAATATAACTTGAAAATAGAGCGATGCGAGCTTGTTTACCGGCGCGGCGGCGCGGCGGCGCGGCGGGGTAATTGCGTAACACACTAACAATTGCAATGCTTTTTGACATTTTAACAACATTCATTGCGTTATTTACTTTGTCGAGCAGACGATTTTTTTAAACATATGAAGCAATGACTTTCTTTCAAAATCCTTGGAATTGTGAAAAAACGTTTGTTTCGCAATTGGGTGCTGGATGCCTTTGACATACTACCTACCTGACTAGGTACTTCATTTTATTGCACAGATAAACACCACGTATTCTTCAGTGAATCGGCTCCTTTTGACGGTTTCATATGTAGATGTAACTGTACTCGATCAATACTCGTCCCTCGGGCACAATCCGTTAATAACTTTACACGCTGCCCACGGGAACCAGCGAGGTGTTCCTATATTGTAACCGCAAACTATACGTATGGCCACAGATGAAAATTGTACCTATACATTAGATAGTTTCCTTGGAGTTTCTCGCCCGTTCTTCTCCATGGGGACCTACTACGCTTTGGAATGGGCCACTAGTTTCATCTTTCTTACTCCTTGACAATTTAAAAGTGCCTGTAATAGTAGATATATACGAGTATATATCGCCAGTCTCTTGGGTACATTACCACTCGACAGTGATGCGGATGAATTTTTCGACGCTATTTTTTAGTTTCTGTATAGTCTAACACTATAGAGAAACTAAAAAATAGCGTCGAAAATAGAATTTAATTTTGTTAGTTTTAATGATTAATTAAGTATTAGTTATAATTTAGTTACAAAATAGATGCCTGTAATTGATTTGATTGATATGAGTGCTTTGAGTTTGAGTCATGTTACATGTTGCGCTACTCCCAAGCATGCCGTGAGGTACGTACCGACTTCCAGATTGCACAGAGTGCAATCCACTATGCATGAGATTTTTTAACAACTCTCTGGGAGAGGGACGCAATGCAATTCATGCACAACTGCACATAGAGCATGTTTTAGTAAGACGAACTTATTGCACACTTCCGCAACGCCTTAAAGTTGCGCGTTTGTAAGTTTGTGTATAATGCATATTATATCTACATGACCTCACATACCACATACTCCTTCGCTTCGTTTATGTTAATTCTATCTATACGTCTATGTATCTATTCGGGAGTAAGAATTACTCTTTTTTTTTGTTTTTTTTTTTATCTATTTGTAACAAGGGGGTGGGGGGGACCTTGCTAAGTAGTATGCCTGCAAACTCTACTAGTTCAACTAAAATCAGTTTCACCTACTAGTGACAAGTGTGTATGCTCGTCAAAATTGCTATGCTTTCTGAACGATTCGCGCGCCCGCTATAATACTGTCTTTCTCAACGAACCTTTCTCTGTCAGCGGTTAAACGCTCGTCTTTTGTTTTTTCTCAATTTCCATTGTTGTGACCGTTTCTAATAAACTAGCTCTGTAAACTTTATATTTTCAGTTTAATTACATTAGGGCCCTATCAAAATCTGTCGGTCGCTGGTCCAATGGACACTTGGCAAAATAGAAACACGAATACCAATGTAGTCTGTATGTATGTTTTTATTTTAAGTTATTACCATCGAGCCATGTCTGCCACTGAAGCGCCATAAATTATTACCATCGAGCCAGTCTGCGACTGAAGCGCCATGAATATATAAAGATCGTCTGCGACCAACAATAGTCCTCATTTAGCGGGAAAAGCGCTCGCTCTAAACGACTTCCATTTTGTTCTGTAAATAAAGAAGCATGGCGGCCTTGAATAGGAAAGTGTTTGAGTGCTGCTGTCAATTAAGCAGGAAAATGGCGGACTGTCACAGGACAGTGTGGTTAAGGGACTCTGTAAATACTGTTTTGGTTGATACAAATCCCCAGGGAACAGGTGTTCATTTAAACACCTTCTCTCAAAAAAAAAACACAAAAAAAACCACTTCAAGTATTCCTCCGAGTACTTTCCTTCCTTTCCTTCGAGTACTTGAAGTGTCCTTTTGTTTATAATTATGTATGTAATATTTGGCCTTCTCCTCTTTAAGGTCAGCTGGTTTATTCTGTAAAAATCTCACCGTGAAAACTTAGGTGAAGTGAACTTGGAAGTGAGCTGTCATTCCATTTGGTGCTAGGGATTGACCCCATTGACGTAACTTTTCGCGGTGAGATTTTTGCAGAATCGATTGACAGTTAACGTTAGTTATGTATTAAATTTAAAACCCTAGTGTAGACAGTAAGTTAATCCGGTAAGACTGGATGCCGACCCCAAAATAGTTGGGAAAAGGTTAGGCAGACGATTATGACCTAGTGTAAACAAATATATAGGTGTATAGTAATGTTAGTTTACAGAACGTATATTCTTTTTTATAAAACAGTTCCTTGTCTTACTAAGTGCTGATTTTTCCAACGCCAGATAATTTTATCCGAGGAATAATTTTGAATTTTTGACAGTTCTTCCATACAAAATCTGTCAGACGTCAATTTTATTCCATGAATAAAAATTTTCTGACGATTGAGAAGTCAGACCTAACTCAAACCACTAAAGATAGAAACCAGATCCGTGAAACATTACATTCATACATGTCATACATAATTTATGTTCCTTGGACCATGAAAGGAGTACGAAGAACAAATGTTTCAAAAGGATTAAAAGGTTGAAGGTTGAGGT
Source organism: Luperina nickerlii (assembly GCA_963855955.1). Taxonomy (NCBI): domain Eukaryota; kingdom Metazoa; phylum Arthropoda; class Insecta; order Lepidoptera; family Noctuidae; genus Luperina; species Luperina nickerlii. The sequence goes on along the minus strand of OY979674.1, from coordinate 22,244,152 downwards.
ATGAGAATTGAGTCAGGGTCAAAAGCTAATGTAAAATAATGAATCCCCAAGATACAGGCGCCGCCTAGTTTGCTAACAGCTACAGATCGACGTTAAGTTAATTATAAGGTAATTACAAGTATTACATTGGTTCAAAATCTCTTAAACATTCTCCTTTGATGATTAATTACGGAAATCTGATGATTTTGATGATTTGATTTGATTTGATTTGAATCTTTTGATATCGAGGTATATAATGTACTATACCGTTATCTACACATTCAAATAGCCCGACAGAGTAACACAAAATATCAAAACGTCCCAAAAAAAAAAAATTATTTCACATAAACCTACATGGGCACTTATTTAACGTCAGACGCTATAATAGGTTCTCGGTTCCAATAGATCGTTTCCTATGGAGAAGAGCCGGCAAGAAACTCCACGGTTATATACGCTTTTAAAGGTAAATGGTTTTTATAATGTTTTCAAATTATAGTGTTAATAGGTATGGGGGGACAACGTAGGCCTGTCAACAAGTACCAGGTACTTAACAAATTAGAAAATGGTCTGCAAATCTACAGTCTACAAGGCCTACAACGTTCTCAAATTCAGAAAATATAAAAGAATTTATATAAAAGGTTTAAAAAAAATCCGGTCAAGAGCGATTCGGACACGCGCACCGAGGGTTCCGTACCATCATGTTTTTAATTTTTCATCGGCGAGGCCTATATTCGTCAGAGAATTTTAAAACTGTGCACTGCGGTGTAGAAAATTTCAGTTTTATGTCAGCGCCATCTCTTGACCGATAGTGGAACTAATGTAACTTTTGTTGATGATTTCTGAAAAAGTATGCTATTTAGAGACTTCGTTATATTTTTTCTGTAATATTTATATAAACTTATATCACATAGAATAATTTCAGATTTTTCTCTTTGAAAACTTCGGAGATAGGGGGGGAGGGAACGGTATTTTTTTACATTTTTCATCAAAAGTCGAAAACTATGCGGCTTAAAAAAACAAATGTTTCAGAATATGCAAACTGCGCTCTTTCATATTATGACCTGCCACATGCCCTAGTAGCCCACTTCGAATTTTTCAGACCCCCTTTCAGTCTCTGTTGCAAAAAAATATACATAATTATATTTTTATTTCTTTCTTATTTGCAAAACAGTTGGGTAAACGTCTTCTAAAACTATTCCAAATTTCAAGTTGATAGCATTAGTAGTTCTTGAGATATCCAGCTGTGACAGACAGACATACAGAGAGACAGTAATTTTTATGTTGCTTTTTTTTGTGTACCTACCTAACTTGAACTTGAACAACTAACTAAATAACTTGAACTTGAACAGACAGTCAGACAGACAGACTGACTCTCACCATAAGGGTTCCGTTTTACCATTTTGGTACGGAACCCTAAAAACCTATAAAAACCAGATGACAAGATTGCCATTACAACCACTATTATAGAGTTGAAATTAGAATTCTAAGTTCTAGTGATTTATTGCCACATAGTACTTAGGTACATCCGTACATAGTACAACGTATGATGAATGAGTTCGGCAGCTCGTTCTGCGCATGCGTGAGTAGATCGACCGCCATATTTATAGACCCACGCGAAATGCTGCACCGCCTCTGAGGATAGATCATCATGTACTCCAGCCACAGAGTAACAGATTACATATAGCACCAATGAAAAAATTACGTGAGGAAAGTTTTAAGTACGAAAGAGTAGGGGAAGACCAAAGAAACGATGGATGGACTGTCTGAAAGATTATATGGCTCGAAAGGGGGTGACTTCTGAGGCTACTATAGAGAAATAAAGAAGAAGAGAAAGAGACATGCTGCGCTAACACCAAATAAACTGGGATAAGGAGAATGATAATGATTGATGAATTGAGTCAACCACCTAACAAGGAAAAAGAAGAAATAGTTAGACTATGATTCTTGTAAGTTGAACTTGGCTACGAGTTTTGCTTGGTCAAGTATGACTTCTTCCAACTGATCATAGTCGGAAAAAAGCCGTAGGTACGTCGGTCAGCTTCCAACGTATGTAAACAGTCAAATTAACTACAGTTTTGTTCAAAATTGCTCCGGGGAATTTCATTGTTCGAGGCCGGCCAACCAAACAATAAAACAAACATGTATATGGGATTGAACAAAATATCACGATAGGATAAAACTACGTATTTTTTATTTTTGTTCCCAGATGTAAACAGAAAATAATATACATTCGGCAACGATTTCGGCTGTAGGCTTTAGGTAAATCGAAAATGTAATTGGTGTATAAATTCGAGGTATCCGACCTGTATCCGAATATCCGATATCGCTGCCTCTACGTGTCGGATTTAGTGCGGATGTGGTCGGTACATCTATATATTCAATAGTTTTTGCCGTAAATATTGAATGTAGACATATCTATTGGTGTGATTTATTTATTGATAGAAAGAAAGAACAAGTATCAATTGGAACGCGCTCAAATAGAACACAAACTAAATAGTACGAGTATGATACAGATTTAATTTTTGTGTGTTAGGTTAGATGTAGAAGTTAACTTGAAAAATATTGGTGTATACCATCCCAGTTTTTTATATCTTACTTGCTATCCAAACTAATATTATAAATTCGAAAGCAGAGTTGCTTTCAACAATTATAAAATTACATCCATACTAATATTATAAATTCGAAAGTAACTCTGTCTGTCTGTCTGTATGTTACCTTTTCACGCCTAAACCACTGAACGGATTTCGCAGAGAGATAGATTGCATCCCGGGGAAGGACTAGGCGGAAGCTAGTTATTAATAAACATAGGATAAAACTAAATATTACAATTACTAGATACCTTATTTTATGGCGGTTAATAAGTTAATAACAAATAGGAAAATAACTTTTACCATAACTCGCCTTTTTTATGTTCTTAGGAATCATATTATTTGTAGTACCTATAGGTTTAGGAAAATATCAATACTATTTGACTATGTATTTTAGTCTTACATGCTGACCAGTATTTTATCCATAAAAGTGTATTCATAAATAAAATTCCCGTAAGGCTAGTCTCAAAATATTGTCTTAATAAACAATACTTCAGAGCACCTCTAAACTTGCTAAAAATATCTAACTAAAAATATATTTCCATTATAAAAGTTCTAAGCGCCTGCTTAATAAAAAGATATTTACATTATTCATAATAAGATAGCCGGCTGATGTAGGTCCTGCTTATAAATTCACGACGTTTTATCTCAAGAGAAAAGAAAACATCTTATAGGTTTAACAGAATTATTTCAAAAAATATCGTTTAACGAGCTTAGATATAGAGCTCGAGCTCTTTACACAATTTTTGGGATGCATGAAGAAGCTCCTCGTGTAGCGCAGTTTGTTCCGCCAGTTACTCAACTGAACCGAGCGCTCGGTGCATCTTGGACAGTCACACCCAACACCTTATTTGACTGGCCAATTCTTCCCTTGTGGTGGTAGAGCTAACGCCCATCTGGTTTGCGACCACCCTCCCACCGGAGTCCGGCTTCAAGCAGCCTACTGTGTTTCTTCGATTTGTGGGAGTTCCAGTACCTTAGGCATCTTCTGGGCACGCTCGTTCCATCATAGACCTCATCCATCGCTTTCCATCAGGCGTGATGGAGCTCAAGAGCGGGCTTATTCAGCTATAAAAAAAGAAAGTAAAGTTTTTCTCTGAAGAGGTCTGTTTTTATCTTTACTGACTTTCTTTCCCTGTATTACTTAAAATACATTCTAGTACCTGCGTACTTTTTTAATTTCGACCAATTTATTTGTGAACCTTCGTGTACAGCTACAATAAACAATATTCTATTTTAGATATTATTTTTAAACCTATTTCTAACTCAGGTATAGTCAGGAATATGTTATTTTGACTTAAATATGGTAGATTGATTAGGGAGACTATACATAAGAAATGAGGAAGTCAGACCCGCCAGCCGCTTGATAAACGACATTTGTTTCTGTATTTTTTTTCTTAAACTTTAAAATTATTATATACAATACATAACGCAAGTAGATAACTATTTACTACACTACGTACCAAATTAAATGAGTAACTAACTAAATATACAAATAAATTCCATAAAATCCTTTTGTTTTTTTGGCACTTAGGTGTCGAAATACTTGTCCACATCGTGTCATCCGGAAACTTGGCCAGAAGACTGGCAGCATTGCCACACTGAATGGCAATGCCAATTCTTCGTTCAAAAAACGAGCCAGCCCTCAGAACATTTGAAGTGTCGACCAGTGCATAATGTGCTTTACTGTAAGTGATGAGGCGCTTAGACTTAAGTTTGCAATGTACAAATTATAAAGTAACAGTGTATTCACTGTTGAAAAGCCTAGTAATAAATAAATAAATTAGTCAAACTCTGGCATGAAAACAGAAAAAAAAAATTGGCTTTTTTAGCATAAACAAATCGTGCTGCTCTTTAGTTTATCACTCGAGCCTGAAACAGAAAATAATCGCCTACATTTACATAAACCCCGAATCGTACAAGAAGAAATGCCTCTCCTAATCAGATGAATGTTTGATAGCGGCGGTTTCGCCCCATCGACCGGCACAACCTATTTTTAGTCATCGACCGGTCTATACCTACGTGAAATTTTCAGAAGGCTGCCATTGGGTATACCGATGTGACGTCACTTTTCACCCCCGGCCAATAACAGGGCCGCGTTTCGCGCATGGCCCGAAAGCCTTTTCAGATCACTGTCGAGGCTCGCCAGTTCGGGCGAGGTGTTCCCAGGTGTGCAAGTACCCGCCATCACAAATAAAGGTCAATATATTTTTAATTTCTTAAACCGCCATATTGATTTCCGTTCGGTTTTTGAAATTGGCGATTTATTTGCGCGGATTTTGTTTCTTGCCGAGATTTTTGTGGTGGGTGTGTGGAAGTTCAAATAGTTTCATTTTATTCCTTAAAACATCGTCCGGCTATATTGACTTTTTGTTTCTTAAAAATCGTTAATCCAGTGATAAATCGGTATAGTGTGCTAGAGTGATTATTTTGGTGCATTTTGGTGGTAAAATAGAGGGTTTGTTAATGTCTGGGTTACATAATTCTTACGTAATGGTATATATGTATCGTGTGTGGTTGTGTGAAGTATGTAAGGGTGAGCGTGAGGGTTTGTTAATTATTACATATGTATATGTAAACGAAAAAGTACTTTTGTGAACAAAAATAGAAGAAAAAAAATCAAGTCACTAAAATATGAAAAAGAATCTCAAAATATAATGTTATAAATAGCTATATTTTTGATCAAGCTATTTGTAAAATCTAAAATAAATTAAACCCTAAAATACTATCCACTTAAGCTATCTAATTTTGTAAGCCTTTTGCTTGATTTGGAGCTGTTGTTATAAAACGATTGAAAGGATTGTTAAAAAGATAAATGATTTAAAAGAGTTAAAATTCTAATAATATTACTAGGGCCCGCGGTCTTAATAAAATGTATTTATCTATCCTTTAAGAAATACATAATCAATATTCCATCAACGTAGTAAAAAATCAGAGTGCTCATTAATAATCTTTATGAAAATCCTCTACATATATATTTTATCATTATTCTACGCAATAACACCTTTTTCAATTATACGTAGGCGCGTAGCACGACATCGCTACGAAAGCGTAGCGCGCCGTAGCCGACGGCTACGAGATGTAGGCGCTTTTCAATGTAAGGGAAAATGAAGTTATCTTTAATTGGATATCATTTAGAATATTAATACAGCCTGATAGAATATGTTTATATGTGTTCGTGCTGCATATATATTAAAAGTGTTAATTCATGTAATAATAAGGATAGTTAGAAAATATTAATAATTTTTATAAAGATAATAATTATCTATAAATATGAATCATCGATAACAATGATTACCGATTAATGAGATCCGTAATTTATTGAAATAGTTGTCTTTGAAGAAATCGTTTATGGCCTTCTTATTTAAACCAAGAAGCCTGGTTTAATTTAAAGATACTTTCAATTTTAAAAACAGTGACACAATGCGCGGTCTTATCGCTAAAAGCGATCTTTTAAAGACAACCTTTGGACATTTTGAAGATTTTAATAAAATAACTCCTAAAAATAATAAAATAGTACATGTTAGAACATTATTAAAACACTTTAATAATAGGCTCATTAGCGGTGTTAAGTATGGATGTACAAGCGGAACGGATCAAATGAGATTATAAGTATTAATTTACCTCATTCAGGGGCAGTCATTATAAGGTCGTTAAGGCTTATTATACCAACCGGATTTCAACCGTACTCCGGCAAAGCCTTCTCGAGAATTTCAAACTAAAATGAATGTAATTCTCCAACAAAACCAAAATATATAAGTAATTCACAAAAGTTACATTTTGGTCTCACAAAGGGAGCGGAAGTCGTAAACCGCGTCTGTTTCCGGTCGCAAGATGGCGGCCGGAAGTGGCTCGAGTGGTGACTTCCGGTGGTACACATCCGGTGTGGAGGCTTTCGACTTTAGATGAGGGAAATGTGTTTTTTTTGCTGAGGAACTTTATGTTTTACTAAAAACCTATGAATTTTATGTTACAGAAAAGATAAATGACCGAAAGCTCTTTATGCTCCTACTGCATCCTACAGTGTCGCAACTTAAATGGTTAACAAGAAACAGATACTTAGCTTTTTTTTTTGAGGATGGGAAATCATCAAATGACCCCTCCCGCTCTGGGTGGAGCGGAAGGGAGTGTCAGACTCTTACTGACTGAAACCCACCCGCGTTCCTTCCTTAGCCCTATATGTTCCGAGCCAGCGGTAACCCTTTCGGACAATCCCGCTGAACAGATACTTAGCTTTATCAGACCTTTATCAATCATCATCGCATCAGTTAAGAAACCACCTGCACTGTTGTAACTAGGACCTTCCAAGTTAAGCCTTCAACTGACAGCAGCCCATGTTGGCAAATCTTAGGGTTCACTTATTGGCTGGACATTTATTACGTTTAGTTTATACCTACTGCCATAAATATAAAGAAGCAAGGCCACAAAGCCCTCCATAGTGTATCGGGGCCAATGCTGTGTTCTACATTTAGTGGAGTTAGGTAGTGTTGGAGATTTGCGATACGCTGGCACACTGCCAACTGTATAAACTGTGGTTTAACACTATTGGCTAATGGTCGGCTGGCTATTGCTATTAGGTTTCATAACATGGTCATTATAAACCTTAATAGTTATAGAATGATTATAATTTTTTGGAAAGGGTTAAAGGAAATAACTATGATTGAAGTGTAAAGGGGTAAGCTTGTAGGAATTGTGCTGGTGTGCATCCGATGTTCAAGGTCTCGGGTAAACTGATTAGAAATGCAGCAATAATAGTCCCTGTTACTCTAGAATTTAGAAAATAATTTTAGAAACCTCTTTGAATGATGATGCCCTGAATTAAGATAGGTAGATAGAACGATAGACTACCGTTTGTTTCTCATTTTGCTAATAATATATTGTATGTATTGTTACAGAAGCACACGCGGACGCACCATGGTGCACGGGCCCACAACAAATACATATCAAATACTGCACTGATTACTTAAAAAACTTAAGGTTTACCTAACGTTTACACTCTAATTATAACCTATAATATACTCACGCGATATCAAGATATTTTACAAAATTAAGTGTCTTTTAAAGACTTTAGCTTTTGGGACTTTTGGGGGTAGGATAGTTCGGTGGGGGGTGTTTGAAGTGTCGACCGTGGAGGCGGAAAGCAGTGCGTTGTTAGGGCGGCTAGGGGGCGCGCTGCGTGGGGGCGCTGCCGCCGCGTCGCCCGCGCGGGTCGCCAGCTCCATCCGGGGCTACCTGTCCAACAAGGTCGGCTCGCTGCAGCTCAGGGATACAGGTACGATATGTTCTACTATATGAGGGAGAGAGTGTGAGGTGTGTGGAGTTTTGCAGGGCGCCAAGATAGACTTAATACGGGCGTGAAAAAAAATTTTTGGTCTTTAGATACGGAGGAAATACATTTTGCTACAATTCCTTGAAATTGTGCTTAGAGCATGTTGGTTTAATGCTCTAAGAAATTTTGTTACCACTGTTATTGGTTTCTCGAATATCAATAAACTTTATAACATTAAACCTCGTGATTCAACGGACCGTAACAACAGCTTATAATACCACTTTCAACACCAGAGGCGTACTAAATCGTTCCGTTTTCCTGTTCATCAATCAGATACGGAACCCCAATAATAATTCTTTACAAGCACTGGGCAAACAAAAGGACGAGCCCCCAAAAGACAAAGGTATTATTATTTACGATGATATTAAGACACAACACAGAATCGCGAGAACCCTCTGTGAACAAACATTGTACCAACCGCCACCAACAATCTCTTACACATACAACGATCAAATATAAACCTTATTACGACGGTGTAGAGATTATGTGGACGGCAAATGTTTGGTGAAGCTAACGATAAGCAAATGTTTGTGGAACAACGTTATAAAGTAAATTGGGGGAGGACGTGACGTAATATAAATAAAGGAGCAGCCGTCCGGTTCTGTTGGGAACGAGAAATTCTGTATTTAATAAAAAAAACACGATCATGATTGGTAATTGGAGTAATCAGTTGTTTGACGATTTAAAAAAAAAGAGTATTCGTCCGTGGCAACACACATACCATGTATGATACCCGGGTAGGCACGACACTTTTGGCCTTTATAATCCTTTAAAAATACTGAAAGAAGTTTACCTATGCGCTTATTAAAAAAATTAAAATCTCATTAACTATGAAAACTACGTTTCGATTAAGGCAAAGATATTCGATGTTCGTTTTTAACCAATAGTTGTAAGACCTAAGAATTGAGCATGAACAGACAGGGCAGTCAGATTATTTCTTCTTTATCTCTTCTTGTATTTTTATCTATACATATAAATTATAAATTAAAGTCCCTTTTAATGTCTATGCGCATCGTATTTTTATGCGGTTTTCACCATCATATCTTAAAAGCGTTTACGCCGTACGGCATGTCATACAAACTTTCAAGCCCTGGTTTTTCGAAATGAATGAACAGATTTTAATAAAACTTCATAAGCATAGGCAGGATACAAAGGTCTAAAAAGTTAAATTAGACCGATTTTAAATTTTCCACAGAAACAGACATTTCCAGATATCTTTTTTAAATAAGACATTTCGAAAATGTTCTTAAGGGGGAAGCGCTAAGGTAGCCCGCGAAATTCAAATTTTCTTACGTTTTTTGCAATTTGCTGGTCAGTATTAAGTTGTATGTTGATTAATATATGAATCGCGGCCGTGAGAAATATGTGTTTACAGAATTATAATCATTAAAGTCATCAACACAACTCTCTAAGACCATGCAAGTCCAAAGAATGATGATTTCATGAAACAGTTATTCTTTGGACTTACGTGGTCTTAGAGAGTTGTGTTGATGACTTTAATGATTATAATTCTGTAAACACATATTTCTTACGGCCGCGATTCATATATTAATCAACGTACAACTTAATACTGACCAGCAAATTCCAAAAAACCTAAAAAAAATTGAATTTCGCGGGCTACCCTGGCGCTTTCGCCTTAAGTAACTTTTTTTTTCTGTTTTTTCTGTTGTGTTTCATTTTTGTTGTTTCTTTTTTTGTATGACTGGTTCTGTGCTTCTCGCATCCATCGGTTTCATGCGGCCTTCATAAGGTCGTCACTCCACCTTGAGGAAGCCTTCCAACGCTACGTCTTCCGGTACGCGGTCGCCACTCCAGAACCTTTCGGTCCCATCGGCCATCTGCGTTATGTTTACCGCAAATAAACGTACCTACTTGGTTTCTTTCTTTCTTTCATCTTCAAGACATAATTAACAAAGTCTAATCAAAAATAATCGTAAGTCGAATTCAATTAGTTCGTCGAATCACGTCGATTGATTCGGAGGAGTCTAAATAATTAATTTACGCACAATGACTTAGTCTTTGTACTGACGGAATTAAATTTTAGGGGCTAATTACTTTTGGTCGGTAGGTAAGGGCTTCGGGGCTTGTGAAGGAATTAGTTTGATAGGTACATGTTTTAATTAAAATTATTTGGAAAACTCGAATTATGGAGTTTGTTTGTTGCGTGTTAAATCACTTTGATTTCATTTTATATGTAGGTATTGCTCATTTCACTGTGCAATCAGATGTTAAAGTCCGCATGCAAATTAAACGAATTGAAAGAGCAGTTTCAATTACCAAAGTACCCACGTTTAACCAGCTTTAGACTTTAGTATCAATAATATTATCTTTAGAAATTACATTTACATTATACACCGAGTAATCGGTATCTCTTTGTTACTGTTCCTTCCGAAATTCCAGCAAAAGCAATAGGAACGCATTTTATGAATAACTATAGAAACTACAAAACCCAATTAAAATCCTCCGCACGGAACCCCTTCCACAAGAAACCTAAAACAATATCCACAGCTGGTACGTATTTGTCTGCAAAATCAAGCCTGCCTAATATTTGTACCTTTCGCCACAAAACCGACCCTCGTTCTCCAATTCCGTCGACTTACCCTTGGGCTCTAATTGCGTCAATTACTGTAACGTGGTGACGCAGGTTCGAGTCCCGGGCTAGGGAGGGTAAGCTGGGGAATTATCAAAGGTATGACTGTAGGTAAGGTTATGTTTCGTTCGTTGCAGATATTTTTTGTTGTGAGATGAATGCAATAAGAATTTTCATGAAAACGTTTGTATGTAGGTAATCGAAACGAAAACAGAGTAAATTGGTAATAACACTAACTGATACTTAAACTTGAAAACACGGTGATCACATAATACGAAGAAGATTACGTGTAGAAAAACTAAACACACTTTTGCGTTGACGTCATTTTATAATAAATAAAATAAGAAAACTTTATTCAGTTCAGAAAAATTAAACTGTACAATATAAAACCAAAAACTAGTAGCAGATTACAAGGAGCCTTAGGTGCTAGGCTTTTACAAAATGCCCTGGACCCCACACTAGGATTCCCTGTGTCGTGGGGGTTTATAATAAGGGTGGGCATTTTCTGTACTCTTTATCCACGTACACATCACATTTTTTATAGTCATTTCACAACTAGAGTGTAATTCCCAATTGCACTCAACCGTTTCATCATAAAGCGGTAGGTAAAACATTTTTCCAACTTTAATTTTATTCCCCAAATCGAACAGTCCCCTAACGTACCTCTCTGCCGGTCCCCTTCTCATTAGGCGTGCAACCTAACACGGACCTATAATTTTTCTACTAATTCCAATAATGACGCCATTGGGGTGCCTAGTTAATAGGCTATGGGTAATAACCGTTTTTCTAATAGACTGGCTCATAAATATCGCTTAAATTTGATAGGAACATTATTCATAATTGTGGAATATGAGTTAGATAACGATGGTTAAGATTTAATTATTGCTTTTTTGTATTTCATGTAACGGATACCTAATTGTTAAGAACAGCCATTCCGCAGAGAAACAGACCCTTTGCAAGAAGACCTACTCTACCTGATGTTACCCTTTATTTATGTGTCGTATATTGTGTAAATCTTTTGTTGAAGATCCTAAATCAATAAATGTTATCTTATTTATTTATTGAGTTAGGATCAAGCAATAAATAAATAAGAGAACATAAGCATTTAGTTTTTTATATTGAGTAAATAGATTTGTATCTAATTTATGTTCCGTAAAAGCAATTATAGTAATTGCTTATGAGATTGGAAAATATATGATTCTGACCAAAACCATAATAAGCCGATTCCGCAAATCGAAATGCGAAAACGAGACCGACTGCTACCAAGATACTTTTACTTTACAAAACAAATGAAGATTTAGGTCATGTCACGTTGCATTCCGGCTTACTTTCGCGATTTGTCTGCGTGCCCTCAAAGCGAGCTGGCAATGTAAGTTGACATTTAATTTTACGGTGACTTTACCGTACGGAACGAAATTGGATTTTCTTTTTGAATCTTAACCGTCACTGTCAAAGACCTCTTTGTATGTAGATGTGTATTGCGGCGTTTTTTACAGCGAGGGGGATGAGTAGACGAGTAGGTAGGTAGGTATTGTTTCCAGTAATGTTATACATTGGGGTAGCGTGGGATATATACAGGTGGATGCAAATTTCATTAGGCTGTTAATATAACACCCACGCGTTGGCAGGCGTGATGATCACTGGGCGGCGTAGCTACACATTAATTATTATGTTCTGCATATCCTTAATCTCGAGTTAGGTGTCTATAATTGCCTTACTGATATTTTGGTAAGCTTAAGTTCATTACCTATATCACCAAATTTGGATTTTCTTGTAAAACCGAGTGGTATACTGCGAAGATTCATATTCATATCTTTATTAGCATTGTACTCGTAGATATTTCAATGGCATAAAGCTAAAATACAATTACGGACCCTGTAGATTGCTTACAAGTCAAAAGACCTTTTTAAATACAAAAAAAAAATACTCAAAATAATAAATTAACTCCAACAGACCCAATTGTACTAATTATATAAAAAATAAAACCTTACCTAATTTCAACGATAGGTACTATACCCGACATACTTTCATTAAGTACAAAGTTAACAATACACTACCTCAACCGAGGGGAGAGCGGGGCGAGCGAGCCCGCTCCCTGTTTATGAATATTTGATACCTCCGCCGCGTCGTCGCGCGCCGCCCGCCGGCAGAAGTTGAAACTCGTGTACTATGCTAATAACGCCGACAGACATGACATGATTGTATTTCAGGAAGATGCTATCTTCAGCATTGATGGGTATGGTGGTAATTGGAAAAAAGGTACAGGTTTTCGCCTTCTTATCGGATTGAAAAAAAAGAAAAGCATAACGCAGAAGAAAAAATCAGAAAGCGACTGGATCATGCAACGGCAATTTGCCTCGATAACATTTGGCAAGACGAGGCAAAGGAGTATGTAAGGATCGTAACAGGTGGCGTTCTGTAGTTTCTGCCTGCCCTCGTGGGAAGAGGCTGTGAGTTTATCTGTGTACGTATAAAATTTGGCAGAAAATTAGAAATGTAACTGAGAAACTACATAAAATCTTACTAATCAGGCAGAGCTGGGAGCTATCTCAATGGTTCCAAACCAAAACTATAATTTACTTTAGTATATAAATATACCCTTATAATGCCTCTCCAAGAATAATACGTACCTACTATTTGCCATTCTGTCGGAACCTTAGTCTAGAAATAAAGCTCCCGGGAAACGAATACATAAAGCAAAGAAATCAATTTTCTCGATAGAATCGGTTCGCGCTACTATTTATTATTTATATTCGTCGAGCACACGCCAGCGCGCCAGGCTGCCAGCCTGCAGCCCACCAGCCGCAGGGTAATGGGAAATATTGATTTCACGGCTATCTTGCAGAATATTTTATTTGTAGCGTTGTCAAGGGAATTTGCTGTAATGCAACGAATTTGTTTTGGGTTTTTCTATGAATATGGGATAAGCATAATCTGATGGAAGAAATGGAAATCCAAAAATAGGATAGGTTCGTCAGACTCATCATCTTGACGATAGGCCGTCAGTTTCCACTTACATCACCCTGTTATTGTCATCTTTTAAAATATATTTTGCCATCTCTATAGAACGAAACGTTCGCAAGGGTGTAAGCACTGGCTGAAGTAATTTAGGAGTACTATGTAAATTGCAACCGGTTCGTTTTCGAATATCTACAATTAAGGGGAAGGCCAAAGCTGTTTGCGGATAATATTAATGGTTTTGCCGCTATTAAGGCTCCTTCAAACTGGCGCGACACGCGATAAAATCGCGCGCGACACAAAGGCACTGCAAGTCGCGCAACGAGCAGTGCCTCTGTGTCGCACGCGATTATATCGCGTGTCGCGCCTGTTTGTAGGAGCCTTTATTAGGAATCGATGTACATCCCTGGTGACGCGTGTTCGCGGCGGCACCAACAGTATTCTCAGTGTGTTTGCAGATCGGTGGGATTCCCTGATGTTGCGGAGGTGGATGCAGCTCCACGCTTAATTTTAATTATAAATGTTAATCTGTGCCCGTAACCTTCTAACACTAAAAGTTAAGTAAAATTCTTACCAACCTTTGTAATAATAATATAATTATTGTATCGAATACAATCGATAGGGAGAGCACTAACCGACATACATACAATACACAATCAATCCATAACAAAGAAAACATCGTACTTTCCTCTAACACTTCATATTCTCCTCCATTTCCATATCACCTCGCATCTCAAACACAATAAAACACCAGCACTTTCAACCATCCATTACACCAGTACGCCACGCGCCGCCCCTCGTGCTGTGACACTCTGTGACAAATGGACGCGAATGATAGCCGCCATGTGACGTAAGTGGACCATGCGATACAATATTATTATGATGGGGTATGGAATATGAAGTGTGTTGACATGGAAGTGTATTGTAGAATAATCAAGTTATTACTAGCTTATGCCTTTGGTTTCACTTGCTTTTTCGGGAAAGTCTTTGTATTCCTGGATAAAAGTAGGTGTCCTATCTGAGTTAATTGGCGTGATATTTTTAAATAGGGTGCAGAATTGGGAAGTGCTATTTCTGTTTGCCGAAGATTTTCGTCCTAATTATAAGGTCCTGCATGCATCAATGATCGTCGGGAGGATGGCAAAAGCGATTTATTAATTATGTAAACAAAACAACAACAACATTGAGAAACCAGTGCACGGAACTTGTGATGTCTGAATAATCATTGTAGAAGGCTTAGTTTGCTGTAGATATGGTAAAGTAAATGCGCTTGCTTGCACGTGGTCAGTTTTCACACATGATTACTAATTAATTCTATTTTTTTATGTAGGTACATTTATATAAAAAAAAGATGCAAAAGACAGTGCATCAAAAAGTTCATCCGCATCGCTGTCAACAGGAACAGAGCCCAAAAGGCAGGCTGCATTGCCACGTTGTATAGCGATGCTGATTCTTTGGGCAAAAAATAGGCCAGCTCTCTGGTCACGTGAAGAGTTGACCAACTGCTTGGCGATATCTTGAAAAACCAAGTGGGCACTCGGACCCCATGGCCCCAGTGTTTCAACCCCAAATGGCTCGAACATAATAACTCTCATTCAGGTTGGAATATTTTTGCCGTTTTCGCAATTCGATCAGTATTCGGTTCTCGATTGAGGCAATCACGTATTGTATTTATCTCCCTCGTAACTTTTCGTTTCCGACGTGGACCGCTGTGCCCCGACGTCCCCTCGCGAGTGAACGTGTCTCAATCAACGACACGGGATGCATTTATCGAGATTTCGTGCGTTGGTGGAATCGGGTGAGTGGTGTATCTCGATAATAAGGAACGTTTTTTTAATAAATAGCAGGTACGCACGGCTACAGATCAAGCTGTACATAACCAGTATAAGCTGACTTCTGATTGTACGAAAAACCTATCCAATGCGAGGTCAGCTAATACTGGAAATGTATAGTTTGATATGTAACCGTGTGTACAAGACTTAAACGACTATCCATCTCAAGTCGCCGCGGCTTTTGAACATTTCTTTGCAGAGATTCCTAGATTTCGAGATTTTCGAGAGAGATTCTCTAAAGTCACCACCCACTGCTAATACAACGTTCCAGTTTGTGATCCTGAATTTCATTTCCAATATGTTACCTGTAAAGATATCATTAAAACTAATCACACGTTACATGTTTAAAAGACCGCAGATCTATGGGCTTATTCTGAGGACGTTGCTAAGTCGACTATAAACATCGTAGCACCTACTTTAGCTGTTATTTTTAATAATTGTAATGACCGTGGTAAGTTTCCTGATCTTATGAAAAACAGTAAAATAATACCGTGATTTTAATCATCTGACGGTACTCCCTTTCTTCTCCTAAAATTGTTTGTCCGAAAATCATTATCCATAACACATTTGCTATAAACTTCAGTAACTATAATGTTCAAAAATTTGTTCTCTGTCACCTCTGACCTAGACTAGAGTCAAGAGCAAACCCATTTCAAATAAAAAATATTCGAAGTTTTGTTTTACGTAATTATCTTTACTTCTCAAACTACTCTGTCATAATATCAATTAGGTACCTACTATAATAATTGAATATCCTAATTTTGCATGAAATAAAGTCATATGTCTAAATTATTGTATTATATAATGTGTATTATTCTGAATGTTCATTTATAATAAAATTGTTAGTTCTAAAATATTTGCTAAAAATGAGATTTTAGTGCCAGAAACGAATCGCTGTAAATCCGACTCCACGTAGTCTTGTCTGCCCTACCCCTAAAGTGTAATTTAGAATCGCGTAGGCGCGTAGGGGCGAGGCGGCCCGCGGGTTGAGGAGCAGGAGGCTGCGAGCGAGCCGCCGCGGCTGAGGCTTGCCGGCCAAGCCGGCCAGCAAGCCGAAGCCTCGGTGGTGAACGAAAACCGTCTGCGACGATTAGCACGCGTGGGACCGCCGGAGACCCGCAGCGCCGGAGCCGTGACAGAAACCATGCCTGCTGCATGTTGCATGCTCGCTTGCACGCTGCCTGTTGCATGCTTGCTTGCATGCTGCATGCTTGCTGCATGCTTGCTGCATGCTTGCTTGTATGCTGCATGCTTGCTTGCATTCTGTTATTAGGATAAATAAATATTAAATAATTTGAATTTAGGACTTATAGATTTTATTGAAAACTGTATTAAGTCTTTTGTATATTATTGATTGTAATATTTATGACAAACAAATTTAGGGCATGTTGTATTTAGCGATTTCAATTTCATCGCATGTGATATATTATGTGACATTACGTTCGGGCAAGTTATCATTCGGACAAATGATGATTAGGACAAAAAAATTATGGCATTTTAGATTATGGTTATAAAGTTAGGTTACACAATAGAGAACCACATCTGATGACCTTTAGTAAAGTTTTTATAATAAACATAAATTACTCCATAGCAGTTCGGTTTTACAACGGGTCGTTCGACTTCTGATGTTGAACCGGAATTTTGAACCATTTTTTTTAAGAGTAGTTTTTTAGTTTTAGCATTGGGGTTCTTGTTAATTCTTCTCCATACGAAAGTTTCTTCTTCCGACTAGACTAAAACCAATTTTTCTTTATTGTTGTATTTTGCGCGTTTTAATGGTATAATTGAAATAAACTATTGACTTTGACTTTGACGGTTAGAATTAAGATCATTGTAAGCGTTCATTAAAAATTAACAAATTAAATCAAAAATTAACACAGCACAGTTTATAAAAACGATTTATTTTAGTGATTCTACTACCGATAAAACTGCAACACGATTTATATCATGATCATCAACATTTCAGCAGAAAGACGTCCACTGCTGGACATAGGCCTTCCCCAAGCACCTCCACTTCGACCGGTTCTGTGCTTCTCGCATCCAACGGGTTCCTGCGGCCTTCTCAAGGTCGTCGGACCACCTTGTGGGAGGCCCGCCAACGTTACGTCTTTTGGTACGCGGTCGCCACTCCAGAACCTTTATATTAAATGCTAAAATTTTAAGATATTTTATATAAGTATGGATGCGGAAAGCAGAGGATCGGGTGTTATAGCGCAGCCTGCGAGAGGCCTATGTCCAGCAGTGGACAGCGACTGAGATGATTGATTGATAGAAGTATGTAGGTAACCTGATAGTCCCTATGTATTTCTATGCACCACATGATTTCAAACAGAAAAACGTTAGACTTAAAGTGGACCCTTATTGACAGTTAAATCATGTAATAAAGTGTTTTGTAAATACTTACACAATACGCAACTCTGTTCACCTCGCTAGGTAATTATCAAAACAATTAATTATCCGCACAAAATTATAACATAATCGGAAACCAAAAAAATCACACTTGCAATTTAACACGACCCTTATCGCCCCTTCTTCCCCTAACAATATCCGAATATCCGCCGTATCCGCAGTATCCGCGTATCCGCACACTGTTGCGGGTACAACGGCAATAAATGTAAGCTGGGGAGAAGCGGACAATATTTATACGTGGAGGGGAACCGCAATCATTAAACCCGGGATTAAGTTTGTTTGTGATGGCATTGTTCACTGCTTCACACCGGGACCCGGGATGTAGAGGTGTTCCTATGAAAGACGTTTTGTTTTGGTCGACAGAATAAAACGGGGAATAATGGGACGAAAGGGGTTGCTGTTTTTGTGAAATCTGGCGTATTTTATGGCTTTTAAAATGCTCATAAACTCATGATACAGGCAGTTCATTGAGGCAGGTTCGTTTTGGCAGGAAATTACATTCAAAACATGAAAAATTATTTAAGTATTAACAGAAACGGAAATGAAAAAATATATTGAAACTATGTGAATTATTTATATACATATTTAACAGCGAATTTTTCATCTAAGTATGTTTATAAGTAATTTAGGTAATTTATCTGGAATCTACTACTCTTACGGAAAAACTTGTCTTTATCAAATCAAATCAAAAGTCATTTATTCAATCTATCGAGAATCAGCACTTTTCGAACGTCAAAATTACAAAAGACAGTCCCTCAAAACGCCCGCCCTTCACCACTACCTAGTGCTTCCTAACTCTGTCTGAGTGACCTTCTCACACTTTAACGGCTTAAATGACCTGGGTTAGTACAGTCGCCGTCAGATATATTGTAGCAGACAAGGTGACCAAATACTTCTGAACATTTTAAAATGTCAATAAGTTCCATACACTAAAAGTTACCATTAATATCTGAACATTCATTAGTTCATTAATATCTGAGCAGATGCTTGTCAATAATTTCTATACACACAACTAACCAAAAATATCTGAACACTTACAACGTCAAGTGTATCTACGCAGACAAACATTGAGCTTACCTAATTCGTTACTGGGTGATATAAAGGACGAACCAAAAACGACTATCGACTTGACTATCTGTGGTTAGTCCAGTCATTTGGTAGGTTTACCTGGAAAGTTTTTAAACTGGTGATTTTATTTAGTTCGACGTGCTCTCTTCGAATTTTCACATTGTCGCTCATTGTTTTATCTTTGCCGCTCCCACCGCCATATTTGAAAAATGGCGCTCAAACTGCCAGGGTCATCATAGTATAAAAATTAGCAAAAGAGTTCCTATATATATTGAATTTATAGTAAAGTTGGAGGCACTTCCTACTGCAATTTTTCCTCAACTGCTCAGTTATCTAAGACTACCCCATCTGCATAGATACACTTGACGTTGTAAGTGTTCAGATATTTTTGGTTAATTGTGTGTACAGAAATTATTGACAAGCATCTGCTCAGATATTAATGAAGTAATGAATGTTCAGATATTAATGGTAAGTTGTAGTGTATGGAACTTATTGACATTTTGAATTGTTCAGAAGTATTTGGTCACCTTGTCTGCTACAATATATCTGACGGCGACTGTACATTAGTTACTTTTCGTTAAGTAGTGCGTTCTCGTGGCATAATTTCCGACCTCCATGCGAAAGAAACCACGGGTCAAAGCTAGTCATTAATATAACGGTCTTCTCCTCACATCATAACTCAGCTTCACACCAGCATAACTACAATAACTACAACAATAACTACAATATATCAAAAGAAATACATCGTGTGAATCAAAATAGAATATAATCGTTCTGCTGAATGTTGAGCCATTATGATACGATAATATTTGCAAGATGGCTGCCTCCCCCTTACAACGGTTTGTCATAACAAAGTCCCTTTGACTTTGATAACGTGCGATTTTGTCGTGCGACATTTTCGTCGTAAACTTGTACAGTACCCGGCGATAAATATTGCACATCGACCTTTGGAAAGAGACAATCGTCTAATTTCGGCTTCTTAGAGCGTTATCTCTGTCGCACGAAATACAAACAGTCCGGTATCTATTAGGAGCTGTTAAAACAATTATGATTTGCTTATTTTGATAATTATTTTTATTCTTTGTATAAAATCGATAGGATCGAATAGGTCGATGTGCAATATTTATCGCCGGGTACTGTAACTCAAACTCAAAGCATTTATTTCGAATATACCACTTACAGGCACTTTTGAATGAGGGTTTTCGTGAAAATTTATGACACCAGTTGGCACCACTGTGACAAGAGGTCTTCCAATATAAAATATATGATGACGTTCATCATTCGATTCATTCATTCGTTCATCATTCAGTCATTAATAAAGAAAATATAGGCTTTTTGACAGATGTCTGGACCTGACGTCTCAGTGCTGCCACCTGGCGAACGTCATTTCAGGAAACCCTCATTGTCAAGGAATCGGTCAGTCAGAAATATGAAGCTAGTTAACTGTTCATGATCTGTTATGTTTTGTCTTTATACAAGAGGGAATAGTCTGACAGTTCTTGGCAACGCTGTCACACTGTCTTCTCGTAAAAACAAAAACTAATTTTCTTTCAAATTAATTTTTACTTTTCTGTTACTTATCCCATATACCTATTTGGTTTATACAAGTTGCTGCAAGGCCATTCTTTCATAGATTTTTTATTCACGGAATCTTCTTATCCTTACAAATTGCCAAACCCATTAGAAATCCTAAGCAAAAAGTCGCACATGTCCAGCGAGCCCTACGGACCCGCCCTCTCTTGTTAAATTAGCCGTCAGTAATGTGTCGGTGGCGGGATGATTTGTGGCGATCGCTGCCGATAGCCACGCTGCTAATACCGGCTCGTAAGGAGGCGACATTATACGGGAGCCACTACTTTTAAATGGTTAGAAAAAGCGGAAGAAAATTTGCGAGAATGGCACTTTCCCATCGTGTTAAGCGGTAATAGCGGTGACGTATGTTATTGGATTTTTCTCGTTTTTCTCCTTTCTGTTCTCGTTGGAGAATGTTTACTACTGCATTCGTTTAACAAATTTTGTTTTATCCGTGAATAAACATGATTGCAGTAGAATGTGAAGAAGAGGTAAAAATATTTTCATATGGCTACGTTTACTCTTCAGACCTGAAGGTAGCCGTAAAATAATTAAACATGTGCTTGCAATAATCATGAACAATCTATTGTTTTTCGACTATAATCATTTTGAGGCTAAACAATTATTCTGTAAAACAAAAATAAAAAAGGGCCCACGAAAATAATGAAACAAGCACTTGAATACAACAAAAGCCTTAGAATGCTAATAGGTACTCGTAACAATAAAATATGAGAGCCCCTAACGACAAAATCCTAATAAAATCTTACTGATCCAATCACGCCTATACTTGACATTTCAATTCAAATTGCGAACTAAAATGGCGGCCGTTACGAAAATAGTCGAGCGCGTTCGGGTGATTTCGACACGGTTGGGTAAGAGCTTTATTGGCCGCGGGTTCCTCGTTACGCCCGCGGGTCCCTCGTTACGCCCGGGGATCCCTCGTTACGCCCGGGGAGTGCCCGGGCAGGGTCCGCGATGGGCACCACTACAGATTTACGAGTATGAGTCCAATTCGCGTTGGACGTAAAACTTGTCTGCGATAGTTTTTGCGGTAGACCTTCTATTAAACCTTATTTTCTCTGGACGTGCAAATATTTGGATAGCTTGCTTTGCTCCATTTTGTTATGTTCGACATTTTGATTAACAAAACCTAATTTATGATACGATTCATGTGAAACTTTAGCCATTTAGTTCACAATAGAAATGTTGAAGGTCATCACGGGGCACGGGTAATTAAAGGCTTAACAATTGCCTCCCACCGACCCTAACCTAATAACCTAATGCCGGCTAAATTATAGGACAACCAAGGAAAGGTTGAAAGCTTGGTCACGACAGTGCAATTTATCCACATTTAACATAGCAAATAAGTAACATTTTGTATGCAGTAATTAGTAATGAATGAACACCAGTTAAAAGCTCAATTTATAGGTGGACTACTGCTGTGCCCGCCACATCGTTCGCGTGCATGTTGGAAGGATTTTACGAATTTATTTTTATGCGCGGAACCCTAATTCTTTTCTAAAATAAAAAGTATAGCCTAAGTTACTCCTTATAACATCAGCTATTTGCCAGTGAAAAGTCCCGCCAAAATCGGTCCAACTGTTTCGGAGATTACCCGAAACGAACATTTTAGAAATTTTGTTATAGGTAGGTACCGTATAATAATATATTTTGATATGCAACATTTTTTCATATGTAAAAAGCTGTTGTTTTGACATTAAAATAGTCACAGAAATATTTATTTGTATAGATATAACGATACCAAAAGATAAAATGGTATTCAAAATTAATAGCTTCTAAGTTTACGTGGATCTACGTCACCCCTCTCTAAGTTTTCCACGTAACTAAACCCAACTTCCATACATGTTGTCCCGCACAGGGAAATAATTTCCTTCGGCATCAGCTTACAACACAACAATCATTATTTACACCAAACTACACATCACTCGAAACCCTACGCCAACTTACAGCATCCCATTTATCTATTTACAGTAACACCCGCCTTTATCATAACCGAACAGAGTCTAATTTCTCCTAATTTAACAGTACCGATAACTTTGCTTAGTTTTCCCCGTTTCACTAACACCTTTATTTCAACGTCACAGAGTCTTGTTTCCTATGACTAAGCAGTAATGATATCTTTGCCCAGTTTTCCCTAAGAGCGATGGCTTCATTTGCCCGGCTCTCCCTCAGTGTTTTACACGAGTACAGTGTCGAGCAATTACTGCGGTGTCCTATTACACGGCCGTGCAAATTTAATGACTACACTAAGATATGTGTCTGGGAATGTTATGGTGGGATGGTTTTTATCCGGATTTTTTTATAGGTAGTGATCTATGAACCTAGTTTATGACACACCTAAACTCTAGGTTTCGGGATATCCGTTAAAAGCTACTTTCATATCTTAAGTATACTTAAGTATAATTAGGACTGTTTTTGGCATTGTGGCCAATCACTTTTAAAGCACCATTATCTCATTATCCATATACAAGGTGAAATTGAATTAGCTAGCGAAACTCCGCAGACGTTATGGGTATCGATATCTAAACATGATAAACCAAAAAAGAAGTTAATTTTTTGGTGTTTTTTGTGGGGTCATCGACCGCAGTTAGTTTAGTCATTTGAAATATCAGTTTAAAAAATCTGTTTTTGTGTAAACTTTACAGTCGTGATGGGATTCGACATTTTATCGCGATGAAAGAAAAGAAAACAGATTTTTTCAACTCAAACTTTAAGTAACAAAGTTATCAGCGGCCGTTGAACCCAAAAAAAATCATTTGTTATTTTTTATTTTATCATGTTTAGATATCGACTCCCATTGCTTCTGCAGAGTTTCGCTAGGTAATTTTATTTAACCCTGTGTAGGTTACGTAAAGCAAAGGCTTACATAGATTAAGTCCCAGACAGCTAGACTTTTACAGAAACTTGTCCATTTAGCTTGTTCCCAGAGGATCTTCTTAAAAGTAACTAATAAAAGTATATCACTGGGTTGTACCTATAAATATTCGGTTGAAAGCATTCACCACAGGGAAACGAATAAATATTAAACGAAGTCTTCCGAAGAGAACGGTAAATATTCCCGAAGCACCGCGGAGCTGTCGTCATAAACTAACAGAAAATACGTTTCTACCCTCTATTGAAAACGAAAACTACTTTTACAACGGCTACATTTTTCGATAGTTGCCCACATAAAAAGGAAAGGAAAGAAAAATAATTTATAAAGTCAGCAACGTAAAGCTTAACCAGAGGGGCAATTATCGTAATTTTAAGAACGCTCGCAGTCTGATCTCAGTCTCAATCTGTCAAAAATAACTCTAATTTCCCTATTTTTTTTTAAATTTTTGACATTTGGTTGTCGCCGAGATAGAAAGAAAGAGAAATAAAATAAGTTTATCTGACCCAGGTTAAGTAAGGCACGGATGTTACATATCGATTTTTTGGTTCTAGGTCATGCCGGTTTCCTCACGATGTTTTCCTTTATCGTTTTGAGAGCAGAGGTGATGAAAGATGACAATTAAGGTTCGAACTCACGATGTTGAATAAAAACGTACAGTGCTAATTTCGAATCGATGACAAATAAAAAATATCGTGTGGCTCTAAATCCGGATTATAAGATTGATTAAACTAGTGACTTCTTGAAAACTATTTCAAAAGTATTATAAAATTAATTTCGTTTCCAACTTTGTAAGTGTAGGGAACTACGTATTCTGTATAAGGAGGTCGGGGAGTGCTCACTGTGCCCAGCCTCCTCTGCGAGGCGAGAGGGGTGAAGTGGCCGCCCAGGGTGAAGAGGGTTTAGCGATCAAGTGCTTCGAGTTAGAATTGTGTCCGAGAGTGACAATTTCCTTTGTTGATTCGCGAATTATGTGTGGGAAGTGTAGCTTGTTATGCCAGATTACTAACTGTAGTACTTAATCTGGGTAGGTTAAGTATTGAACTTGATGATTGTTTAATTTGAAATCTCATCGGAACTTACTGTAATGAGTAACTTTAACAGCTGGTAAAGTTCCAGTGCTGCAAGGGCTTTTCAATCTCAATAAATATAAACAAATTTTGTAAAGGGGTAAAATTATTTGTCTATTTATTTATAAAACGTAATCTACGGAATCACTGCGGGGTAATTGCGCAACACACTAACTTTCGTTTTGACAATTCAACAACATTCATTGCGTTATTAACGTTGTTGAGCAGACAAATTTTACGAACATATGAAGCAGTGGATTAGGAATGTCCTTCAAAATGATTCAGATTGTTATTGATAGCGTGTGCTACCTATAGCACTAGCACTAGCATTGTATTACTAATATAAACTTATCCTAATAAGTTTTATATTAGCAATACAATAAACGGCTAATTAATTTTGAAGATCCCATGATAAGTTAAAAATAAACAATTCCATCTTTTAAGAGAACATTGTGCATGTCTAACATGGACCAAATGATTTGATAGCATTGGAACTGAACACGACACATACACGTGTGTCGAGTCACACTAGGTTACCGTCATCGTAACCCTGATTTTACCACAAATGATCTCCAAAAACTTCTACACACATTATACGTACTCCAATTTAATACTAATGTCCAACATTGCTGTATATAATATTACCCTAAACGCAATGTTTCGTATTCATACATACATACGTAGATATTCGGTATTCTGTGTGAGGAGCTCTTTGAGCACAAAGCGGGGAGAGCCGGACACAGTGGAAGCCCTCGGGACTCGAGTGATCAAGTGCTTTGGGTTAGGTAATCGTGTTTCGTGACTTTAAATGTGACAAAAATAAAATATACTGTAGTCGCGAGTTTCAGATAAATTGCTAACTTTTTTACCAAGAAGTCTTGTTAGTCGTCTCCAAAATTTTTAAATAGGTAATATTAAATTGTGAACCGTTTCGTGTAGTGTTTGCTGAATTTTGAAAGGAAAAGCAGTCGCAATGCTGATAAGCTTAATCAGCCTATATTGGTCCCACTGCTGGGACACAGGCCTCCACGCTGTGAGAGGGAGTGGGACGTATTCCACCACGCGGGCCCAGTGCGGATTGGTAGATGTCACATGTCTTCGAATTTTTGGTTGTAGGACTTTCCGATTTACTCACGATGGTTTTCCTCGAGCCTCGATCGGTAATCTAAGCATGTAATAACAATTTAAAGTTTGATGGAAAGTGAAGCATAGATACTATTTCAACTTTATTTTGACTAAATATTTAAAAACTTTTGATTTTAGAAGTAACCACGCAGTACCAAGCCATCCGGTTTAATGCCCGACAAATATCACAGAAACTAAACCACTTCGATCAACAGCTCCCGCCAGCGAGCGGAGCGCCGTAACCTATTACCAAGGGCCACAACTTTCGGATAACATCACGAATGCATGGCCTCCAGCTTAAATAAATAAGGCCTAGAACCCTTCCACCCAAACAAGATTACAGCTGACTTACGTAAACTTTTCCCACTGTGCCCCACTTCCCTGCCTCCCCTGGGACCCGCGATATAATCCCGTTTGCCCCGTTCTCCTCGCAAAATGAAACGCTCAGAAAAATACCAAGCTGTTTAATGCTATAGCCACAATTTTATTAAACCTTACTTTGTGGAAACACGGTCGATTTTAGATTATCTGAACAGCAAATCAGGGTAGTCGTTTTTATTTTTTTAACATGTCAAGTGACGTTGAAAGTTGTTGGTATTATTTCGCGAAAATAATGGATTCTTTTGTATTGGATTGAGTAAAGAACTTTGGCATCGTGTCGTCTCGCGTTTCTAGTTAATTTACTTCGTGCACGTAGATTGATAATGACTGAAATATTATGTTGTTCGATGCTTTTATACACACGACGACATATGTGTGTATAGTATATGCATATAAAGCTATATACATTTCCAATTTAACTAACCCGCATTGTGTAGGCTTTTCGTACAATGAGAAGTCAGCTTACTTTGGAAATGTATAGCTTGATATACACATAATGTCGTCGTGTGTACAAAGGATTCCTGTCTAAAAAGTCAACTCCGAATTGTCGAGTTAAAGGTTGAGAATTTAGGGCTGATTAAGTTGAATTAAATATTTTGCAAGTAGATGAAGTAGAGTAAAAGCTCTGGATAAACTCAACCCACTGTCTACCATCTCTATTCAAAAGAACGACAATATCATCTTTACAAATATCTATTAAGTACAACCCTAGGACAAAAACTTACAATATATTGAACAATAGCTGGCAGACTCATACCCTGGCTGGAGTACAGGGGCCGGCTGCGATACGGCACGGCTCGAGGACCCTCGACCTTTTGCTGCAGGGGAGACTTGTTGTGTCGGATTTTTTTAATTGATTTCATGGTGGCGTGGGGTGTACTTAGTGTGTTATGGTAAGTTGTAAGTTTGATTGGGCTGTGGGGGTGAAATGGCGACAGAGAGGTTTAAAATAATTTTTCCTATAATTTATAATTATAGGAAACCTCGTTATTTGTAACATATTTATTATTATAGAAACTCGTTATTTTGAAGAAAAAAAAACAAATATTATAACTTTGAAAAATACTAAACCACACCAAATTTATAAACTTTCACGTTACGAAGTACGCCCTAGAAAATTGAGATTATGTATCGTCAACCCAAGGTCACGGGCAGAAATATCTGGAAAAAATATCGTAATTAAAAATTCTAATAGCTAAGCCTGCTTAAATACACCCGAATTATAATTGTCAGGCCAAACCAATGAGAAATACTTTTCTCCTTAATACTTACATTTTAATTCTTTTAACTCCAAACTTTGCAAACAATCGTAGGCTGGTTAAAATTTTCCAGCACCATTTACTTAAATTATATTTGCTATAGTCCTACACAAATACAAATATAATTTCGCCTGGTTCCGATCAAAAGCCCAGCGGGACTGGCTCGGCTTTTGTTAACTCACAACTGCGAGGCTCGTGCTCATGGCAGATACCGAATTGTTCATACGATACTGTGACAAAGGAATAAACAATTATTGGATCATCTGTCTAGCCTTTTCCCAACTTTGTTGGGGTTGGCTTCCAGTCTAACCGGATTTAGCTGAATACCAGTATTTTACATGGAGCGACTGCCTATCTGACCTCCACAACCCAATTACTGGGTAATACGATACCCCTTGATAAGACTGGTTGTCACACTCTCGGGCTTCTGACTACCCGTAACGACTGTCAAAGATTCACGAATGACAGCTGGGATCAACGACTTATTGTGTTTTCCAAGGCACGGAGGGTCACGGTATGTAAAGATGGTCACCCATCCACAGACCAACCGCGGCAAGCGTAGTTTAACCTGATCTATCGACCTGTGCGGCTGTTATTATTAAGTCAAATATTATGAAAGGAAAACATGTAAATATATATATATATATTTTTAAATAATATCTATACTAATAAAATTCAAAGTCCTGTGACTGATATATCAACGCACAGCCTAAACCGCTGGTCCTAGAAACATGAAATTTGGAGGGTGTGTTATTTGTGAAGAGTAGGTATCCACTAAGAGAGGGTTTTTCGATATTTCATCCCTGAGAGGTGAATGGGGGAGGGTGAATTTTCACGCGGACGAAATCGCGAGCAGAAGTTAGTATAATTATAATATATTCAGCCTGTGTTGACCTATTGCCGGGTAAAAGCCTCCCTTTAATTTTTACCTCAACTAACGACAATCCTGGTGTCCTATTGATTGACATTCCACCTGGTGTTCTATTGATTGACATTCTACCTGGTACCTTATTGATTGATATTGCACCTGGTGCCCTATTGATTGACATTCCACCTGGTGCCCTATTGATTGACAATGACACTATTGACAGCTCCACGATGAGATTTTTACAGAATAGATCAGCTAATTTTAAAATTTGATACTAACTAGGGAAGGTCCAACAGGTCATGATTTAATTGCTATTATACGTTCTTCCTACGACTGCGTTTGGACCTGCCCAAATCAATAACTAAACACAGAAGTGACGAAAAAAAGTAGCACGTATAAGCAAGTAAACAAAACAAGCAAGCTAATTAACTTCTAATTTGAACTCTATTTTTTGTATTTCGTTACACGTCCCACTTTTGGCCAAAGGCCTCCCCTAAGTTCTTCAAGGACTGGTCCTTTTGTCTATTTTTTCCTTTAATGAGTCAAACTCACGAAAGTAAATACGTTCAATTTAAAAAAGGAACATTACCATGCCTAACATACTCAAAATGCCTTTGATCATCATCACATCGAAATGCTTTGTAAGGGTCTATTATAAATTCAATACGTTTTCCTATTTTCCCTGCCATTTCATCCGTCATTGTCTTTCTCGTCTATAGTTTATTCTATGACCTTTCATAGCACATCTACTTACATACCGAATGTCCCCTGAGCACCGATCAAAGCGCGCAGCGGGGTAGGTCTCGCCCTTTGTGACGTCACAGCGGTGCATCGCACTGCCTCTGACAGACACCATCTTTGTGATACCACGTCACTTTGTACCCTAGGCAGACATTAATGGAAATTTTCATGAAGAAACAATGACTATTCTGCGAAGAACGAATATGAAAAAGTTACGAATCGATAACACAATATTATCTTTAACAACTGGTTGCTCTATATTCAAGATTTCCGAGTAAAGAATTTCCGTTTGAAATATTCGAAATCTGAAGACACACGTGTGACCTTTTAGAGATAGCTCTTAAATATAACAGTAAGTACAGCGGACTGTATAATTACTTCATTCAGTAATAATTCAGTACAACGGACTCTTTCAAATACATTCCGAATTCACGACCAGAACTCTATATTTATTTCATATGAACAAAAATATAGCACGACTGGAAAACACTCGCAAAGTGCTCACCAAAAAAGCGTATAAAAAATTCAAAGGTTCTCCCCTCGACTAGACCGGGACAGGTCACTCTTCCCCTGCCTCCCCTTCCCCTGGGAGAGGGCGCCTCCCCTGCGAAATTAACTCGCCCTAACTCACCTGCCCTTTGAAGAGCCGCCTGTACATCTAAACGACATATTGGCGTTTGATAGTTTTATGATTATTTTATAAGTAGTTTTAAAAGTAGTTATTGAGTATCGCAATATTACGTGCATCATAGCTTTATTTATTTACATCAGGATAGAAGAGACGTTGAATTATGTGCACACAATAAATTGATGCAAATATAAAACAAATAGAAACAATGTGCCTAAACACAGTTGGATTACCATGGCTAGCTGTGTCTGAACTGAACCCAATTTTATTTTATTCAGCGAAACAAAGGCGATTTGGGAACAAAGTGAATTGCCTGGGGTAACTCAAACTCCACAATAATGACAAAGGCAGAAAGGATAGTAGTTTCATAAATATTCCGGACATAAAAAATAGGAGAAAGGTTTTTGGCTAAGTTTTAAAATATAATATTATTAACTAATCCACAATGATATTTCCCGTGTGGGATAAGTATTGTGGCTACATAGATAGAACTTGTTTTGAACACGACATTAAACGTTTGAACGTCAAATAAATCAAGTTTATTTATATCCACTGAAAACTGAGCAATAAGTCGTTCATGATCACCATACAGTACCTACCTATTATTGTCACCCCTTCTACCTTTGGACATCCAGACGCACTGCAAGTTACCATTCCTGCCTAGTTGCAATTCCACGAATTTGCACTAAGCGTTTTCAAATGTCCTTTATAATGCACACAGCAAAAGAGTGGAACTCTCTTTCTACGTCTGTGTTTCCGAGTGCATATAACCCGAATCACTTCAAAGTAAGAGTGAACAGGCTTCTTCTGGGTAAGCTCACTCCATCGTTGACTTTGTCTCTGTCACCTCTGACTTAGACTAGAGTCAAGAGCAAACCCATTTCAAATAAAAATAAAGAATAGTTTTTCATCCAAAACCCAAAATATTGTAAAACTTACGGATGGAATGATGGTTCTTAAAAGACTTGGAATATTACTATTTTCAAGATTTGTGTCTAATCTACATTAAAATACGGTAACATTTCTTTGTCTTAGATAGAATCCCTGTTAGCCCAGGCGTTTGTATAATTTAAAAGTGCGGAAAACATCCCCAAAGGCAAATGACAGGAAAAAAAATTGCTCTTTCACAGAATTTTTGAGAAATGTTTTTAAGATGAAGTTTTTCTAGCGAAGTTGTCGACTTTTCTTAGACCGTTTTTTGTAAGAGCTATACCACCCTTATTTTTGAAAGGCGGAAGGCTTGGGGCTTGCTATAACTGAAACTAGAGGAAACGACATAATGGCTTTCCATTTTAATGGCTTGCAAATACATTTCATTTAATTCTAAGAATGTTGTCAAAATGTCGCACTACAGCTGCAACAGTGATCATTTTTATGACTTAATACTGGCGTAGTTTCTAGGAACGTATTATGTTGTAATGTGTAATGTAATCTACTTTCTATACTGTTGATTTTTTTGTGATTCTGAAGATTTTTTTCATCTTTATTTTTTACTAGTTATGCTCCAGGGTTTCACCCGCATAAGTGTCGATCTCGTAGGAATATTGGGATAAAAAGTAGCTTATATGTTAATCCAGGCTGTCAGCTTCCTTCATACAAAATTTTATCAAAATTGGTCCAGCCGTTTGAGCGTGAAGAAGTAACAGACATATAAACACACACACACACACAAACTTTCGCCTTAATAATATTAGTGTAATGACTTCAATTACCCGAAATACCCTAAAATCTAGCTTCTGTGTAACCTAGAAAAAATTATAGGCCGCCTACGAATTTGTACCTTTCATATGTAGATACTACAAAATATTTCAGTTCGTAACAAAAGACGACGTCACATAGCGTGTTTGTACAATCAAATAACATGGCTTATTAAATTATACGGGTGTGAAATAAATGAATCATTAACATACAACACGGTTTATTCAACACAAAAAAACAATTATTCCACATGCAACAATGTCGTGCGCCTGTACACTCCACGGGGAGTCCGTCTCCCATAGAAATTGCAATTTCATTTCATTTTAATGCGTCTGTTTACCTTCAATATAATCCAGTTAGGGGGTGAGCAGAGCCCCAGCCATTACGTATTTCTGTCACGCTACTGTTTTTTGTCAGACTAAACAGAGATAATATTTTAAAAACGCTGAGAGAAATAAATGAAATTATTCTTTGTATTGGAAGAGCCTTCTCCACAAATACAAATAATAATACAATCTGTGTCTCTTGTTTGTGTAATACTGTGGCTAATACTGTGGAATGTTTTTTTTTTTTTGTTGGGTGTTTGATGTGCTAGTTTATTTCTCGAATAGTAGAGTTGTAATAGTAGTAGAGTTTCTTTAGAGTAGGTAATGTGTATCACAGATTTACTGGTGCCTGTCTGTTCATGACATCCCTCGAAGCTGAACATGCTCCTGCTCAATCGTCACAAACCTAAGCAAGTCCAACGCAAGGTGTTCATACTAACGACATCTCGAACGCCAGTTCAAAGCCTATCTTCCTTTCCTCTATATGCATATGCTGTTCTGTAACATGAAAATAGCTCATATTGTGGTGTAGAGTCAGGCCATATTAATTTATTGATTTTAATAGAGTCAATTCCTATGCCGCTTGAGCCGGATCCTAGCTCTGTGTCACAGGCTAGAATAGTATAGAATCCAGAAATAAAACCACTATTTAACATAAATCAATAACCTACCTCTGCGGCTGTAAACGCGCGTGGTATTATGATTAATAGCCTTCAGCTCGGTACTCGCGTGGCGGCCATTTTACTAGAGGTAGACGCTGTGTCAAAATTGTACGTTATATAATATACAGGTAGTTCTGCAATGCGCTGAACTTTATGTAGTGTACAAGTGATTTATACAACCTTGAACCTAGGAGGTTATTATTTGTAGCTATTACGTTCTGTGTTTTTATATTCGTATTACTGTGGCAGTGTTCAATTTAACGCTGAGGGTGATATTAAACGAGTGGTCTTTTCAATACGACATACCTTTTGGGGAGTCTATTAGAGCTGTCAGTAGATCATTATGACATCATGCCTAATCATTTATGCGTTATATGCGTTGTGCGAAATAATTATTGCGACAAGTAAAGATGGAGTGGATATATTGACTTTAAGTTTTTTACGACACAATACTCGTACGAATGTCTATCCATCATCTTCCTGCCTATTATCAACTATTTTGGGGCCAGTCTAACCGCATGCAGCTAAATACCAGTATTTTACATGAAGAGACTGCCTATCTGACTTTCACAATCCAGTTACTTGGTAGTACGACATCCCTTGGTAAGACTGATTGCCGATTGTCGGGCTTCTGATGACCCGTAACGACTGTCAAAGATCCACGAATGACAGCCGGGACCAACGGCTTAACATGTTTTTAGAGATACGGAGGGGTCTTGGCATGTAAAGATGGTAGCGTAGCTTAACCTGATCGATCGACTCGTGCGGCTCTTATTACTTAGCTTTAAGCCCTTTTCAATATGAATGTCTACGTCCAACATAAAACAGTAAGTAATAACTAATAAAAAATAAACACTTCACATGCACATGCAGTTAAAAGCTACAAACGAACTACATCATAACAAACAAATCGCAGTTAAGAATAAGGATTTCATTTGACAAAACCCGGAAGACATTTTCCTCACTCTATTCCATTCGTGTAGTAAGTGGGTGACGCAGCAACCTGTCTGACCTCCATCCTGTCCTATGTCCAACAATGAGAACTTACAGCCCCCACATCCGCGACGTAAAGGTTAATGAAATCATGGTTATGGGGCTATAACCATAGCTAATGGGTTGGTATGGGGCTCGTTTATTATTTTCGTATTATTATCGTAAATTATGTCAGGTTAGGGGTTATTCGTGACCAATCTTGATAATGATTCAGCAGTTTATTTTCTTAATCTAGAAATTCGTGCTAGGCGAAATACCTCAAGCCGAAAGTTTTTATTGTAACACTTTTATAGGTGGTAATGCTTTTTTATGTATTCATTTATTCCTTATATTTTTATTAACTTACATTTTTTAAATTTTCCTTGAAGCTAGTTTGCGAGCACTATGTAACATTTATATGTGTATAGGTAACTTAATATTATTTTAGACAGAGAATACCTCACCTAAGTGATGCATATGACATATTATGTACAATATAGTACTGCCATAATTATTTGCAAAAGCTTATCTACACTGAGTACGGCACATAGGAAACTGACGAATTTACCACATAAGTCTAGACTCCCAGGGTAGAAATTTTTAGTTTTATGTCAACAGTTTGCAATGTCCATACACCGTGTAGCTATAAGCTTTTCATACCCTCACGTTTATACGAAAATCCAAAGCCATCATACCTATACATTTTCAATAACCAGTGACCATTCGACCTTAACAACCAATACTTAACAAAACACCCAGAACAATAACAACATTCTTCACGTTTATGTACCTACAAGCGTCAAGTTCGGGCTCGCGTGCGGCTGGAGTCAGTGCGGCCGCACGCCACGGGTCGATAACTTAACCTGAGCTTAAGTAACTTGGAGGTGGCGGGGTTTTACAGGTTACTCTGTTACTCTTATGTAGGGTCTACGTGATTATTTTTATTTAAGGTTTGTTTGTGAGTAAATGTGTATTTTTTTTTGTTATGTCACAATTATTTTGTCGCGGTTGCCTGACTATTTAGCTGAAGTGAAACATTTACAGTTTATCGAAATTGCTAGCGAGTATTTCAAAATCAAAGAAGACCATATAACATTAACATTAATTAACTTTTTATATCAGAGGTTGAGAAATAAAACGCCACTCGGTTCTATATTTTACTTGATCGTAGCACTGTGCTACGCTGTAGCGCGAGCGCTACGAGCGACGATGGGAGGGAAAAACACACGCATTATTTGGTAGATTCTATATCAATCTATATCATAGATATAAGAATGTTACATTTCTATGATCTATACCGACATATAATAAATTAAAGACCGCGCTGTTGTTCTAAGATTCGCAACAGATTTCGATGCTTTATTATGGTTTTCACCGTCATTTATGATAATTTATTCCGAAAGGTTTACATGTATAATACATACTATAGTTATATATTTAATTTATATATCCAGATAGCACGAAAATCTCAATGTTTTGCAAGTCGCAAAAACCGAGAGGCGGTTCTCTAGTTACGTAATAAATCCTATCTTAACGTATACAAAAATAGCTGTTTAATATTAGAATAGAATAGAATAGAATACTCTTTATTATGTACACCATATAAATTACAGACATAAAGCCTCGAGGATACAGCTTTTCCGTTCCAATTAAAGTAGATCAGGATTCTAGAAGACACCTACACGTAGATATACCTCTGTATCATGTTTCTAAAGCAAATATTTTCCCTTTTCCTCCGACTTCCTTGCACGTATGTGAGCCTGGTACTATTTATATCAGTCTGTTTGTTCATTTGTCCGTTCTGGAGAGTGCTTGGGACGAGTCCCGACACAGGAGCCTCTTGTGAGCTAATTGCTTACGTTAACATGCAGGTTTATTTATAGATCTCCGTGGAAATGGGAAGGAAGAGGGATATTGAGTTTTATCTTTTTTATTTTACCTTTTGATTGAGCTGTATTAATGTCATTTTATATTTTCTTTCAACTCGAAACTCTCTGACATTTAATTAAGGATACTTCTTTACCAGCTACGACTCAATGCTGACGAAGCCTGAGGATGGCTTTAATATTTTGCTTGTTCGTCGAGTCTCTTAGTTAAATCCAACCAATTTATTTATTTTTATTTGATATGTAGTAGTAGGGTTATTTATGAGGCATTAAGGAACAAACTTACCCTGTTTCATTACATCTGCTGAACACTATTCAGTCAAGCGTGACGTCTTTTATACACGTATAAATTGGGTAAACGGTTATTATCTAACGCCTCGTAGCCTGGCTACCTACAATTTTTTTTTCTTAATTACATAACTTTTACTTATACCAGTAACTAAACTAAACAGGCACTTAGTAATACCAAAATCGTAACTTAATTACACTTTTCTATAAAAGTTAAGCAAAACAAAATACTTTTTTCCACCACAATGGGTAACCCGTGGTCGTGAGTGCAGTCAGCTTGAAAGATATGTATAGTTAGATAGGTACATCGACAAGAATTCATTTCATTGTCTACGATCTTCGTTCCATAATTTTGTATCAATAACCACAAAAAATATCACACTTAATTGTCGACACATTGATTCAGTATTATTCAACACCAATTATTGTAGACAATCAAATTAATTTTTGTCGATCATCTCATCATCATCGTCATCTTTTTGAGGCTAACAGTATGTAACGTTGAGGTTAGTTCTCAACTGGAAATAGTTCAGTGGTGCTAAATATTTTACAATTAGGAATTTGCAAGTCACATCACTAGAATCATGGCACAACACTCATTTTCTAAGAACACTGCCATTTTGCTTAGTTAACAGGAGTGATTCCCTGACCCTCATGATACGGTGTACCCCAAATCTAGGGTAAGTTCTTCATTAATTTGGTAATTATAGCAAACCCTCTGCACTGGATAACCGTTTATTTATTTATTTATTTATTTTACTATTTATGTACACACATATATAAACAGATACGAAATAATCAGAACACAAAAATAGGTAGAAGAAATAGGTATAGGTAGGTAATAGGGATTGCGCGGTTGTCAATGTCAGAATGTCAGACCGCGCTGCTGTAGGTTGTCCATCAGTGTATACGAAACAGAAATATGTACGCTGCATCCGGGCTGCGCAAGGCCTCACTGTATGTTATATCTAAGCTATAGAGTCTTGTGTTTTATGCTCGCGTGTCACATATATATCCTCATATTGCATCTGTCATTGTGACACGCATATCTTTGCAAACTATCTGCCTGTAAACTGCTGCGATGTGTTGAGTTTCCCCATACCCTGCTCCCAACACCGTTCCTTGGTCGTGGAATGCGAAATGAGGCTGGACACATCGCACGCGGCTTACTGCTTTCGCACTTTAGTGACATGCGCACCTTATCGCGCCTTCCAGGGTCCTACCTCCAGGCTGGGGGCTGGGCCTTTACAATCGCTGCACACGTAGCTGAACTGCGCGCTGCATGCGTAGCTACACTGTGCGCTTCACCTTCTGGCCTTCTGCACCTGCACCGGCAAGCCCTGTTTTCTGGTGTCCAAGCTTCTGCGTTCCTGGAGAGCCCAGGAAGGTACCTTTCCTAACTTACACGTGGCAGTGCTCAGAACCAGTGTGTCCTCACCTGCGACCTAGTCTAGTTCTACGTTTCTATGTAAACCTGCTACGAAGATTAAACATATGAACCTTTCCTGTTTCTTTTACCTTACTCAAACCTATCAGCTAACGGCCTGCGCAGCCTAACTGCAAAGCCCTAGCCGTTACAAGTACCTTAGCTTTATGAGCGAAACGAAACAAAACTATATAATGAGCTCAACCGCTAGACTATATATTAGCCGCAGTTGCGAATACAAAAGTAAGGTAAAAACACTCGATTCTTTGGTTCTAGTAACGTCTAACTATACCTAACACATATCTACTGCACAGTTCGAGGTAGCGGCGACACGCGACACTTTCTTGATTACTTACATTGAAATACTTATAAGATGTGGTGCAAGTTATGACATGTTGCTACTTTGCTAGTACCACGGAGGATGAGATTTGTATTTCAGTGTTGAAAGTTTATTTGACGGGTAAAGCAATGTTATCAGCTATGTGCACACAGTAAAATCTAATCAAATATATATGTTCAAACACAATGTGAATTGTTTTATGAATAAATAAATGTAATATATGCATATCCAAAGACACGGAAACACAAAAAACGCTTTTTAATAAGAAATATAATAGAATAGAATATTCTTTATTATGTACACCACAAATACTACAGAATATAAATGTAGAAATTTTACAAAGCGTGACACTATCTGTCTTATCGCTAACTTTGGATGGTTTAAATAAAAAATATAGAATAGAATAGAATACTCTTTATTCTCTTTACTCTTAATTTTCTCTTTATATATATATATTACCTACATATTGCCGATATTAGGCTGAGATGCAATATCAGTGGCGCACAATGAGACAAGTAACTATCCAGTGCATAGTCGGTCTATTGCGTAAAAAACTCGCCGTGACAACATTTGCGCCGTGAGCTGTCACACCAGTCCACCTGGCGGCAGGGATCAACACTATTGACAACTCACTTCACCAAACTTCTCACGGTCCCATTTGTACAGACAACACCGCCGGCACATACGGACTGATTGTTCCAATTTGGATCCAGTCTACCTTCTCTAGAAGCTTGGCTGATATGGCTTCAATTCACACGTTACATAACCTAACCTTCGCCGCCCGCTGCATAACGTATACCCCATGAAACACTTACAAAACACCACGCTTTTTACCATATCGTCGCCATGACCCGCATCCACACAGCCTTGGCCTGAAGTTTCACTATAATACTGTGCCTGTTCAAAGTTTTGCTTTATTTATTATTTTTTTATACCTAATGACTGGGCTGGTGTACCTACTTCTATGTGGTTTTGATTCACGTAGGATATTTACGTATTTTTTATGGATGGATAGAGCATTTTGTTCATTGAATTTGTTGTAACGACCTCAATGATATTTGTATCCAGGTGTTAGCTGTGGGCTGTGATTTAAGTGAATTTTTAATACACATTAACACTTTCTAAGTGACGTCAGTGGTTTAGGCTGAATACACCTCATCACTCTCTAATAAGCTATGTGAAATCATTCCCTAAAACTGATTATCCTCTAAGCAGCGAAACAAATTTCAATAGACTTCTTTTCTTTCTCCCCGAATTAACTTAGCAGCAACAGAAAATGTGCCACCTAATCGCTCTTTTTCTTTTCCTTCCGCATTTTTACCTTTTCTTATTGAAATTCTCCTCTCGTGCGAAGTCTTGCAAGGGATTTTCCGCCCTTTGCGTTTCTAACGAGGCTGTATATACAAAGGAGGGTAAGCAGAGTATTGAACGGCTTCAGCTGATTACTTCCTACAAATATCGGAGGATTAGATTTTGTTTTGTTCGTGACTGGTAATAGTAATCTTGGGAGAGGTTTGTTTCTCTGCTGTAAGGATTGAGGTTGATGCAGTGTTCAATTTCTTCTTTCGTATTGTTCCCCGTTTCGTATAGTTGTTGTATTGTTACAGTGTTTTGTATTAAGTTTTGAATTTCCTTATATTTTATGAAATTATAAGGAATTTATAAGCATTTTTCGGATGTCCTTTAACTAATAAATATAATATACGGGTGTTATTATGCAATAGTTTAGTACTTGACCCTTTCTGAATCTACCGTTCAACCCAATTTTAACCGAAGTATACCATCAAAAACTAGGAAAAAAAGATACGTGAATAAACATTGCCCACTTATTATCGACATTTCATAAATAAAGATCATAATCATATTACGGAAAATTCTTACAAAATATATCCAATCGGCTGTCAAAGCTAATAGGAAAACATTACTGATTGAGCACGCACCATTTTGTGAGAAAAAAACGAAAATGCGACGTAAGCTCCCTTCGCTATAATGCCATTGGCAACGGGGAACCTCATACTCTGAGCGGGGGACCTAGCAAATTGGATTTTGGTTAAACAAGTTGTTACAATTACCCTCTCTGCAAGGAGCGAAGGAACGTTAATCATTGGGACTTAAAAATATTGCACTGTTTTGAATTTTAAATGAATAGCCTTAATATTAATACCGGTAGTCTTTAGGTTTTCAATTAACTCTTTGAGTGAAACTTTTCGGCCAAATTGCGTTGAATTTAACCGAGGTTTAAAATAACAGGTAATATACTGTTATACATCTATTTATTAATAGGACAGTAAATGAGATGCAATTGATTTCATTTTAATTAGTACGGTAATGAACAAAAACATGCGCCAAATCAAAAGTGAATAATGAAAACATTTGATTGATCGGTTTTATAAACATTAATGAACCTTTGCTTTTTTTATATGTGTGAATGTTATAATGTGTGACATATTAGTAATTTGTGTTTGTGTTCAAAAGGACTCTGAATCGTCTTTGGAAATCGAAGCTCTCGTTAATAAGACCACTCGGGACAGAGGAACGACAACTAACAGAAACAAAGATCGACTCACAATCCTTTTGAAACATTGCAGCAATACCCTTTCTCATGAAATGATAATACAATGATCATTTCTGTTTGTTGTCAGGTTCCGAACTCCCAAACGAGGTCCCGCTCAAGGACGCCGCGTAAATGTGTGAGCAACACGGAAATAACACCACGAGGGCAATCCTAGCCCTCCCCTGAAGATGAATACAGGAAGTCACAACAGATAGATTCTTAAAATAAAAGCTATACAAATAATCTAAGATGGCGGAGGGACCACAGACGATATGGCAGAAGATCGACAGCGCGGCCATCCCGATGGTGAACCTCGAGGTGCGGGAAGTGCGGGAGATACTGTGGGAGAAGATCAAGGAGCCGACGTCGCAGAGGAAGATCATCCTGGTCATCGTGTCCATAGCGTTGTTGCTCGACAACATGTTGTACATGGTGATTGTGCCCATCATCCCGGACTACCTGCGGTACATCGGCGCATGGGGCGAGGCGGGCTACGACCATGTGGTCACTATGACACCCTACATGGTAGGTAACAAGACCATCACACCGACCAAAATCATCCCAGCATCGCACGAGGGCCAGGAGTCGGCAACAGGCGTGTTGTTTGCCTCGAAGGCTATCGTACAACTCATGATCAACCCATTCTCTGGTGCCTTAATCGACCGCATCGGGTACGACGTGCCCATGATGATCGGACTCATCATTATGTTCCTGTCCACATCGATCTTCGCCTGCGGTCGGAGCTACAGCATGCTATTCTTCGCGAGGAGTCTGCAGGGCGTGGGCTCTGCCTTCGCTGATACATCAGGACTGGCGATGATAGCTGATAGGTTTACTGAAGAAAATGAGAGATCCAAAGCTCTCGGTATCGCTCTGGCCTTCATCAGCTTTGGTTGCTTGGTGGCTCCACCATTCGGCGGCGCTTTATACCAATTTGCAGGAAAAGAAGTTCCGTTCTTGATCCTCGCCTTAATATCTTTGCTGGACGGATTCATGCTGCTGCTTGTGATGAAACCTTTGAAGACGCAGTTGAAGGAAGCTAGAGAGCCTAAACCCCCTAGTACTCCCATCTGGAAGCTTCTGATGGATCCCTACATCGCTGTTTGCGCGGGTGCTTTAATGATGTCCAACGTAGCTTTAGCGTTCCTAGAACCAACCATTTCACTCTGGATGGAGGACAATCTGACCAAAGATAACTGGAAGATCGGAATGATTTGGTTGCCAGCCTTCTTCCCCCACGTTCTCGGAGTGATAATAACTGTGAAGATGGCAAGGAAGTTTCCACAGCATCAGTGGCTGATGGCGGCAGGCGGTCTTGCCCTGGAAGGTCTGTGCTGTTTCATCATACCTTTCGCGAATTCGTACAAGATGCTCATGATCCCTATTTGCGGCATCTGCTTCGGAATCGCGCTCATCGACACAGCCTTGCTACCAACTCTGGGGTACTTAGTGGACGTGCGATATTCATCTGTGTACGGGAGTATCTACGCGATTGCCGACATATCATACTCTTTTGCGTATGCCGTCGGCCCGATCATCGCTGGAGAAGTGGTCGAAGCTATAGGGTTCACTGCTTTGAACCTGTTCATTGCCTTCAGCAATCTATTATACGCTCCTGTGCTCATGTACCTCCGGCACATCTACGACTTCAAGCCGTTTGAGAACGAAGCTAACATCCTGATGGCTGACCCACCAGATAAGGAGTACCAAACCTACAGCTTGCAAGACCAAAGGCCTGTAAATGGGGAGTATAAGAACCATCTTGAGTACTCCAACGTGTCTGGGCAGGTGGCTGGGACTGAAGAGTCAAATGTAGATACGAATCCTGGTACGTACAGCTATGACCAGTCATACCAGGGAGGGTATCAGAACTACAGCCAAGGGTACGATCAGCAGCAACAGCAGCCGCAGCAGGGTTACCAGCAGGAGTACCAGGACCAGTACAGTCAGCCGCGACAGTTGCCTGCACAGCCGCAGCCAACGGCCAGCAACCCCTTCAGGGCGGGTGCGGCCGCCGCGCCGGCCCCCGCCCCCGCACCGCAAGCCCCCGCGCCTCAGCCCACAATCAAGAACCCCTTCAGGCAAGGCTTCTAATTCACTCCAAAATCAGTGTTGTTGTCGATATTTTTGAATTTACTTGTTGTGTAATTATAAATGTCTTATTTAGGTAGACGTCGACTGTTAAATAGATTTTCTTACGTTGTTACCTTAGAAGAGATTTTACGAGTTTGAAAACAAATAACAAAAAAATCTTAATGGTTAGCTAATGTATCCTTAAAAGTAAAGTATGAAGAAGCAAGTTAATATACAGGTTGTGAAGAGTGTAACTTCGCAAGCAAATGTACGCTAACAGTCGGCACTAGAACTTCGATCACTGAGCCTAATGTATCGGCGAGTTATTTAATGTCTGATAGATGTCTATTAACTAGCTGTGCTTGTCATGTAGACTATTTATCGAGTGAACTAGCAATAGTGCTTTAAAATACTCGAGAGAAAAAAGATGGCGTCAAGTGCGATAAAATAACATGTTACAATTTACACCATTTATATGGAAAGAGATGAATAAAAAAATGAAAGCAATAAATGAGATTGAAATAGCTAAGTTATATTGTCAATATAACTTGGCTATTTATATATAAATATATTGACAACATATCATATTATACAAAAGCTATGTACTTAGTGTAAATTAACAACGACTATTCATTGAAAATTTTAAATATAAAATAAAAGCTACCAAAAGTCTAAAATAAAGTATGTTAAAATGTTAAACGAGGTTTTACGATGGTGACATCTAAAATATAAACTTTTATATAAAGAGTATAAAAATGAGAGAAAGGGACCGCATAATCTATTTTGTAGAGCGGTGTCTCGTTCTCGCAATGAAAGCTCTAAAAAATATGACGCAAAGTAAAATGGTTGTCAGCTTAAAGCGCTATTGCTCTCACCCGTTGTTTTCTTGTTGATATTGTTCTGATATAAATACAACTGTTATGCCTTCTTATAGTATATAGAATTATATCTGACGTGAAAATTATATGAACAATATAATTACATCTGCGTAAGAATCAAAGTATGGAGACATAGCAAAGACGGAGGGCGATAAAATGTACTCTGCGTACTAAAAACATGTTGGTGAATATGTAACCTTATTTCAAAGATCTAAGGTTCAAAGTTAGCTACGACATTCGTACTTATTCAAGTTCTCTCAGCTTTTGGCGTGTTTCCGTACCATAAGTTTAAATGTAAGTTCGGAGAAAATGAACCATATTTAATGGCAAACATACAAAATAAATTCTAAAGTTTTTCCCGCAATTATATCGCTAAGTAGTTCATAGAGTAGGTTTTAAGGTAGATATTTGAAAAGTTCCGCACGAGTCGATAACACGCACTTATAATGTAAGGGCCTAAAATATTAATTTGTGACTTTTGGCACTTACTGCGACATTTCAGTACATTGTTAACATTTATGGCTATACTATCATTGTATATGGCAATCTTTTAACAAATTACTCAAATGGATACAAATCGTAACTAGTACATAAAAATGTTACGCTGACTGTACATAATCATAAACATATCGTAGATTATTAATGAAAAGCTCTACTAATTCAATTTAATCACACAATGCGATGTTACTTAAAATGTATATTTTTAGAAAATATCATATGTAATTCTCGTATGCTAAATCAGCAATACTAGCGTAAGTATCATCGTATCTCGCTTCTATATCAATTAATTCAATTTATATCAATTATTATATCAATTAGGTGTAACTAGGGAGTTAGTCAACGTGATAAGTTGCAACCAAGGTAACGAAACATATCAGAATCTTTTGATTCAATTAGATGTAAGTAAGCTTAACTTATACATTAATATTATATAATATAATTATAATTTATGAGGTATATTTTCTCTAAGTGTACAGGAGTAGGTAGTGTGTGTTTCTGTCGTTGACTTTACTGAGGTAGGTATTTACCATCAGCACACAGCAAGGCGCTGTCGACAGATCGGGGGGAGGGAACGGGGAGAAGTAATTATAAAGACGGAAGGAAAAATTGGGCCAGCGTAATAATCCGCCTTTGTACATTTTTGTGCGAAAAGTTTAAATAAATAAATAATCACCAATATTTGAGAAAGAATTT
The DNA here is from genome assembly GCA_963855955.1 of Luperina nickerlii. NCBI lineage: Eukaryota > Metazoa > Arthropoda > Insecta > Lepidoptera > Noctuidae > Luperina > Luperina nickerlii. Next base: position 22,200,565 of record OY979674.1, on the reverse strand, counting down.
TGTACACTAAAATATCTTTGAACATTTTTGTGATTAAAACTGGTAGTGAATGTATGAATTAAGGCAAGATTTCAGAACCTTTGATAGGAGGATAAAGTTAAAGTACGTAATAATTTGTGTGAAACATTATAAATTGGTCGTCACTCACTTTGTTAGTGTCTTTGAGACACTTGTTTGTACAATTTATGGTAGATTATAAACATGTTTACTTGAAGTGAATTTGGTTAGAATCGTTACGATACAACAAATATTGCAGAAGCCATAAAAAAAAGTAAAAAATAATTATATAGTAAAACTCTCTTTGGCTCCTCCCGACCGTACGACACGAGTAACATTTCCCAGACGACTGAGCAACAAGAGTCAAAATTAAAAGATAACTAAAATAATTGTACAAGAAAACGTGACGCGCCCGATATGTCAATTGAGAGTGTATAAAGTAAAAAAGTGATTATTGTGAATAATATTCGTTAAAATTATTACTGTCGTAAAAATTGCTAAGATTAATCAGTTAATCAGTTGCCGCTCCCAAGAAAAAAAGGCCAGAATAATTTTCAAATTATTCATAAATGGTACATTCATTGAATAATTATTTGTGAATTAGTACCTAGCCTGCAAAGTACAATAGTATTCGTAGTGGTTTTCAGGAGCACAAAACTTAATTACTTATTTCGCACAAAACATGTTTATGCTTTCGACTGTTAGTTATAGAGAGAGGAACTATTTTTTTAGAACGAAATGTGGCTTGAAAAGTACACGTTAAAATAATTTATTCATAAATAATTTTCATGGGTACTAGGTTTGTTTATTAATTCTGAATTGTATGTATTTATGCCAATATCAAGTTTGTATCAGAGTGGAGATCAAAGCACCTCTCTCGAGCATGTATTCGTAAGTTTAGAGTCAATTTTCGTGTCAAATTCTCCCGAAATTCAATTAATTAGTAGATTGTGAGCACAAAGAAGTAATATTTATTGTATATTTAAGTATGTAACTCGCTCAGTGAGTTCTGATCACTTTTGTCTTTTACTTATGGATTTACAAAAATGCAAAGATAGCAAAAATAAGTGAAAAATTACTAATTATTAATATCTTGAATAAAATCAATTAACATTATTAATTAAAATAAAATCATTTAATACATACCTACTAAATGCAACTGGAATTAATATTTTAGATACCCATTTAATATTTTATGCAGTATCAGTTTGCATGTTTGAATAATATCACAAACTATTCAAACTCAGTACCTACGATCAGAACCCACGAGCTAATTTATTAATAGTAATGTTAAATTATGTATTGTGGAACGTATCGTGTGTGCAATTATTAATAATTGTGTACTATTACTATTAAACTATATCAGCAATAACCGCCAGTATCGCAGACATATCACTAGAGATAGGTTATACAATCTTAACATTTTATACTTATACGTATATTTTTTGATAATAAGATTGATCATTATTAATATTATGTACAATTAATATATCTTTAGCCATTTACACGTGCACATATTTAAGAGTATTGTATTATTATTTATTAATTTGTAAAAATTGATATTTATATATGTATGCATATATCTATACCAATATGTAGGTATCTATTGACTTTAAAATATTTATACAACTTAATATAAATAATAATAAGTTTATCTTCCGTTACATTAACATGTTTAGTATCATTTTGAAATATTTGTATTTATTAATATATCTAAATACTAAATTATCCTTTCTAAATTGTTTTTATGGAATTATAAAATTGCACCAGAACTGCGTAGTTTTAGAATACTACGCGAACTTTTAATTTTATTATTTAGGTTTCTATCGTAGAAACCAAGCTGGTGCTCCATTTATCTTCGTCCTTCAATATCATTTAATATTTTAAAGTCTCATCTTCTCAATGACTTTTTATAAATCTTTGTAATTATTTTATGCTAAATATCTTAAACGCTTTCCAATCTAGTCCTTTTCTATTACAGTAGGTATCTGTAGCGTATATTCCTTCTATTCGTCTAGTTTAGTAACCCAAGTCCCAAGTTAAAACTAGTGCTATATATCTTTAATCGTCATCCACCAATGAGGAATATCATTAAATATGATTACTTAGGTACCAACTATAAATAGAAATCTACGTTCACAGTGGAAAAAAGACTCGAGTGGGTGAAATCAATTCCTGTAATGTAAAACTGAAATATTATTCTATTCATTGGAATAATAAAAAAAAAACAAAATTATGATGAAAAATCCAGTCAGTAAGTAGGAACCTAATTTTATCTAGAACAATATTTCCTAAAAAGGTTAAGATATGAGATAAAAACAAAGATGTTTAAAAAGTAAAAGAATCACAACATTCAAAATAAAATCTTAATCTTATTGATATTCCTCACAGGAACAGGACATTTTCCATCTTTGCTAAGAAAACGCACAATTGTTAGCAACCATTTTCTTGGCTTCGGCTTGAGAATATTATTGTAGAATAGATGTCGTGTATTAAATCCTATACTTATCTCGATGTTTCGTGTGAAATGTGACTGCAAACATTATGTATTCATAGTAAACCCAGATAAGGGAATGAATTATCATATTAATTTAGTCCTAGTATAATTATAATGATATATTATACCACTCATATCTCAAGAAAATCAAAACAGTAATCAGTAGCTTCTCATGTCATTTTTCTGTACCGAACAAGTAAAAAAATATTTTAAACCACGGCTAAATATGTAGTTTAGTAAAATAATCTTACACATTTTAATAAATAAAGCACTCCCTCCAACAAACAAATAAACATTACCAACAAACATCAACCTCCTGCAAAGGCAGTTGGGTTAGAAGGGTATATTTATAATAATGTGTGCAGCCACACTTTCAGTTTAGGTCAGTACCCGTCCGTTAGATCTACAACTATCTATAAAGTACTATTAGGAGCTCGTTTTGCTAAACTATCTAGTTCTAATCATATTTCCAAAAATCCTATTTCAACTTTTTGTGGAAAATAATTTTTAATTAGTTGAACCGTAATATGAACGAAATTTTCATTTGCTACCTACATTTTTTATATAATTATCTAATACCCATTATTAGTAAAATCCTCTAAAATATAGAATGGTATTGTAACTTTTTTGGTTATTAGATTTCGGAAGAATCCTAACTTAAGTAGATTTCATAACATTTAATTTGTTCAAATTTAATCATCGTAGAGTAGTCAGTGTTACTAGGTATATTATAAAAATGCTAATTAAATGTAAAACTGTACATATAGCAGTTTGACACCCACACAAGTACGAGTGATAAGTACAGTAACTAGAATAGTACTATCAAATATAATTATATATTACAGTCAGTATCAGTATCATTACACTAATATTATGATAATTCCACAAAATAATGAACAAAGGTACGCCATTAATTGTATTTTTGTGTGCCATAACGAACAATGGTTTTAAATATAATTATAAAAATACAAGAGTATATTTTAAGTAACAGAATAAAAACAATATTATAACGCGTCAGTCTTATACGTATTTAAATAAATACATTAACGTTTTTGTGTGTAGTTAATTGTCATGATTGAATCAAAACACGTCATGTTAAAATTTATATTTTGCAAAATTAAAATAAACAACATCCTAAAACATTCACAAGTTATGCTGCTTATTTTAGAAAGGCGTACCTTTTTAGCACACAATCATAATCAAATAGATAATTAAGTAATCCATATAATAAACGTAGGCAAATCTTATTAATTAATCAGCTGATCAAACAACTATGTAGTTAGATTATAGGTAATCAATTTAAGGTAAATTTAATTAAACCTAAGTACTATAGACGCTTTTTAGGTTAAGTTGATCATGATAATGAGAATTATACTTGAATACCTCAGATATTTTTCTTTCAATCTAGTTTTGATAGTTCTACGTATTACCTACCTATAGAGGCATGATCTATCTGTATCGATTGCCTTCAAAACTGATATAATTATTTTTGAATTATAATGATCTGTGAATTTAGGAAAAATTTCAAAAATTTAAAACCCTCAAATGTATTTCGTTAAAAAAATCGAAAATATTTGGATTCTTTTAAAATAAAATGTAATTTTTTTTATATTTAGCTGTGAATTTTATCGTATAGCATAGGTGTTGCATAACTGTTGGCAATTTTAGCATAATATCTTATACGATAGGTGAGACATCATTCATATTAACGATTCTCTTAATATTGAGTATTAAAATATCATCTAATCTAAGATATTATAGAAATAAAATATATAATTTGATATGTATCGTGTGTATTGTTAAAAAATTGTTTCTTTTTTGTAAAATAATATCTAAATATATTATTATTTTAACATATTTACAAATGTAATGAACATTTGTTAGATGCTTAGCGTATTAACTTCTAAGAATTAAAAAGCTAGATTAAAATATATCATCTTAAATTATGAAAATTGATCTGTAGTCGTATCTATCACTATACATATTCATGCATACATTCTAGGAACATATAGCATTAGATATTAGAAACATAGTTGGACACTTTAAAATGTAAAATACGTAGTTTTAAAACTAATTGTTATTTTAAAGTTCGTGATTATTTTTTGTTGTTTAAAATTGTATATGTTATGGCTTTTTGAATAGCTATGTAATATATCTGGTTGCTCGTTTAGAATATATATATATATATACTGAAAAATATGACATGCTTTTTAAAAGGTTTAAAGATACTTAATTGTTAAAATCTCCATCATATTATAATTTTGAGCTGCGTATTTTGAAAATACATATTTTGTAAAGTGTATCGTATTTTTCAGTGTATATTTCATGTATCTTATTAGTGAGTGGTAACGAAATTATCAAATTATTAGATAATTATGACAAAATAACTTATAACCGTACATATTCTATTCTAGTTGTATGTAAAATGGTCAAAATCAAAATCAGTGATCGAATAAAGTTGTTACAACAAAAATAATAATTGTTTTTATTTTGATAAACCATTAATTATTTTTAACCCTGATATTTTACTCTGGATTATATTGGCCAGTGAACCAAACAGCACAATAAAAGAATCCAAATGGAAAACAGCGAGCGTTGCGAAAGGTATACCAATCAAGTTCGGAAAACTCGTAGGCCCCAGCTACGACCGCTACGGCGTAGACATTGTAGCACTGGTTCTCACTGGACCTTTTATATTACAAAGAAAATATGTTTATTTGCTGTAAATATGACGTAGAGAAAAAACACAAACACAACAAATCAACAAGTCATAAAGCGATAGTAGTTAAGCTTCTAATAAGAAGATTAAGAAGTTATAGCAGTATGTATATTCTCATACTTGTTAGAACGAAACTTTAGCTTTGAACAAGTACCTATCCTATTCTATATTGTAAACTGTAGACGATTTATCTATGTAATTGCTTACTTAACTAAACATCTAACTTTAAGTAATCACTTCGAAAACATCCTTCGAGCATCCATAGTTAGTGCAAATGTTATTCCATATTCAAATCAAGCAATTAGTCGCACCCATCGATTTTGGATTAAGTCCAGACAAAAATAAACTTTAATCCTTACTCATATATTTTAATTTTCAGCAGCACACATCGTTCCCTTTAAACGAAAAGTTGGGCAAATGTATTCCGTTCGATTTCCAATTTTAATTCTCTGAATTAAAGTTCCTTTTGGAGTAAACGTTACTTAAAGAGAGAGATTAAATTTAGTTTTATATGATTTCTAAGCGTACTAAGAAAGATTTAAGGTTGAAATTGGATTGTAGGTTCAAACGGGGGTGATACAAAGTGCGGTGAAGTTGTTATCAGGAGTAATTAGTCAAATTAGTCGGGGGCTACGTGTTCCGTATAATTGGGGACGGGATGAGTGCGGAGAATACAAACATGCTTTAATGTTATCTGGATACACATTACTCAAAGAGATGGTCGCTTCTTTTGAATTAGTTTGTTACAGATTAATAGTGTAGTGCATTAGGTAATGATAATATTATGTACCTTCAAACGGAAGTAATGCAGTTGAATTGAGGAGGTTTTTTAGCTGTAGTTTAAAGCTAGGGGCTAACTCTTAGGCAGGTATACATCCTGAAAGATCGTTCTTCAGATCAGATATTTTATTATGATTATAATCATCGCTGGGACCTAACATGGGGAATGTTTATTAGGTATAACTAAAAGCTGTTAATTAACAACTTACAGAAGATCTACTTATTTTCACATAAGTACCTACAGTCACGAGCACTAGAATACATACAGGATTATTTTAAATTGCCTAGCTAAACTTCGTTGATACTTTAACTTTTCTGAAAACTTTTTCTTATGTTTTATCGTGTTTAGATAGCAATACTCATCACGTATGTGAAGTTTACACAAAAAACACATTTTTTTAAAATGATCATAAAAAAAAAACACATTAATTACTTTTTTGTTTACCATTCTTAGATAATGTCAATACGAATCGCGTCTGCGGAGTAAGCTAATTTAAAATATCCCTGTACACCAAAATTCAAAAGCGATTTTCACGTGAAATAACTATTGTAACTTATGACATATGTAACACCTATTACGTAATCCTATGGGCTGAACAACAGTGCGTTCGTAAAAACATAAAATTTTAGTCAATAATCGCTGTTTTAATTTAACTTTTAATGTGCACATTCAGTGACTGTAACTAAACGAAATCGCAACGAGTACACCACCCCAGTATTAGTTGTCAGAATATAATCTGCCTATAATGTTCCCACTGCTGGAACACAGATCTCTTCTCTGTGAGAGGGAGTGGGTCGCAATTCACGCGGGCCCCGTGCGGTTTGATAGATGTCACATGTCTTCGAATTTCAGGTCCTAGACACCATACATGCCGGTTTCCCCACGATGTCTTCCTTCACCGTTTTTAAAGCATTGGTGATGAAATAAATTACTCAAAGTAAAGCGCCAGCACGGGTTCGAACCCACGTCCCACCAGTTAATAGTTGTCATGTCACAAAAAAAACAAACAATTATCCTGTACAAAGGCGAATCACAATTTTGCAACCGTGTTTTGTTTTTAAACTCCCTTCCCTTCCAACAGAGCAAATACAGGCAGCTACAAAAGAAAACAACAGTAATTAGTAAAAAAGTTGAATAAACAATATGAAGTAGGATCGATGACTCTCAAGTGATCCGCTTGTTAGTTCGAGAGCGAGGGACGCCGGAGGGCGGAGCGCTCGAATAGAATGGACTGCTAGTGAGAGGATTAAAAGGGTTTATTTTTGTCGCAGTGCGTGGTGTGCCTATTGAACAAGCTTTCTACAAATAAATGGTCAGTAACAAGGGTTTTTTAATTGGGTGAGTGAGGAAGTTGACTAGTTATAAAATTGTATAATGTCTGTCTACAATTGGGCTACAACTGCTGCAATACTTTTTAGGGTTTACCCAAAGGATGCCTACTGGACCCTATTACTAAGCCTCCGCTGACCGTCCGTCCGCCTGTCTGTCTGTCAGCCGGCTGTATCTCATGAACCGCAATAGGTACATGTTGAAATTTTCACAGAGCGCCAAGAGGTGTCAGTGTCATCATTGTTATGGAATATTGACACTGACAGCTTATGAATGCAGTTTAAATGTGCAGAACGCGTTCAGTATTTTTTTTTATTAGCCCCTAATGCTACGGTTCTCTAGGAAAGCGGTGGCCGCACATAACGGCCGCAGTGACCGTTGTTATTGAAGTGATGACAGCGGCACAAGACAGTCGCGATTACGTATCGTACAACGCGGCACAAGACAGTCGCGTTAGCGTATTGTACATCGCGGCACAAGACAGTCGCGATTACGTATCGTACATCGCGGCACAAGACAGTCGCGTTAGCGTATTGTACATCGCGGCACAAGACAGGCGCGTCAACGTATCGTACATCGCGGTTCGATTTCTTTTTGTCACCTTTGACACACAATGACGCAGTGACTTGACTTAATTGTCATCAAAACGCTATATTATAATAATGTGTGAACTCACTTTTCAGGAAAACACCAACTTACTTGCATAGATAACGTATCAATGACGTCATTCACCGGTAAATTGCAGAAGCTAAATCGACGGTCATCGCTCTTTTAGAAAACTGTAGGTAGATAGTTATCTTCCTATTACAATACTTACACAAAAAACAATCATCATCAAATCAGTCAAAAGACGTCCACTGCTTTTATCCAACAAGAACTAGGTAATTATTGTTATTATTTTAATTATGTACTCCTTAAAACGCGAAAACACTTATCCAATTCAGAATTCAATCAATAAATCATCCGCTCGTTATTTTATTTGGACAAAAAACGTTGGTAATTGAGGCTAGGGGTGGCAGCGGGTGAAAACACCCGTGAAAATTTAACAAGGAGCAGCCCCAGCACCCTGTAGGCAGCGGGCTATTAAAATCTCAAGTTCATATACATTGTGTGTCGTGTAAGCGTCGTCGTGGTTCAGTTCACAGAATGGGTATTGTTTCGAGTTATTTGGAACTGTTTTAATAATTATATTATACGTAAAGAGCTTTTATTTATTCGAAGATTGGAAAGAAATAAAAAATGTTAGAATTTTTCATAAATAGAGGAAAATAAAAACACTCTTCGTAGAATAATTTTGCAGTAATCGTTTATGAATAAATGAAAAAACTAAAACATAAAAAAAAGGGAGTGGTTCTCGAGTTATGAGTGGAGCAGACCTCAGATAGATGCCAACCGAACCAATAGACTATAAGGTAATGTCATAAACATGTAGAACTACATTTCCCTTGAGTTAGAAGTAAAATAAGGATGTAGAGAACTGAATTATCTCACGTATTATATGAAACATGTCCCGGAATTAATGCACACCACTGAACAACCCAATTGGAATATTATGTATGAAACATTGTTTATTTATTAAAGGTATACTGATTGTGGGAGAAAATTGTGGTCACATTATAAATCTACACACGCACACAGACGCACACGCGCTAGCGTAGTAAGTACTTCGTCCATTTTGGTTTGTTTTGACTTTACGGCGAAAGTGTGACTGTAAAGGCTCCTACAAACAGGCGCGACACGCGATATAAGCGCGCGCGACACAAAGGCACCGCTCGTTGCGTGACTTGCGGTGCCTTTGTGTCGCGCGCGATTTTATCGTGTTATTATTTCTGGGATAAAAATATCAAATTTACTGCCTTTGCAGTAAACGATAACAAACTAGTTTCATATTGTGCCTTATGAGCGCTTACGATGTACGGCATTTCCAACAAACTTTCAAGCCCGTGTTTTTCAAAATGAATGAACCGATTTTAATGAAACATCATACGCTTATGCAGGATACAAAGGTCTAAAAAGTTAGTAGAGAACATTTTTGAAATGTTTTATTTAAAAAAAGATAACTGGAAATCTGTTTCTATGGAAAATTTAAAAGTCTGTCTAATTTGGCTGTAACAATATTTTTCGAAAATTTTCTTAATTTACTTTTTAGACCTTTGTATCCTGCTTGTGCGTATGAAGTTTCATTAAAATCGGTTCATTATTTCGAACAACAAGGGCTTGAAAGTTTGTATGAAATTCCGTAGGTACGGCGTAAACGCTCTTAATTCAGTTACACATTGTAGTATAAAGGTACAGTCAGCCTCAAATACAAGTACATAGAACAGAATTCATTAGATTGTCTAAAATCTGTGTTTCACAATATTGTATCAATATGTAGCTACAATTAAGTACCCAATGTGTGGCTACACACTGATACAATATTTTGGAAAAAAGGTTGTAAACACCTATGTAAATGAATTCTTGTTGGTGTATACGTCTTTTTGAGGCTGACTGTACATCGGGACTAAGCATGATGTTTACGGCTTAACTTGCTCCAAGTCGGGTTAACAACTTGTTAACGCTGATCAGCCGCTCGTGTTCATTGAGATAATGAATAGGGACTCAATTGAATTCAATGTAAGTAGGTACATCAAGTACATGCCGCGTGATATCAAATAAATCTAGTGGTATTCGACTTAAACAACCGTATGACAATCGTTAAGCAAATTCCCAGTTACGAAAAACTCTGCAGATTAGAGCTCTTCGGAACCGTCAATTTGTCGCAATGTAAGAAATAAATCCACTTAGCTTTTCCCAAAAACACAAACAAAAAATCAGCCGTTAGCGTGTTTCTTCAAGTCATTAGAGCGGTATTCTTTCGTAGCGCTCCGCGGCACCGTCTATAATCTTCGTAGCATCGTAGCCGATTGCGTGACGTAGCCATTTTGACAACACGAAAAATAAAACACCGAAGGGTAGCTTTTATAACATTAATAGTTGTTAAAGGTACATACAATAAATGTAGAGATCGCAGAAAGCGATAAGGTCGACCATTGTATATTTTGTAGTGTTTAATGTTTTTTTTTTTAATGTAATGTATTTTTGTGGTGTACAATAAAATATATACTCATAAAAGTATTTTTTTTATTCGCAATATGGCTATACGCTATATGGTTAGCTATATGGGTAGAACTCATACCGAGGTAAAAAGATAAAACAGTCGTCGTAGAAGTTCAACAGACTAAGGTTTTATCAACAAAAATTGGAAAAACACTATCACTATTCTACACGTGCGACTGTAGTTAGAAAGGTCAAAGCCTGGGTTGCCTAGGTTTGATTTTTAGTTCAAGCAATGTGTTATTGTGTAACTGTTTCTCCGGAACCAGGAATTTCTCAGTAGTAGCCCGGATTCTGGATTTGTGTGGCTCGGTTAATGACAACCGACTGATATTACATGGGATAAAACAAAACGTCTGCCTAACTATTTGGGGAAAGTGTTTGTGAAACCTTTTAAAAGGTTCTTAACCATTGCTAGGTTACTACTTTGTCATATTTTACTAACTTTATGAACTAACTACAGGTAGTAGTAAAACGTTACAAAGTGTAGGTTTAATAGAAAAGTTCCGTGCAGTGCCGCTAAGCGGGTTTCTAGCGAGAAATTACTTGTTAGTCTTAACTTGTTAGCGAGCGTAAAACGGCTCAGTAGTTGAACGCGATACGCTTCTTATAATATTATAAGCTCTAAGCACGTAAAGTCAGGGAAGTTTATCGTTAAGCAAATTGACTGCCAACTTAAAATTGCATGAAATAGCTATTTAAACCAGGGCAAATTGATGTAGTATGTCAATTTACTTAACAAATAATATCCCTGATTGTACATTATTGGATTCCATATTACTGGCTCAACTATTTTCTCTTCCAAATATTTTTTTTTGCGAAACTCGTTTCCGGCGTCTATATGTGAGTAGACAGTTGCTCAACAATACTCTCGTCGATGTTTTATTGTTTGTACTCCATATTACATTCAACTCAACTTAATATTACATTATATTTCAGATTTATTTCCGTAAATTGGTTTTAACAAACACTAACAAACACTTTTACACGTCAAATAAGATTCGGTCGGTGTTTCCCACCTGACTACTCTGGGAAGATTCACCGAAACAAACTCGCACACGGTTACAATCTCTTTTAAAGTCCAGACATAGTCTTGGTCAGATTAGATCATAATGAGAATCTTACACTTAAAATTATTTTAATTACAAAATGAATCAAAAGTAAAAACCGGTCAAGAGCGAGTCGGACTCCCGCATCGAGGGTTCCGTACCATCATGTTTTTAATTTTTCAACAGCGAGGCCTATATTTGTCAGAGAATTTTAACACTGTGCACTGCGGTGTAGAATATTGCAGTTTTATGTCATCTCTTGACCGATAGCAGAACTAATGTAACTTTTGTTGATGATTTCTGAAAAAGTGTGCTAGTTAGAGACTTCGTTTTATTTTTCTTGTGATGTTTACATAAACTTCTATCACATAGAATAATTTCAGATTTTTCTCTTTGCAAACTTTGGAGATAAGGGGGGAACGGTATTTTTTTACATTTTTCATCAAAATTCGAAAACATTGCGGCCTATAAAAAAAGAAAAAATGTTTGAGAATATACAAACTGCGCTCTTTCATATGATACCCCATATGTAGTAGCCCCACTTCGACCCCCTTTTCAGACCCCACTTTCAGTCCCTGTTGCAAAAAAAAATTACACTTATTTTTATTTCTTTCTTATTTGCAAAATAGTTGGGTAAGCGTCATTTAAAAATATTCCAAATTTCAAGTTGATAGCATTAGTAGTTCTTGAGATATCCAGCTGTGACAGACAGACAGACTGAGTCTCACTCACCATAAGGGTTCCGTTTTACCATTTTGGTACGGAACCCTAAAAATGAATTCATCAGTGAACCAACCCAGCGATGTTGGATTTCGGCACTCGGCATCCTTAATTGCCTCTCCGAATAATCTAAAAATTAAATGACGTGTGTGTAAATAAACGTACATTTCTATGTAATTTTGTGGGTGTCGAGTGAATGTGGAATGAAACAAAAATTAACATTCACTCGAGGGAAGCGCCTGATATCAGCATAAATAAATAAGAGAAACACCTTGTATGTGGGTGTAAAGGCACACAATCTAAGCTAAGCTTGTAATGTCATTATCAAAATGTAAACCCTCTTTTATGTTCACGTTATTAATGAAATGTAAATAAAACTCCTTGAGTCTGCGAGTTAGTAGTCTTGTGTTCAATAGACTCATTCGGCGAGGCTTCAGGCGGATTCTGTTTGTAGCCGGCTTGAAAGTACGCGGGGGTAATTAACTATGATGGTACCAAAATTGTAGGATTATGTCTAGGATTAAAGGCATGTATTCTACATTTTGCTTTGGAAACAGTACTGTCAGATTTATTATTTTTAAAATAATCAGTAGTTATTCTAATACAAGGGGCTCGTGGTTAAATAATGACAGCCGTACGGGTCGATCGAAGGTTAAGCTACGCTTGCGGTCGATTCGTGGATGGGTCCATCCATTACATCGCGATCCCCCTGTGCCTCGGAAAGCATGTTAAGCCGTTGGTCCCAGCTCTCATTCGTAGATCTTTGACAGTCGTTACGGGTAGTCAGAAACCCATACCATCTTATTACAAAATGAAATGTACCTTTAGTTCTACCCTAAACCTTTGAGCCAGTATTTGTAATTCGAACCTTATTTTGATTTAGGCAACTGATTCTCATACAATTTGTATCAGTACGAGACAAGAGAAAAAGTGGCATTTAAATCTATTACTTTCTCCAGCAGCCACATTATCAAGATGCAACACTCGTCAAACAAATTTTCATAGTGTAATAACAATGTTTTACAAAGAAACTATTTTCAGCTGAGTATATGTAAGGTATTTTCCGTAACAAGCAAAATTTATACTGCAGCAGGTACTTGTCTGAAACAAACAACTTACATAACCGCATAAACGCTACAAAATTATGAATACACTACACGTACTACACAGAAGAGCCGCAAAATAACACACGTCCTAAAACCGCACAAAAGCTGTACGATAACAAATATTAAAACAAACTCTACGAGAGCTCTACATATAGCCGCTCTACATAGAGTTGCTCTACATAGAGCTCGTTAACAAACATTGTTAGTGCTAGTTCCTGCGGTCGTTGTACAGTCGACAAAAGAGTTTGGTTTACAGGCATAAATATTCATCCATTAAATATACCTTTTATTGTCCCACTGCAGGGTAGAGAGGTCTCTTACACAGAAAAGGCACGAACATTGATCCCCACGCTTGCTCAAGGCGAATTGGCGATTTCAGGTTTATATTTCTTTTTTAATCCAGATTATGATGGTTTAATGCCATCATGATTCTAGTGTAAGAGAGAGACAGAGCTATACATGACCGATAAAACAATACCTTTTTCGCACTGGAATCATGATGGCGTTAATACTTCGCATACGGCCCCAGCTTGCTTTACAATTCACCTCAATCTCTTCAGTGTTGTTCAAGATAAACTTTAACACTTTTATGATTTTGTTTTTGATTCTTTCCACTTCGGTTTTTCGGAATTTTCAAAAATCTTTCCTTGTAAATGCTGATTTTTTGTAGTATAAGGAACTCTCGTGCAAAACGCTTTGAAGCTCCGTGGCACACTTACATCGTGTTCCACATCTATGCAACAAGATGTACGCAAGTTCAAAAAATATGGATGTCACGTGATCAACTTTGAACGTTAATATCACGGAAACGTGACACTTTACGGAGTGTGGTCTTATTATGTTTGTATTGATGTCAACTATCAATATTATAAAGGTGTCATGTGTGGCCGCCATTTTGAAAAAGAAACAAATGGCGAACACTTTAGGTATGCCAGGAACGTATAAAAATCTTCAATCCCCTTTAGTGGTTCTAGATCCAGTGGTTTTGGCTGTGCGTTGTCATCACCTCATCATCTACCTAGCCTTTTCTTTTTTTTTCCTATGCTGGGGTCGGCTTCCAGTCTAACCAGGTGCAGCTGAATATCATTAAGTATTTGCTGAATACCAGTGTCTCTATCTATTTGACTGTACTTTGTAGAGTTTCGGGTAGAGTCGAGGTTATACTTTTACTCTTTGTGTTTTGTTTCGGCTCTTTTTTATATGGAAATTCATAATTACTATAATGAAGCCGAGTGGAGATGTATTGGTTTTTAGTTAACATTTGATTTGAGAAAATGTTTGGTTTTCCTGGTTTGGAGAAAATTTTATTTCTTATTTATGTAGAGTAATTTGAAAGTAAACATTTCTTTATTGAATATTTAAAAAATGAAACTAAATCATCTAACATCTCTTCTTGGTCGCAATGCCTTTCAGGGACACGACCTTCAGATTACTGAAAGCCTTCGTGGATTTATGCACGAAGTTCTTCCACTTCGTTCGGTTCTCAGCTTCTCTCAGGGCAGTTGTAACAGAGAGTCCAGTAAGGGCGGTTACATGGTTCCGGCATGCAATGTAACCAAAGTAACCGAGTATCCTTTGGTAACCGATCGTGGATAGTTTATTTCTTACGCGTTGTTCATCTAACATAGCTGTTAGAAATACTTGAAGCCGAATGGATGTCAAATCAACATTATCAACCCTAATGTATATGCCGAGCGCTAGTCCATATATCAGAAAGAAAACTTGTTCCCTCCCTTCCCATGGGCCATGAGAGGCTTCTACGCAATTATTTTAGATGGATGGCCAGCTGTAGGACGGCATAACTTTTCGTGTTAATGCCCAGAGGACTGCAGAGGTCAGGTAGCACGCTATCCTGCTTCCCCCTGGTCCTCTTTGCCGTTGAAAGCCGGTGGGTGCCGAGCCTGTAATTTCTAACGTGAACGTTATACAAGGTGGGGCAGAAGTAATGTCATAATGTGAATTGACTGCCATTTGGTTGGAAATTAAAAAATTGGGCTCTGTTTTCACGGAAAGGTTATTTAAAGGTGTAAATTTTATAGCATGAAGTCGCAAAAATGATATCGGTCACACGACTTCCTGAGTTAATGCAAAGGACATCATTCATTTTGTACCCAAAAATTAAAGTGGCGGCCAGAAAAGGAAGTAAGTACTGCTATCTTATGGACCTTTGTGCATTATTCACTATTACAACGAAAATTAATATGATTTTTGGCATTTCAAATAGCAGCCGGGGGATTAAATTTTAGACTTTCGCTGTAATAGTAAAAATGCTCAAGATGTTATTTCCCATAAGAAAACACAACTTTTTTTTTCTGGCGCTGCACTTTAATATCCCTGTGGGTATAAAATGTTCGACACTTGAACGATGTCCTTTGTGATCTTTTTTACGGCATTTTGAATCGCATAACATCCTCCAAATTGGTGATTTCTTCTTCAATGTTGGCTTTCAAGACTTGTATTAAGTAGGTACGACATTACTTTTTCCCCATTGTGTAATTTTGATGTTTATAAGTCGCTAAGTTTTGACTACATTTAGCATAACATTACGCTTGGATTCTCTGAAGAAGTAGCCAGAGGTATATAGTTAGTTATAAACGAGCCTACTGGCATTCATCGGGCACTTATCCACCTTCGAGGTTACCTTAAAAATGTCGCAGGTTTTGTTTTACCTACTATTCATCATCATCACCATCTGCCTGCCTTTTTCCAACTATGGTGGGGTTGGCTTCTAGTCTTACCAGATGCAGCTGAATACCAATACCTACTATTAAGCCCATAATAAGAAAAAATATATTAATAAGAAGCCTATTATTTTCTTTTGTGTGGGTTGTCACAACCTTAGGTAATAAGATGACACTAATAGACAGTATATCAAGCATAGAAATATACTAGCCACCCGCCCCGGCTTTAACGACTTGACAAAGACATCGAGATTTCTTTATCAAAATATGTAAGTTTGATATTAACTTGTTATACACAAAAACTTTCCGGAATAAATTCTCTAAAGTTCGTTTTTTAAACCCAGATACCAATTTGACAGGTGTAATGTCAAACTTCTATACTAAAAAAAACCCAAACACTAAAGACTTAAATATCAGATTAGTAGTTCGTCTTTAAAAAAAAAAAGAAAAAGAAAAGAAAAAAGAGTATCTGAGACTAGAAAACGAACTATAGACGATGGTGAAAACCGTATCAAAATCCATTGTATAGTTTAGAAAAACCAAGCGGTCACACCGAAAGACACGAAAAGCCAATTTATTGTACACTATGGTCATAGTATAAAGAGGGGAAGTAGGTTATCTCCGGCCCAATCCGCGATATAATTGCCTACTGTCTCAGGGTTGTTACTTTTAGCTAAATTTTAATTCAGTGCCTATAAATTGGCAAAGGTCGGGAAGTTGTATTTTTTACTTGTATTGTCTGGGTACAGGGTTTGTGAGGTCGGATTTACCTAAACGATGATGAAAGAAAGAGCGACGGGCCAGCAGTCGGGCGGTGCGAGGCGGTGATGAGCACGAGAAAACGATCAATGGCAAATCAATTGACAGATCAAAAGTATCTAATGCATTCTAGTGGGAAAGTAGGTCTACCTACTTCCTTTGTCTGATATAAAACTAATACTTACAACAAAAACTAAATAAGTAGGTATCTCATCATCAAGTAAAAATTATATGCTAGAACTTGCAAGCTGCAACTTGCTTACCTTTCCTGTTCAATAGGTAATCTGAACAGAGACAATTCTGGAATGACTTATTAAGACACCCAAACACACAGCAATACGTTCTCCTGCGATTATCACACATTTTTCATTAATTTACCGGTGCCGAAAAGCCGTGACGCGCGAAGCTCATGCGGTGTTAGCCCCGACTGGCGCACTGAGAAACGGGTCGAGATTTTGTTAAGTGTGCGTGCGGCGACGCATAGATACTATGACGCACACATACAAGCCGCGCGCGGTGCGTTTGTATGAAGACAACTTACTTCCCCTCTTTATACTATGCTATGGTACAGACGTACGTACGGCTGTACGAGTGTACGCCTCCGACATGTTTCTCAAACATCAGCAGCTCAAACAAATCACATTCAGATAATCTCCACTCAAATCCTTTGAGCACAACCTCGGTACCGCAGCTGCGGCAACATCATACACTAAGGTGCGTCGTGCAGGCGCACCTGCGATCGATCGCACCTGCGTTACCATGGCAACGCCCCTGTGCGCTTCGGGACACAGTGCCAGCGGGAAGCGGAAGCGTACGTACCAAAGTCAAAAAGCCAAAGTCAAAGCATTTATTTCAAATAGGCATATTAAAGGCACTTTTGAACGTCAAAAATTACAACAAATAGAATTGATTCTAGTCGCCCATTCCAAAAGGTAGTTTTCGTATGGAGAAGAATGGGCAAGAAACTCCACCGTTACTCTTTTAAAATGTTTTACAATATTTTGCCGCGGAGCGTGCAACATTGCACGCTCCGCGGCAGGTGCTCCGACTCGTGACGGTTTTTAGCGCGAACACAAAGGGGAGCGCAGTGTGTCAAAGGGGAGCGCATGTAGAAGTGCACGCGACGTATCCATTGGAGCAGTTGCAGAAGCACGGAGCGCTGCTGGAGCGCGAACATAGTGGTAACCCAACTTAAACGAGAACCGATTTTAATAATTCTTTTTTTGTTTTTGTTTGAAAAAAGATACGTTCAGGATAATAAAATATGTAAACGAAGTTAAAAAAATGCTTGCATGGCTGCAAAAATGATTATACTACAAACAGTCCAGAAATTATTTAGTACAACGTTTTGTCTTTTTTGTACAGACGGCAGCACATCGATGTAAACTCTATACATATCTATAACTACGACGCGCCGTATAGTGTTAGAAAGAAAGTACTCTTGGTTTGATTGGTGGAGTTTTCAACGTTTCTAATATTGCCCAATGGTTGCACATACTAATAATTGGCAGCCAATTATCATGTCTCACTAGGAATAAGCCACACCCACGCTAATGTCACTCATGACATTGACAATTTGACATCGTTCGTTTGACGTTTATCTTTATTCATTACGTCAGGGGTGGAGTCGTGTTTGTGTCGGTTCAGTCGGTTGTGTTTTAATTTTATTATTTTACAAGTTTGTCTTATTATCGAATGCATATGCTTATCGACGCAAATTGAAAGGCATCATAGCCCTTCGATTGAGTGGATGACGAGATTGATATTTGTCGGCAGACGGGCATATCGGTGAGTAATATTTTTTGTAATTATCATTTTATAAAGGTTAGTAAGTATTGAAAAATAGTGTCAATGGTGTTTTTCTATAGAATTTGGGTAGGTAGATAAGTAGGTATCTTCTTTGTGTTCTTTCCTAATGAGTGCCCGCTGTTCCAAGCGTCATCAAAATGTAGGTTAAGTAACAGAAAGTTTATATTCAGATTTATAACTACGTAAACAAAATTCGATGATCTATTGTTTTTGATTGCATTGTCATGGGACATTCTAAACAAAAGTTATTCCAGTAGGTAGTGATGGGATTTTAAAGTAAATACTCAATACTTTTATTGCATTCCACATGTAGGCATTCTTAGGTGGTAAACTTATAGTTAGATCATATGGACCCTGTCGGGCACAGCAAAATAAGTGAGTTAGGAGAGAGGCAGCATTTGTTAATTTTATAACATTACATAACAAACTACTATATTATAGGTAATAATGATGTAGGTATTTTTAGAGATAAACTAATAGCTTCTATATAAAATATAAACAATAAATATTAAGAGATGTAATAATCCATACTAATATTATAAATGCGAAAGTGTGTCTGTCTGTTGGCGCTGCTAGTAATAAATAAATAAAATTTAAAGTATCAAGTTCTTCTTAAGTTCTGACTTAAGTCTATCACTTAGATATTTGTTTACCGAGTAGTAGCTTTTATTCAGCAAGAATTGTCTAAGTTTTTTTTAAAAATGTGTTAATTTTCTCTTCTTTTTTTATTAGTGCGGGTAGTTCATTATATAATTTAATGGACATTACATAGGGACTTGTAGAGTGCATTTTTAGTTGAGAACTTGTCTGAATAGATAGCGTGTCTGAATGTCTTCACGTTTTGAATATAACTCTTGATGTTTCCGGTCAAATTTGCATGTTTCTAAAATATACAGGGAAGGGTTCAAATATTATGTTTTTGAAAGAAAGGTTTGCCACTATCTGTTTGCTCAATGTTAACCAGGATTCTATCATCTAAGCATAATAGGTGGTGAGAGCTGTTTGTAAATTGGTGGTCTTTTTTATGTCACGAAGGGCTTAAGAGAATTTAGAAATTTTTGAGTGAGTTTTCTGTATGTGTGATTTCCAGTTTATATGTGTGTCTGTGTGTGTGTGTTTATTGTATTGTATGTGTTTTATATGGGCCTTGACACCTGAAATAAATGGATAACTAGTCCTAGTAGAGTAAATTCGTTAATGGTTTCTAATTTAGAGTCATTGAAAGTAAAATCTAAAGTTATAGGTGTTTTTGGTAAGGGTGGAAAGTTATTAATTTGGTTTTGGAGTAGTTTATCTCGAGGTTATGATTGTTCATACAGTTGCATGTTTTAGTAAGTATGGAATTGAGAGTTTCTCCTATATTTTCATTGTTTTGGGAAGAGACCAATATGGATATATCGTCCGCAAATAAGACACGTGGCCCTTCTATGGTCTTAGGTAGGTCATTAATATAAAGTAAAAATAAGAGGCATCCTATGACACTTCCTTGAGGAATTGAGCCATTAATTGCTTTACTATATGATCGGATTTTTTCGATTTCATTATTTTTATGGTTAAAATATTCTATTTCAACTAATTGTTCCCTACCTACCCTAAATACCTACGCAATTAAGCACTGTAACGAACACCGGGCGTGCGAATAGTGAATGATTATATAGTATAAAAGTGATAGTATAGGAATATAATACGATAGTTATATAGGACCCTATCCGCGCTCCAGGGCACAAGTTGATACCGACTATTAACCATCGACTTATTATAAACTACTAGCGTAACTACATATTACCTACTGTTTTACTGTACTCAGTAAAACAGTAGGTAATATGTAGTTACGCTAAAATATTTAAATCGAATTAGAAATTCAAATCTTACTAGATTTGAATTTCTAATTCGATTTAAATATTTTGTATTATTCTAATTAGCTTTCCAACTTGTTTTTATTATTAGTATGTATCTGAATGGAGCTGAAACTAGCGGCGATAGGTATCAGTCGAACGCGGAAAACCCAGGGCCGAAACAATCGAGGGGCCCCAGTAAACATTTGTTGTTAAAATACCCTAAAAAATTGATTACGTCTGCATTACATCTTATTTTCGCATTATACTAATATTCAATGAACAATATCGATTGATAAGACGCAATTACAGATTTCGTCTCAATCGTTGTAATCGCTTTAACACTTAGAGGGATTTTATTCAATAAAAAAAATAGAAGGCATGTTCGAAGTTCATTGATTCTCCTCCTGAATCATTGCTATACATTTATTTATCGAAAAAAGGTTAGATCTCATAGAATCAACCTGTACAGAAATTGTTTAAGTATAATTATCACTTGCTGATGACATTCAGGAATACTTTATTCAATAAAAAAAATAGAAGGCATGTTCGAAGTTCATTGATTCTCCTCCTGAATCATTGCTATACATTTATTTATCGAAAAAAGGTTAGATCTCATAGAATCAACCTGTACAGAAATTGTTTAAGTGTATCGCCGCTAGTTTCAGCTCCATTGTATCTGACAGGAATTTTTGAGAATTTTAATGCGAAGAAAAATTATAGGTAGAATAATTACGTAACTTGAAAACGTGGCTTTTCGTTTATAGGAAAGTATGCGTGACATTAGTGTCAAATGAGAGGATTATGTTTAAAACTGATATTCCCGTTTGAATTATGTAAATCGGTCCACGGGTTTTAGAAATAGAAAGAATTTTGTATATTGAAAACATGCCAAAGTTTGATTTCAGTAAGTGAATGTTTTAGAAAGTTTTTATTGTATAGAGATAGGATAGGAAAGAAGATTACATAGGCTACACAATACAAAGAAATTGTAACGAACAGGCATAAAGAAATAAAAAAGGGCTTTAAAGTGTCAGTGTGTGTGTGTGTGTGTGTGTGTGAAAATTACATGTAAAAATGGCTTAAAATCAAGGTTCTCTCTGCCTATAGTGATTGAGTAATAATAATGGGCAAATAAACTACAGCTATTTGTTTCGTTCCAGAAAAAAACAGTTTACTTCTGGCTTCGGCGGTGGGAAGAAAGCGGAAGCATAGCTCATCACCGCCGATCCACTCTGCCGATCCTTTTTTAAGCACACGAGTAACCTCAACTTCGTACAGCGTGAGTCCATGTGTAGATTGTAATAATCACACTTACCTATCACCTTAACTTATTCATCACTAACATAAAACCTAGTTTCCTTTAAAAGTGAATAACAAAATTGATTAAAATAATACCTACCTACTAGCTAAGTGTGCGTCCTGAGTAAAGGCTCCTACAAACAGGCGCGACACGCGATATAATCGCGCGCGACACAAAGGCACCGCTCGTTGCGGTTCAGTTCTTTACAACCTACCTCAACAAAGGTGGAAGTTGTCAATTCGGCAGATTGTTTATTTGTGTATGTTTATATTTTGTAGAATATTTTTTTAACCGTCTCATACTAATTTAAAGTTTATTCAAACTTGTTTCAAATTAATATTATTTGAAGTTAAACAAATATCAACTTTATGTTAATGGCAATTAAGTTGATTTCAGTGACTAGCACTATTGAAAAAGTTACAGTTTTAGCGTAAACTAAACTTTATTATGTAGGATTTAAAGTTATTTTTCCCTAAAGTCATTTTTTGTTTACGATTTTTGGCAAATAAATCGCGAATGTAGATAAGTTAAGCTCTTAACAAAGAATCCTATGTATGTATTGAAATTGACAAAAAATTCTTTGTTTTAGATATCAACGGACACAGTCAGAAGGCGCCTGAAAGACGATGTCCCCAGGTTTCAAACTATCTCCATATTTTTCATCACAATTGCCCAGCGGTTTAGCCGCGAAGGCATAACACACAAAGTTCTTTTGCATTTATAATTAGTGTGGATCTTCTAATATAGTGATAAAGATAATTGATAATAATATTATAAATTGAAATTTTATATTTCTTTTCACACCATTGTTTTTGTTATATTCTTGAGAATTTTTCTTTACTATTGTTGGTGATAATTTGAGTTAGGGCCGTCATTCACTGGCGGCATGGCACGACAAGTGATTTTAGTAAGCGCAAATGATTTGAGATCTTATTTTATCATGGTTAGCGTTCACAATTCGGCATGCCAGAACGTGCCGAAGGATACCAAAGCAGGCATTTCAATGCAATGTGAGTGTTAATAATGTTAAATTAGATTCGAAAGCATCTGTAAGTATGTATTACAAAAATCCCTTGTCGTGCCGTGCCACCAGTGGGTGCTGAACCTTATACATATAGCCCAGTCAAATTATACTAATCTGGTTAAAAGCTTAATTATTTTTGTTAGGCAATCAAATGCTACCGCATTTGATTTTGCTTGGCAGCCATTGTTGGATGTAACTGTATAATGAATCTGTTACAAATAAAAGAAAAGCTTGTAACAAATAAATATTATCTAAGTACTTGTTTTTAATATATCTATTAATAATAATAATAACGCCTTCCAAAGGTCTCCGAGATGTGTCAAAGACATTTTAAAAATAATAGAAATAAATTCTTTATTGACGTAATAGGTTATCGAAACTTTTATGTATGAAGCATGTATACCTATTATAAATTACCTAATGTATTAAAAATATTAAATTGTAGGTTATTCAGAATTAAACTATATAAATGGTTGAATGAATATAATTTCTATAATATTAAGGAGTTTTTTTGAACATAAATTATGTTTATAAATTCAAATGTGTTTATTTGTGAAGTTTGCATGCTTTAATTTTTAAGCAAAACATATAATCTCATATGCTTTAATAAAACCTGTGTATACCATGTTTTACGCAAAGAAATTATCTTTTTGGTTTTATAACGTTTGTTGTAAGCCCATTCATTTATTACGTAAGACGATTTAGGGGGGAGTGGCGTCGACCATGTCTTATTTTTTCTTCCAAGGGGTTGGGAGGGAGTCTTGATAGTTCTTACGTAAGATCACAAAAATGTGCAAAGGTAAAATACAATAAGTACTTTTGTCTATGCATAGCATGCCTACGATTGGAGGCGCGCGATGGCGTCACGAGGGTCGCGGATCTGAAGACGAAGAGAGGGACAATTCGGCGCGGCTTTAACAACATTAATTGTCCACTCCCTCTTTGAAGTCCACATCAACCCTGGGAGCATGTCTATGCATGGCATGCCTACGATTGGAGGCGCGCGGTGGCTGAGGGGGCGCGCGGGCTGCGGCATCAGCATCGGGCGACGGCGGCGGCTGAGGGGTTCAGGGAGCTCGCCGCTTGTGAACTAGTTGTCACTTTTTGCGTAAACAATACTCATTAATGATTTTAATATTGTAGATAGTTAAAAATTGTTACTTTGAAAATAAACATTACAATAAACCAAACGTGTCCTATTCATTTTTTCCTTTAGATTCTCACGTATTAAATATTATAAGTACAGGGGGGTGGGGGTCAGCCGATTCTTATTTTTTCTTATACAATGGGGGTGGGAGTCAAAAACTAGCAAAAATAGTCTTACGTAATAAATGAGTGGCCGCTATATGTATTTTAATTTCAAGTAGGTATTTGTTTTTTATGTTTCCAATTAAGTATATTAATGTTTAAGAATAAAAAGATTATTGATTGTTATTGTGTATTTTATTATGATATTTTTCCCGCTGTTTCACACGCGTTCCTGTAGGAACCTATCCTATATCCTTTTCTGATTGGTAGGTGTGCAAAATTCCATGATGATCGGTTGTGTAGTTAATATGGCACCAAAAGCAGGGGGTAGCTCCGCCGTATCTGGGATAATAATAGATTAGAATTTGATTTGAAAATTCATAACTAGCGCAATAATGTTGAACTTCATGTAAAAGCAAACTTCGGTAGGTATAGGTAATTTACAAAGTTCAACCTTATCGTTTTAGTAATAAGATCGTGTTGCGACGGTGGACTGACAAAAGGCTGTTTGTAGGTATAATTAATTGCCTAAACTTCACACACGTGACACGTTCGTGATGGGGTAAGTAGGTAAGTATCCATATTTTTTTCAAAATTTCAAGCAGATTGTATTATGGGTTTTTACTTTTTAGCATTTAATTTCGTGTAAATAAAATAAAATAAAAATCGTTTATTTCGGAACAATAACGGATACCTACAATACTGCCGTGCTAAGCACAAAAGCGGTATCTCAAAAAACTTTGTAAAGTTGATTTTTGTGGCATCGGATAGCTTAAAGAAATATGCATCTAATGAGCTCAGCCAAATAACGGTATCTTAATGTAAAACTCCTTAGAAAAGTGTTCCCTATCTCAGCTTTACCTCAAATCACTGAGAGAATAAAAAACAAAACTTCAATTTTCTCGAAACTAGCTTTTCCTGAGATACCGCTTTTGCGTTTAGCACGGCAGAATAGGTATTATAAAAATAGTTAATAGATGATAACTACAGAAGTTTATAACAGTGGCGCAACTATCAATAATAGAATAGAAGAGCAAGGAACGCGTTAAAACAGGTGACCTCCAGCCCGTCAGTAAGTAGGTAACAAAAGTCGGAAAAGGTCTATTTAAAAAAAAAGAAATGTTTTTCTGACATCAGATTATACCTACCTGTCTGTCTACTTAACAATATTCATCGAGAGCGTGAAGTTTCGCTAATTAATTGTGTAATGTGCACCGTACTTACCTACCTGTTTAAATGTTATACTTAGGTAAGTAATTTTCCAATAATACCTAACCATGTAAAAATGAAGGATTAAGTAAAAGATCATTGAAATAAAAAACATCGATTATAAGCTTTCATAGATATTTTAGGCATTGCGCGGGCCGCCGCTTTTATTACTATGAAATTATTTCGATTCGATTCAAGTGTTCAACCTGCTACGCTACTTTTTATCGCACAGTATTTTATTCTACACAACGAATGACCTTACGCACACACTCTCACGTACGCGCTGCAGCACGAAACATTACAAGTAAGAACAGACAAAAAGCTATATATCTCTTTCGCACGATTCTCGCTGTTGTTGCTCATAACGCGTTCAAGGTCAATGTGTAGTAACCTGATGTGCTGCCGTCTGTACAAAAACTGTTATTTCCATCAAGTTCAAAATAATTTTCCTAGAAAGTTCTTATAAAGTTCTACTTTTCAGAATTTTTTCATATTTTTTAAACTTATGGTTCAAAAGTTAGAGGGGGGGGGGGGGGGGACACATTGTTTTTTACTTTTGGAGCGATTATTTCCGAAATTATTGACATTATCAAAAAATGATTTGAGTAAACCCCTATTCATTTTTAAATACCTTTCCAACAATATATCACAAGTTAGGGTTGAAATTAAAAAAAAATCACTTCCCACTTTACATATAGGGGGGCTACCCTAATAAAACATTTTTTTCCAATTTTTATTTTACCACTTTGTCGGCGTGATTGATATACATATTGGTACCAAATTTCAGCTTTCTAGTGCTAACGGTCACAGAGATTAAGCGAGGACGGACAGACGGACAGACAGACATGGCGAAACTATAAGGGTTCCTAGTTGACTACGGAACCCTAAAAATGAAACAATGACATATAAATTAATCATCTGATAGATGCATGGTGCTCACATATTTACAAACATGGTAAAAGTAAACGATTTTCATTTAAATAAAATAAAATAAAAAATACAAGTAATAAGTCAGGGTGTGAGTTAAGTAGTTACAGAATTTCAGACGCCATCAGGAGAAACGTCAAAGAAACACTGTGATCCCTTGTCTCAGTGACGCCATCTCGCGTACGTACTCGGTGAGAGGGAGTCGGCCGTAATCCTCTACGCGGGTACTTCGAAGTTTTGGTTCTAGGACATGCCGGTTTCCTCACGATGTTTTCCTTCACCGTTTTAGAGCAGTGATGATGAAATATTTTACGCAAAGCAAAGCGCCTACACCTAGCGTAATTATAGCAACATTACATAACAGCCAAGTTTACGTTACACTTTTACCGTGATAACCTACCGCCAGATAGTTTGACACATCTAAGATAATTATTTATTTTGTCTAAATACTGGGCCCGACGAGCTTGTGAAGGCCGCAGGAACTTGTTGGATGCGAGAAGCTCTAAACCGGTCGAAGTGGAGCTAATTGGGGGAGGCCTATGTCCAGCAGTGGACGTCTTCCGGCTGACTGGGTAAATTACAAAATACTAACGAAAATAAACCATACTTCAGTCCAGTCGTTTTATCACTACGTCATTTGCAATACCTTGATGGACTTAATCAACATTTTTTTCGAAAATAATTTTCATTTAGCACACAATGCGACCTGTGTGTGGGTGGGGTCAGGGGTGAATGCCGGTGTATGACACGACACATAGAACTAAACTGAGCAAAGTTTGCACAGTAGGTAATTGCTAGTAGATTTTGATATTCTTCGCTTTATCCCGTCTATCGTACGTATTTTTAAATGTCTTTGGGTAAAACTGACACTAAAAGAGAAATAGGACTGGTTTTGAATCAAATAAAGTCATTCACATACGCGCGCAACCCAAACACACCATATTATGACCCTACCCAATGCGTGGTGGGGTTTGAACTCAGTTTAAATTACTGGATATAAGTCCACAAATGATGTTATTACAGATATTTATTTCACTTTCATTATTTTACATCAAAAAATAATTACATTTCTGCTCATCTCAATCAAATCAATGAATCCCTTCATTGATCTGATTGAGATTGTACATTTCTGCTCATCTCAATCAAATCAATGAATCCCTTCATTGATTTGATTGAGATGAGCAGAAATGTAATTATTTTTTAGAGAATTATTTTTAACTGTGCGACCGAAAAATTTCATATTCATGTTTTTGATTACTAACAATCATGCAATGAAAAATGTGCAACTCGAAATAATCTTTATGCATCGATATTTTATCAAATGAATCAATTACCTAAATAAACACCCAATAGGCAGAAACCAGAACGCCATTATAATATGTATTACATAACATTTCATTTTTTTACATTGTGTAAATTGTAGCCGTGCAAAAATATAAAAATCTACACAAAAAATGTTACCAGTTTAAAAACCTTAATATGTTATTACAAATCAATATAATTCATTATAATAAACCAGTATTATCTATTTTTTTAAAATATTATTTGACGTGTTTCCGTGTGTCAATCTTTTTTATTTTTAAATTATCTATTGTTTCCATTAATAGTAATAAAATAACATACACGAATAATAATGAAACTTAAATAACATAATGTAATAACAAGATTGTTATTTGTGACAATAACAATCTACCCAAAAATCACTACCTACCTATTAGATTAGAACCCATACGGTCTGATGTTTCGCCAGTAACGAAACCATAGCGCGATTCAGGAATCGGCTCTCAACTAACAACGCCATCTAGGGAAGCAAAGCCAAAACTTTTTACATGTACAGAAATTACTGAGTTTTGCTCTGTTTTGTTCGGGTTTACGTTATGTACTACTTAGGGCTGATTTTTTAATCGACAGATATTTTTTATTCGTGGAATAAAATTGACATCTGACTGATTTTATATGGAAGAACTGTCAAAAATTCAAAATTATTCCACGGATAAAATTATCTGGCGTTGGAAAAATCAGTCGTTAGAATATAAAACCAACTATGACTTTGCTATAAATGGATGCGGTAAGATTAGAAATGGTCAACCAAGGATTAATTAGATGCAATTTTATGAATACAATTATAACACAAAATGTAGGTGTTGGTACTAAGATATGGAGATAGTACACCTCTACTCAAAGAGAAATAGTCATTGCCTCTACTTAACCCTTCGGGCAATGCATCCGTTGTGCTGTTATGTTGGGTATACAAAAAAAAAATACGACGTTAACCTGATACAGTGCTTCCCTCTATTTCTAAATGGTTTTTATCTTATGGACCAAGGTCGGAATTAAGGTAATTTTATGATTTATTTTTTATTTTTCAAAATTAAATCTGGGTTCCGTCAAAGATCAACAAATGACAGACGGGACCAACGCGGCTTAACGTGTTTTTTGAGGGACTGCGTGTCTCGATGTGTAATGGGCAGGCATCCATCCATGGAACGACCTCAGCAAGCGAAGCTTAACCTTCGATGGAACCGTGCAGCTGTTTTTATTTAACTACAAACCTCTCTTCACACGCGGTAGCAACACATGAGATACATAACTTCCCCTTCCCCCGCCCCCGCTGCCGCACATTTTTTATTATATTAAGGGCCTTACTCTCGTTTAGTACCGTAACACGGTCACTTTATGAAGCTTATAACTTATTAACGGTTTGGTTAGAAGGTCTGTAAAAAATATATGTTTGCTATAGATTCATGTACAGCATTTTTGAAACAGGGTTTTTTCATAAAGCTAATACTTTTGCCTTAAAAAAATATTTACCAAAACGCTATTTTGGCTAATATTTCCTTATAACTTCTAAACGGCTTTGATGTTTGGAAATATTTTTACACTGAAAAATTGATGGTTAGAAGTACTACATATTTGAAATAGCGTTTTTAAATCAATCAACAGTTGCAAAGACAATGCCCCATTTTGAGATAGAGCTTCAGAGGTGCTCTGCGCGGGCGCGGGCGACAGTCGTGCGTTAGCACTGAGACGGGGTGGCTGTGTCGCTCGCTGCTCCGCCCGGCTATCGATCGACTACGCGCGTTTGGCTGTGTTAGTGCAAATATTTATGAACGAATTGTATCAGTATGCGTTTATAGACTAGCTCGCTGCAGAGGGCCCATTTCTATTGTCCGCGTGGACGCTTTATTAGTGGTGCCATTTTTAAATACTGTTTTTGTTTATATTGTTTATTTTGTAAATATAAGATAATTTGTAAATAAATAAAAATGCCAAAGCAAAGCAAGTCAAGAAAAATACTTTTTCTCTACGACGACGCACCGTTTTATAGATATTAGCGAAAAACTCAAATGTGGGAATTTTTATACCCCCCACTCCGGCTCACCTCCTAGACGCGGGGACTTTTAGTACCTATGTTCACTCCCTAAGCACTCTGAACAACTTTGTGAAGAAATCGCTCAGGGCCCAGCTCACGCACTCTACACCTCTTATCTCTATCTCTTAATAGTTATTCGTTGAGTGGACTAATAAGTATCTATCTATCTATACGAATAAATAAAATTGGAGTGTCTGTTTGTAATATTAAAACAACCGCTTCTTACTAAATGCATATGAATGTATACACGGTACAGTCAACCTCTAGACGACCACTTACACCGCAATGACCATTATCGCCTGCGCTATACTGCGGCGTCTATACACACATGCGCATATTTATCCGTGTGAGTGATGCTCCAACGCTAACAAATTAACATGCCGTGTAGTAGTATCGCTACGAGTAGTTAAAGATGTGGTCAATGCTAGACAAGGATGACAATATCAGTAACTTGTTTTTTTTTATCACCGTCTGATTATTTTTTTCATAGTAAGTAATGCAAAATTTCGATATCATAACATAAGTAAACATCAGCTAGATCGGTAACGAGGCTGCACTCGCTAATGTGATCGGGATAGATGTGAGTTCAAATCCGAGTTGGGCCAGTTTTTTTTGATGTTTTATATAATTATTATTATGTGTTAGTAATTTATTTTTGTAAATTACTTTGAACAAATAGATATTACAATAAAGGTAATTTATTATTATAATATGATAACAAATGAAATAAATTTTGATATGGTAACATTGTAATATTTTTTATACATAAGAAATCCTTTACACTTACTTATGTTATTATTATAGTATTGAATGTTAAAAAACACACCTTAATTACTAAATAACGGAAACAAATAAAAGTAAACAACATAAACATAAAGCAAAGTATATATAAAAAAACAATTAAAAATAGAACAAAGTATACCAAAAAACGAAATAAAAATAAAACAAAATGTCTTGATTGACGCAAAGAAGATCCTCCGACTGGGATCGAACCCACGGCGAGAAATCTTAACCAGGCACTATGCCCCGAGACCATCTGGTTCAGGGGTTCCCAACCTATTACGCTATGCGCCTGCCTAAAGTTTACGCTAAAATACTACGCCCCCCCTGTCCCAACTCAACTACAATGGACAAAAAAAAAACGATGAAAACTTTAATGGACTTTATTAATCGTGTACACTGTACAACGTATAATAATGACCATTAGTGAGAACATTGGGCCTGCACTTTA
This sequence comes from Luperina nickerlii, assembly GCA_963855955.1. Classification (NCBI taxonomy): domain Eukaryota; kingdom Metazoa; phylum Arthropoda; class Insecta; order Lepidoptera; family Noctuidae; genus Luperina; species Luperina nickerlii. The sequence goes on along the minus strand of OY979674.1, from coordinate 22,169,872 downwards.
TTAACCAATTTATCAATTCTAGGCTTCATGTTGGTCAGTGCACAGCGTAGATCATTTTCGACATGAAGTCTATTTCTTTGCTTCGTTTTTATACCCACCAGAGCGTCGAAAAACCCCGTCCACAAAGATAGGTAGTCGAAAACGGTAAAAGAATACGCAGTGCTTGCTTGCCGACAACAGTGTAAATGGCCTTATATTTTATCCAAAATTCAGTCAAATCCATGTGGCTGAAATTATCGTGAGCAGACGAATCTTCACGTCCAAAGCTTCTTCTTGCAATATTTCGGGCAATTGCTCGACATTAATCACAAATGGATTTCTTATTAATTTATGAATTGGGTTTTCAGAAAAGTTTTCGGGAAAATATTTACAAAATTCAGCAGCAAGGCTTTTCAAATGACATATTATGTGTAAAGACAAATGTGCAATTTCTTGATTATCATCCAGCATTGAGGATAGTTTAGGAAACGCTGAGTAAGCTTTTTAAGTCGCTCGTCGCGCCCCCCTTGGGATCACCCTACGCCCCCCAAGTGGGGCGCGCCCCACTGGTTGGGAACCCATGATCTGGTTACTTGTATCCCGTGGCGAATATGTTGATCACTATTTCACGACGAATCGAAATAAGGCAGCTTTATCAATTGAGGCCGGAATACTTATGCCTGAATTATAAGGTTTTAGGTTATATATTATGGATATTATGAAAACTCTGATATCATTTAAGAGGTTACAGCTTAATTATTCATTTTCTCAATGAAAAGAGGATTGAAACTTAACCTCAATATTACAATAATATAAATACTAATTTGGTAAGTTACGACCACTATGTCCCCTGACACAAAATTACCCTACCTGTTTAGGATTTTTAATATTTCGTGTGACCTCCGTTAGCCTCGATACAGCTAATGAGACGTCGACGCATAGACGCTACAATATTTGCACAGATATTTTTGCCGCGAATAGTGGAATAATTTATGTGAACTAGTAAAGTAGTTAAAAAATTAGGATAGATTTGAAACAGAGTGAACTTAACACTTTGTCTGAAATCTACCCTCATGTTTTAAAAACGACGCTAAGATTGAAAATAATTGTAAAACAAAAGAATCTTCGTTTAGTTGTGGAATATTTAACATAATTATTGGTTAGCAACTCGGCATTCTAATTTCACATGTAATACTTAAAAAATAGTTTTTCATGTTCGATGTGAGACTCGAACCTGAACGTTCGCCATGCGAGGCACAGTGCTAGCCACTTTGGCCACCGTAACGCTTACGAAACTTTTTGAAATTTGTAACAATAACAATCAACAACAACCATAACAAAAACAACAATCAATAATAACAATCATGTTGCCAATTTGTAGTGTTGTCAAACGTTCTTATAGAAGGTCATAAGTACTAATATTGCTATGCCATAGTTTTGTGAGATTGCTAGTCGACTTCTGACTGTTAAATTGCACATATACCAAAATAATTTTTTTTACAATTTTTGTCTGTCTGTCCGTCTGTCGTCTGTTTGTTCCCGCTAATCTCTGAAACGGCTAGACCGATTAAGACGGGACTTTCACTAGCAGATAGGTGAATAAGGAGTTACTTAGACTAGGTACATTTATTTTAGAAAAAAAAACAAAATAGGTTCCTACGAAAAAAAATTAAAATCAATGAAATGAAATATTGAATAATATCCGATTCAAATAGGGAGGTTGCATTATACTCCGTTTAATTAGGTACTTCCAAATGTAATCAAATCATAATAAAGAAACGGAGTATAGTTATGTTTATAAGTGGATCCTATACGTGAAGATTCCTTAATCTCCATAGAAATTGATTGAATAAATAATATAATAATATACTTAGTGTTTTTGTTTAAGAAAATCGTACACCAAATATTGTATAATAAAAAGGCTAATAATACGAAAAACTAAAAATAAATAATAATTAAACTAAAAATGCAAAAACGATCAAAAAGAACTAAATGGAGAAATATTAGAAGAATTTCATTAAAATTAGCATAGGTATTTCTTTACGCGGCGGAATACAGAATTAATAAGTTATCGTAAACTCTGCGAACTCAACAATAACTTTTTTCTTAAATTCCACGCGGACGAAGTCGCGGGTAACAGCTAGTACAAAATATATCAGTCTTGCATTCGCCATTCCCTTCTGGAATCGTAGGCAAAAATGGCGACCTACGTGCGGCATGTCTGCGCCTCTGCATATTCTTTGATCATCGTTTTAGTGTAGCGCGCCACCGCAAGCATCGGGAGTAGGACGCTTAGCTCCGCCCACATGCACAAGGTCAGTGAGCCATCTTTACACCTTAAAGCACTTCAGATTGCGTGGTGGACAGGGTTGCTGCACGGTCGCTTCTAATGTAGTTAGGTGCCGTTTCAAACGCTTATTTTCCTGTAGGTGTGAGAGCTAAAGTGGATGTTTTAGTGCGAGTTTCTGTAACATATTATGGAAATTTTGGTATGGAGTGAAAATCTGAGAGACATATTCTTATTATGTAATGCAAGCTATTCTACTATAATTATGATCATTTAAGAACTTTAACAGGTTCAATACTTGTAGAAAAAAATTGCTGTAACAAAATCCCCCTTATAGGTACCTACCTATAAGGGGGATTTTGTTACAGCAATTTTTTTAAAACGTCAAGCCAATAAATACTGAAGGAAGGTTTTCCTTCAGTTTTTAAAGGAAGGTTTTTCTTCAGTTTTTAAGATTAAATAAAAAAAATATAAGTAGAGAAAAGAAGCTCCCACATTGACCTAACTTCTTAACCCTTCATAGGGCAAAACCGAAATTTGTAGTTGACTAGTCTAACTTTACGGTCGATTTTATCAATAAAAAATCGACCTTAAAGTTATACTAGTCGGGTGATTACACGCGCTGTATTTATTTATTTAGGTACACCAACAGCTGTGTATAACATAACTTCAGTACAGGTTACAATAGCTCCAGACGTACGTACGTCGCCAATAAATTACAGGTTAACCAGCAATCTTAGAAATAGGCGATAAACTGATATGTGTTGGCAACACAACGACCGGTGGGAGCGAGACAGCACGCTCTACCGGACGACGGTGTCAACATTTTTTGGAGGGATGACGAGTAACTGCCGCGAGCGGCAGGCTCGGGCCGCGGGCGGCATTAACGGCTTGATATTGATTGTGAGAGGTTATCCTGAGATTAATTAAAGTATCGTTTAGAATCAGGAGTCTATATTTTATAATCACCCGCCTTCAGCCTAGTTAGATAACATCAGAAGTGGTATTAGTTTAAATTACACGCGATTTAGATCGTTCGCCATCTTTTTAACCGAAAAGTTGTTTTTGAGACTGTTTAAAATTGTTTCACCACGTGTTGTTGAGTTTGTCCGTAATTAGTTTCTGTGCATTTTAATGTGATTCGCCACGTGTTTCTACTCGATTACATTATATTTCGTACGTGTTTTTTAAGTAAACAACCACGTGTTAATTCTTTTATTTCGCGTATTAGGGAATTAAGGTTGTATTAAAACACATTTTCACAAGTACATTTAGTTTACTACATTTTTAATTTTTGTCTGTGGACTTGGCTGACTGAATACATTTCCTTTGCCTATCAATTGACAATGATCGCTTGTAATTCGTGACTATGGATTCAAAGTTTAAAAAAAAAAAAAAAGAGGTTGAGGACATTGGGGCTGGGGATCATTCGAGCCCGGACCACCAAGAGAACAAGTTTTAGAGTCAAGTGAAAGGAGCTACTGTAAGTCAGTCTGATTTAATAAGTACCTATTCTTTAAATATCATACTATGTTATAACTGTGACCGTTATTTTGTTCGAATGTGTTCCTTCGCGCGTCCAATTAGCAGACACAATAGAATTTTATTGTTATTATTATCCAATGGTGTAACGGCGACGTTTGAGAGGTTAAATCTATGGTTTAACTATTGCTAGTCTTGTAATTTATGTAGAAAGTATATAAACAATGCATTATTTTCTAAAGTATATTGTGGTTTATATGAGATGGTTATGTGAAATCATGATAAACGGTAGTAAAATATGTGTGATTTGAATGTTACACTAAAGGTTTTTATTAACTTTGCTCCTTCTGACCCAGATAATTACAGTCAATATCTAATTGAAGCTTGAATGTCAATATTCTAATACGCGGTTAGTTTGTTGTTCACGTAGTGGTCATTTACGTTGCCTATAGTCATAACCATGTCGAGTCGTGGATGCACGCTGCGTGAGAATACACCTAGGCGTAATTCTCGGGTACTGAGTGCTTCCCTGGTAAACAACAGCAAAAAAACGATTACATTGTTAGGTATAGGTAGCCCAAAATAGTAAACAATGCAATTTTTAAATACGCTCACGATAGGTTACGAATGATCCAGTAGGTCATGTACCAGTCGAAGTAGATTGTGATCACAATGGTAATGAGCTATGAGCAAGTCTAAGTAGTGGGAACCACGCGAGTAGGGGTTCTCTATCGGCCGTAGTAAAAAGTGTATAGTCATAGCGTAATACACATGGATCCATGCGCTGGATGTGTGAGAGCAATGCGATTGCTGGTCGGCTAGAGAGCCGTGGCGTTAGAGTGGTTTACTCGTTTGTGGGTTTCCGGGTGTCTAAGGCTCTTAGTGGAAAAGATTATTGTTGTAATGTGGATAACGATGGTACATGGCTCTGGTTGAATCAAGTACGCTCATGAGGTTAAGGCTTATGCCATGGCACAGGCCAAGGGATCAGAGTATTACTGACGAATTTGAGGAAAGCCAAGTAAAAGAATTAAAAATGAAACCATGACATATAAATTAATTATCTGATAGATACATGGTGCTCACATATTTACAAACATAGTAAAAGTAAACGATTTTCATTTAAATAAAAAAAAAAATAAAAAAAATTACATGTAATAAGTCAGGGTGTGAGTTAAATAGTTACAGAATGTAAATCAATTTAAATAAAATAATAAAAAAAAGAATAAATTTGCAATTAGTTAGAATACCTAGGTAGGCTTATTGGTAACGGTCAGGTACGGCCTAGCCCTAGTAAAACTGAAACTATAGTGAAGTCTCCTAGACAACCCATAGAATCTTGGACGATGCCTGAGGTACCCTTTTAAAGTGGTTCACACTGACGTCCTTGGTCCCCTAACGGAGTATACTACGGACGTATCCTAAGCCTAAAGGAACGCCTAGAGAGAGACCGAGGATCATGTAGATAAAAGCGTTAACTAGTCCTTGATGTGTTGATCGACCTAAGTCTAAAGGGAGTTCTTCGCATTAAGGTTAAGTAAGGATTGGAAATCACTTGATTCTCGGATCAATTTAAACCTAACTAGGTGTATTCTAAGTCTAAAGGAGCACCTAGTAGAGGTAGACGGACGTATCCTAAGCCTAAAGGAACGCCTAGAGAGAGACCGAGGATCATGTAGATAAAAGAGTTAACTAGTCCTTGATGTGTTGATCGACCTAAGTCTAAAGGGAGTTCTTCGCATTAAGGTTAAGTAAGGATTAGAAATCACTTGATTCTCGGATCAATTTAAACCTAACTAGGTGTATTCTAAGTCTAAAGGAGCACCTAGTAGAGGTAGACGGACGTATCCTAAGCCTAAAGGAACGCCTAGAGAGAGACCGAGGATCATGTAGATAAAATAGTTAACTAGTCCTTCATGTGTTGATCGACCTAAGTCTAAAGGGAGTTCTTCGCATTAGGGTTAAGTTAAATAACTAAGTGTTCTGTACTGTTGGACGTCATGATGACCGAGTCGGTTTGGAGAGACAATGTAACAAAATACTAATCATATAAATTATATATGTTTCCAGTACATTATCACAGGAGCGGTCACCTGCCTGTGTACCATAGAATTGGTTTACCAGGCGTGAGCTGGCGTGCCAGGGGCAGGCACGATGCAGCATGGCCGTGTTGGCAACACAACGACCGGTGGGAGCGAGACAGCACGCTCTACCGGACGACGGTGTCAACATTTTTTGGAGGGATGACGAGTAACTGCCGCGAGCGGCAGGCTCGGGCCGCGGGCGGCATTAACGGCTTGATATTGATTGTGAGAGGTTATCCTGAGATTAATTAAAGTATCGTTTAGAATCAGGAGTCTATATTTTATAATCACCCGCCTTCAGCCTAGTTAGATAACATATGATAACACAACGATAATAATAAACGAAAAGCTATAGAATTTAGAAATTATAAAATTTTGACAAAGTACTTCTTAAACTTAATAACAAACAGGAAGATAAAATTACAAAACAAACAATAACGAAGACTTAACATATAAAAAGAAAAACAAATTCCGTTAAAAAAAAATTGTAGAACCTTTAGAGTATACTTATATTTCGTTTTTGCCTCATGATCACACGAAAATGAATACTTAACTTATTAATATTTTATGGGGCGCGACCACACAGTGCAAGCATCTTTCTAAATTAAATCAATGCACCTACAAAACCTGCTAGCCATGCCCACAGAGCTTGTAACCTTTTGGCTATGGCCAATATGGCCATGCCAACTCATGGTCACGCCACACACTTGTATCCCCAAAATAAAACAATAACAGCTAACATAATAAACACGGCGCGTTTCACGATAGCATCTAAATGATGGTGGTAGCAATAATGACGAGTAGGTTGGTCCTGCAGGTATTGAATAAACTGGAGGACACACACTTCGGTGGCACGACATTCTATAATCAAGAGGGTCCGATAAATTTGTTGTTAGGGTCATTATCGAGTATAGGTCTGATAGTTATCTGTTAATTTGTAGCAAGGGTTTGGTAATTACCTACTGGTTAATAAATTATATTATTCACATTCAAATCCAAATCAAATTAGTCCAATTCTTGAGGAAGACTACAGGCTACTAAACATCGCGCTACGGTCTTTAGCAGCTGAGCAAAAATAAAAAAGTCTGATAAAACGCAGACAGGCGATGCGATGCAACGGCGTGGGTCGGGGGAAACAAGAAATTTCTGGCGAACGAAGTAACGGGCAGAAGCTAGTATCTATCTATCATGGGGTTTAGGTTTCCGCACTTAGTCCTTGAAGTGGACCATTGTGCGTGAGCCATGGTGGCCGATTACTCCAACCAGCCCACCTCCCTCCAGAAGCAGATTAGACTTCCCGGTCTCCTCAGGGCATCCGCAAGGGATGTTGGTGTTCCCAGGGTCTCCTCGCGAATCTTGGTAACGCCTGTGCACTCAAGAAGCACATGCGCCACCGTTTCCTCCGCCTCCATGCATGCTCTGCACAGGGGACTGTCAGTGATTCCCAGGGTATGGAAGTGTTTATTTAGTGAACAGTGTCCAGTGATGGTCCCCGCCACCAGGCGCAGGCTGTCTCTGTCCAGGCGCAGAAGGCGCCGGGTCAGCTTTGTATCCAGGGATGGCATAGCTTCCTTGGATTGCCTACATCCTGGTGTCGAGGTCCACCATTTTTCCGCTTGTATTCGAGTGTGATCCTTTAACCAGCTTCTTAGCTGCTTGAAAGGAATGGGCACAATGGGTTCAGGTCCGTAGGGTCTTGTGCTGGATCCTCTTCTGGCAAGTTCGTCAGCCGCATCGTTTCCAAGTGATCCACTGTGACCTCTAATCCATTGTAGCGTTATCGTGTTGCGATTCAGTACCGTGATTCGTTCTAGGGCCTTGTGGCATTCTAGTGTTAGTCTCGACGTGATCTGATTACTCTTTAGGGATTGAAGAACTGAGGCACTGTCGGAGAGTATTCGGATATTGGTATCCGTAACCTTCCTGGCCTCTATAGCGTGTGCCGCTTGGATAATACCTACACACTCTGCTTGGTAAACGGAGTTGAGCATTCCAAGTGGTTTGGATATCTTAATGTTTAGGTCGTTGGAGAACACCCCGACGCCCGTCCCTTCGTCGGTCTTTGATCCATCAGTGTAAATTCTTAGCTCTGTTGTACCTGAGTAGTCACACAACTCCTCTATGAGCTCTATGTTGTAGTGTTTTTGGAAGCAGTGGGTCTTCAGGGTTCTGTCGATGGGTGATGTCATCATCGGTTGTTCTTTGATTGCATCTTCTCTGATGCGTGTGTGTTTGATCCTAGAATCATTGCTTAGGGAGCCGGATACTTCGAGTCTGAAAGTCGCTATGGCCGCCTCCTCTCTTACGACGAGGTGTAGGGGAGGTATCCCCAGCATCACCTGTAAGGCAGCAGTGGGGGAAGTCCTCATGCTGCCGGTGATTGCTACGCAGGCAAATCTTTGCAGTTTCTCGAGATCCTTTTGGGTTGTACTTAGGTTGGTCCTGGGCCACCAAACTAAAGAACCGTATGTGATAATTGGTCGGATAACTGTGGTGTATAGCCAGTAGGTGATTTTGGGGCTTATGCCCCAATTTCTCCCGAGGAGTCTCTTACATTGCCATAGGGCTATACTGGCTTTTGTGATAATGTGATCAGTGTGTTTTGCCCAGTTCAGCTGTTTGTCCAAAAAGATACCCAGGTATTTGGTTTCAGTCGATAGGCTTAGGGTTGTCCCAAAGAAGCTTGGCAATTGTAAAGTTGTCAGCTTTCTTTTCTTTGTGAAGAGGACGAGTTCGGTTTTGGTGGGGTTTACTGCTAGTTTGTATTCCTTGCATCAGTCTTCTACTATTCTTAGAGCTTGGCGCATAAGGTTGCATAGTGTGTTTTCGTGTGTGCCGTTTATTATTATGGTCAAATCATCAGCATAGCCCACCGTGTAGTAGCCTCTGCTATTTAGACGTTTGATGAGGCTGTCTACTACAAGGTTCCATAGTAGTGGCGAGAGGACTCCACCTTGGGGGCAGCCCTTCGCCACTATGGCTCTGGTGGTGTCGTTTACCGTAACTTGTACGGCTCTTAATCGGAGCATATTTGTGATCCATCCTCGCAGGGTCGAGTCCACACCGTGTTCCTCGAGGGCTGCGTTGATGCTATGGAAGATAGTTTTGTCAAAAGCGCCTTCTATGTCGATGAAGACAGCTAGTGAGGAGCATTTGTGGTCCACTGCACATTCGATCTTGGAGATCACACTATGCAGCGCAGATTCTGTTGATTTTCCTGTGGAATACGCGTGTTGCTGTTTATGAAGAGGTCGCTCCCGAAGAGGTCCGTCCCGAATATGTCGATCACAGAGTCTCTCGAGGGTTTTCAGCAAGAAAGATGTTAGGCTTATTGGTCTGTACGCCTTGGGTTGTGTGTAATCTGGTTTGCCTGGTTTAGGTATGAAGATGACTTTCACCTCTCGCCATGCAAGTGGTATGTATTTCTGTGCTATGCAGGCTTGGTAGATGACGGTCAGCCACGGCGTTAGGACGTCTACTCCCCATTGTAGCAGGGCGGGGAAAATTTCGTCTAAGCCTGCGGATTTATAAGGTTTAAAAGTCTTTATTGCCCATTTTATTTTCTCTGTGGTTACTATGGTGCGGGCTCTGGCCCAGTCTTGGTCATTTGGTGTGTGCGTTGGCTCACTTGCCCAGGTTCTGTCCTCGGAGAGACTGCAGTCTGGGAAGTGGGTTTCCAAAAGGACTTTACTTGTTTCGTGGTCCGACTTGGTGTATGTGTTGTCTGGGGTTTTTAACGACCCGAGGGTGCGATCTTGATCTGTAGATAGGATCTTTCTCACACGCGCGGCTTCGCTGTTCGATTCAATTTCTTCGCAGAATTTCCGCCAGGCTGCCCTGCTGGCATTCCTGACTTGTTTTTTGAAGGTGTATTGTGTTTTCTTGTATGAGTCCCAGTCTTCTGGTAGTCTGGAGTTTTTGGCTCTGTTGAATTGTTTGCGCATGTTTTGCCTGAGCTTACTAAGTTCCGCATTCCACCAGGAGTTACCCTTGCTCCTGGTGTCTGGGTCTTTTAGTTTGCAGCAGGCATGGTAGGCTTCAATTATAAATTCCGAGAGTTTTGTTACGGTGTCTTCAAGTTGTTTGTGGTCTATTAGAATTTGGGGAGTTTGGTGCTGCGTTAGTAGGGAGGCCAACAGCCGTTTATAGCCGGGTACATTGGTACGGCGTGGGTTGCGTCTAGGTTCGGGTTTTTTTATGTTAGCTATTAGTGAGAAGCGAATCCTGCAGAAGCTAGTAGTTATAAAATCACTCGTGTCAAAAATTCATAGTATCATCTCGTCAAATGCTGAAAAATATGCTATTCATGGAGCCAGTTCTAACAGGCGCGGCGGCGGCGGCGATTCCAGAAAAACATACACTAGGGTGTCGTGAAGGGCAACTAAAAGCGTCAAGGGTGTATTCAGTCCTCTATCTACAATGGTGGTAAAACGCTCAGCAATCTGTCTGTCGAGTGCATAGAAATGTAAAAAATATATCTATGGTCAAGTGCGATGATTACGATACCCTTTCGAACGTTTGTTATGCCAACATAGTCAGGCAATTAAACTGGATCTCATGGTCACACATGAGGTCCATGCTTAGACGGCCATGATGTTTTACAAAAAGGACCCCTGTACTATCCACAACAACCACGCGACAGGGTTCCGAGTCGAAAATAACACATTTTCGGTTACCCGATTTGCCTGGTCCCCGACCGCAGATAACCTACGGAAGAATAGTGTGGTCGTCTATTTGGTTTAAACTATCAATATTTTCGGGTTTCGGATTTGTGAACAGCGTGTTATTTTCGATTCGGCACGGAAGCGTATCGAATGGTTGTGAATAGCTGGTAAGAAAAGATCGGTATTTTCTGAGCGAGCTTATAGCAAAATCTAAATACAATGCATCCTGCCATCCAAGTTTATTTACTCGGAGTAAAGAGTGCCTAACTTAATTTAGTTAGGCATTCTTTTCCGAGTCCTGCGTACCAATAAACATAATTACTTTTTTCCTACCCACCAACATACACAAAGTAAGGTACCTACGGAACATCGAGGCCCCAAGACTCCCATCACGAACAAATTCGGCTCACTATTGATTTTTCGCAAGTTTTTCTTACACACGGTGAAGTTATAAGACGAGCCCCGTGTGAAGGTACACCTGGCTGCCAGCGGGGGAGGGGTTTAGTTATAGGGATATCTATCTATTATAATTGTGGGGTTAAAAAACTATCGAAGTGTGTGTAATTACTGGATCCATTACATCACGTTAATATAAAATGGATTTTGAACCAATAGTTTTGGAATTACATACATAATTATGATCATTGTCAATAGTTATTATGAGAGACACGACAAATATGAGAGCAGTGGTGGCCCAGTGGTGTCGGTCGCGACTTACGAGTTGTAGGCCCTGAGTTCGAACTCAGGCAGGCCATTCATCACCACTGCTCTCAAAACGGCGAAGGAAAACGTCGTGAGGAAACCGACATGTCCTAGAACCAAAAAACCGGCCAAGTGCGAGGTCTAAAACGCCGAAAAAAACGTTTCTTTTATACTACTTTAAATTTTAATAGCGGTAACAGAAATACATCATCTGTGAAAATTTCAACTGTTTAGCTATCACGGTTTAAGAGATACAACCTGGTGACAGACAGACGGACAGCGGAAGCTTAATAATAGGGTCCCGTTTTTAACCTTTGGGTACGGAACCCTAAAAATCAAAGACATGTGGCATCCACCAACCCGCACTGGGCCTAAAAGAAGAAAATGTTAAAAAAGTAGTAGGTAGGTAGGTGCAAAACTGAGGTACATCATTCCACTTCGATAGTATATTGTGGAATGATATAGATACGTCAGTTACAAGGGTAGTGTAAAGTATCCTGCTACCATACTTAGGACTACTGCGGTGAACAATATTCCGGAACACCCTAGCAGCCAGTAGCCCACCACCTTGGGAAGCAGTTTGGGCTTCGGCGCAGTGAGAACATGTAAAACAGGAATTGGTGAATGTCTAATAGCATAGGCTATCAACATGCTTGGATAGGTATAAAATTTTTGCCATTATGGTGAATGCGCAGTTGTAGCCCGCGACATTCAATTTTTCTTACGTATTTTGCAGATTTTCAGGTCAGTGTTAGGTTGTATCTTGATCAAAATATGATTTGCGACTATAACAGGTACGTATTTACAGAATTAGAATCATTAATACATCTTTCTAAGTTAGAAAGTTAAGTTTCTAAGTTATCTAATGGAAAAGTGCTTATGGAACAAATCTAACTTAAAGAGATATAATATTAAAACAGAATATTTTACAACGATTGCAAGGTAAAAATAAGAAAATGAAATTCTAATTTAACTAAAATTATACAGAAACTAAAAAATAGCGTCGAAAAATTCATCCGCATCGCTGTCGACTGGTAATGTACCCAAGAGACTGGCGGCGTTACCTCGTTATACGGCGATGGCCAAGGTAAAAGCCAGCCCTTGGGTCACGGGAAGTGTATATTAATGATTCTAATGACTACAATTCTGTAAAAACATATCTATTAGAGTCGCAAATCATATTTTGATCAAGATACAACCTGACCTGAAAATTGCAAAAAACGTAAAAAACTTGAACTTCGCGGTCTACCACTGCGCATTCACCAAAATAATGCCGATAACAGACATGCAATTGTAAAATAAAGATTAAGTTAGTACTTATTTCTACACAAGTTCACAACATAATTAATATTAATCGCAACCCCATGTGAACCAGCACCTGGGCCAGGGGCATATTTATAATAATACCCGCAACACGAGGGTGTTTGTTATTGTTAGCAGAGGTCATGTTGTTCCATCAAAATCGTTATGACAAGCTATATGTTTTGATTTAGAAAATAAAGTTTCTTTTTTTCGGTAGCCTATATTGTGTTCCACTACTAGGAAAAGGGCTTATTTTTTTCTTTTTCTGGATGGGAAATCATCAAACCTCTCTCTTGAGCGACCTCTGGGCATGTTGGCCCTGCAAACCTCGTCAGATCGTCACACCACCTTCGCTGTGGTCTACCTCAACGGCGATGTCCTCCTTCAGGCGTCCAGAGATTCTTTACCCATTTCACCGAGTGCATTCGCGCGACGTGTCGGGCCCAATAGAAAATAAACGCAAAAATAATTTTTCAAATCTGACTTAACGCGTTCAAACAAACAAAAAAACAAAACAAACTCTTTAGCTTTATTATTTGTTATACCTATATAGATAGATAACACTTTTAACCACCGTTTAACATCGTTACCTATGCAGGTAATATAGGTACCAACATACTTTTAGTTTCTGTAAATCAAACCTCGTGGAAACATTCCTACTCACACTACATGTTCGCGCATGATGCCATTTTCATAATTTTGTAACTACATAAACAGAATATGCGCTGAACTCTACTTTGTGACGATCGATAACTGCTGTCCGAACGCTGAATATGTAGCAGATGTAGTACTGAATACAATGTAGGAAGGGGTAACATGTTGCTGAATGTTCTCGTTTGGAGAGCTATTTGTTGTGTTGATGAGTGGTATGTTGCGGTACCTTGATTAAATCCAATCAGCACACAATAGTAACGCCGATTATTGCTGACTGTACGCCAGACTGAATACGACGCAAAGTACTCATTCTTATACGTAGAACAAGAACTGCAAGTTTTCTTTTTATTTTTCATTAGGTTATTATTGTTAAAAAAACACTTAAGGCGAAAGCGCCAGGGTAGCCTGCGAAATTCAATTTTTTTTTAGGTTTTTTGGAATTTGCTGGTCAGTATTAAGTTGTACGTTGATTAATATATGAATCGCGGCCGTAAGAAATATGTGTTTACAGAATTATAATCATTAAAGTCATCAACACAACTCTCTAACACCACGTAAGTCCAAAGAATAACTGTTTCATGAAATCATCATTCTTTGGACTTACGTGGTCTTATAGAGAGTTTAAGAAAATTTTAATTTCGCGGGCTACCTTAGCGCTTCCCCCTTAAGGCTTTTCGTTATGTTTAACCTTTAGTTTCACTCATAATTTTGTAGTATTTAAGCTATGGATATGGACAGCAGTGGTGGTGGCCCAGTGGTAATAGTCGCGACTTACGAGTTGTAGTTGTATGTCGTCGGTTCGAAACCCGGCAGGCGCTTTACTTTGTGTACATTAATTTCATCACCACTGCTCTCAAAACGGTGAACGAAAACATCGTTAGGAAACCGGTATGTCCTAGAACCAAAACTTCGAAGACATGTGACATCTACCAACCCGCACTGGGCCCGCGTGGTGGATTACGGCCCACTCCGTCTAAGCGAGAGGAGGCCTGTGTCTCAGCAGCTGACACACTAATTATGCTAAGATATTGATTACGTCGTGAGCACGACGTGAGCACCATGATCACTCTTTTCACAACCTGTTTATTAAGATAAGAGTGTAACTGTTTGTTGTGCCGAATAAAATAAATACATATACTTATACTCGTACCTTATTTTTTGTCCCGCCCACCACAAGTCGTAAGATTCTATGGTCGACCCAAGCCGGGACATAAACTGACGGTGGCAGGCAATTTACGGCCTACTAAATGTATTGGCACCTTATTGATGGCCAGACCTATGGAATAGGGTTCTGTAGATCAAGCCATCAATAATGTTATCAAGGTAGGGGTAACTTTCAATCTAACAACTTTGAGACAATCTAAAAAAATCTTTGAAAGCGTATAAAATAAATTAGATTCTTACTGTTAACAAATAGCACCTACACTTCGGTCGCACGACATTCTATAATATAATAAAGAGGGTTCGATAAATCTGTTGTTAGGGTCATTAAACCACACATAGAATCAAAATACCATTCATGTCATACAAATTAAGCCAAAGAAACATTTAACATTTAAATTAAAACATTTAACATTTAAATTCATAATATTTTATTTCTCATAAGCCTGCATTGGGCACTTAACGCACTGCCTACAATAGCGGCACCAAGCCAAGCTTTTTAAATATCGGCATATTTAAGAAGCGTGGCTTGTTGCCGCTACCGTCTCTTTACATTATGAAACATGTATGTTTGTGAGGAAGCATAAGGAATTATTTAGTAATGCAGATGATTTATATCCTCGTAACCGACGAGACCCCACAGACTCGTAATGGATATCTTTCCGAGACTAGCTAATTATAATAGAAGGTGTATATCTATGTGTGTACGTATATAATAAGATACCAAGTAATCTCAAGACCTTAATTATGACATTATTCAAAAATAAATTACATGAATGGTTGTGTAGTTATAGTTTTTATAAGGTCAGACTTCATTGACAATAAATGTTAAATACGCTTGTGAAAATTTGTACGCTTATAACTGCTAAGCAAAAACATGTAATGCTCTTGTTATTTTGTATTTTACCATCTTTTTATACCATGTATTTTTAAGCAAATAAATATTATCCTTATTCTTATGGAACGTCAGAAGTACACGGTTCCAATTGGTCGTTTCCTTTGGAGAAGCGGGCAAGAAACTCCACGGTTCCTCATCCTCATCCACAGCACGACGTCATCCTCTGCTGGGCCGTTCCTGTGCCAGCTTCATCCAGGCTTTGCTCACGATGGCCCAATGTCGTCTGCCCATCTCGCCGCCGCCGCCGGACGACCGACATCTCGTCTTCCAGTCCTTGGACGCCGCTCTGTCACAGCCTTCCACCTGTCATCGCTGCGCCTTACCAAGTGTCCTGCCCAACTCCATTAGGCTCCCATGATACGCTTTTACTATACTCTTAACCTACACAAGATCACTCATGTTTTCGCTGGAGTTAGACACAGTTAATAGATGGCCTCAAAACTCTTTTTATTAGTGTCTAAAGGGCAGCTATAATGTATAGGTATTAACGTACATTACATCCCGCTATAATGTACATATACATTATAGCTGTCGTGTGTGGTCTCCTGACGATTTCTATGGAAAGGTGTAAATGTAATGAGATGTATATACATCTTTACATTATAGCTGCTGTGTGTGAAGCGCTTCAAAGTCTTTGTTTTCCTGCTAACCTGTTGTGGACCTGCTATATTGGCATGTCTGTTTAATTTACCGCTCCGGTGCCCTGACGAAGCGATCTGTCTCTTGTGACGTCACATTGCGACAGACAGGATAATTTATTGAGCCCGCTGACTCACAGGCGATCGCCTGGGGAGTTGTCACTGGCTTTTGTTTAATCTTAGTCAACTTAATCAGCAGATAAAACGAGGATCAATTGTGAAAAGCGAACATTAATTTCAGTGATTTGTTGGTCTCTGATTTGTTAAGAAGAAAAATGGTGGGTTATTATTTTTAATACATAACTTCCTTAAGGCGGTGCTGATATTGATGGCTGGAGCTTAGGTAATGATAGTGATACCTCCAGAATGAATATAAAAACGTTTTGGGTATTGTCAATGATAAACAAAGAAATAAGTACAGAAGAAAAAAGATGTTTAAGTTTTAAATATTTAATCAAAGTTTAGTTCAATCATAGATCGTGTTACCTAACTTTTTGACTTTACTCTATAAGTGTTTAAATTCAGGATTGGACACAGGGCGCAAACTGTAACCATGATTAGATGACCATGATAGATTCCGCGTCTATGTCCCTGCCCCCTGTATACTCGTATTAAGGTACAGACGCCAGCACATCAAGCTACCCGAAACTGTCAAATTTTCCCAATCAACTTTGAACCTTATGCTTTAGCGATAAAGTTGAAAATCTATTAAAGAAATTTGACAGATTGTAGTAGCTTGGTGTGCTGGCGTCTGTACAAACTGAGTCAGTAAGAGTGACCACCGAATTAAAAGCTTCGGTGCTAACAAATGGGGTTATTCGTCTCCCCCGGTGACAAAGCGATGGTTGAATTAATCACCGGTGACAAATTGATACTGCTAATTAATTTGTGGTTGCTAATTAATCTTTGTTTTTTGGGCTCTTCTATAGAGTTTTACAATCATTATAATGTACCTAATGTCCTTGTTAATGAATCATGTATAAAATTTTGCCAAAAATAATAAGTTCAACATAATATCCTACGCCATTACCTACTTATGGTTATGACTCATACATACATGAGCTCACGCCTTCTGTTCATGGGGGTAGGCAGCACCTACAGCACGCCACCTGCTACCATCCTTCATACTCCTTTGTGACACATTGTAAAAAAAATAAATGAAATAACGCAGTCAGAACATATAGGCAGAACCACCCACATTTCACTAGATATATTTAAATCCTATGTCACGGGGCCAGCTTATTGCCCTACCAATGCAATAAAAGTGAATTGTTTTTAGATTTTATGTATTATTTTATTTGTCTCCTTTACTCTTTCACACGCTGTTTACATCTTTCTATTTATTGTCCTATCGCAGGTATGCTGGAAGAGATTTCTTATGAAATAAGCATCACCTTTGTACCTATTTTTCTGTTCTGTTTTTTTTTCTTGTCATTTTATATTTATGTGTGTACATAAATGGTAAAATCAAAATAAATAAATAAATAAAAATGCCTCAACAGATAACCAAACCATCGAAACTCCGCCACTACTCCACAAACCACTTGATTCGTTACTCACAGACCTGAGAGAGACATCTGAGCTACCCTCCTGCCCTCTACCACCGATCACGTCGCTACTTCGACCGTTACTGCGTCCCTCAGAGGATATTGCCACTAACTCTTAATATGGCCAAACTGTCCTCGTGAGGGTGGCAGGAGGCGTTGCACGGGGAATGAACACTTACGAGCGAAGTGCTACTGTGTTTATTTATGTTGCTATAGCATATAGATAGGTAGACGAAGTCTGTAGAATATTTTTGAGATTTTTCAAACTCCTTGGTTACAACTACGTTACAACCACAAGCGTGTGCCCTGGGCCTTCATAATAAGACTAGGGAAGGACGAAGAAAAGTGGATGAAATTAAATCACAGCTATATTCCTAGACGGGGTGGGCAGTGATATAGAGTATAGGTGCTGTAAAGGTTGTCTGCAAAAGTCACCCTTAGGTAGTGCAGGCTGGCAGTAAAATAACTCTCGTTGCATTCGAACAGTCAAGCGAATTTAGAATCAGTCTGCCTAACCTTTACCCAACTATGTTGGAGTCAGCTTCCAGTCAAACCGGATGCAGCTGAATACCAGTATTTTACATGGAGCGACTGCCTATCTGACCGCCACAACCCATTACTGGGTGTCACGATACCCCTTGGTAAGACTGGTTGTCAGACTTTCGGGCTTCTGACGGCTCGTGACGACTGTCAAAGATCCAAGAATGACAGCCAGGACCAAGGCCTTAACGTGCTTTCCGAAACACGGAGCGGTCTCAGTATGTACACACATCAAAAGTGTCTAGGGATCAACATATATTTTTGCAATAACTTTTCTCCTGATTGATATTAATTAAAATTTTCTTTAAGGATTCATCAAATAAAGTGTTTTCGTTTGTCACAGTAACGATAAACCAAGTCACCATTGCATTAATAAAGAAATTTGCCATTTTCCTAATAAAGGGATTTTTGACATTAGAACCACTAACATTAAAGTTCGAAAAAAAGACTGAAATAACAGTTTTCTTTAAAATTTTATTGGGTAACTTAAACAATTAATAATCCGTGTTTCTACCGCGAACACTAACAACACAAGAACATCGGTTTGGCATACTCAAAATGAGTTCATCCAAATCACGCTGTGGAATGGCCGCCCATGTTCGTTGCACCAACAAAAAAAGGTCTTCTTGCGACTGGATACCCTCCATATTCGGCAGAGCTCTTCTCTGTAGCATATCCCATGCATGCTCAATCGGGTTCAAGTCTGGCGACTGAGCAGGCCAGAGCAGGACATTGATGTTAGCTGCGGCGAGAGTCTGTCTTACAACTCTTGCGGTGTGCGGTCGTGCATTATCATGCATTAACTGAAATAAGGGACCGATTTGCACTTGTAGAGGAACGATGACGTCAGATACAATCGTCTCAGCATAAATTTGAGCGTTGAGGTTGCCTCTGATCTAAATCAACTCAGTTCTTCCGCCGATCCAAATACCCGCCCATACCATGATGGTTCCACCACTATAAGAATGGACTTCCTGGCAGGATTTTAATCGCTGTTGGCGTCCAGGGGTTCTCAGTGTCGTATACGTCTTGTATCCGGTCTCATACCAAAACGAGACTCATCAGAAAAGCACACGAAACGCCATTGTTCTTCTGCCCAATTTCTGTGTTCAAGAGCCCATTGATATCGAATCCTACGATTGTGCATTGCTATAGGTGGTACCCGTAGCGGTCTTCGGGAATGAAGGTTCACTTCATGCAAGCGGTTTCTGACTGTTTGGTCGCTAATTAAGTTCCCTGAAGAGTGATGAAGCCTCACGGCTAACATCATGGCGGTTATTGTTAGAGCTCTTCGAGTTAAGATTTGAATGTATCGGTCTTGTCTCCGTGTGGTGCAGCGATACCGTCCTCCATGGCGCTCAGCCATGGTACCAGTGCTTCGGTAACGTGTCCAAAGTCGACTGATAACACTCTGACTTGTATTCAGAGCTAAAGCCACAGTACGTTGCCGGGAACCAGCTTCTATCATTCCCACGGCTCTGAGCATTTCTTCCCTGCTTAAATGACGTCGCCGCTCCATAATAACGTTGGTTTTAATCAGTAGTAGGGAAACAGTAGCACTAATAATGTCTTCAATGCGTTGTATGTTTTTATAGGGAAAATATTGACAGCTGATTTTCATCTTTTACTCGAATTTGATTAACAGTTCCTGTTTCAAATTATGAAATGCACCAAAAAGGATCCATATAAATTTATAAAATCATAAATTTATTACAAAGCCACATCTCAATCTCAAGAAATCCGCATAAAAATGCTTGATCCCTAGACACTTTTGATGTGTGTAGGTATACCTAAAGATGGTCAGCCATGTCATTACTTAGCCACGAGCCCTCTCAAGCGAATTTAGAATGATCTTTAATTTTTTTGTATGTTTGGTTTTTATTTAGAAAAACCAGGGTCAGTGGGTGGTCTTAAGGGCGCAGTGAGAGAATAGGCGCGTTGTTGTAAAAACGTTCGCTTGGAGTAAACGTATTAAATATAAAATTGTATTATTTAACGCCCCCACAGAAAACTCACGTCACAGTACCCGCATAACGCCAGTCATTTTTTAATTCCCATTACACACAATGTAAGTAGGTACTTTCATTTGTAACAACACTTTCGCAATAAGAAAAACCAAAGCCTTCTAATCAGTACTCTGGCCACGTCTATCATAGATCAGTCAGGTCACGATCCAACAAACTTCAGCCTGAAGCTACAGAATAACCTAAATATACATCACGTCTTGTGCTCTTATCCTGTCTTTTCAAAAAAACTTTCATTTATTATTTAAGAGATTCTGTAACAGTAAATTCTGAACCACTTAACTTTAGTGTAAAGTTTTCACACCACAATGGATGAAGAACGTAATTTTTAATAAACTCTGCGAGTAATTTTGAATATTACACATAACTTGTGGGGTACTCTGAACCCCTTTAATTCAATTACCTCCCCCGTGTTGTATGTACAGAGTTACATTTGAGGAGTCAACAAACGCGTTAGTAATGGTTAAGGGGATAACACAACAATGTAAGATGCTGTTAAATCATTACGTTTGAACGTTAAGATTTTACTCAATTTGTGGTCTATGATCTGAAACCCGTGTTCTATTGAAAACTTGATTGATGTGAATCAAGTCTTGCAAAAATTCGACGACATGTGCTATTCAGAAATCTACACTGGGTCTGCGTTGTAGATTACGGCCCACTCTTTACGCAGGAGAAGTCTTTGTCCTAGCAGAGAGAACATTATAAGCCGTTTATGCTATACTTATATGCTTAAGTTTTGCTTTAGTTAATAGATATATGAAAGATTGACCTTTCCTTTCATACTTCGTGCACCTTGCGTGCTTCATCAAGAACATAAAACCGTCGATCCGGGTTGTAACATGATTATCGCCTCTAAAGGCAATCGTCACAGACGAAGGCTAATTCTCGAAATCAATACTCGCCATTAATTGCGGCGACGCATTAAACACAAATATCTGAACTGCCTTCCACGAAGATTCTTTCAATCTCGATAAGAGTACGCAGTCAACACATCCGGCTGATAACGGTTCCACTTTTTTTCTTGAACTACTTAGTTATCGCTAACTCGGAAACTCGTGGAGTCCCGATAAGCGTGGCCTTGTAATAATAAGAAAAATCTAATGACGGGCATAGGATGGCAACACAAGGAGTGTTGTGTTGTGTGTTGTCCTACGTTGAAACTTGAAACCTCGTTTCTCACTTTTATAACTAGTTTTTACAAAACGAATGAAACGAAACGAATGAAACGAACGAACGAACGAACGATACGAATGTAAGTTCAACACCTAGAAGCCCTGGTAGCACGGGCGTGATTCTCCCGCAACGATTGTTTTAGCGCACTGGATGTTGAACACCCGCTGTCTGACACTCTGGGTGCGCTCTGTTGGATTCTCAAAGCTCGGCTCAACACCGAGAGTTGAAAATTCAGTGCACGATAAAATCCCGCCGCGATATTTTTACATCCATACGAACGTCGCATCGGCTAAGACTTCATTGGAAACTCTCAAGGAAATGCAACCGCCATTTCTGCTGTCTTATACATAAGTTCTTTTTCTTAATTAAGCTAGCTGGTCTGACAAAATCTGTTATTCTAAGAGTGTATTTGTTGCAGCATGGGGCGAGTCTCTGCTGTCACTGCCGAAGCGCTGGCTCAGCACCCAGGTGTATGGCTCCGACGACGAGGACTTTCAGGTATGATAACTAGTCTACACACCGTCACAAATGTGAAGAACCTCTTTTTACAAAGATGGTCACGTTTGAATTTTCACTCTTAAACACTAACTTAGGCTTTAAACACTAGGATCTCTTAACAACCTGATAGAGACAGAAAGCTGGTAGCGAATTTGCCTTGTGGCATAATGTCCACCTGTATGCTACACTTGTACTATACATGAACTTATATCAGTACCTATATACAGTCAGACGGTAGACAGCAATCGGCCGCACGCATAGGTACGCTTCGCGGCTCGGTGTTCGACTAATTATCTGGCTGCGATTCTCAAAGTTTCCAACACCTACACAAAATGTTTAAGTGCAAGCACTAAGTTGCCAAATGGATAGTAGGGACGGCCCTAAATTCGTGGGATGCCTGGGACAGTTTGACTTTCCCTGCGCTGACATAACTGAAGGAGGATGGAGCAAATTGGCGGATCGCAAGAACACATAGAAATGTAGTAATTGCAAATCCTCGGCAGCATTCAGCCCTCGCCCCACAACTGAAACTGCAGCTACGCCCGTAACAGCTGACATGGATTCTATTATGTCAGAACTGAAGTGGCCTCTCAGCGCAGATGGACTACTTACCTGCTTTTTCTCTTTACTAAGACACTCGAAGATACCGTATCATTTTTCTATGACACAGTCAATGAACTAAGTGATTCTTTTGTACCAATTAAGTTTCAAGCAGCAGATACCCTCTCTGGTTTAAACAGCCTCTGATAAAATTCTAAAAGAAAAAGCGAAGTACCACGCAAAATTTAAGAAATACGGAAACCTGTCTGATCATGAGTCTTTTGTTTTGCTCCGACAGCGATCAAAGGAAGTTGAAAGTGAAATGTTTAGCTGACAAAAATTGAAGAAGAAATTTTTAAGACCCCTAAAGCGTTTTGGTCTTACATATAATAAAAAAATCAAATCAATGCCTATCCTTCCTTCTTTCCTTATATAGAAACAGCACGTCAAGTATAAATAGGATATCTGCGACATGTTTGGCGACTATTTCTATTTTAACTTTCTCAGTTCTACTAGTAGTATCAATGGTGACGACAATCTTTCCACTGACCATGCGCAGGGTTCAAATATGCATTTAGGGATAAGTATTGTTTCGGAAATACATTCAGTCAAAGTTAATGAATTAGAAGTATTCAATCTACTTAAAGGAGTTGACTTATCTAAATCTGCAGGACCAGACAATATTCAGCCAGTTTTTATACTCAATTGTGCCAAAGGTCTGACTCCTCCTCTTTCAATACTAATCAGGCGGTCCATAAATTTAGGTGAGGTACCTACAATTTGGAAGTCGGCATTAATCACTCAGATCCACAAAAAAGGCCCTAGAAACCTCGTGGAAAACTACAGGCCCATATCCAAAATTTGCCTTTTCGTTAAGATCTTGGAAACATTAATTTACAAGCAGCTTTATGCTTGTCTCTTAAACTAAGTATCAGTGACCGACAACATGGTTTCCAGCGAGGTCGGTCCACAACTACCAATCTCATTCTTTGTGGTGACTACTTAACTGAGTGAAACTAACTAACTACTTACTTACTTATCACAAGTAGATGTAATCTACACAGATTACAGCAAGTGTTTTGATCGCTTGGATCATGCGTAAACTATTGGCTATCTATATTGGCGATCATGCGTAAGCTGTTGGATAGGTATCAGTGGAAATCTCTTCAGGTGGTTCTCATCTTATGTGACCAACAGATGTCAAACTGTTGTTCTTAATGGGTACACATCGAGAACTATGATTACCCCCTCAGGGATTCCACAGGGATCGCTTTTGGGACCCTTGTTATTCAACATCTTCATCAATGACGTCTCTTCATGTTTCCCTAACTCTACAGTTTTTTATTTGCAGACGACATGAAAATTCTAAATAAAATCAGAACTTATGAAGATGCTGAACGTCTTCAACATGATTTGGACAAATTCCAAGAGTACTTTACGGCCAACGGATGGATCAAAATGTCTCAAAATGTTATACATGTACCTTCACTCGTAAACCCAAAACCTATTCTTTACGATTACAAACTAGCCAACACTTCAATAGCCAGAGTTAATACGATCAGAGATTTAGGCGTCACTTTTGACTCGAAACTTCTTTTTGACACACACGTCGATAATATTATTAAAAAAAAGCTTCTAAGGCATTAGGTTTCATCTTGAGGATATCAGCCGATTTTAAAAATATCAAAACACTCAAAATTCTTTATTGTGCTTTTGTACGCAGTCATCTCGAATACTGTACTGTACTGTGTTCACCAGTATGGAATCCTATTTATAATACTTACGTCAATCGCATCGAAAGTATTCAAAATAAATTCATAAGGTACATTCATTTAGATCCAAAACCTATTTGCCTAATTATTACAGCCGCTGCAGGAAGTTTCACATTCTTCCACTAATTGAGCGGAGAAAAATTGCTGACATGGTATTCTTGTTCAATTTGGCAAATGGTTCAACCGACTGTTCTGAATTGATGAGCAAAATTGGGCTGCGTGTTCTATCCTTCACCATAAGGAATCATCAACCTCTGTATGTTCCCTCTTTGCGATGCATATATCGATAAAACTCTTATATGATAAGAGCTAGCAGGGCATACAACTCGATGTGTCAGTGTTGATGATCTTGATTTCTTCTCCACCAGTGTTCCTAAACTAAAAAAAATACTGTGTAAAAACTTCTTTGAAGATCACTAAAACCTATTCAGTATGTTCTTAATTCTCTCCGAATGCTTACTTATTCTTGCTTTCGCTTACCTGTCTACTGTTTCTTGTGCTATCCTAATATTGTCAGTGAAAACTTTTAATTGGTCTTCATTCATTAACTGTCAACTATTTGTATCTTAGCTGTAAGTTTTCTTAAGAAATAAAATAAAATATCCATACCAATATTATAAATTCGAAAGTAACTCTGTCTGTCTGTCTGTGTGTTACCTTTTCACGCCTAAACCACTGAACGGATTTCGATACAATTTGGCAGGGAGAAGGATTGCATCCCAGGGACATAGGATAGTTTTTATCGACATACCTCGCGGGCGAAGCCGCGGGCAGAAGCTAGTAGTTAATATAAGTCAAAAATCGACCACTACTGTTAAGCAAGCGTGGTGATCAGGAAGACGCTTTTGCCCTGCAGTGAGACAGATAGGTTGATTATCATTATACAGGATGTCCAGGGACAGATTTCAAAGTTTGAACAAACGTCTGACAAATTTCTGAACGCAACACGTTAGAGTGGCGCGGGGGGCGTCGTTGAAAGCGTAAGCTCTGCGGATTTTTTAGCTGTCATGGAGTGTACCGCGCTTTTGCCATCGAGGTGTACATTTTAAGTGGATTGTCGCTTACTGAAACACGTCCTCGACCTAGTAATTGACTTAGTAATCGTTACGATATTCGTCGATTATGTGATGGACTATCGATCAGCCTTATTTAGTCTTGGGTAGCAAAGTTCAGACCTATAGGATCACAATTAAACAGCTTCAGACCAGGACCTATACCAGCGGTAGCCACGGACGAAATGTTGAACATAATAAGGTTTCTGTGAATGAAACTCCCAGTTTATCACTTTGTGCACGTTCATCAATATTAGGAATTATGAAATCAACCTTACAGTTTATAATGCGAAAAAAACTCAAGGTCCACCCGTATAAAATTCAAATCGTTCAAGATTTACACGATTCAGTCGCTCTGTTAACGCGTTTTTGAAAACATGCGTGCTAGACTTGACGAGTGTGCTAGGCCCGATGGTCTACATTTGGGGAACGTGGTTTTAAAAAAATTTAATCCGCATTTATTGTTTTTAAATAACAATAAACATTCTTTGTATTAGAGGTGTAGTTTTTTTACAATGTTTCAAAATTTAAATTCTGCTACTGGACATCCTGTATTATAAAAATAAATGGTCTCGTTCCAGAATGTCCAACTGGCGAAGCTGCCAGTCCCGGAGCTGGAGACGACGATGGAGTCGTACCTCGAGTTCGCCTCCGTGGTGGTGAGCCAGCAAGCGCTGGAGCACTCGCGGGGGCTGGTGCGGGGATTCATGGAGGAGCTAGGCCCGCGCCTGCAGGAGACGCTCACGGATAGACAGAAGGAGATGGACAACTGGGTAAGATATACTGCTACAAGTATATTTTGGTGCTCCAATGCCGTTGATAAACATTTGTGCAAATAGAAAAAACAAGATGGCATCGCTACTTCCGATTTTGGCCACGCGACAAAAGAACCTTGTAGCGCTATAGCCGAGTTAGAATAATGTAATAATGTCTGTTGTTTATGCTTGTTAGATATATCAATATCTGGGACTCGAATCACTGCTGAGTGTTGGTTTCGGTCGTTTTTGCGAGTGTACCAGCGTCTGGGCTAGATGTTTCCTGACACTTTTGATATTTTTTGTGACACATGCTTATATTTTCTTGCGTATATCGGCGACCGCGTAATCTCCTCCATTTTGCAATTTTTAATCTGTATTGAGCTCTTCTACACTACAACAGAGAGTTCCACAAAAAGAGGCGTTATATTGAAACTTAATTAAAAAGTCAAATGAATGCTGAAAACGTCTTTCGTTTCTTACCTAGGCTACCTATTACCAATAACATTGCATTGTGTTCTAAATAACAAAGGACTAACATAACAACGCTACTTTGTGTTGTGATTAAAAAAGTGCAATACAATTTGTCTGCAGGTGGCAACATACATGTTTTCTGTAATTCCCTCCATTAAAACCTTTAAGATCTTCACCATTTCAAAGACATGTAGAGGTTCAGAAAATAAAACTCAACACGCGCCAAAGCGCTTATCGGAGCCGTTAAAGTTTTCCTGCGCAATCCAAAACATAGTTACGTCAGTACTATTGTTCTAACTACTCGGCTGCGCTCAGCTCTTTCAACATGACGCCTTTACAACTACCTACTTAAAATGAATACTATAACTATCATAATTATTCTGTGCATCATAACTCAAGTGCTTCAAACTAATGGATTGATACAACTCAAGAACTCATTAGCGACCAGTGACAGCCCGCTGTTGATGAAGATCCTACAACTGGTGGACACCGCAACCAGTGACGAACATTTGCTCCAAGTAACGCTCAAACTGTTGCGAAGTCTTTGTATTTGCATGCGAGAAACTTTGAAAGCGAAGGAGGATTATTTTAATATTAACAACCATTCTGTAGAGCCCGCCGAGCTTAGCGGCAATGAGGGTAAAGTATACGACCTCTATAGAAATATATATAATAACACATGCTTTAATTTAAGACAAGAATTGACTAATCGTACTCATAAATTCATCGTAGACGAAGAATCTGCGTTTTTTAATCACACTAACTGTGGAAAAGGTGAGACAAATGAAACGTACAATAAAAGAAACGACAGTGATAAGTCTTCCGCTGTGAAACACTCAATACCGTCAAGACTGGAACAAGTATTATTTAAAGCACTCATACAAACCAAGAATCTCCATGAATATAGATTAAGAAGATACGATCTATTTAGTAAAGGAACGGCACAAACAAAAAGTACTTTACGACACTGCCTTATAGTCATACTGACTTTATATCCTCAGGACCAAAAACTATCTTCAAGAAAACACAACATCGATGAAAAGGATTTAAATAACACACTTTATACAAAATCGCCGATAGATGTAGGTATAATAGACACTAAGCATGATCAAAAACGTAAAGAAAAGGATGAATCTATCAAAGCAGAAAAGTTTTCAGAGTGTAATTTACTATCGCTTTACAATTTTCTAACTGAAAGTGATAGAAAGAATCTTACAAAGGTGTATAAATTTATTCGTAAACGAGATACTATAAAGATATATATAGAAGTAAATACAGGACAAAACCACACTGATTTGATTAATAATTGTTGTGAAAATGGTACTATACTTCCACAGTGTATCAAAGATTTAATAAATAATTTCATAACGCAACCAAACTTTATTGACGATATTTCCATAAATACTATCACAAATATTAAAAGCATAGTAAAGCAATACGAAACTAAATTAAATTATACCAAGCAACATAACATATCTGCCACAACAGTTCAAGACGAAAAGAATGAAGAAAACAAAGTGATAGAATCTACAACAAAGCCAAGTACTGACGGTAATCGAATAAATCACAAAGAAAATGACTTGTACGTGTCTACTACAAAATCTAATGAATCCAGCAAACTTGACGACGTTACTCATGCTATTGTATTACTTAATGATTTTGTGTCAAAACAAAATACAAAAAATTATTTGAAAACTCATCAAACTGATAAAATCGTTAATCCGTGGACGGATTTTGTATTACAAGAAGAACGACAGCAAGACATCACTACTACGTGCAATCCAATCAACATTAGTACCGCATTAGATGTAAAAGGCCTACAAGAAAAATCTCAACATGAATCGACAAGTTCACTGCCACTTTATGAAAGTAATAAAGATGCAAACTCTCAAAAATATGTATTAGAAAATGTAGTTGAAACTACGCCGACCTTCAAGCAACACGAAACCAGCAATGACAAAGAAAAAAATGAATCTCAAGGTGTCACCTTGTCAATTTGTCATGAAAACTATCAAGTTAAAGAAGCATCAACTTCAAGAATTGATATGAAAAATGTTGACAAAAATACTTTTACGATTGACTCTTATTCAACAAATAATGACGTGAACACGGAATTGTATACCGTTGATATCATGCAAAACACAACTATAGCCAATCGAGTTGATAGTACAGTGACGCCCACACCTACTGATAATGACAAATTGTCCGAATTTACATCACGATCATTAAATACAACCTTAATACCTGATTCAAAAATAACTCAAATTGCTGAAAATTATTCCGAAACATATTTAGTTCGACAAAATAAAACAAAAGTCAGTGACAGTAGAAGTGCAATGACTGCATCTACGGTGCAAAGTACAGAAACAACACTACATTATTATTTAAATCCTGATATGGTAAGTTTTACAAATAATACGACTTTATCGACAGATTTAGGAACAAAAGCCAAAATTCCTGAAGAACACTTTGTTACTGATCATAGTACAACTCTAAAAACAATACCTGTAGAAGACATAAAAAGAGCAAAAACAAAATCAAAGTATAAAACTACAGACCATGTCACAACTTTGTCTACCCTGATTCCAATGTTTGATGGAGAGCAGAAATTAAGCAATATACAAAGTATTCCTGAAATGTTAATTCCAATAAAGTTTACTGACGGCATAAGAATTATTGCTGAAAGTGAAACCCATAATAAGACAACCAAACCATTTGCATCAGAGGAACGTAAAGCTAGTTTGAGCAATGCAGTCCCAAATGAGATAACGACCAAGAAATATAATAAATTGCCAAAAAAGTTGAAAGAAATTGAACCTGACCGTTTTTTTGATTTGTCAACATTAGATAACGTAGTAAAGCAAACAGATACAATAACCTTCACTTCAGAATCACCTGAAACAAAAGATATTTCAGAAACAAAAATAAATATTTTTCAAAAAAAAACAATGGATGCTAAATATCAGAATATAACAACAAAAACGACACTCAAATCGTTAACAACACTGTCTACGCTCAATTTTACGAAATTGCACCACCAATCTATTCATGATGATACGGAAGGCCTAAATGCTATTGATAGAGTAACCAGCGCAGAATCAATGAGTACAGTTGCTCCTCATGTTACGGTTGAGGAGCCTTATGAGCACACTGTACAAAAAATAAGAACAAACGTTACAATAAATGCAAAAACGGAAATATCACCGATAGAAACAACATTAAGTCAATTCACCCAAGATTTGAGCAAAGCTTATAACGACAGTCATTCTGATGTATCCGATGATTTTATTGGTGAGGAAAAATCTTATTATGATCACACAAATGCTGGCACTGAAAACAACAAAAAACGTTATATGACGACTATCTTATCTGTGACTACCGAAGAGAATAAAGTTACTGCACAAGACACAGTTTCAAATTTTTTACCAAATGTATCTGACAATGAAATAACCATGAGAAGCATAGATTCCGTTACATCTAAAGTAGAACTAGAAATGACAGTAGGCTTTAATAAGAAAGTGCCTAAAAATAGAATGACTACATTTCAAAATATAATTCCTAGTAAGAATGTCGCTAGTACTGAATCCATAAAACCATTAACATATTCTCCAAACCCTCTGACAAATACGAATATATTTAATAAACAAAGTAATCAGTCGACTCAATTATTTCACACAGCAATTAGTACTGAACCGTATACTGAAACTGAACGTGAGGCTTATACAACAATAAGTTCAACTTCACATTCAGAAAGTATTACAGAATTTAACACAACAAGTGAAGACTTTCAAAGTACTGAAGGTTCCGGAAATGTTATCTCCGAGTCAGAATATAAACAAGCTGTTAGTGATACTATTGTAACACGTTTTGTTGATAATGAATATGGGATGGAAAATTATACTGAAATGCCAGAAATCCAACAATCTGCAATAACAAATACGCTAAGTGAAAGTCTCGTCACTAAAACGAATGACAGTAACTTTACATCTGACCCTTCAAATATTAACGAAAATTATGATTTAAAAATCACATCCATTTTAAAAGGAGTGAACAAGAGTGAAACCGGTGAGATATTAGAGATTATGAACATAACAAGTGAAATACCATTGACATACTACGAATCAGAAACTGAAGTGACTCAAGCATTCGATAGCACCTTCCAAATAACAACTATTTCAGATATGGAGAAGATAAGTGATAAGCCCACAAAAAATAAATTAAAAGTACCGAATAATGATATGAAAGCATTGCCACCAGAAGAGTCAGTCGTGAACAAACTGTTAGACAAAGACGTATCTCAGCATATTTGTACATCATCGCAAGAGACTTTCACATTAAAAAAGAATATAAGTTTAAATATCAATACATATACTGACTCTTTCCAAAAAGTTGATAACAACGTATCGAAGACACTTTTAAGCCATAATGTGAGTTCGACAGTTGTGTCTCCATCATCACATGGTTCAACTTCGACAGAAATAACACCAAGTGAACTTCGAGAGTTTACTAGTGAACATATCACAATAAACGCAAATATTTCGGCAGACGATTTATTGGCAAAACACAACACTACATTCGCAGATAAAGAATTAAGTTCAACCCCAGAAAGTGGAACGAAACGGCCAACTACTAACCGCACCGATAACAATTTTATTAATGCTTTTCATTCATCAAACTATTTCGCAACAGAATTAAGTAAAACAGTCGATAAGGAAGTAACTATGGGAATGATAGCACAAAATAAAAATCAGACAGTCGAATTCCTTACAATGCCAACATCTACAATGGCTATGTCTTCATTAGAATCTATCAATCATGCCACTTTGAAAACTAAAAACACGAAGAAAATTACTGTGCCAAGGGCTAAAAAGAAATATCACGAAAACTTAACTGCTATTGCAGATGATATTGTGATAGAAAAAATAATGCCATCTTTAACACATATAGAAACTACAACGAGGAACGAATTACGTCATGATGAAATGTATTATTTTAGAACTAACGGTACGAATTTAATACAGGGGAAAAGAGGAAACAAATCTAGTACAGGCAATATTGAAATAAATGACGTAAAGGAAGCAACAAACAGTTTATACACAGAAAGTCATTTGCACGAACAAATGCTAGATCTTAAGGCTGCATCGACAATGACCACAACACTCAAGACATATGCAAATAACTGGTCATCTCCTCATATACTAACCTATAGCAAAAATAAAGAAGACATTATCACTACAGTATTTGGACCTGAATTCATAGAATTAACGAACAACTCAGATGTTGAAGAATTTAAAGGATCGACTTTATTCACCCCAGAGACAGTATTCTCAGCTTTAAAAGTATCGACGCCAACCACTTTAAATTCATCGGATGTAATGCAAAATACTGCAACAAATAAGCAACTTACAATATCAGACATGAACACAAAGCAAACTCAGAATTTTCTAAAACCTTACATAGAAACCTTTCAAACAACTCAGGTAGATGCACGACATAACGCAACAATTACAGGCCCAATATTTGGATCTAATGAAATGACGATAACAGAAGATTTAGGTGTGCTCAGCGCTACATCGCAAATAACAGATTTTGTAAGCAATTCATTTAAGAAAAGTGGTCAGTTATTTGAAAAAGAAACAAAATCCTCAATAGACACAACGACAAGCGAGTTAGTGAAAATGCAATTTCACTTCGATGAAAGCAAGATTACGCCAGCTTATGTTATTACTAAATCAATAATTAACGGAACAAACGTAAATGGTAGTACAGAATCATCTTTTTATAAACCTCATAGAATGCAAACTACTTTTGTAAATAAACCCTTCACATATGTGACCGAAAGTTCAACGTTAACGAAGGCAAATAAAATATATACTGAAAATTCAAATGCCAAACGTCCAAAAAATTCAAAACGCAAAATAAAATTTAAAAATCCCCTTGAATTTGAACTAAACATTCGTGTAGGAGTAGAAACGAATAAGGACGGAATTAAATTTTCAGTACTTGATGAAAAGGAAACAGTGTACAGCAAAAGTGAATTACGATTACCAATAACAACTTATTTCAATTCAAACCGGTCAGATGATAATAATATTATAGAAACATTATCAAAATCAGAAAAACAGTTTGTTAATGACACTAAAATTAATAATACAGCATCGCCAAACGATAACATAAAAAATGCCCTTTTGAAAAACATGAACACGAATCGGAGGTCAAATTACGTTACTAAGGAGGATCTTAGTCGAATTGCTGCAATCATGGAAAAACTGAAAAAAAAACCACCGTTGGTAAATATAAAATTTCCGCAACGTATAAAAACACAACAAACATTTGCAAGGAATACAACAATTAATGAAGAAATACAACCGCACAAAATTAATACAACCAGTTTTAATGCATCTTCAACATCAATTCTTACTAACTTTACAAATATTAAACATAAAAGCAAATTACCTGGTTCTCTTACTGAAGAATCGCTCGCAATTAATCATATTCGATCAATTTACAAAAAACATATTGAAAAAATACAAGAAAGTATGAATAACACGAAAAATGGAAACATAAGCGCGACAGATGTTCTAAAAAAGTTTTATCAAGCGATAATATCTTTACCAGTAAATATTAACAATTCAAAGTTAAACATATCTGGGGTTAATAGTACCTCACACAAGTATAAAATTCAAAAAGACTTAGATGCTGGCCTTGCAGGATTTTTTCGCGCTAAAACTAATTTAGGCAAATCCGAAACAAAATTAAATAAAAATAACACAAACAAAACTTCAACTTTAATTAAGAAAAAAATAGAAAAGTTGCTTAAGGAGATACTAAAAGGAAAAAATCTTAGCAAAAGTCAAATGCGGAAGTTAAAACGAAAATTATTAAAGAATCTTACGAGTAAGAAAAATGTTACCAGTCTGCATAAGTTTCATGATACGGTCAAAAAGAAATATTACGTTACTAGGATTACTGATAGTGATAAATTAACCACTACCACACCACATTTACCATTAAGTTATAATTCCACTACGATAGAAGCTGGCAATGCTACACGAATACATAAAGTGGGAACTTCCTCATCTTCGAGCTCAATTAGCCAAACGCCTAACACAAAAATTATGTCATTTAAAAATAATAAAACACGAAGTAGTGAGAAAATGGCAAAAGGAATCAACAAACAAATTTCAGCGGAAATAATATTTAACACTACTGGCAAATGTATTTCACAAGGCGCTAGACGCTTATTATCCCATCAAATAGAACCAGAGTCGTCTAAACTCAAGCCTGAAACAATATATCAATATACATCCACGGAGACAAACATCGGTTTTGATAAATATATGACAGCCATTACACCTTTAACAAATGAAAAACGATTTTCAGAAATCATTCTCAGCGAAATGGATGAAGACTTGTCGAAACCTGAAAATGAATCTAATAACGACACAAGTGAGACATCAAACGCTGTTATTCTTAATTCAAGTGATGTATTTACTAAAACAGAAGTTACAAA
This sequence comes from Luperina nickerlii, assembly GCA_963855955.1. NCBI lineage: Eukaryota > Metazoa > Arthropoda > Insecta > Lepidoptera > Noctuidae > Luperina > Luperina nickerlii. The sequence goes on along the minus strand of OY979674.1, from coordinate 22,136,130 downwards.
AGAAGAACTAAATGGTGTTTTATCACAAAAAAACTATAATATAACATATTCAACAGCTAAAATTACAAAGAAAGGTATAAGCAACTACAATATGTCTACTGATGATACTATTGTGACTGATGCTGGCACGACGGCTGTAACAAACACCAAAAGTAACACTGCTGCAACCAAATATGGGATAATGACGGCACCATTTCAAACTACTGTTGCTATTTATGCTACTGATACACCTTTGCTTATAAATACTGTACCGAATAAAATTATCAGTGACAACAAAGACTCAAAACATACTGTCGCCATGACCACTGTAAAGTCAAACATTTCCGGTAAATCTAAATTTCAATCAGATGATAATGCGGCTGCAGTCACTTTTCCACTAACGTCTAGCACATTAACAACAAAAAAGGTGCTTCCTCAGTCAAGTAAACCAAATGACAACATTACAAAAACCATACATAACGTTACAACAAAAATCCGTGATATGAAATATTATAAAAGAATTGAAAGTGCTACTAATATACCCAGTGCCAGTGCTGCCAGAAACAATAGTGAAGAAATAATATTATCAAGTCCACCAGATTTAGATGTTTTAACAACAAATTACTCTGAATATCAAAGTTCAAGTGTTAACGTACACAAACCTATTGGTATTGTGTTTACTGGCATGCTCAATAAACAAACATTAGAAGAAAGTGTAACTAAAAAGACCCCAGATATGAAAAAAAGTCATGATAAATATTTGTCTGAAAATGTCTTTCACCATTTCACCAATAAATCCACTATGGACAGCAGCACTGCCGATTACACCAGTACAAGTACCCCCAATAATGAACAATTGAAACCAACTCCGTTCATGTTTTATGGTTTAAGCACATTGCTACCTGAAGTTCAGAGTTTAAGCAACATCAAGAATGTGTCAGCTGAATATAATTTCCCCACAACTGCCAACATCTTTGAACATAAGGCTGATAGCGATGAATCCACCGGCACACTTATTACAGAAATATACAAGAGAAAACAAAATGGAAAGAAGAATGTTTCAAAAGAAATAACAAACAAAGTTATCGATCATTTTGAAATCACAAAAACCTCTACCACCACATATCCCTCAAACAACTCCGTCAATATTAGGGAAGAAATAATCACTACACAACATCCCATTGAAGAGTATTTCATCAACACTGCGGATGTAGAAAGGGACAACCGACATACTACTTTAAATATTAAAGAATATGAAAAAACAAAAACTACGAAAATATCAGCTGTTTCAAAGACACAACCACCATTCATTCAAATATCAACAAAAATATCCCTAACAGAAAAAAAAATTGAAGGAAATGCTTTAGAACATGAAAGGCACATTATAAATGCTTCAAATTATGATAAAACTACAATCACAAAAAATACCGAAGAGCAACATTTGTCTACCAATACTTCAAACCTGACAGAAAAAAATATTGAAAACTTTAATGAACCAAAGAAGGCTTATATTCAAACTTCACAAAATGTAAACAAAGAACACTTAGTATCAGAAAAAATATTTGGCGATGCTAATTATGTCAGTGCTGTCACTGTCAAGTTACCTACTACAAGTGTTACTAATATTAAAATATCAGAAATAACATTGCCTCCACAATTTTCAAAAGCTTTAAATAAACCACTTACTGAAACTCAAAATTTACCCATCACCACGCATATACCGGTTGATGATTACTCTGTTGATAAGGATGCTTTCATGGAAACAACGATAGAAAAGCAAAATGGTTTTAAGACAGAGTCAACCTTTATAGTAATTGACCGCTACACTAATCCTACAGATATAGCAGAGAAAAAAGTAAATAGCAACGTTAAGGATAATACTAATCTTATAAAATTGAAGGTTGATGTTGTAAAAAATGAAACACACATTAACTCATCGCTACAGAAAAAAGAGTACAATGTTATACATGAAAATGAAAATAAAAAGAATAAAAGATTAGATATTGATCGACTTAAGTCTACAAGTGTTCATACAGCCGCAACAACAGTAACAACATTAGCATTCAAAGATTATGAAATAGCTACCAAAACACATCAGCCAAATGAGATCTTCGTTGAAAATTTTACGCAGCAATCAAACTTAGTCTATGAGGAGACGACGTTGCCACTACCTAAAGGAATATACAAAACTGTTGTCGGTACTACAAGATCAAATATTTTGCAAGACAGCACTGATCTACCGCTTGTATCGAGTTTTGTTAATACGTCTGCTATTATTTCAAAGATTAACCTTTTAGATCCCTATACAAGGCAAATAGTCGCAAACCAAAGTATTGAAAATAAAAACGTAAATTATCAAACGTTTACGGATAACGTTACCGAAAATAACAATATAATTAGCAAGAATAGCACAATTGCCATACAACACATTATTGCAGTGACTGATAGTGTGAAGCAGGTCACTACGGTATCGTCAGATGCATCTACACATGGAGATAATACAAGTTTTAGCGAGATTAGAAAATATGACAAAATACTGGAAACAAAGTTAAAAAAAGCAAATAAAACTCAATTGGTTTACTTAGTAGACGAATCAGTGAATGTGAGTGGTAGCAACATAAGATATATTATAAATGCTAGCAAAAATAATGCATACGATCAACGTGATCCTCTAGTATCAATTAAGCAAAACAGATTTAAAAAAATACAAGATGAAACGCCCAGGAATAATACTAAGCGCAATTTCTTTTTAAACATTCATGATGGTGAAAAAAATATTTCAGTAATTCGTACACCAACACTGACTCACGTAAAAGTTACTAAAATGAATCCTGTAAATAAAACAACTGTTAATTTGAACCCAGAAGTACAAAAACTTTTACTAATATCACGGACGGACCGTACCTATCAAAATGGAACTATAGGAAAAGGTTTTCGCAGCAATTCCAAAAGTCTGTTACCAATCGAGAGTAGGGATTTCAAACGTAAAAAACCAATAGAAATATTTAGCTCACGTCTAAACAGACCGTATACTTCATTCACCACGGCAGCTGCAGTAACAAAAAATATAAGGTACAACACATATCGGCCAATAAGTAAAGAAGAACTAGAACTGCTTAAGTACTACAACGAACACGTTTCAAATACGGCCCTCGATAAACAAATTAGCGAAAAACCGCACCCTCCAGTTCCAGGATTTAACAGTAGTTTGCAGTCAGAATCTAAGCCAATTGTACGAGTAACTAATTATTCAGGGGCCGGTCAAATAATACATGCAGAAAACCAAGGCCATGGTGATAAAGGTTTACGTCTAGCATTAGAAAGGAAAAATAATGTAAAACAACCCATTGAAATGATTAAAATTCCACATTCTGCAGAAATTGATAGAATTTCACATCCAATACTGGAGATTAATATAAATTCACCTCAGATAAGAACTAACGGAGATTCACCTCCAATGATTGAAATAAATGGAAATCCGCTTCCGATAGAAATTAACAGAAATTTAGCGCCGATGGAATTTAATAGAAATCCAGTGCCGTTAGATAGTAATCGAAATCAGGTTCCGACAGGAATTATCAGAAATTCAGTGCCGATGGAAATTACCAGATATTCAGTGCCGTTAGAAATTAACAGAAATCCAGTTCCGATGGGTAACAATCAAAATCCGGTGCCGATGGATATGAAAAGAAATCCGGTGACAATGGATATTAAACGAAATTCAGCGCCTATGGATGTTAACAGAAGTCCGGTACCATTGGATATGAACACAAATTCAGCGCCTATGGATATGAACCGAAATTCAGCGCCTATGTATATGAACAGAAATCCAGTGCCAATGGATATTAACAGAAATTCAGCGCCGATGGATATGAACAGAAATTCTGCGCCGATGCATGTTAACAGAAATCTGATGCCATTGGATATGAACAAAAGTTTAGCGCCAATGGATATGAACAGAAATTCAGCGCCAATTGATATGAACATAAATCTGGTGCCAATGGATATTAACAGATATTCAGCGCCGATGGATATGAACAGAAATCTGGTGCTAATGGATGTTAATAGAAATCCGGTGCAAATGGATATGAACAGAAATTTTGCGCCGATGGATGTTAACAGAAATCCGATACCATTGGATATGAATAGAAATTCAGCGCCTATGGATATGAACAGAAATCCAGTGGCAATGGATATTAAAAGAAATTCAACACCTATTGATATGAACAGAAATCCGGTGGCAATGGATATTAACAGAAATTCGGCGCCCACTGATGTTAACAGAAATCCGGTACCATTGGATATGAACAGAAATGCAGCGCCTATGAATATGAACATAAATCGAGTGGCAATGGATATTAATAGAAATTCAGCACCTATTGATATGAACAGAAATCCGGTACCATTGGGTATGAACCGAAATTCAGCGCTAATGGATATGTACAGAAAACCTGTGCCAATGGATATTATCAGAAATTCAGCACCGATGGATATGAACAGAAAAGCAGCGCCGATAGAAATTAACAGAAATTCAGTGACGATGGATATTAATAGAAATCTGGTGCCGATAAATATTAATAGAGATTCAGTGCCAATAGAAATTTCCAGAAATCCAATTCCTCAAAAAAATAATAGAAGCTATATTCCAGAGGAAACTAACAGAAATTCCGTTCCAATGGAAATCAATAGGGACTCGCCTCGGACATTTGAAATTAATAGGAATATACCTCCAACGCTGAATTTAAATAGGAATTCCCTTTCTGTGACTAACCCGCCCTCAATTATTGGTAAAAATAAAAATTCACAGAAAGAACCTGATAATAATAGATATTTACTGGCTGATAACAAGATATCGCCCTCAACGATAACTAAACCATGGATCTCAGCATCAATGTTCAACAATAATGGAAACTTACCTCCAATGATTGACAATATTTCACCATTAATACATAACAGTGATAGGAATCCACCCGCAATTATTGACATAAATAGATACTCATTAGTTGTTAACAAGAATTCCCCTTCAGTTGTTCACAATAAATGGAATTTACTATCCATGATTGATAATAATTGTAAGAATTTGCCTTCAATACCTGACAGTAATGAGAAATCATCAATAGGGACTGACGATAAGATGAATGGACCTTCAATGACCGACAGTAACAAAAATACACGTTCAATGGATGCCAATATGACAACTAATAAGAAATCAGCTTCAAGGAATGATTACAAACAGATAAATAACTCGACGATTAAAACGAACATAATTTCAGCACGTAATATGGCTGGAATAAAAAAAACCGAAGCTATTGTGGCAGCTAAGAAAAAAATACTACCTATGAAGGAAATCAAAAGAAAACCGTTATTGACTTTTGGAAATAATAAAAAACCACTTTCTATTATAGGAAAGAATAGAAAAACGCTTGGAGCTTTAGAAATAAACAGAAATAAACATTTAAAAATTGTCACAAAGAACTTTAAGCAAATTGGTCCACAGAAAGAAATACTTTTAGATTCTTTTGAGAAAAACAATCCATATGCTGTGAAAATAAAGGAACCGAAGTCACAGAAACCAGGGGTGAAGAAAATGAAAATAGGCATCGGAAGGAAGGCGTTAATGACCATGAATACACAAGACTTTCTCTCACAACATCGTTATGTGACACCACAAATTGTTGTAAAAAAAAATACAAAACCATACACAAAGCCCCAACGATCGGTTCGAAAATCCATTTTAAGACCAAGATTTGATAATATTAAAGCAGCAGAGAGATTGGAACATAAATTGAAACCCAAACCTGTATTCCTAAGCAATGAGATCTTCCAGGCAAACTCAATGTCACATCGACTCTCAAATAAAATACACCAGAAAGTGCGTCCAGGACAGAATAATCTACCTATGAGAATGATGACAAAGAAAGCGAAAGTAAATAAAAAAGAGATAGAAGATCCAATGAGCTATATGTTTACTGCTGACTATATGGCGATGACGAGACGTCCGGCGTTCAACGACAGGTTACATGAACGGAAAGGTTCGAATATCTTCAAAAATAACTACAATCCGTCTCCATCTTACAGAAGGAGCTTTATCGAGAAATCAAACACTGTAGTCAGCAGGGCGCCCCGGCGCGGGAGGACTATATATTTCTTGAGTCCCACTGTACCGTATGACCAATATAATTAAGTTTTCTAAATCAATATAGTTAGTAGAATGTGTTGCGTTATATTTGTTTTGTGATAGTGTTAAGTAGTCAATAAATATATTTTACTTTATAATACAAGTTTTATTTATTTTAGAACCTAGCTTTCCTATGGTTTATGGGTGAATATCCCAGTAGCAAATTTTACGCGTCCACGTTGAGAATCGAGGTGTTAAATGATAGGATGTTTCTTATTTTTTTTTATAGTAAGCTACGTAACTTGTTTCAATTAGGGCCACATTTTTTTTTATAACTGTGTATTTAAATAAATAGGGAAAAAAATAAATCGCCTTAAAATTCAAGTTAGGTGGCTTGTCTCAGCTCCATTTTTTGATATAATTGCATTCACCAAAGCAACAATTTGCTGTACAATAAAAAATAAATAAATTCGTTAGTATATGCTACCCTTAAGGTGAATGGGTAGTAGTAGACCGCGAAATTCAAATTTTCTTACGTTTTTTGCAATTTTTAGGTCAGTGTCAGATTGTATCTTGATCAAAATATGATTCGCGACAATAACAGGTACATATTTAAGGAATTATAATCATTAGAATCATTAATATATCTTTCTAAGTTAGATTTCTACCACCAACCACCAATCTCTTATGGAAAAGTGTTAGTGGTAGAAATCTAACTTACAAAGATGTATTATTGATTCTAATGATTATACTTCTCTAAATATGTACCTGCTATTGTCGCGAATCATATTTTGATCAAGATACAACCTGACACTGACCTGCAAATTGCAAAAAACATAAGAAAATTTGAATTTCGCGGTCTCAACTACCCATTCACCTTAATAAGGCGCAAGCCTGTGTGAAAGTAACTACAAAATTGAAGATGAATTTAGAGGATATTAATGCCACTGATTAAAAAAAAAAATATTTTAGTAAGGGGGGGGTACTTGGAAACCCCCTTTTTTTCGGTGGGAAATTAATTCCCCTTGCCCGATTCTGTCTGTACACTTTGGGTCGAAGTGGGAAAATAATACCCCTTGCCCGGTAAGGTTAGATACATTTACCATACTTTCGTTATTATTCGAATACAAGTGTTTCTTCCTGGCTTCGGTTGTTATAATTTATTTTTTAGAATTAATTAATTTATTTTTATATTTTGATAAATGAAAAACGATGAATATGGAATCATATCTTTATTAGTAACATTAAATTTTAATTAATCCTGAGGTGAAGCCTCATGAAAGGATTTGAAACAGTTTTTTGCACATAGAGCTACTTGACAAGTTGAACACATTATTTTAGTTCTCTTTTCCTCCTTCTTGGTGCTGCAGACACGACACCTTTTATAGCTATTGCCTTCCTCAGGGAGATGAATTCCAACGTTGAGGAGGCGGATCTCATCAGGTACGCCGAAGTTTGAGCCTTTTTTGTTCTTGAAAATAACTTGCCTATTTTTTTACTTGAATAGTGTGAAATCATCTCACGAGCCAATCGTAATCTAAATTGTCTGTGCGAATGCGTATTTACAACGTGAACAGTATTGTAGGTAATGTAACTGTAAATAATATTGACGCATCAAACATGAAAAAAAAAGTCTCATCCAAAATTTTCGACACTTACGATTGATGGGATATGACGATCGAAAGTGATCGAAGTGATCTACGCCTCCCATGACGAGCGTGTAGCTTTCAATAGCTTTGCGGCAGAGGACTTCTTTCCTTGTGCCATCTTTTTGAGTTCGTTTAACAAATAGTACGTCAGTTGGATGGTGAGCTGTCGTGAGAACAGTAACATCTCGGGTATCAAGCCACTTAATTGCTGTAATAGGCTTTGCAGTTATAGCTGCAAATTGATTTTTTTCCAGTTTTAGATGTTTAGGCTGTGATTTCTTCATTATATCTGGCAAATCTTTTCTATTTGTTCTTACCGTACCTACAGAAAAGATTTTTCTTTCATACAAATCATCCAGCAAATTGCAGCTTGTAAAAAAATTATCAAATGCAAGAAGTGTGTTCTCAGGAAGATCAGTAGAAAGTTTTGAAACAACATTGTATCCTAGTCCTTCATCTTCCATATTGTCCCCTTTCCCCGTATAAACCTCAAATTGATAGAGGTAGCCTGTTTTTGAGTCACAACGCGCCCAGACCTTAAACCCACGTTTAATGGGTTTTTTGGGCATGTATTGTCTTAAGGATGATCGCCCTTTAAATTTTACCATACACTCATCTATTGACTGTGTACTAGAATTAACTGTCTCCTGCTGGAACACTTTATTTAGTTCCGTAATCATTGGTCTTAATTTGTACAATTTGTCATATTCTGGTGAGTCCCTCCTCGGTTCATTCTCATTGTCATTGATGTGCAAATTTTCAGTGATTTTTTTAAATCGTTTAACTGCCATAATTTTTGATTTTTTATTGATTATTGTAAAAAGGATCATTTGACCAATAGATTTCCATATCGGGCAATGGGTTTAGGCCCATCATAATCAATATCCCAAGGTACGCCTTAATTTCTTCTGCTGATACTGGCGTATAGTGGTTACTGTTTTGATGATTTGCGTATCTATTGGTTTGTTCAACTAGGATTTGAACCAAATATTCTGGAAAAAATCTATTAAAAACATCAATGGGGCGAGTTTTCAGATTATATGCAGATTGTGGTTTAATTGGATTAATGAATTCAGGAATGTTATGTATTTCTTTTTCTATTTTCCACTCTCGTGGTTGTCTTGGCCTGGAGGCATTGCAAGCTCTTCTTTGCCTTGAATGATGTTCCGATACTTGATTAACTGTTTCAGTTACATTGTGGTTAGAAGGTCCCGCACTTGTGTCATCTGTGTGAATGGGATAATCGTAACTGGTTTCATGGAATATCTCATCAAAACATTGCTCTATCTCGATTTCTCTGTCATTCAGATTCACTATTTCTCTCCATTCTTCTTGTGTTGTATGTTCTATCATCTGCGTTGGTGAACCCTCATTTAGTTGTTCTGATCTCTCGCTTACTCTACTAATCATGCTGTTTCCTTCCAAAACATCTCTCGGAGAACTTTCCGAATATAATCCTGTACATTCAACACTTTCTTCTAAAATATGAGAAGCACCTAAAATTTCCTCAAGACGACTTTCGATAATGGAATCTTCAATCACATTTAGGTTATCTGCTGGGCTGGTAACAGTGGCTGTCTGATAATAAGCATCATCGTCAGAGTCAATGTCAGACAAATCAGACAGGTTGTCCACGATGGCTTCCAACTCCGCCTTGCTTTGAATTATCTTATTTTTCCTATTCATGGTCTATAAAACCTGTAGGTAAATATACAAATTATGAACATATTGTCATTCACAAAATCTGTCATAAACAGAAAATTTGATTAGGAGGAGTTGGGACTGACAAATGTTTTTTTTTTATATAAATAGTTACGTGTCTGAGTGCAGGCGCAATCGTGCAAAGGGAAATAATTTCCCACTTTGTAATTTGAACTTTTTACGGGTAAAGATCGCTAGAATCCATATGAGAACTATACGAAACACTGCTGGTTCAATCTATTTATACGAAGTACAAAATACATTCTACTTACAGAAATCTTTGTTGAACTATTTAAAGTTTTTTCTTCAAGGACTCCGAAAAATAACCGTCGTCGGTCACTACTGTCACGTCATGTCATTTTGACATTGACATAACATCCACAGGATGACATTACTACCAAAAGTATTGCTAGTTTAGAAATTTTAAATTAACCAAGAAGCTGCTAAGTATACTTGCGTTCATATAAAGGTTAAACGTCATGTAAAATTAAATATTTTTCAAAACAAGTCTTGGTGGGATATTATATCCCCTTGCCTTATTAAGGGTTAAGACACATTATCTAAAAACAATTAAACCATATTAGAAAATCTAATTTAAAAGCACAGGGTAGTCGATCAAAGTTTGTCCAAGTAAAAATCAAAATTTTGGTGGCACTTTTTCAACATACTATAAAATGAAGCTTCGTGTTCGTGCGTGTGCGATCAATCACATTTTATTATTTCACATCTCTCAGTTGTGCACTTGCGCGTAACAGGTGTGTGATTAGTGCTATGATTTTCCGCCAAAAACGTAAGTATCATCTTGGGTGGCACGGGGGACAAAAATTGTTCAATTTTTGGTGGATCGATTTGCTGTTAATTTTAAAGTGTTTTAATAGTAAGCTACACATTATAGATAGTGATTTGGGTTACGCATAAATCAGTGATATTAATTTAATTGTAACTAAAAACCCCTATTTTTAGAGATTTTTTTATATCTGGTTTCAATTTTGGTGGTTTTGGTGGCGTTTTCACGCCACCGGTCCTTATTTTTCACGTAAACTGAAGAAAAAATTTCGCGACCAAAATTGAAAAAATATTCAGTTTGTTGATATTGACCCTTAACATTGTGTAAGACATCTGAAATCATTAAGGGCCTAGTCTTCTATTGCACAATTTAAGAATCGCGTGCGGCGAGTCCACGCGCCGTGCGTCTGCACCCGGGCTCCCTGCAGTCCCCGCAATCATCCTACCTAGCGATATTTGACACGGTCGGAAAGTTGCTCTACTAAGTAATAATCAACATTTATTTATATTTGAATGGTACCTTGGCGGGGGTTGCTCTTCCTTCGCGCCTCCGGTTTTTATATAAATTCGTTCATGCTAGATAGTAATACCAAAAAACAAGTTACGACCGATGAAGATTTACAGATGACAAAAAAATAACTCCTTAAATAAACGGAACCTTCTGACCAAAAAAGAGATGAACTACAGAAACAGACGATAGACCAAAGTTTCGATCACATATTATGGTAGAGATAATGGACAAAAAGCATTATCTCTGCAGGAAAACGTCACAATTGCCAGCTGCGGTCTTTATATTAAACAAACAGTCCAATATTTAGGAGCCAGTCCCGATGGTATTTATAAACACAAAGATGGAAAAACAGGACTGGTAGAAGTAAAATGCCCACTTTCTGCAAAAAATATGCAATCTGAAGAAACGATAAAAGAAAAAAAAAATGGAAATGTAACATTAGGAGAAATACGTTTGCGATTGACAAAAACCACGTCTATTATTTCCATACTCAGAGCCAATTAAACATTACGGAGATGGATATGTGCTTATATGCCGTATGGGCTGGAGTGGACTACTCAATGAAAGTCGAATAATATAAAAAGAGACCCTACGTTCTGGCACTACAAAATGGTAGGCCCATTGACAAAATTTTATTTGCATTGTCTGCTCCCTGAGCTAATTGATTCCCGCCTTAAAAGACCCGCCATAAATATAATTCAACCTATTGAGAAAAAAGTAAAAAGAAACTTATTTCTTTTTACTTTTTTCTCAACCACGTCTTTTACCGCAGACTTTGTGAAATGACAACACCCACAAGACCACGAGAATTATCAGAAATCTACCCCAATATAACCGTCGAGAGATGGTTGTATTCAAAATTGAAAAATTCTCTCAACGGAAGAAAAAAAACAATGCGCTAGTCCCAAAGAACGCCATGAAATCGCTCACACAGACACTACACATCACATCAGACACAACACAACACAGACACCAATACATGCTCATCGCAGACTTATATTTTATCGCCTTCAAAGTATGCTTCTTCAGAAACGATACACTTACGCCAACGAATAATCCAATCATCAAAACATTTTTTTTAAATTTGGAATTGGTTTGCTTTTGACTCTAGTCTAGCTCAGAGGTGACAGAGACAAAGTCGACGATGGAGTGAGCTTACCCAGAAGAAGCCTATTCACTCTCTCTTTGAAGAGATTCAGGTTGTATGCGCTCGGTAACACATTTTTAAACGCTTTTTCCGGAATTGAGTTTAGTTCTCGCCGCGAATATTCCTTTGTCTTACCGAATGAAAACGGTGCCACGAAGTGGTAATTTGAGGTTAGGAAAAAGAAAGAAGTCGGCTGGAGCCATATCGGGTGAATAAGGTGGTTGCTCGATAATCACGAATCATGTATTTGTTGAGCTTTTGGTCAAAAATTTGTTTACAAAGATGGCCTTGTGCGAAGGCGCATTATTGTGGTGCAAAATCCAACAATTTTCTTTCCACAAATCTGGCCTTTTTCTTCGAATTTGCTCTCTTAAATGCCGCATAACGCTCAAATAATATACTTTATTTTTTTCGATATACTTTATTTATTTCGAGCTTCTGACAAGTTGGTAACATCTGAAAAAGGTTGCCGAGAGCCAGCAGTGGACCTGTGAAAATAAAAAAGTCATAAATTAATAAAGTCATTAACAGAGTTTTCAGAAGTACCTATTAGTAAAAAATCATCGTACTAAAAGATATCCGACTTTGGTCTAAATAGCCCTAGAGTATAGTAGACTAGCGATCTAATACATACATAAACACCAAAAACACAACCCACCCCATACATTCCCCTCACACACTCACCCCCCATACACACACCCCCACACACTCACTCCCACACACTCACTCCCCATACCTCATACAGATACATCTATCAACACATAATCACGCCCTCCCCACATACACTCACGCCCCCCACACACGTTTAGATATCGATACCCAACACTTTTGCGGAGTTTCGCTATCTAATTTAATTTGACCCTGTATACGATATTATCTAAACACGACGAAATACAAAAAATAAAGATTTGATGATTTTTTTGGGGCCAATGACCGCTGGTAGTATTGTTACTTGAAGTGTGAGTTGATAAAATCTGTTTCATCGTGTTGAGATATCAATATCCATCACGTTTGTGGAGTCTCGCTAGCTAATTTAATTTGACCTTGTAGTTAGGCCCTAAACATGAATACTGTAAACAGTTCTACTTACCTTTGGATTCTATTTCTCTTCATCAATTCTACGTTTGAGGCCAATTTTCTTTTTCTTGTACAGGCATATTTTTTTTTACGTTTACGATCCATTTTGAAGTCAAATATTTACAAAACTATTACTGATACACAAATATTTACAAAACTATTACTGATATACAAATATTTACAAAAAACTCGAAAAATTATATACAAAAAATAATAAAGTAGAGCAACTTTAGATACACAACAATGCGCATCCTATGTTAGAGCAGGAGCAAAGTTAGAGCGAGAGGGAACAGTTAAAATTCGTCGTGGACCACACGTCTGAACGCTCCGACCGTGCAGTGGCCACTAAGAAATTTCTTTTTTTTTTTTTTTTTTTTTTTTTTTTTTTTTTTTTTTTTTTGAATATGGCATCTCGTAGTTGACCTTGAGAGGTCGTGACTACTTAACCGGACAATCCTGCGGCTGCCTTGAGAAAACTCAAAGCCTCCAGCCAGGGGCTTAAAACTAACTAAATAAACTAAGCGACTACACGCTAAGGGCACCCCCTGTGGGGTACGAGCCTCGGCTTAGGGCGTCGCTGGGGGGAGGGCAGCAAGTTGGGACAGGCTGGATCTAATTTTGATTATTTAACGAACGAAGGGGCCGGCATTTCCTAATTGACTACTCTGAGAAGAAATGCCGAAACAAACTCAGAGGTCAGAGTCGGGAATTTAAATCTACTGGCTCAGCTGCGGCGCGGGCTGGCACTACATCGAGCAAGGGTCGGTGGGGGGCATTTACTTGGGGACGTCGCGAGGGACCTCGTCGGCGAGGCCGGTATGTCGGTTTCTTGTATCTGTTTTTCCTAAGCGTGCTGGTTGCCCTACTGCTCTCTTGGAGGACGGTTATAGGGTCATCTGGGTCGGTGAGAACGTGCCTTGGACGGCGGAGTTTACTGATTTGGGAGGGAGTATATCTGGCGGCCTCGACAACCAGCGGGTTTCGATGGTTGGGGGCGGAGTCGAAGAAGTGCTTGGAAAGGCGCTTCATGAATTGGTGGATAGTGGGGATTTTGAGATCGACATGGAGGATCTCATTTCGAACGAACCAAGGGGCTCCCGTAGCCTTTCGGAGGAAACGGTTCTGGAGGGTCTGCATCCTATGGATGTGGTGGGGCTTTGCGTGTGCAAAGACTACGCAGGCATAGGTCATGATAGGGCGAATGCACGCTGTGTAGATGCGCAATTTGCACTTAAGTGACAATTTGCTGCGTGCATTTAGCATCGAGTGGAGGCTACCGAGGGCGAAGGCGGCGCGCGAGCGAACCGCCTTTATGTGCTCTGCGAAGGAGAGGTGCCTGTCGAGGATCACACCGAGATATTTGGCTTGCTTCTCCCAAGGGATCGGCTTGCCGAACATGGTGATGGGTCGGGGGGGGATGAGTTTGTGTCTCGGTTTCGAATAGAGAACCGCTTGACTTTTGTCGGGGTTTACTTCTATTCTCCACTTCCTAAACCAGTCAGCGAGCTTGTTGACTGAAGTTTGGAGGATGTGGGAGATCTGGACTAGGCTGCGGCCAGTGTACAGAATGGCAGTATCGTCTGCGAAGAGAGCCAACTGGGTCTTTTTACTCATTGGGATGTCACTGGTGTACAGCGTGAATATGAGCGGGGCGAGCACAGAGCCCTGGGGGACTCCTGCTCGGATCGGGTGTGGAGAGGATATAGCTCCTTCTACTTTGTAGCGGAAGGTGCGGTTTGACAAATAGTCTCGAAGGATGAGCACGAGACGGTCGGGCACACCGAGTTGGTATAGCTTATATAGTAAGCCATTGTGCCAGACTTTGTCGAAAGCTTTTGCTATGTCGAAGTATATCACACCTGTCAAGTATCCACGCAGGATCCCTGCGTGGATCTGTTCGGTGATGCGGTGGACTTGCTGGACGCTAGAATGTTGGGTTCGAAAACCGAATTGTTCATTAGGGATTAGGCCCTTGGTTTCGGCATAGTTTCTGAGACGCTTATAAATAAGCCTCTCGTAGACCTTGCCTAGTCCATTGAGCAGACTGATGGGGCGGTAACTCGTGGGTTCCGACTTGGGCTTGCCGGGCTTGGGAATGCCAATGACTGTGGCTTCTTTCCACTTCTGTGGGAAAATGTTGTTGCTCATGGCACCGTTGAAGATGGTGGCCAGTAGCACAATTAATTGGGCAGGGAAGAGTTGAATCACTCTATTTGTGATTCCATCTGAACCGGGGGCTTTCTTAGGTATGAGACCCTTTATGATGTCCTGTACTTCGTCTGGAGTGACGGGGGGTAGAGGATTTTCGGGGTCTTCTACTGGAGGGAGGGAGGCTCTACGCTCGACTTCCGCGTCGACCTCAGAGAGGTGAGCTTGGTCTACGGGTAGGGAGCTGGGTGTACACTGGGCTTCGAGGCTGTCAGCCAAGCATTCTGCCTTGTCATCGTCGTCAAAGGCGATGGTTTTGTCGGGGCGGATCAGTGGGGGCATGGAGACGATGTCTCGAGATCTAAGTCTCCTTTGGAGTTCCCAGAAGGCCTGGTGATTGGGTTCAAGATCGCTCAGCGTCTTATTCCATTTGACTTCACGCCACTCCGATATGCGAGTCCTCACAGTTCTCTGTAAGTAACGCATATGGGCTTTGTTTGGGCCACATGGAAAGCTGCTGTAGGCACGGACAGCCGCGTTCTTCTCGTTCAACAGTT
Source organism: Luperina nickerlii (assembly GCA_963855955.1). Lineage (NCBI taxonomy): Eukaryota > Metazoa > Arthropoda > Insecta > Lepidoptera > Noctuidae > Luperina > Luperina nickerlii. The sequence goes on along the minus strand of OY979674.1, from coordinate 22,120,457 downwards.
CACGCAAGTCGTCAGGCAACTTCCAGCGATGGTCGTCCATCTCTGGAATTTCCCTTGAACAGTCGTTCAGGACTGACTGTACGTGTTCCGTGAGCGAGTCGATCGCCGCCGTCGTGTCCGCGATGGAGTTGAACTGATCGGGGATGGAGTCTAAGTGGGGGGATGTGGTGGATTTCAGGCATTCGCTTACTTTCCTCCAGTCCGTTACCACTTTAGTTTGAGGGGGTTGGTTGGGGTCGGGGAGACCAATGCGAGGGGCCATTTTGATGATGACTGGTCGGTGGTCTGAGGAGAGCTCTTGTACCACTTCTATATCGGTCAACCGTAGGTTGACGTTCTTTAGAAGTGCCACGTCGAGGACGTCAGGGGTATGGTTGGGGTCGTGTGGAAAATGAGTAGGACTCGTCGGTCCGATGACATCGAAATTCAAAATGGGGGAAAGGTCAAACAGTTGTTTGCCTCTGGTCGATACCCTGGTGCTGTTCCAGGCGTGATGCTTTGCGTTGAGATCGCCCGCTATGATAACGGAGTCACTCAAGCCTAGGAGCGTGGAGAGGTCGTTAGAGAAGAGTTGGGAGTTCTCTATCGACGTTTGGGGGGGGAGGTAGACCGAAACTAAGGTGATCGGTTGGTGCCCTGACATGCCTAGCCGGCAGATGGACACTTCGAGTCGTGAGAGTGGGGGAGGATCTATTGGAATGCAGTATAGTTCCTTTTTGTAATAAATGAGTGTGCCTCCTTTGTGACATCGCTCCCTGTCGTTGCGAACCATGCGATAGTTTGCAATTGAAGGGTTACGGTGGTGGGGCTTGAGGAAAGTCTCTTGAGCGAGGAAAATGTCAATTTGATGGTCGCGTAGGAAAGTGGCGATCTCATCTCTTTGACCATGAATGCCGTTGGCATTGAAATAGGCTAAGTTTAGGGATCGGAGTTTGGTTCGTGAAGTGATTCCTCTATCCATTGTTGGGCTGAGCAGTGAAAGAGGCGAGGATTCGGGTGATGTCAGGATAGGCATTGTAAATTGCCTGTATCCTGTTCAGGTCGCAGGAGTTTCTGGCAGCGAGAAGTTCGCTTGCCATTTTCCTGGCGCGGGGGGACATGAAGGCCGTGAACGTGCCTGCTATAATGTTAAAAGAGTCCATTGGATTAGGACCGACAGTTGGGACCGGGGCCGCAGTGTAGGCGGCGGGAGCGGCCATTTGAGTGGGCGTAGCGGCCATTTGAGTGGGCGCGGCGGCCATTTCGGTGGGGGCAGGGGTAGCGGGGGGCGCGGTGGTGGGCGCGGTGGAGCGGATGAGACGAGGGTCCATCCTAGCGCGGCTGATGTGGCCATCAGAGCTGGGAAGGCTCTTTGGTGGTTTAAGAGATTCCAGGGGCTAGGCCTTTGAGGGCTTAGTTTCGCTGGAAGTGCGGTCGCGGTCCCTTGGGAGGGGATTTCTCTTTGCTGGCGGGCGTCTGCGCGCTTAGCCAGTTTGGGAGAGGATGATTTGGGGGCTTTGGAGCAGCCCCGGTAATTGGCCGGGTGACCTGTTTCACCGCATAGCACACAGCTGGGCGGCTCTGTGCATAGAGTGCGGTCTTTTGGTCGGGGGCAGTTTTCGGTGCCGTGCGCGCCCAGGCACTTGACGCACCTGGGTGTTGCGTGGCAGAACCTTTGGGAGTGGCCATAGAGCTGGCAGCGGTGGCACTGACCCACAATGCCGCTCCTCCATGGTTTTTCAATCTCGATACCGGTGAGATTGCAGATGGATTTTATGGAAAATATTGGGTGGTGGCGGCCCTCGGAAGGGGGGCAGACTACCAGGACCATGTCGTATGCGACTTGGCCCTTGGAGCGGTGCATGCGGTGCACCTCGGATACTGGAACCTCTTGGGCTTCCAGATCCGCCTTGATGTCTTCGGTGGCGATCTCTTTAGGGATCCTGCGGATCACCACTCGGGTCATGCGCTCCTCGGGGAGGGAGTACGTGTGGAAAGACACGTTCCTTTGCCGAAGAAGGCTAGTCAGATCCCTGTAGTCTTTCGACGTAGGGATCTGCACCTTGATCCCCTGTTGGGTGGATCGGGCATTGGTGAAGCCAATCTTTCGATCGGCGCACCATTTGGACACATCGGTCCATTTTCCCTTGTCCTGGATGAACACGGGGGGGGGAGGGGGTATTTTCCTCGGGGCGGAGGAGGTCTCAGCGCTGGAGCTGGGAGGTAAGTCCTTCTGAGAGGACGAAGCGATCGGAGCGGGGGCATTGGTGGGGGTAACCAAGGGAGCGGGGGCGGGGGTGGGAGGGGTTGAGGTCGCGTCGGTCGCGACCACCTTCTTCGATTGCGCGGAAGAGAACTTCTTCCTACGCTTGTTTGATCTCCCTGACGCCAGCGTAAAGCCGTCGTCGTCGGAGGAGGGAGATGAGTTGGTGGAGTTCTGGGACTCCACGTCGGAGGGCGGGTAGTGAAGCCTCTTCACCGAGAAGTCCTCTGTGTCCATAGAGTCGGGCACAGAGTCGGGTGAGGCACTACCGGGTTCAGCCGGCGTCGACTTTTGCTGCAGAGCAGCGAATTTCTCTCCGTATTTCAGGAGGAAATCGGGGTCCTTTAGGAGGACGTCCTTGACGAACGCCACTATAATGGCGTCCATCTTGATTAATGGGGGGGGGGAGACTAAAACATTAGTCAGAGAGCCCTAACTCTAACTCCCCGGGTGGATAGGCCCGGGGGTGTGTACCCTCCCTGTCGGGTATAGACAGGGAGGTGAGTGCCTAAGGGTGAGCCCTAAGCTTGTAACCCGACGCCAGTCTTAATGTGCGTACGGGGCCCTGACCAGTCTAGTGCGAAGGGTGTAGAGACACCCTAAAGACACTAGGTGTGTAGCTGTGAAGAAAAACTGTCATCCAGCGCCGACTAGGAGACCCCCCAAGGCCGAGGCTGGGACCCGTCCAATTGACTGCCTAGCCCTGAAGGGGTTCAGCGGGTGTATTGGGTCAACACCCCACTCGGTTTCGTTGGCACCGTAAGGTATCCACCGAGCGACCACGAAACTGTGGTTTTAACCCAGAAGGGGTCAACTGACTCTAATTCAAAACGCGAACGTTAAAGAAATAGAAGGTAGCCTTGAAAAAGGCAGTTTTTTCATGTGATCTTAATCGGCTGATAAATTAATATCCACCGGCGATCGGTCGTAGTCAGGGCGACTACAGAGCTCGTTACTTAAAAGCAACGAAAAAGAACAGAGGCCACTAATTCGGCGCGGAAGTTTAGGGACAACCGGTTCGAGCGAGTGACAAACGTTCTAAGATTTTGAAGAAATTTCTCTCTCAAATCTTGTTTATAAACCCCTTTTTTGTAGGTCTTTTGAAAATATTACTATTGTTAGGGTAAGGTGATTTAGGTGCTATTTTTTTTTTGTATTTGCTTATTGAACTCTTGGCATTAAAATAATCTAATTAATATATACATACGATGCATAGTTATTATGAAAAAAACCGTTTATTAAGAGATAAAAACAGAGAATTTTGATGAAATTGTGACGTCTAAATTAAGAAAATGGAATATAATTAGAAAAAAAAAAAAAAAAAAAAAAAAAAAAAAAAAAAAAACTAATCAGCACATTTTGAAGACGAGAATGTTGAGATAAATATGTGCTGAACAGATTTCCAAATTAATTCTTCATTGCCCTAAACTAAGCGCCCAAACAGAACTCGAAATGATGTTGGGCGCGAAAGAGCTGTATTTAACGCTTCATTTACCTAACTTATCCCATCTAAATGAACTTAAAAAAAAATAACTAGCTATTACTTATATTGTGGTTATTTATGTGCAATAATAAAATTTCATGTTATTTCATTGCTTTGTTTAAAAAAAAAAAAAAAATACAAAGTTGCGCAAATAATTCGCCGCGAGTGAATTTTGCAAGACTGCAGCCTTAAATGTTCAATACAAATATTGTTTGTTATTTTTGTATTAAGATACAAATTTCGCCACCAAAATTGAAAAAATATTCAGTTTGTTGATATTGACCCTTATCCAACCTTACCTATCTAATATAACCGCAATTTAAACAGTGATTATGAAGAAGTTAAGCATGCTTGAAAAACGAAAGATTTTGATACACTGCAACACTACTTGATACACTGCAACACTACTTGATACACTGCAACACTACTTGATACACTGCAGCACTACTTGAAAAGTAGGCTGAGCCAACTGATTCAAACATAAAAGGTGTATGTAAAATTAGTCTGTCCCTCGCTACAGAAGTTGACTCAGGTCTCTTGTCCTAGGTGACGGATTGGTGGTTAGACGACATGTACCTGAAGGTGCGTCTGCCACTGCCCATCAACTCCAACCCAGGCATGGTGTTCCCTCGCCGCCACTTCGCCAAGATGGAGGAAGTTGCGGACCTGGGCGCGCTGTTCATCGACGACCTCCTGGACTATAAGGAAATGCTGGACAGGTAGGTGGCTACGAAGGATCTAAGGTACAGTAGATGACAAAGTAAATCATCAATCGCAGCCTTGTCCCATCCACTGACGAGTGTAGGTCCTTTCGTGCCATGCTTTTCTGGTCTGTACGAGTCTCATCCATGTCTTAGTCCACGATATTCTTCTGTAGGTCGTTCACCCATCGTCGGTCGGCGGGTGGACGACCTAGGTAAATATAAACACTGGGTTTAACAAAGTAATTAGAAAAGGCAAGTCTTTTGCACCAAACCATGTTTTGTAATACTGTAAGCTGACTGGTATCGATGGCCCGGTGACTAGTGTTATGGTTATTACTACCGAAGCTTCGTTGCCCGGAGTAAGTTCAATTTCAGGTCTATCTAGAAGGGCTAGAATAGGATCCCACCAGAAAAAAACCAAACGAAAATAATACTGCTCATGCTAACGCATTGGTGTGCAAATCGCAAATCATAGTCATGCTCTAAAATTTAGAGCATGACTATGATTTAGAGTCTAAATAAAGATCTAAATTCTGGTGATTAATTAATTTAAAATTCTTAGTTCTAATTCTAATATTGGCTTAATGGTTTAAACTTGGATTCAAGTTAGAACTCGTTCTGTAATAGGATGGGATGTGCATTATGAATAGCCATAGTACCTACTGTAGAAATACAAGCATATTAGAAACGTGGGTTCTAAACTAAACATGTTCAGAAGCCTTCACCGTACAACAATCATATGCTGGATATTATCACTACAAAGCCTGTATAGAGTTCAAGGTTTCTATGAAAACTTGGTTGTTTCAGAGGGGAGCTTCCTCTGGAGCGAGCCACCAACCGCGAGAAGGGGCAGCCGTTATGCATGGAGCAGTTTTACCGACTGCTGGGGGTATGCCGCATCCCCGAGGTGGGCAAGGACAGGCTCGAGCTGCCGCAAGTCAAGCGAGGAGCTGAGGAGGCAGAAGAACTGGTCGTGGTCGCCTGCAGGAACTATGTGAGTATTTGAAGGGCTGACTTTATCAAAGACTTCATTGAAATAAGACTGTGCTTTCAACATTTTGCTAATTATTTCCCTTTAACGAATAATTAAATAGTACTTTCTACAAACATTGGCCGTAATAAAGGACCATCAACCATATTGTCTGTTTTACTAAATGCAGTGCTTCTGTGACAATTTATTTTTCTTTCTTTCGTGTTCTCTTTATCGTACCTACCTAGAAACAAAAATATAATAAATACTGGTTCCTCACGAGAAATAACTTCGGGTACATTTGGTACTATATTTTACTTTAATTTTTGTACAAAATGTTAGACACCTGAATGTTCGCCATCAAAAACAAAAATATTGATCTTAGTATTTTTCTAAGAGGGTATTTTTAAGCGTACAGACCCGGCTGGGTCGAATGGAACTTTTCATGTTATTTATACAACAAAGAAACTCGTTATGTCATTCAGCCGACCATCAACTCTCCACGGTTAAAATATTTCTATACAAAATTAAATTATAACAAGACTTGCGTTATAAATCTGGCGTAACAAGAATAACTCTATTATTTAAGAGAGGGGCTTGTAACTTCGTTAGCACTTAGAAACGCTGCGGTGCACTTTATCACTTAAGCACGAAACTAAGTTAGGAAACTCTCCCGAAGTATGAAGAACTTATTTTATTTTGTGTTGGCTAAGTTTCGGGATGCAGTCTGAGATATATACATTATTTATGGAAAGGTTTATCCGCTGTAATATTTACTTAAAAAATATTTAGTCTTTCTCTGTTTTGTATAAGTACTGACGATTAACTAAAGCGATCAGTCATTGGTGAAATCAATAGATCTTCTAATCGCAAGGAGAGAAACCATGTGCCTATTTTTAATTTGAATGTTCTTGTCATAATCAGCCGTTCACCATAAAGGCTTCGATTATTCTTCTTTCTAGTCATAATGAACACGTAAACGCAATAGCCATACCCTACTAACGCATGAAACACTTAGGGCGCTGATACAATTGTTCGGTGCCCTTTTTTTTTATAAATGTATATTTTACCTCTATTGTTTCTAACTCGACTTACGTAAAATTGTTCTACTAATGATTACGAGTAATTTTTGCCTTAAGCTCGTTAAAATTTATGCAACGTAGTCGAAAATGTGTCTTTCCTTTTCCAAATATATCATTTATAAAGCGTCATTGACAATTCACATTGGAATAATGACATCAACAACGAACAATAATGTCTAGCAGCAGATACATTTTGTCCTCATTTGGTGTAGGTTACCTTAAGGCGATACTGTGCGAGGATAAATAAATAAAGAATAAAATTGGTACAATCCCTTACACCATAGTCAAGCATATAATCTTCCTCTCCAGTTCTACCCCATCCCAGTGAAAGCAGCAGACCGTGGAAGGCTAACTCCTGGCGAGATGCAAGCTCAGCTGCTGCATGCCCTGGTGGACGCAGCCGGGGCACCACCAGCGCCCAGGGTCGGGCTCCTGACGTCTATGAACCGAGACCAGTGGGCTAGGGCCAGGGAACAGCTTATAAAGGGTAAGACTGTTTTAGACTTCGTATTAGGTAGATACACTAGCTTATTAGGCTGTTCATTAACGAATGATGAACGATCGAAACTTAATTCATTAGAATGCACTCACCTGAGGGAGTTTATTAGTTCCCCTCTATCAATTATTAACGCTTAAAACCATTGACGACGCATTTGTCACATTGACGAAGTGATAAACTTCTGCGATACTTGCATCGCTAAATGTCGCGTATTCTACTCGATTCATACCTACACGAAACGATTCTTTGCTTTCTTCTGAGCATTTGTGCTTATTAGATTTGTAGGTATCTATAAATGCACTGAAGATCCAAATAAAACACAAAAGTACCTATCAAAGTTTATATAAAAATAAATCTTTTTGCAGTCGCGTGACGGGAGATATAATAATATGAATTGCAAAACAATTCAGAAAAAAGTCATTTACCTTTATACTCCCAGATGAGATGAACCGCATGAACTTGGAGCTGATCTCCCGTGCGCTGTGCATCCTGTGCCTGGACGAGGCCGGTGGAGACAGGGCCGACACAGACGCTGACACCAACGCCATGCTGCGCGCCATGCACGGCGCCGGCACGCGCTACCACTCCGCCAACCGGTGGTTCGATAAGACTGTTCAGGTGAACTGGCGAAAGACATAGTCATACATCATTTTATAAGAAGACATCGCACAATGAGGGTGATAGAATATTGTAATGGTCTTTGGTTCCTAATTCTTAGTATTCATGACATTATACTGAACTATTTAGCACCGGTTTCTGAAATTCTGATCAAAAGTCATTTATTCAAATTAGGCTGAGAATCAGCACCTTTTGAACGTCATAATTACTTAAGACAGTCCTCAAAAACGCCAGCTCTTCACCACTTCCTAGTACTTTAGCTGGAAAGAAAGACTAGCGCAACAGACTTTCCAGCAGCACATCTGTCTGTTATGTTAGAAGAACATGATTCTATTCAATAGTAGTGATTAACGTTACAAAACAAAGAAACACAAAACATTTAAGTCAACTAGAAAGTTGACTTAAATGTTTTGTGTTTCTTTGTTTGCAGGCCAATATATAAGGGGTGCTAGGGCAGGAAACCTCCACGTGTGCCTGGGGGCTGGAGTTCCTTTCTGGATACGTCCGGGGGGAAGACCAGCCTTCGGGCCGGTGCATCCTGGGGTGCGGACAGCGAGTTCCCATTGGGATTATTCCCAGTGGGATCTCGCTGTCCGCATGCTAATATTCTGCCACGAGGATCGCTCCACACATGTCGCTCTGAGTAGCAGAGCGGCAATTGTGGGGGGTCAGAGCGGGCCCGGTGTGCACTTACCCTGCCGCCGGGCAGGCAGGAGGGGTAACCCCCCCCTCCTGCCACCGCTAATCTCGTAGCCCCGGAGACAGTTAAGGTCATGTCTCTGACTGTTGAAGGGGGTCGAGGGTCTTGGCTTAACCGCCCGGACCGCGAGGAAGATTAACCTCTATAAAAATTCCCCAAACCTCCAAGCGGCGGCGCACCGTGACGGAGGTTGTAAGCTTGACTGATGGGTAGCTTGGTTCAGTCGCTAGTGCGAACCGATAATTTTTTGAGCAAGTACAACATGTAATATACTCGTGGGAACAACTATGGACAAGAATACAAACAAACAACAAAAAACAAAAGAGGTGAGGAGTGATGCGGAGTCGGAGTCCGACGCCGCATCTGAAGGCGCAAGCACGGTAGGCTCAGGGAGCCTCTGCCGTGCTAAGGAGATGGCCGCTGCAAAGAAAAACTACAGCAAGCGGCCAAGGTCAGGGGACGGCCAGGGGTCGTCCTCCGACGGGGAGCTGGCCTCGGCTCGCAAGATCCCCACCAGTAGGCGGGGTGGAGCTCGAGAGCGAGGCAAGGGGAGGGGGCTCACTGCCAGGGAGGCGGCAGAGAGAGCAGAGGAGCCCACAAAGGAGGGGGGGACCGATCGCGCGGTCGCTTCGGGGCCCTCAAGCGACGAGGCGGGTGCGGTTGGAGGCCCCGAAGCGGACCGCAAGCTAAGATTTGCGGCGGTCGTGGAGGCCGCGATCCGGGACGTGGCCCTGAAGAAGCTTCCAGCTTCTAAGAACAGGGCCGTAGTCTCGGCGACGGCCTCCATCATGGCGGCAGCGGAGGCGGCCAACTACGCCGGCCCTTCGGCCGGCGAAGTGGCCGATTTGCGGGCGGAGGTCGCCCGCTTGACGGCCGCCATGGAGCTTCTCCAAAAGGAGAACGAGAGGCTCCGAGCGGACCTGACCGGCCTGCGGGCCACCGGGGGCGCGCAGGCAAACCAACCGGGCCAACCTGTCCCAGTGGAGGACCAGGTCCTGAGCTTGGTTCGGAAGGAGCTGGCGGCCTTCCAGGCACGGTTCTCCTTCCTGGAGGGTATAGTCCTGCGCCCCCCCCTTGCGGGCAGAACAACTCCGGGGCCAGAGGCGACCTCGTACGCGGCCGCTGCGGCATCTGCCGCCTCCAAACCCGGGCCGTCTGGCCGGGCTCAGGCGTCGGCCAAGCCGGCGTCGGCTGGCGGAGCCCCGGCGCCGGCAAAACCGGCGCCGGCAAAACCGGCGCCGGCAAAACCGGCGTCGGCGAAACCGGCGCCGGCGAAACTGGCGTCGGCAAGCGGAGCCTCGGCACCGGCGAAACCGGCGCCTACCGGCAACACCCCGGCGCCGGCCCGGAAGAGGGGCGGAACGGTGCGGGAGGCAGAGGCCCCAGAGCCTACGCTGCACTCCCAAAATCCTCCCCAGACCGATGCCGAATGGCAGGTGGTCGGGGAGAAGAAGAAGGCGGCCAAGGCGGGCAGGAAAAAGGCGCAAAGACGGCGCCGCAAGGAGCGAGCCGTCGCGGCTAGGCTTCGCGCCCCGAAGACCGCGGCTGTAGTTATAACGCTACAGCCGGACGCGGTTAAGAGGGGCGTGACGTACTGCGACGTGCTCACCAAAGCGAGGGAGACGGTGGACCTCCGAGAGCTGGGGATCACCGGGGGACTCCGGCATAGGGTGACCGCCACTGGTGCCCGCATGCTGGAGATCCCCGGGGCGACGAGTGGCCCCACCGCTGACGCCCTAGCTGAGAAGCTAAGGGCGTCTCTGAATGCGGAGGAGGCCCGAGTCTCCAGGCCCGTCAAGTGCGCAGATATGCGCATCTTGGGCCTGGATGACTCCGTAACGGAGGGAGAGGTGGTGGCCGCCGTCGTCAGGACGGGCGGGTGTCTGGCCGAGCAGGTGAAGGCGGGCACCATACGTCCTGACTTCACGGGAATGCGAACCGTAACGGTAAGCTGCCCCGTGACGGCGGCCAAAACAATAGTGGAGGGCCGAAGGCTCCTGGTGGGCTGGGTCTCAGCGCAGGTCAAACTGCTGGAACCCAAGCCTCTGAGGTGCTTCAGATGCCATGTGGGGCACCACGTTGGCGTCCAATGCACCTCGGAGGTAGACCGTAGCACTCTGTGTTTCCGTGGACATACGGCCGGCTCGTGCAACGCCGCGCCGCACTGCGTCGCATGTGCGGCTGCTGGTAAGCCGGCCGATCACCGGGCGGGGAGTAAGACCTGCGCTCCACCCGCCGGAACCAGGAGAAAAGGTAGGCCCTCCACCACCGTAGCCACCCCCACCGTCGGCGCCGCTGCCGCCGCCACCACTGCCGCCACCGCCGCACCCGCCACCGCCGCCGCCGCCGCTACCACCACCGTCGAGGGGCCCTCGCAAGGAGCCCGGGAGGCCGTCGAAATGGAGGAGTAATGGCTCCATTTCGCCTCCTCCAGGCGAACATCAACCACTGCGCCTGCGCTCAGGACCTGTTGCTCCAGAGCATGGCGCAGTGGTCGATTAACATCGCCGTGGTCGCTGAGCCGTACTTTGTCCCGCCCAGGGAAGACTGGGTGGAGGACCTGAGCGGCTCAGTGGCCATCATTTCGTCGGCCGCCGCCGGCACCCCGTCCCTCGAAAGCGTTACGAAGGGACAGGGGTGCGTAGCAGCACGGTTCGGAGAGATCGTAGTAGTGGGAGTGTACTTCTCTCCGAGCCGAACTCTCGCCGAGTTCCACAACTCTCTAACAGAGTTGAGTGTCGTCGTCGCGGGAAACCATTCCTTCCCCGTGCTAGTGCTCGGGGACTTCAACGCCAAGAATTTGGCCTGGGGTTCCCGTTACACGGATGTGCGGGGCAGGATGGTGGAAGACTGGGCTCTGGAAGCAGGCCTGGTCGTCCTAAATCGGGGTTCTGTTCCCACGTGTGTGCGGATGCGGGGTGAGTCAGTGGTGGACATCTCGTTCGCAAGCCCCGCTCTGGCACAGCGTGTTATTGACTGGCGCGTCATGGAGGAGGTGGAGACCTACTCCGATCATCGGTATATCCGGTTCGACGTCTCCACCCAGACCTCCAGCGCGCTGGTCCAACAGGCCCCGAGTGGTCCGCGGTGGGCGCTGAAGCAGCTGGACCGGGAGCTCCTCCTGGAAGCCTCGATCGTGCAGGCCTGGGTGACATCACCGGACAGGCCTGCCGATATTGATGATGAGGCGGAGTGGTTCCGGGAGGCCATGTCCGGGATATGTGACGTGGCAATGCCCCGAGTCCGGCCAGGACGCGCCCGACGTCAGGTGTACTGGTGGTCGCAGGAGGTGGAAGCGTTACGCAAGGCGTGCGTGGACGCGCGACACCAGTACACCAGGCACCGCAGGCTTCGCATCCGCCCTCTGGATGCGGAAGCCATGGAGGCGGAGCTGTATGAGGGGTACAGAGCGGCGAAGACCGCCCTCCATGAGGCTGTCCAGCGGGCCAAGTATACGGCCCGCGAGGAGATGCTGGAGACTCTGAACAGAGATCCGTGGGGGCGCCCTTACAAAATGGTGCGGAATAAACTCCGCACCTGGGCCCCCCCGCTGACGCAGAGTCTCCGCCCCCAGCTCGTGGAGGAGGTGGTGAGCGCTCTGTTCCCTTCACGAGGGGAGCACACTCCCCCGCCTATGGCTCCGCCACTTGCGGTGCCCGAAGCGGACCACATGGACGACGACGACATCCCCGAAGTGACCGGGGTAGATCTGAGAGCGGCGGTAGGAAGGCTGAAGGCCAAAAATACCGCCCCAGGACTCGACGGCTTACCAGGTAAAGCCTGGGTCCTGGCCTCGAGGGCTCTCGGGCCTCGACTGGAGGCGCTCTTAAGCGCATGTATGGAGAGAGGCCAGTTTCCACTCCGTTGGAAGACGGGGAAGCTGGTCCTCATTCAGAAGCCAGGGCGCCCTGCGGACTCTCCGTCTGCATACCGGCCCATCGTGCTGCTCGACGAGGTTGGCAAGCTCTTTGAGAGAGTAATTGCGGGCCGCCTCGTCGGGCACCTGGTGAGGATGGGGCCGGATCTTGCGGATAGCCAGTTTGGCTTCCGCAAGGGGCGCTCGACGGTGGATGCCATCATGCGCGTGAGAGCCCTCACGACGGGGGACGCGGTGTCCCGGGGTGGGGTCGTCGTGGCGGTGTCACTCGACATCGCCAACGCGTTTAACACCCTGCCCTGGGGCTGCATTGGGGAGGCACTCCGGTATCACCGGGTGCCGACCTACCTCCGTCGAGTAGTCGGGGCGTATCTGACGGACAGAGCCGTCATCTACCCCGGTCGCGATGGGGAGTGGAACCGGCGAGAGATGTCGTGCGGTGTCCCACAGGGATCGGTTCTGGGGCCGCTCCTGTGGGACATCGGTTACGACTGGGTGCTGCGGGCCGACCTCCCTGATGGCGTCAGCGTGGTTTGCTACGCTGACGACACGCTAGTCCTGGCGCAGGGGAGGTCGCATCAGGCGGCAGCCGACGCGATGACACGCGGGGTTGCGATAGTCGTGGAGAGGATCCGGCAGTTGGGTCTCGAGGTGGCATTGCACAAGTCCGAGGCCATGTCGTTTCATGGGCCCCGGAACGCGCCACCATCGGGATCCCAACTAACGGTAGGAGGGGTTCACATCGGCGTCGAGACGACGATGAAATACCTGGGTCTCGTCCTCGACAGCCGGTGGAACTTCGTCGAGCATTTCCGACGTTTGGCTCCCAAACTGGAACGGGCCGGGGCCGCCTTCAAGCGGCTCCTGCCCAACCTGAGGGGGCCAAACGCCTCCTGCCGGAGGCTTTACGCGGGGGTCGTGCGGTCCATGGCCCTATACGGGGCCCCGGTGTGGGCGCGTTCACTGCGGCGGCGAGCCGCCCATTATTTGAACGCGCCCCAGAAGGTGGTAGCCGTTAGGCTGATCCGGGGGTACCGCACGATCTCGGGCGAGGCGGCAAGCCTCCTTGCCGGACTGCCGCCATGGGATCTGGAGGCGATAGTCCTCGCGCGCCTGTATGAGTGGCGCGCGGAGGCACTACGCCGGGGGGAAACTCCGCTTCCGCAGCAAATCGCGGCGGAGCGGACGGACCTCCGGCGCGATCTCATGGCGGCATGGAAAGAGCGACTGTCGCAACCCAGCGCAGGGCACGCCACGATAGCGGCGGTAAGACCCCTCTTTGAGGAGTGGCTAGAGAGGCGTCATGGCGCCCTCACCTACCGCCTGACGCAGGTCCTCACCGGACACGGAAGTTTCGGGAGGTTCCTGCACATAATCAGGCGGGAGGAAACGCCCGGGTGTCACCATTGCCAGGATCGCCCAGAGGACACGGTGGAGCACACGGTGGAGGTCTGCCCCGCTTGGGCGGAGCACCGCCGTGTCCTCGTAGAGGCGATCGGCAGCGGCGGCGACCTCTCGCGTCCGGGCCTGGTTCAAGCCATGGTCCGGGGCGAGAGGGAGTGGGGGGCAGTCGCCTCCTTCTGCGAAGCAGTCATGCTAGCGAAGGAGGCGGCGGGACGGCTGAGGGAGAGAGCCTCCCGTCTCAGCCGCCGCGGGAGACGCTCCGGGCGTCGGGAGCCGCGCGACGACTCCCGGCCACCGTAGGCGCGGGCCTGCGGGCGGAGAGTAATGGGTAGCTCACCGTCCGATCAGGACCAGGCCCGTGCCGGACGGCGCGTACGTGTTCCACGCGCGCCTCAAAGAGATGTCAGCATCAAGTGAAGGGGCCCGTCAGGGCCGAAGCCTGCCGGGGTAGCGGGATTGTCCGAAAGGGTTACCGCTGGCCCGGAACATAAAGGGCGAAGGAAGGAACACGGGTGGGTTTTAGTCAGTAAGAGTCTGACACTCCCTTCCGCTCCACCCAGAGCGGGAGGAGTCATTTGATGATTTCCGATCCTGAAAAAAAAAAAAAAAAAAAAAAAAGGCCAATATATAAACAAAAACATTGAAAACTAAGCAGACGTAAACAGAACTCAACAGAGATCAAGACTATAAATCTAATAACATTTTAGGGGTTTTAATATTCCACCTTCTCTTCCAGCTAATCATCTCGTCAGACGGCACAGTAGGCATGTGTTACGAACACAGCGCTGCCGAGGGGGTCGCAGTGGTCCGGCTTGCGGAGCGGGCGCTGGCCAGGGCAGAGGTGGCAGACAGGCCAGCACCACCACCCGCCCTTCTGCCGGCCCCACAGGCTATGAAGTGGAACGTCACCACAGACGTGCAGAGGTCTATCGAAACTGCTGCAAGGGATCTTGATCGGTGAGGAATTTGAGTCCTTAGTAACTTTAAAGTAGTCAGCATCAAATAATTTTTTTATCATCTCTATTCAAAAAAAGATGGTGTATTCTTCGTAAACAGGGACTACAATAGCTCTTTAATCCCTAGGGACTAAAAGTGATTTGAATTTGGAATGTGGATATTGTTAGTAAAAGTTCTAATCACCAAAGAGATCAATCACGAACATTGTATGAACAAGTAACAAGCAGTATGACAAAGGAAAACGCGCGAGCCAAATAAAAAAGAAAGTTTATGAAAAAATAAAAAATGCGCGAAAAGCATTCTGCCTTCGTTCGTAATTTGTTTACTCAAATTAGGATTTACTTAGTTTTATAAAAAATGAGTATGTCTTCCTCAAATAATTGTATGTAAATAAATAAACGTATTATTCTTATTCATAAGTTGCACTTACTTATTTTTTCATAGAGGATGATAAAAAGTAGAGTGTCCACCTCGGGAGCAATACTATTTTAAACTCGAGTGACATATGTACTTTAATCCCTCGCACTCGGAATTCTACTCTAGAATTTAAAGAAACATCCTCGCCTTCAAAACAGTTGTTTACTCCCTTGGCAAACAATCTACTATTTTGTGTCTTGGATCATTTTAATTGCACCCGTCCAAAATTACACATTGAGAATGAAAAGATACTTTGGCACTACGAGTATGAGCGGCGGTGGTAGTATTAGCGGCGGTGGTGGTATAAGCGTCAAAGACGGCGCAGTACAAAACCGAACTTATTCTAAAACTTGCTAATGACCTATCTACCTAAAATGCTGCTATAACTATTTAGTCGTAACCTAGTTTTGTTTTTACATACGTAGAAACTAATTGGGTACAATTAGTTTTATTTTCCTGTAATGGATTTGCAATGGGTACGACTGCTTTGTTGTGATTAATATCTCTTTTTTCAACAACAGGGCCATCTCAGACCTGGACCATAAGGTGTACACGTACCGCGGCTACGGGCGCGAGTTCATGAAGTCGTGCCGCACGAGTCCTGACGTCTACATCCAGCTCGCCATGCAGTATGCTTACTACAAGTAGGTTCTACTTGTACACTCATCAAGTCATCAAAGGACGGTATTATTTTGTTTTGAATGTTTTTTTGGTCAAGCACTAAATCGGCAAAATCTACAGGCTACTACTTTCTCTACCGTGTAACTCTAGATACCATTCGTTGAAAATGTTGTTCTTATTCGAGTTCGCCAAATGTTGAGGTGTGTGTGTGTGTGAATCCAACTCGCTCTTGACCGGTTTTTTAATTCGGGCCGCAAAAACATGATTATTTCGTTCCCAGGATGTACGGCTACCTAGTCACCACATACGAGTCAGCATCCCTGCGGCGGTTCCGCAACGGTCGCGTGGACAACATCAGGTCAGCCCACGCCGCAGCCCTGTCCTGGGCAGCCGCCATGTGCACGGCGGAGACACCGCCCCTCAATGACGGAGACGAGGGACAGAAGAAGGTGTCTTTCAATTTGTATGGGGTGAGCATAGACTTGGTCGGATGTAAATCTTGTCTGGGAAAATTTTAGGCATCTCTGCAATACGGTATTTTTTTTTTAGATTGTTTCAAGTTATTATAATGTCCTTTAAATCACTTTATAACCTGTCCCACAGGTTAATAAATGTTTCTTTTGAAAAAATTCTAAGCAAAAACGTTGTGCTCCTGGTTTCATAAAGGCTGATCAAATCCATGACCAGTAAATATGCATTCAAATCTCATTTTAGGTATTGTCATTGATTAGAAGTGAACATAATAGCCAAAAAAATGGTCAAATAGCAAATAAATTGATACAAACTATAAAAAACCTGTGGTAAAAACTCTAGCATGCCTTAAACGTCCTTTTTTTAAACTAGGAGCAAAAGAAACTAGAGCTCTTTGAAGAAGCAGCTCGCAAGCAGACATCCATCATGGAAGCCAACATCCTGGGCAAGGGCATCGACAACCACCTGCTGGGGCTGCGCGAGGCAGCGCGGGAGTCCCTTGGCGAACTGCCTCCCGTCTTCTGTGACACCACATATAAGCAGATGAACGAGTTCAAGCTCAGTACTAGTCAGGTGGGTCATTGGATAAGGTTACTCTTCCAATGGTTTGTTTATATGTTATTGACGATGAAGGTCAGATTCCAAGTAGGTCAGATTTAGTAGTTGAGGCTTTGATAAAGACTGTTGAATAATTGTTCTGGAACTAGAACACACAGGCTTTAATCTTGTTCCGTCTAGTTAAATGATAAATGATCTTATTTCTGTAAGTAGATTTGTATAAACACTTTTACACGTCAATCATATTTTTAAAAACTAGATGAGGTCGACTATAGTTGATCGATATTGCAAGCTATACTTAGTATTGTCATTATAATGCTAAGTATCGCTTGCAATAACGATCAACTGTAGGTAGTGCTTCTTATCCCACCTCATTTACTCTTACAAAGCTCTTGATAATGTAGCGGTATCTACAACGCCACATGCGAACAACGCATCATACTGACGTCACGCAAAATCCTGCATCTCGCAAGCGTTTGCCGCGCAACTAGTATAGATACAACGGCCCGACATGAATCATCGGGCAGTTGCCCGCCAGACACAACACCCGTCTGGTCGGAGGATTCTCCCTTTTTTATAGAGTATGAGTGAACTTTACACCCTGTTCCTCATACCTCTATATAACTCTTATTTAGCAATATTTCTTTAAAGCCATTTTCCAGGGCTTATGCTATGATTTTGTCTTCCACTCGATTGAAAAGCAGCATACATTTCTCATTTACCTTATATATTTCCCAGGTGACCACCACAACGGACGGCACATTCATGGGCTACGGGGCAGTCTGCCCCGACGGCTACGGCTGCAGCTACAATCCGAAGAAGGACAGCATCATCTTCTGCATATCCTCGTTCACCTCTTCCAGCGTCACTAACACCGAAGCCTTCAGGCAGTCCCTGGAGGAAGCCCTCGACTCCATGAAACTCATGTTCCAAGCTCGTAAGGTGGAAAACTGAGAAGGTGGGGAGAAGTTCCTTAGGGTTTCAAAGTATTGATTTGGCACCAGCACAGGTTTGTTATAATTTGGTGGAAGGCACTGTTTTCAAGCTTGATGTTTTAGGAAAGACGTGGGTACGTATAGAGTGGAATGATGTTTACGTGTTAGGAAATTCGAGTAGATCGGTGTTAAAAATTAAGTATTATGATAAACCCCTCCTTTGCCGCAAGGGCTAGTCTTAATAATTTTCATATTTTAAAATGAGATGGGCCGGGAGTAAAGTGATTAGTTTAAAGTGCAATATATTGTCGTCAGTGCAAGATGATGTATTATATGCACGGTTTTATATACAAAATCAAATTATTTATGTATTGTCGCAAAAGCTTTAGCAGATACGATCTGTTTTTGTAAATATTTACACTTGTTTTCAAAAACTAAACCTTTATTGATTTGTTGCTCTAATATAAACTAAATATAGGTATTTACAATATATATTATATTATTATAAAATGCACACTAGGTAAGTAACCTTGAACATATCATGAAAGGACTTGTTAGGATTTAGAAAATTAGGTAAGGATCTCGAAGATTTTTATAAAACTTATTATCAAAATTATATCGTTCCACGATGCAAAAAAAATACATTGTCAATAATTATCGTTAAAATGTCAGTCTGTCCTTAAAAAAAGGTTTTGAAAGCGTCACCATTAATAGTCATTCGAGTAATGTATTTTATAATTGATAAATTTTGCTTACAAATTAATCTAGTCAAAAATAAAGTATCTCATAGCGAATGGGGAAATATAAAATACACATACTCGTATTATATTGATAGTTTTAATAATTGCTATAGTTTTATAAAATGTTGCCGTTCTGAAGTCTTATGCCTTTTTAGGTGTTTGTTCACTATTCTATAGTTTATTTATTGTTGTTGTTCTAAAAAAATATTCTCTGTATCAAGATGGTGGAAATTATGCTATTCTAGTCAATATTATTATGTCTATATTTTTATTTAATAATTAATAGGACCTATGCTTTTAAGAGAGATATTAAGATGTTAGAAAAAATATTCGGAGGAGTGTACATTAAAGACATGACAGCATGAATATCGTTCAATTACTAGTTGCAAAATTGCCCAGTGGCGTTATTAGGATAATAAGAAACTTAATTTTATTTAACGTCTATTATAAATAATGGAAATGTAAGCTATAAGAGTACCTTAAAAATAAAGCACTCTATCCTAGATTAAAATAACTATACCTAATAATATTTATAAAAATCGGTTCTGCTATGAACGATATTATTTATATCGGTTTGCTAATATCAGCCAACATAATTTTTTTTAGATATTTATAACTATCTCCAAGTCCAATGTGGTATAACATACATATCAAATATCTTAGCCAATGAATTTATATAGTGATATAAGTTGACTTTACAGCTTTTACATTTTATATTTACTTATACATTTGTTGTTTGGTTTAGTAGTAAAAATTGGTGTGCCACAAGGCTCGATATTGGGTCCTTTCCTCTTTTTAGTGTATATTAATGATCTACTCCATTTATTAAAAAATCAACCACAAATGGTGTTATTTGCTGATGACACTTCCTTAATTTTTAAGGTAAATAGACATGCTACAAATTTTGACGACGTAAATAACGCCCTACTGCAGGTCCAAAATTGGTTCACTGCTAATAATTTAGTATTAAATGGAAAAAAAACTAAGTGCATAAGATTTTCTTTACCAAATGTCAAGGGTAGTGATTGTGAGATAATATTGAATCAAGAGAAACTAGAATTCGTCGATAAAACTGTTTTCCTAGGGATCACGCTCGACTCAAGGCTACAATGGGGTCCTCATTTAACATCTCTTGCAGGACGGCTAAGTTCAGCAGCTTATGCTGTCAGAAAAATCCGTCAATTTACTGATGTAGATACCGCGAGACTAGTCTATTTTAGTTACTTTCATAGCATCATGTCTTACGGTATTTTACTTTGGGGTCGGGCTGCAGACATCGATTCTATTTTTATTCTGCAGAAAAGAGCTATCAGAGCCATATATAATCTCCGCAGGCGCGATTCTCTAAGGGAACGGTTTAAGGAAATTAGCATCATGACGGTGCCTTGTCAATATATCTATGAAAACATCATGTATGTAAGGAAAAATTTACATCTTTTTAGTAAAAGAGGTGAAAGACATAATTATAGTACTAGAAATAGGGACCTATTAGTTCAACCAGGTTTCAGACTGGCTAAAGTAGATTCATCTTTTATGGGGTACTGTTTAAAATGTTATAATAAAATACCTCCCCACATTCTTCAACTGAATGAGACAAAATTCAAGTCTTGTATAAAACGCACACTATGCAGTCAGGCATATTATAAGTTAGGGGATTATATCGCTGACAAAAATGCCTGGCTCAATGCTGGTCCTGCTCCACAACTAATTGATTAACACATGAAAATACTGTTGGAGCTGCTGAAGATTGTAAGACTATCTTTGCAATGTATAAAATCAATTTCCTTTGTATTGTATAACTGCATAGCACAGATGTGAGTTCTATGTACCCTATAGCTACCATTTACCGGGTAATAATATGTCTTTCATTGACTCGAATGTGCCCTGGCAGCTGATAGTATGTCATGCTCACTCAAATGTCTCGCTGACGGTGGCGTGTGTGTTAGATCATTTAGCTCCCTTCAAAATGGTTGAGCTAAATGGTGCTGATTTATGCGTCATGTTCGTGAACGGGCGCCGTCAGTTGGGGCTGGTCATCTCTTAGCTGCCTCGGCTTATTTTTAATTAATTTATTTTTGGATTGTAGTTTGTTAAGTACTATTTGTTGCACTCTGGACGCTTTTAACACTTACGTTTTTCTTAATTTTTTTACATCGTTCTCACATTATATAATTTTAAAATCAAAAGTAATGATGTAACTAATATTTTTGTAAAATATCATTTAAAAAGAGTGTCCATGGAGTTTCTTGCCCGTTCTTCTCCATAGGTACCTACGCTTTGGAATGGGCAACTAGCTTCATATTTTCTGACTGACCGACTTCTTGACAATTCAAAAGTGCCTGTAAATGGTTTAATTGAAATAAATGGTTTGAGTTTGAGTTTGAGTTGTTGATCTATCTCTATTATATATTTTAAATTGTAGAATATAAAACGTTAGGCGGACTGAGTGGGAATATACTGCGATTGGTTTTTTATTATTTAAATAATTATATCACTAATGATAAAAAGTAACGAAGTTCCTTTCGAGGTATAATCTGTATTAAATAATAGGCACAATGAAATAAATTAACACATTTGAGAGTAACTAAAAGAAAAAAAATATTAAGGAATTAAAAATTATTATAATAATTAAATTATTATAATAAAATTTAAATGATTAAAAAATATATAATAAATGTTAACATTTTATAATTAATTAAGTATTATAAAAAAAATCAAACATTTTATTCTAAAATTGTCGTAATTACTTCTCATTCGCCAAGTGTGCAGAATATAACGTGTGATAAGCATCTGCGTTCTAAACAATATGATCTATGCACAGATATGCGAAGGTTTTTATTTTTTTACAATATTGACCACAGTATAATATAAAGTAAAAAAAAATAGCACAGAGCATGTAACACATTAAAAAATACGGTCTAATGTGTAAACGTCGAAAGTTCATATTTAAAATTAATAAAAGTATAAAATAAATTTACGAGTTACCGTAATAGCTTAACTAGCTGTAGCGCGTGCAACGTCACAGTGTCGCGTTACCTACGACATAGCTATCATTGTGTAGGTGACATTTTTTGAAATCTTCTACCTCAAAATAATCAATCGTAGTATGTTTCCAAAAGAAAAATGATATGAGAGTTAACTTATGACTTGTCTTATTGCCTTTACACTTAATAAACCTATGAATATAAAACTATCGGAACATACTGTGTCCAAAAATGAATTACCTATTGTTATTTTGATTCCGTTTAAGGATTTATGAAATAACATGTTTATTTCTGTAATCTTTTAAGACACTTTTACAAGTCAATATGGGCAGCACTGATCCCTGAGAAGAGGTGAGTGAAGTACATGACAAACCTAGATCTTGCATTCATGCCTTTTTCACCTACGACTGGATGCTTTTTCAAAGGCTATAGGCTATAAACTAACCTTAACTAAGATAACATAGGTACAATGATATTTAAAAAAATGCATTCAAGTCTTTGTGATTGTCGGTTAATTGGTACTTATATTATCAAATTCAAAAAGGGAAGCCTTGTTCTACGAAAGAATGTCGCTATTTTAATCCTTCTGCAAAGGATGTATACCTGCTTTTTTAAATCCCTATCGATTTAATTTTATAGCAAAAAAAAAGCTAAAATATTTTAGGGATTTAAGAAAAAAATAGTATGTAGGTTTATCAATGAACATGCACAGTAGATAATGAAATTAATTAGAAAAAAATATTGAATGCCAGTTACCCACTATATGTAGTAGCTATTTATATATAGTTTAGTAAATATATGTATACAGTGTAGGTTCTATCTACATTACGGTAATTATATTTACCTACACGATTGTTCCCAGACAGTTTAATTTTTGGCAAATTAAGAAGTAGCCCGACAAAGAATTTATTAAAAAAAGAAAGCTGTTTAAAAATTTATCCTCTCCAGCACGAGATGAACGGCATCAATATTGATTGTTTAAAAATACTTAAAAGATAAAACCGAAATTCGGTTAAAGCAATGTTTTTTCGTGATCGTCGCGAAATTAATATTAGTATACTTTATTTTTTAACTTCGTAATTAAAAACAGTTGGGGTTTATAAATAAATGATATTAAAAAATATTAAATCAATATTATTGATTTAAATAAAAATTATAAAATACATCGTCAAGATAACCGGTTGGGGACAGTCGTTTTATTTTAAGGAGTTAAAATGTCAATGCTGTGGTGATAACATAATATTTAGATTTGTAATATAATTATATTTTTAGCAAAATGTTCCTTGTTTTATATTTACGTTTTAAAAAATATTTTTGTTTCAAGAATTGCTCTACTTGCATATTAAAAAAAACTATTTAGGTGATAATTTTAATATTTGTTTATTAAAAATATTTTTGAGAAATGATATAAAAAAGGTTTTGTTGTTAATATTCAAAATATTTATGATTATCGTTATGTTAGCGATATAGCTAATATAAAATTTTAGTACATACGTGAAAATTATATACATATCGTCGATGTTGACTGTCATGCTCGACATGACCAAGAATATCAAAACATATCAAAGTTTAGTATTAAGGCTAGTTTTAATTAATTAATCGTATCAATTATTGTATCAATACGGAAATGCTAAGAGTCAATTTGTCAGTATTTAATCTATTTTGTAAAAAATATTCTATGAGGTTGGTAAATTTTTGTCCCAAAAAAATTTGGAAAAATAAGGATGCTTGATATTATGCGAGGCCGATTTTTTGTGATTAAAAAAGAACTTATCCTGATATTTTTTAGTGGAGTTGAGACGTGAAACAGTTTTCTCATGTGTTTACTTATTATGCGGAATTATATAAAATTAAAAATTTGTCTACTGAATGTAAGTTAAAGATAGCTTAAAAGCGCGCCGCCAAGCACAATTAGAGATGAGTGTAAAACACCTCTTGAGAAGTATAGCATGTACTTACTTATGTTTTAGATAAGTAACTTATAATCAGCACATATATTTATGTAATCTTAACTATAATAAATACATATTGTATCGTTATATATTATAATTATATCGTTAAATATTAAAGATGTTTATTTGCTAATAAAAGCCGATATCAGCGAAAATATTTTGCTAAATATTTTCTAATAATTATGTTGTTTGAGCACAAAGTTCATAATTTATTTGTAGCTGTAGTTTTAAAATTATAGAAGTTTATTTATATTTCTAATTGTTATTTAAATCGTAATTGAATATATTTATTCATTGTTACTTATTTGTGTTAGAGGGATTGATGATAGTATATATTAAGAAGTTTATTAATTAACAGATTTAAAAATGTAAGACTTCATAAAAAGATCGAAGGCCTTACCAGAAGAATTATTTCTTCCCTACACATCTCTATTTATGATTATATATTAAACCTATATATATATAATAATTATAATATTTATTATACCCTATGATATACATCGCACTAAAGGCATTACTAACAAACATACTGTAATCTCATCACGAGTTATACAAAACTTCTGATTTATACATTTTACCTACTTAGCATGTAAGAACTTATATATTGATAGTTGATAATTATTGTTGTATAATTATTAATATCAATGTTACCGTTAGAGTAATTTTTGAGAACACACGCCAAGCTTTTTACCCTATTGTAGGTAAAGCTATTATTGATCTATAAACGGATGATTCTCATGTAAAAATATTTAGAAAAAAAGAACAATGTCTGCTAGATAATATTAGATGATTCTGATGGTGTAGTATATAAATGGAAAATATTTATCGTTCATTTAATTATAATGTTCAATGGTGGATGTTTATAATGTTTGTAAGTAGGTATCTCTAGAACGATTATATCAGGTGGGTAGGGAATTAAGTAAATGTAGGTGCAGTTTGTATTCAGATGGGGACGGGATGAAAGAGGATCCATGTTTATTTAAGTAATTTAAAGAACGAGCAATACTAGCTGTAAAGAAGTGCTGTTTGTAAGTCTACTAGGCTAGAAAATGAACTTACTTACGTGATTATATGTAGGTACATACATATAATATGTATATGTAGCAAAAAAAATCATGTGGGATCGCTGATACTGTCATCTTGGATAATTATACCACTAACGTCGGCGTCGATCCAATAGTACGTACCTATCTATTATTTTGGATCCATTATCAACGTGGATCCAGTAACATTTTGGATCCATTATCAACGTGGATCCAGTATCATTTTGAATCCATTATCAACGTGGATCCAGTATCATTTTGGATCCATTATCAACGTGGACCCAGTAACATTTTGGAATCATTATCAACGTGGATCCAGTATCGTTTTGGATCCATTCTCAACGTGGATCCAGTAACATTTTGGATTCATTATCAACGTGGATCCAGTATCATTTTGGATCCATTATCAACGTGGATCCAGTAACATTTTGGATCCATTATCAACGTGGATCCAGTATCATTTTGGATCCCGTATTAACGTGGATCCAGTAACATTTTGGATCCATTATCAACGTGGATCCAGTATCATTTTGGATCCATTATCAACGTGGATCCAGTAACCTTTTGAATTTATTATCAACGTGGATCCAGTATCATTTTGGATCCATTATCAACGTGGATCCAGTAACATTTTGGATCCATTATCAACGTGGATCCAGTATCATTTTGGATCCCCTATTAACGTGGATCCAGTAACATTTTGGATCCATTATCAACGTGGATCCAGTATCATTTTGGATCCATTATCAACGTGGATCCAGTAACCTTTTGAATTTATTATCAACGTGGATCCAGTATCATTTTGGATCCATTATCAACGTGGATCCAGTATCATTTTGGATCCATCATCAACGTGGATCTAGTATCATTTTGGATCCATTATCAACGTGGATCCAGTATCATTTTGGATCCATTATCAACGTGGATCCAGTATCATTTTGGATCCATTATCAACGTGGATCCAGTATCATTTTGGATCCATTATCAACGTGGATCCAGTATCATTTTGGATCCATTATCAACGTGGATCCAGTATCATTTTGGATCCATTATCAACGTGGATCTAGTATCATTTTGGATCCATTATCAACGTGGATCCAGTATCATTTTGGATCCATTATCAACGTGGATCCAGTATCATTTTGGATCCTTTATCAACGTGGATCCAGTATCATTTTGGATCCATTATCAACGTGGATCTAGTATCATTTTGGATCCATTATCAACGTGGATCCAATTGGTATCATTTCGGGTCTAATATCAATATAAATCCACTGTCATCTTGGACCTTATTTGATTTATTATTTGAATGAAGTAGTATTGAAATTAACACGCGTGTAGCACCTGCACTGCGGATTGATCTGTGAAGAGATGTGTTCGTGTTCCTAGTCTGTATTATCACTGTTAATTATAAGAAAACATACATATCAATCTCAATATTATTACTGATAAACATCATATCACATTTAAAATAAAGTAAGGCTAGAAAGGGGATGACTACCGAGATGACGACTTAGTGTCTAAACACACTATGCCGAAGGTACGCGACCGAAGTTCGGCATGATTACGCCTGCAATGCTATTTGAATTACTGACGACACATTATGCCGAAATTACGTTGCGTTATAGCGTACAGCCGAACTTTGGTCGGGCGTAAGTTCACGGGCAATTCGGCGGCAACGTATTCTGTAGAGCACACATTATAGGGGACCGAAGTTCGGTTCCATTGCCGAAGAAGATTCGGGGCGGGGAGTAGCGGGAGTCAGGTATGCCCGCGCCCCGCGTGTGCGCAACTGAATTTCTGCCGTGTAAGTTCGGCATTTGTGGTGTGTCATATCAGCCGAATACGTCGGAACGTAAAATCAGCCGCGGAACTTCGGTCGGCATAGTGTGTTCAAGAACACTAATAGAGAAATATGGAAGAAAAAGACACGTTGCGCCGACCCTAAATTGGTATAAGGGCATGCCCTTATACCAATTTACTTTATTTACACACACTTTATTTCATCATCCTTCTCATGAGAAGGATGATGAAATAAAGTGGTGAAAAACTTAACTATGCGATTACAATGATTGTCTAACAAATAAATAACTGTTGTCTTTAAAATATATTAGAAAATCTAAATGTACCCTTGCCACTTGTAATGTAAACATATCAAAATGCTTTTATAGTATTATACGAATTGTATTTAGCCATAACTGTTATATGTATAATTAGATGTCACCAGTAGGTACCTGTCCGTACTAGGACACAGTGCAACAAATACCAGTAGTACGATAAAGGAATTATTTTTTAGAATTATGTCAAAACTGTACAAAAGTAAAGCTGATCTTCAATAGTGTAATGCGCGATCATGAACATTCTTAAATGATCGGAGTCCTTTTCCATTTAACTAAAAACACACAATAGTTATTTTCACTTCAGTAGCTCAAACAAGTAGGTTTTGCTGCGTGAAATCAGTGAGCAAAATGCGATTTTGCTCACTGAGTGAGACAAAGTAACTTTTTAATTTTTTTTTTATTCAGCTTTGGGTTAATCATACAATTCGAAACATTCACACTCTATCTCTTTCCCGCCATTAGAAAGAGAGAGAGACAAAGACCAGCCCTTTCGAAGTTCGGATTTTGAATTCGACCTCAAAGACAAACACGTTCGGAATTTCGTACTAACTAAAGAAATTTTGCAAAAAGAAAATTATGTCTTTTAATGTAATTTATTGAATTTTTAACTTATTGTTGTATTTAAACGAAAATAAGTATTTACTGCAAATAAAACTGATATTTAACTTGTAAATATTTATTTCTAGTTTCAATAAATGTTAGGTACTTACGTAATATATTTTGAATTATAAAATATCATGGGTGCTATTTCCGAACACGCCTTAATTTAAATAAAAGAGCGGGAATAAAATTTCGTGACTGGCGTACAGAGTTGAATAAGTTAAAAAATATTAAAATAATCGTAAAATATGAGTGAAACTAGCGACGAGAACAGTATTTTAACACCGGAAGAGTTAAAACAACAAGTTATTAATGCAGAATTAAGTTTCCTACCTGAGAAGTCTCGCGAGAAATATCTGAAAGCATACCATGTCTTCAATGAATGGAGACTTACAAAGGGCGCAAGCAGTTTTTCGGAGACGGTGTTGCTATCTTATTTTTTAGATTTAATAAAATTGGTATCTACCTACAATGTTAATTATTTTGATTCACAATAAATAGTTATTTCAATCTATTCCAGTTTATTATTTTATCTCCTAAAGTGTTCTCGCTGCTGAAGTGAAAAGTTATGTGTGTTACACGAGAGCAAAGTTTTTTTGCATCTCGTGCCTTTGAATCCCTCGCCACACTCAGGATTCAACTTTAGAATCACTCGCTACGCTCGTGATTCAATCGTTGAATCCTTCGCTTACTCGGGATTCAAAATCAGCACTCGCAGCAAAAAACTACTTTGCTCTCTTGTTGCACAAATAACTATTGTGCAACAAGAGAGCAAAGTAGTTTTTTGTTGTAAGTAAAGTAAAGTAGTAAAGTAGTTTGTAGTTGAATCCTGAGTGTGGCGAGGGATTCAAAGGCACGAGATGCAAAAAAACTTTGCTCTCGTGTAACACACATAACTTTTCACTTCAGCAGCGAGAACACTTTAGGAGATAAAATAATAAACTGGAATAGATTGAAATAACTATTTATTGTGAATCAAAATAATTAACATTGTAGGTAGATACCAATTTTATAAAATCTAAAAAATAAGATAGCAACACCGTCTCCGAAAAACTGCTTGCGCCCTTTGTAAGTCTCCATTCATTGAAGACATGGTATGCTTTCAGATATTTCTCGCGAGACTTCTCAGGTAGGAAACTTAATTCTGCATTAATAACTTGTTGTTTTAACTCTTCCGGTGTTAAAATACTGTTCTCGTCGCTAGTTTCACTCATATTTTACGATTATTTTAATATTTTTTAACTTATTCAACTCTGTACGCCAGTCACGAAATTTTATTCCCGCTCTTTTATTTAAATTAAGGCGTGTTCGGAAATAGCACCAATGATATTTTATTATTCAAAATATATTACGTAAGTACCTAACATTTATTGAAACTAGCAGTAAATATTTACAATTTAAATATCAGTTTTATTTGCAGTAAATACTTATTTTCTTTTAAATAAAACAATAAGTTAAAAATTCAATAAATTACATTAAAAGACATAATTTTCTTTTTGCAAAATTTCTTTAGTTAGTACGAAATTCCGAACGTGTTTGTCTTTGAGGTCGAATTCAAAATCCGAACTTCGAAAGGGCTGGTCTTTGTCTCTCTCTCTTTCTAATGGCGGGAAAGAGATAGAGTGTGAATGTTTCGAATTGTATGATTAACCCAAAGTAGAATAAAAAAAAAATTAAAAAGTTACTTTGTCTCACTCAGTGAGCAAAATCGCATTTTGCTCACTGATTTCACGCAGCAAAACCTACTTGTTTGAGCTACTGAAGTGAAAAAGAATTTACTTACTTCCTCTTGGCGACCAATTTAATGATTGTATTACTGTTATTTGGTACACTGTGGTAACTCATACATATCGGTAGCTTGTAAGTGTATCCGTGTCAATTGAATGTTGCTCTCAATAAAAAAACTTTTCGTTGGAATTATATTATTTCATTAATTCCACCCTGAATTCCTGCTGTTGGCGTTAACTAAATCCACACTTCTGGTTTAAAATTAAGTGGGAAAATTAGGCTTTATGACAGTTTGGTAAGATTTTTTCAAAATTATACCGAACCGATTTTGAAACAATACAAAGGAAATTGACTGGTTTTATACATAGTCGGAGCAGTCGCAGATCTACATAGTTTATAACAGGTGACAGGTTGGTCATAAAGTTGAGATTAAAACAACAAATTGCTTAGGTATACCAATTGGTTTATTTATTCATGTAAACAAACATGTATTACATTATCATTTCATATAATAAACACAATTTCTGTTGATAACAACATTGATTACTTATAAAATTTTCACTACTTACATAACAGTCAGTTTTCGGTTTCATTTCTAGTAATTATTATTATGTATTTATACAATTCAGATACATACATGCGTTGTAGTATGTGATAACATGGCAGTTTAATATAATTTTTTACATAATGTTCTTTTTTCACATCATTATGTTCATTTTTCTTGTATGAATATTATCTTTTTATAGGGGATGCCATATAATATTAGCTTAACAGATCCGATATAGTTACTTCATTCATGTACCTACTTATTTACGAAAACACACTTTTTGCTAAACCTTGTAAAAGGATTAGGTTCTTGCAATAGAATAGAATTCTCTTTATTATGTACACTATATAAAAAATGAATAAATAAAAAAATAATATATGAATGATTGATTTTATTATTGATTGATTTTTGATAATATATGATTGATTGATTGAATGAATGATTATACTAAACCTACGACTTTGTGGTCACCAGGACAAAGCTCTAATTAATAGTATTATTTGTTCGTATTTTATCTCATATACAAGGTGTTACATAATAAACGCAAGTCCTGAAAGTAGTTTGTTCATAGTTGACTACTGAATGTATTTCAGCAACTTTTAATTTAAGTAGGTATTTTATTCAAATTTATGTATTTTACCATACTGACCGCCGATTGAGCCAAACAAAATTAAATCTTATTTCAAGGCAATAATATTCAATTTAAAATCATAAAGTACCTAATTTATAGTTTTACAAACATTAAGTTTTGGTCATTGTATTATGCTTGTAACTCAACACTCTAATTGGGGTGTATGAGGTCTTGCGTTAATTATGTTACATAATATATTGTCTACCATGAGTATCAAGTATTAGCGGCAACAGTGTTGGATTTTCATTTAAACATAAATCTGCATAATGTGTATAACACCTAAGAACAATTGATAGATACTTTTTGCCTGCAGATAAAGTACAGGTACTATTGCAACCCCATGAATCGCCTGTCAAAGTAAAATAGCACGAAACTCATACGACAACCTTAAAAAAAAACATATGGGTACCGGAAAGAGACCCAGGATACGATGGTCCCAGTGAAGCAACACCTAGACACCAAGATATCTGACGCATAATGGAAATAACATACCAAAGATGCCTCACTGCGATACCTCGCGGTCGTGGTTTAGCTCGCTACCTCGATGTCACCTCTAGATAGAATAGGCACGCACGCACACGCCAGACACCGAGGTAGTCCCCAAGCAGCCCGCGATGTAGCGCAGTGAGGTATCCTTCGGCATGTGCGTGCGTGTCTCTTAGCAACCCTTACAACAGCCCAAAGAAGGTCACAGATGGAGGAAAATCATCAAAAAGTTTAGTCGGGCACATTACGACGCACAGCAAACGACTGAAGCAGAGTAGGTAGCCAGGCTCACCGCTTTGGATTTTAAAAATCTAGGACAACAGGGAAATTAATTAATGAAACGATTGTAAATGCAGGATAATCGCTTTTATTTACTCAGAACTCGCCAGTCTTAGCTCCCTATCCTTTGAATCGCTTCGAAGTCTTCCATCAACTAAAATCCGTAAGCGCACTAGTTGCGTCACAGTGTCGCAACAAAAAGTATCCGTCTCCAAAACCAAGATATACACAGTAACCACTTTTAAAGTGCACTTATCACATACACAGGTAGGTATACTTAACATACATTTTACAATATTATAAAATACAATTCTCTATTTCATTTCTAATTAGTATCAAAATATATTTTTTACCTTTATTTACACAATATATAATTTGTTCGGGACGACTCAATTCCTATTTAATTAAGTATTCATACTTTCACTTCTATTCATACACGTTGCTTATTTAAGTAGTGATTAGCGACTGTGTACCGATATATTTTTGACGTTTCAACTTCACTTAACTTTAATTATCGTTTATAAATAAACCTCAATCTTTAAAAACTGTAGTTCTGTGGATTAACACGTACAAGTTTTCAAAATCGAAGTTATAACATTTTTGTACATCATTATTTTACTATTTCGGTCCATTCACAGGCTTTTAAAAGCCAAGAATTAAAAACGGCAAAGACAATAAATCTTTCATGTAGGGATTCCTCCCTATTTTGGATGGGGGGAAAACGGTCGCAGGTGCGTTTCCAAAAGGAATATTGGTCTAAAAATATCTATAATATGCGATTGATAAGCATAATTCATTTTTATAATATATAAAGGACCATACACGTGGTGGTCTGCAAAGTTTTGCAAGAGTTTCACTTGATTTTCGCTAATGGCACATTAATTTGATTTTATTTACATTCATGTACAGACGCCAGCACATCAAGTTGCTACAATCTGTCAAATTTTTTTAATGGATTTTCAACTTTATCGCTAAAGCATAAGGTTCAAAGTTGAGTGGGAAAATTTAAAAGTTTCGGGTAGCTTGATGTGCTGACGTCTGTACTTAGTAGTAACGTACCTCTGTATTCATTAGCTATACATAATTAAAATGGCGTATCCGATAGTATGATCGTTAATATCGGATAATCTTCATAAGATAACATTAACATCTACCAAAAGGAATTTATAATCCGGGTAGTCAATTGTTTTACAAGATAAAAATAAAAAAATTCTTTCTATCTACAGGGTGTCTCGTAATTAATGGATAATCTCTAAAGGGGTCATTGTACTTATCATTATGAACAACTATTACTATGGGACCTGTTGAGCTGAGCTGAGCTGTTCCCTACATTTTGACGAGTTATGCGAACATAAATGTAGGGGACAGCTGATTTTTTTCGCGATTTCACTTTTAGTCCCGCTAGTAATGACTCCTGTAGAGGTTATCCATTAATTACGGGACACCCTGTATATCTGACATAGCCCGAAGAGTTGCCAAACTAATGTCGTCATGTTAGTGACGTGGACAAAAGTTACTTGAAATAGCTTGCATGCCCATTGTGACTGACTCACGTTATCACTAATCAGTAGGCGAGTTCCCGCAATTAAGAACATTATAAATCTAGTCGCAATCTGATCCTAGCGACAATAAATGTATTTTTTTTTATGTGTTTATATCACACTAATATTATAAAGGCGAAAGTTTGTGAGTGTGTTTGTTACTTCTTCACGCGTAAACGGCTGGACCAATTTTTTATAAAATGTGGTATGGAGGTAGCTGACACCTTGGATTAACACATAGGATATCTTTTTATCCGGATATTCCCACGGAAACTTATGCGGGTGACACCGTGGGGCGCTGATAGTCATGAAATAAATATACAGTTAACATAACATATCATCACGCCTGTAGTCCCCTGAGGCGCGAATTACGCACAGACGGCGTGAGGTGAGGGTGCGGCGCTGGCATGATGCCGCTTCAAAACGTTTTCATACAAAATGTACGGAGGCGACGTGGCGGGAATTACACTAGTGCGGCGCGGCGGCAGCGGGCGGCGTCTTCGTACATTTTGTATGAAAACGTTTCCATCTCGACATCGTTTAATGTTTTTGAGAAATTAAATAAGATGTAATAAAAAAAAATACGAAACATTATATGAGGTACGACAATAATATTTTTTTGTCTTATTTGTTATCACTGCCACAACATAAGAAAAAAATATCAGCGCTCTAGTCTAGGATCAATGTCCATTTTTATTAACTCGGGACCAGTGTGCGTCGGGAGCCGCGCGACGACTCCCGGCCACCGTAGGCGCGGGCCTGCGGGCGGAGAGTAATGGGTAGCTCACCGTCCGATCAGGACCAGGCCCGTGCCGGACAAGCGTACGTGTTCCACGCGCGCCTCAAAGAGATGTCAGCATCAAGGGAAGGGGCCCGTCAGGGCCGAAGCCTGCCGGGTCAGCGGGATTGTCCGAAAAGGTTACCGCTAGCCCGGAACATAAAGGGCTAAGGAAGGAACACGGGTGGGTTTTAGTCAGTAAGAGTCTGACACTCCTTTCCGCTCCACCCACAGCGGGAGGGGTCATTTGATGAATTCCCATCCTGAAAAGAAAAAAGGGGGGTAGCCGGTGAAGTACCTATAATACACTCACATTTCACCAGTTATGTTCAAGTCCCATGTAATAGGAGGCGAGCCTTTTGCCATTAATACAGAAGTTGCTAAAATGGCATGCAAACTATTGTGCAAGGTACTGGTGTTCCTCCTGGCTTAAAAGTAGTTATATTTCATTTAAAAAATAAAAACAATAAATAGTGTTTGTGATTCTTTATCACACATAAGGACATTAGCTCGCCGTCATAGTATTAAAAACCACAGAATAGTTAGCAAATGGAACACTGAGCCAATAACACGCCATGCAATATTATTGTGTCAGTTGGTTACTCCATTTACCTACTTGTCTATATAAATGTGATTAAAATAAATTTTACACAGTAAATAGTAATTCATTATTAAATTAACACTTTCTGTTCACACACACACGTGAACACGTCACATCACACATACATGGACGACGAGCGGCGCGGGGACCGGGCGACGCGGGACCAGCGCGCCGACCGCACGACACTGCATCGTCCGCCACGACAGCGATCGCACCATAATTTTAGAACTTAGTTTTGCTACTTTGTGTACCTACCGAATAAACCTTTTATACAGTCCACTCGTCTTTCCATCATCTGGGCCTATCTACTTTCGCTTTTTAGTCTTTAAAGTTGACCTTTTTCAACTGGCCTAGAAGTCAAGTTACTTCTTTAATAGGAGTTAAGCCCTTTATATACGCACGTTTTTCTAGCCGTTGAAAACTACGGTTTATTCGCAGTGTGTAGGCACGGTCGTCAGTGTTGTAGAGATCACTATGGAAGCTTGTTGACAGACACGGCGGCACTACGGCACGGCGCTATCGCCGTGGCGCATATATTTAACCTCGTACGTTTTTTCAACGGCGCGGTTAACACTAACCGTGCCGAGTACAGCAGGCCTTGGGAACAAAGTAACGGTATACCCATAACACTTCACGCCTGAATATCCCGAAGGGGTGGACAGAACCGTATTGCACCCACAACTACCTATGATAATAGCTAACAGTTCAACTGTGTGCCTAGTAGACTAGTTGAAGTATACGTTTCTAATAGCCGTGTGACGTCACTGTTCACGTCATTTCGTGATGAGGAACGCTGGCTCGCAGTTGCAGTCGTTCTCATCGGATTTTACCTGGAAACACGAGGTGGGTATTTTAATAAACCATTATTAGGTTGCCTGCGGGGATGACTATTGTACACTAACTTTCTGTGACTAATATTGACCAACACAGTGTAGTGTTTTTTTTTTTAATAATATGACTAATGTATAAAATTAGATAACTTACTGTTATAAAACATAAAAAAAGAACTTTATAAATGAACACTTCTTGACTTTCATGAGGTGAAAAAAATGTGTGTTTCATAATGTCTGCGTTCATAATTATCTGTAATTTGTATTATGTACATAATGCAGAGTATTCTATTCTATTCTAGAACTGCGGTAATCGACGAACACAAAATCAAAATATTGGTAATCTTCCTTCCAGATCATTGTCGTTTAAAAACCAAGGGCTATCATGTTACCCAGCAACTGGGTTGTGGAGTTCAGATAAGTAGTCGCTCCATGTAAAATACGGGAGGCAAAGTTCACTAAATAACTAACGTTCCAATGATCTCTCCATCTTGATTTTTGAAGAGATTGTTATACAAAAACTGTCAAAAATTCACAATGGCGAGACCATAGCAACGTTTGTAAATTAGTAAACTTAGGCACCAGGTACTCAGCTGCATCCGGTTAGACAGGAAGCCGATCCCAAGATAGGAAAAGGATGATGACTTACCATAAGGAAATGATGCAAGGTGAGCGTCTCGGCTCTGGGACGCAGGTCCGGGTCGTGCGTGAGGCACGACAGACAGAACTCTTGCCCCTCGGGCGACAGCGTGGCCGGGATCTCGGGCCGGCCGCCCGAGCCCACCAGGAACATGATCTGGTAGTTGCTGTCGTATTGGGGGAAGGGGCGCTGGGGAAGAAAACACACTAGGATCACTACAAGTTCAGTATCCAAAAGACAATATTTTTTTTCTTACTGACATACAACCAAGAGGAAATAAGTACCTCTTGTTTGAATAAAAAAATAAAAATATTTTCTGTATAAAAAAAAACACAATTTCCTTAAAAGTTATAGAAACTCTGAACTATGCTCAAACACATTTTCTTCTCGTGACAACGGTATCAGAAAAATCATACAGTGACATCCGTTTGAAACATTTACAAAACATATATGTTAGTTGGATTATGTGGATTTACCTTGCCGGAAGCCATCTCGGTGACTACGCAGCCGAGCGACCAGATGTCTGCGGCGCGCCCGTGACCTGACGACTTCATGAACACCTCGGGAGCCATATACGCTGAAATACGACGACATTATTTTTGAATCTATGATGCCCATTCAGTTGGATATATGACTGAAATATTTACTTAGTTGAAAATTAAAATAAAAAAACAAAAAAAAATAATCTTTGCCTATCTTGCTCTTTGAAGATTCAAATAATGCGAAAAATCAGCTCTTTTTGAAAATCAAAAGTTACGAAGGGCAGCCCACAGAACGCCCGCACTTCCTAGTGTTCAAGCTGGGGACAAGTAGCAACAAGCGCTCCCTTCGCCCGTCATGACTGAATTTTGGTTAAAACTCATATAATTTGGAATCATCGATACGACGAAGAAGATTATGGGAGATTATGATTATTATTATTATAATGTGTGTTCTCTTTGACATCAAGCAATGAACAAAATTGTCAATATTTTCTAAGCTTGAATACGAGGCTTTTGACTACGTTGTGTGTGTGTATTTTATGTCTTTTTTTTAATAATTTTTAATTTTTATTTGCCATGTGCGTTTTTGTTAGTGCAGAATAAACAAATTTTCTTTCTTTATTATAAGAACTTCTGTTTCTTATTTTCTCTGTGAGTATTAACAAACCTTGCGTGCCGACGAATCCCTGCAGCTCTCCGGGCGCGGTGGTGTTGGCGCGGATCTTGACTGCGCAGCCGAAGTCGCCCAGCTTCAGGCAGTGGCCCTCGTTCGTGAGGAAGATGTTGCCGCCTGGTAGACACAGGTTCGTTACAAACAAAAAAATAAATAAACGATAATTAATATCACTTGTTAAAAAAATCATAGTTACGGTTTTAATTTGTAAATGTGAAAACACACGAGATTTCTTTTAAAGTGAAAACTTATTTAAGCGCGTTGGGCATTTTTGAGATGGGAAAAACCATTGAACTCGCGACACTGTTACCGGTACCAACACCTCTGTTTTATGTTTTGGCCATTATAAAGACATCAATGCGCGGTACATTTTCTTTGGGAAGAATGACCTTCAAACATATTTATAAAGTTACTATGCTTTTTCAAGTTTTCATTTCTGTCGGCACTTCTGGAGTGCTACTGTTTTTTTTTTGTTGTAGTGCGTGTTTTTCGCTTATTGAAGTTGTTTGAATTAAAGTTCATTTTTTTATCCCAGATACTAATCTGACATTTAAGTTTTTTGTGTTTGCGTTTTTTTAGCATAGAAGTTCGACATTACAACTGTCAGATTGGTATCTGGGTTTAAAAAAGGAACTTTAGTAGACGACTGCAAGCAACTTTTTAATCAGGATTTAATAAAAACTTGATTTAAAAATAGTGACCATTTCGTTTATAGGGTTCATATCTACGTCTAAAACGGGAAACTAGCTTCCACTTTCTGACGAACTGACCGACTCCTAAAGAATTAAAAAGTGCCTGTATAGTATATGGTTATTGAAAAAAATGCTATGACTTTGGTTTCAGTAGGAAGACTATCCAAGTGCTTATCTAGAAAGCAGTAGCCCACGGCACTGACTCTTGATGTCCCGGTGCGCGATGCCGCGCGCGTGCAGCTCGCGCACGGCGCTGAGCAGCTGCTTGGTGTAGCGCCGCGCGGCCGGCTCGGCCAGCGCGCCCGCCGTGGCCACCAGCGCCTCCAGCGAGCCCTCCACGCACAGCTCCATGAACAGCAGCATCTCCTCCTGCGGGAGCCGGACTAGTGTCAATACATTCATAATGATATTCAGCTGCACCCGGCACCTTCCAGCACCCAGAATTCTAACCGCGAATCGATCTGAATTGAAGGGAGGGATAGGATCGAGCGCGATGCTTGTATCATTGTGGATATGACATGTTTTTGACACGTTCCGTCATAAGCAGTGCCTCCATCCACTTTCAACAACTAACTTCAACTTTCTAACTGACAGACTATTTAATTTTGGCAATTCAAAAGAGCCTGTACAAGGTTTAATTGAAATAAATGTTTTGAGTTTCGTTTAGTTAGCTCCACGTCAGACTACAGTCTAACGTGGATCTAACTTAACAAGTATGTTCCTCACCCGGTGCAGCTCGCAGCCGTAGTAGCGCACGAGGTGCGGGTGCAGGATGCCCTCCAGCACCTTCAGCTCGTTAGCTGCCCGTTGCAGCGCGCGCCTGTCTCCCACGCCCACTGACAACTCCTTCATGGCGAGGAGTTGACCGCTCTCTGTGTTCACTACGGTGTACACCTGGGAAGAAAAAGAAAATAATTTCAATCATGCTATTGGAGTTTTCTGTGATCTCTCCAAAGCCTTTGATTGCGTAAACCATGACATGCTTTTGCGTAAACTACGTCATTACAGTGTCCAAAACGAAGTTCTCAACGTACTAAATTCTTATTTACATAATAAGTCCATAATAATGTGTAGATGTTAATGGTGTGAAATCGTCCGGGCTACCAGTTGAGTTAGGTGTACCGCAAGGCTCAATACTGGGTCCATTCTTGTTCTTAGTGTGTATCAATGACTTACCATTCTATTTAAAGGATACCTGTCTGTGACGGTGTACTGTTTGCAGATGATAACTCTTATTTTTAAAGAAGACAGGAATAGACAAGATTTTAACTGTTTATTTATTTTAGTTCGATGGTCCTATCGTTTATCATTTGTGACTTCGAGTGACAGTTATGTGAACATTGCACAAATATGTAAGCTGTCACACCCTTTATGCCTCGAAGCTTTTATTTAGGTGTTAAATTTTGTTTTTCATTAATATATATATATTTTTTGCTGAGTATAGTTTACATTCTATTTAATGGTATATTGGTGTGGCCGTGGCTAGTTGACATATGGCAAATAGTTTAATTTAATGTTCCGTGTGTCGTAATATTAACTACTTTGCATACATACTATTATACAGAAGCACGCTTTTTTTTTAACTGAACAAGACAGCTGTGCTGCTGGGGAGTTTGTTGCGCCATTTTTTCTCCCCAGTGAAAGCACTAGGAAGTGGTGAAGGGCGGGCGTGCCGGGGGACTGTCTTATGTAATTTTGACGTTCGAAAAGTGCTGATTCTCAGCCTAATTTGGATAAATTACTTTTGATTTTATTTGATTTGATTTCAGTAACAGAGAAATTGACACACAGTTATTATATCTAAGTTTTTTTCTTGGGTGGGATTTTATATTGGGTGCCCTGGGTCAAATACACACGGGGTCCCCGTGCGGGCCCCCGTCACACGGCGTACCCCGTACGGGCCCCCATGCGGCCGTCCGTCACACGGGGGACCCCGTGCGGGACCCCACGCGGGCGTCCGTTCAACGCGGCTAGAGCGAGCATTTTACTGTCGGGCTATAAAACTCGTAATAAGGACCAGTGAAGACCTATACCTTGCCGAAGGTGCCGGCGCCTATCTTGAGCCCCCTCTGCCACTTGAAGGTGAGCTGGCGCAGCTTGGGCTCGTAGCTGGTGAGCGGCGCGCCCAGCACGTGGCCCACGCTCTTGTTGCTGCGCAGGCGCGAGTCCCGCTCAGTGTCCACGCGCTCTATCGCGGCGAGCACGCGTAGTCTGTGGGCTGTTAAGTCAGAAGATACAACACACAAACACATCAACAAGAGGGAAATAAATCACTCGCTTGGAAATTAAAAAGGAATCATGGAAGCGAATTTCCGTTAACTGTATTTATTTACGCAATTCGGAGTATAAACACATTGTATATGCAGAGACACCTTGCGCATACGCTGCACTGTTAGAGCCAATTAGCCACATAATGAAAAAAATAGTAGGTATAAGTTATCCATAATGGCTAACTGACCGGTCAATCTATCGTTTGGTTAACAGAATTATATCGTCTGTTGCTCACTGGTTCTTGGTTGGTGATTCTGGTTTTTCGCTATTACGGCTTCCGACTGTCACGAATAGAGTAAAGGCACTTACTGTTGGCCTCGAGCTCGGGACAGCTGAGCGGGTCGGCTTCCACCGGCGGCGGGGTGGGCGGCGCGGGCGGCTCGCGACTCAGGCCGTTGTTTGGGAATGGACTCTGTAATCATATGACAGATATTTTTTTTTATTTCGTTTAAGATACTGTATTTCACTCAAAAGATATACAATATAATTATGTATGTTATCATAACATAATAATTATAAGTTAAGCGACGGTTTTACCGGAAGACTCAAGCTAAAATTAAAAGTTACAAAAACATTTGGTAAAAACTGAAAGTTTAAACATTTATTTAGTCTCTTGTTTTTTTATCATTCATATTAAGTCATATTCAACATACGTTATCATTTTCTTTGTTATCATCTAAATATTTTATTGATTTTTTTATCAGCTCGTACGAAATCAATACTGAACCGTTTTAAAAATGAAAAACATTTTGAGAGAGATAAATGGTACTGGCATTTTGACGGGGGAATTATAGTATGATTGTGCCATTATGGGCCATAAACATACCGCTAAGCGAGGTCGCGGGCGAGGCGAGTGTGTTGGCGGGTTCGGCGCGGGGCGAGAACCAATCACGTGGGAGATGCAGCCATCCATCAAAGATTTCAGCTCCTAAAACACCACAAACATTATTGTTACAAGCCGTTGTAGTAACAGGCGTACATTGTCTGACAGCCTTAGAAGCGCATGTGCATTTAATCGAACCACAAATAATTCCCATTCTGCTCTCCTAAAAATATTCATTATATTAGACTACTCTATAGAATCAATACCCGTTCGTGAACATAGCACATGCTTTTTGCTAAAAGGTCGACTTTGTAGAGCGTTATTATCATAATTCATACCTGTGTGACAATCTCATCCTTAAGCTCATTTCAGACTACGCTATAATATAATAACATATAGTTTATAGCACAGCACTAACGCTCGCCATACATTTAAATAATATATAGTATAGCAAAGTGTGAACGTGTTTTAGATAAATGTACAACTTCCATACAGGTGTTTATTTATAAACAGTTACCTCAAATTCTTCATCACTCAGATGCTTCGTATTTCGCGGATCGCAGGCCAGCATTAGAAATTCTAAGCCTTGACATGCCCATCTGTAACAAAATTGTGTGATTAATTTTTAGGCTTTACCAAATGTTAGTGTCGAAATAAGTTACTCGCATCAAATTGAAAACGAATCGATTCTTATAAATCGACAACCGTTCATTGTGAAATTAAATCCATGTATTTAGATGGTCGTTAGTATTTATTGAAAACAAAATGTCGTACGTATTATTATATTGATACGTGTACGTTTTTGTATAGTAAATACGTATCACATTCAGTCGCACAAGGACAGTCTCGCCTTTCGACGGTCGAGAAACTCTTCCTGTGAACGCGCCTAAAGACTGCTTACCTGGGTCTCAGTCCTCTCCCCCGGTCACACCGCTCCACCACGAACAGCATCCAGCACCTCGCGAACTGTATGACCCCGCGGGCCACCCTCGCCGCCCACTGCCTCTCCTCACAGCTGGCGCTACGTTCCACGGGGGTTCGGAGTTCCACTTCATCTTCACTGGGGGGCTGTTCTCCTGATAGGATAAGCTCGATGCTGCTTTGATTCTGTGCAGAAGATGATCAAAGTCATAAAAGTGAGTGAGTTTACAAACTGGTGGAGTTTAGTTTAGTAGTAAAAAGTAGTATTGAAAATCTTCTATTAAAGTATGAATATTTTTACTGTTTTGATTATTTATCTTACGTTACGTAGTAATATTATCTTCTATAGTTTGATCTGTAATGTAAGTCAAAGGTTACAACGTTTCTTCTCCCATCAACAGTCCATTCTGACACCCTTTATGTGTCACAAAGTGTTTTCAATGGCCAATAAGCTCTTTTCCTCAATATCGATACTAGTATTATAAATGCGAAAGTGTGCCTGTCTGTCTGTTACTTCTTCACGCTTAAACTGCTGAACCGATTTAGATGAAATTTAGTATAGAGATAGTTTGAGTCCCGGGAAAGGACATAAGATAGTTTTTATCCCGATATTCCCATGGGATCGACACTTATGCGGGTGAAACCGCAAGCGCTGCTAGTTAAATATTTATGTATGTATATGTTTTTTTTTGGATTATTTATAATAACGTACAAAAAAGAGTAGTCTACTTATCTATCTATCTTACACTAACCTGATTTTCTCCAAAGTTATGAATATTATCGAACAGGCGCTCGTCGAACACGCTGTTCTCGAATTCATCCACGATACTGTCGGAGCGCATGAAGCGCGTGCGGCGCGGCGCGGGCGCGTGCGCGGGCGCGTGCGCGGGCGCGTGCGCGGGCGCGTGCGCGGGCGCGTGCGTGTGCGCGTGCGCGGGCGCGTGCGCGGGCGCGTGCGTGTGCGCGCGGCGCGGCGCGGGA
This sequence comes from Luperina nickerlii, assembly GCA_963855955.1. Classification (NCBI taxonomy): domain Eukaryota; kingdom Metazoa; phylum Arthropoda; class Insecta; order Lepidoptera; family Noctuidae; genus Luperina; species Luperina nickerlii. The sequence goes on along the minus strand of OY979674.1, from coordinate 22,078,576 downwards.
GGGTGCGCGCGCGGCGCCTCCGACACCAGGCGGTGCAGCTCCTTGTGAATCTGCGACGTGGGTAGGTGCTCGGTGAGGGTTGAATAGAGTTCGATTGTCAGAAAATTTAGGAGCAAAAATGAATAAATGGGACAGAATTTTTGTAAAATTAATTGGAGGATAAGCTTACTAACTTATCCAACAGGAGGAAAAAGCGTCAAACTTTCACAGTAGAATTAATCATCTGTAAAAAACTATGTTTTACAGAAAGAGGGATGTTTTATTCACCAATGGGGGTTTTCGTGAAAATTTACGACACCAGTTGGCACCACTTTGACAAGAGGTCTTCCATTTCCATAATGAATATAAAATATATGATGACGATGAACGTCATCATATATTCATTCGATTCATTCATTCGTTCATCATTCCGTCATGACTAAAGAAAATATAGGCTGTTTGACAGATGCCTAGACCTGACGTGTCAGTGCTGCCACCTAGCGAAAGTCATTTCAGAAAACCCTCATTAACTAAACTAAACGTGTTCTGAACACGTTTAGTGTTAATCGAATTTAAATCATCGCTCTGTTTCTGACAATCCTATTAAGATGACAAAGACAGAATTATATTTTATATGTTTATCATTAAACATATTTAGTGATTCGTAGTGCAAGGATTGGGCCTATGAAACTGTAAATGATTTATAAACATAATAATTTTTATGTATTAGTGCATAAAAAAGCAAGCCGCAAAAGTAAGAAAAAAGCCACACAAATTTACATTTATTTACATTACACAGTAGAATATGAAGAGAGATCAATGTTAACACATACTTACAAAGAATTGAACCACTTGATTGTAACTAGAATGGAACTTTACGAGTTTCATTTACCTGTCCATAAATCTAAAACACACACAACAGCGACAAAAACAGAACATGATGGCGGATGAAACTGTCTTAGTGTAGATCAAGACAATCCTAAAACAAAGATGGTTGCTTAGCACCAAATGTTAACTAGAGACCGCAGAATCAAATGAGTGAGAAATTCAAACAACAACACAATACAAATCTAGGGTTAAGAACTGACTACAAACTCTTCACTACGCAGTATCTGCAACAATTCTCGCTAGATGTAACACAAAATTAACACAACATTTCTTTGGAAACAAACACTACCAAGATTTTTCTTGCTACCGTGGTCGATCGTATACGCGTAGAGAACACTGCATTAACAAATCAAGAATACGGATTTTAAATCTGGCAAACAAGCGTTGATTGCACAATTTTTGTATATTCGCATTCAACGTGAGCTTCCGTCGAACGTTAGTTTCGATGTAATCGGTCTACGTGACTTTTGGGTACCAACCAACACCAGCCGAGGTATTCTATAAAAATCTCACCGTGAAAAACTTTGTGAAGTAAGTTATCAAGAGTGTCAATCCCTAGTCCTGTCCTGTCATTCCACCTGATGGTGGAATGACAGGTCACTTCACGCTCACTTCACCTAAATTTTCACGGTGAGATTTTTACAGAATAGACCGGCCGATGTGAAGATTAAGGGACCCTTAAGCCATAGCTACATTGTCGGGGTGTAACCCTGACACCATAATATGAAATCGACTAAACAGTGTTCAGGACTCGGCTGCGTTCACACGCAGCAACAAATCAACGCTAATGCAAAAAAAATCCCAAGCATCACACACCCTACACCTCTACCCCTACCATAGGCTTAAGAGACTCATGCACGATCATGGTCTCAGGCCGCCTCCGTCGCTCCACCATGGGTGATCTTATCGGCTGCAGAGACACGGGGCGGAGTCTCCGCAAGGCAGGGTCTTCGAGCCGATGGTAGTGCACGAACTTGTATAGCTCTTTGTGCAGCTGTGGACAAGCGTGCGTTACGTGTACATGCTGTTAGCAGCTGCTGCAGTATTTGTGAGTGACGCAGTAATTATAAGTAAGCCTGCAGGATCCCTGTTTCATTGGAGTTAAACATAACCAGCGAAATCGGGTGTAATATCTCTGCCAACGCTTCGGATGCAAGCCTGGCTTTATGTATAAATAAACACGTTACTTGAGCTAGGTATACTAAAACCAAGAGAATATAATTATCTATGAATTTAAACTCGTAAATCAGAAAAGTGGTTCTTGAGTCATAAACACACAAAAGAAAATACAGCTGAGAAACATTGCATTTTATAGTATTTAAGAGAGTTGGAAGTAGGAAAAAAGCACATTTTCATTTCTGACAATGAGAGATAATGCATGCGTTTCGGTCGCGCGCTTCTACGTATTTCGAAAGATTGGATTGCTATCCTTTATTTAAGTGTGCACCTTAATATTATGACGAAAATGGGAGTCGGGGAGTAGAATAACTTGTACTCACTCTTAAAAGAGCAGAAAAATAAATCAGTTAACAGTTAAGTTCGCCTTTGCTTTGCATAAAAAATATAAGTATTTAAAAAAATATTGTGCTTAAAAAAGCTGGTTTAGCATATGCTAGTGGACATCGAACGTGTCGCACCTTACTCGAAGATAATAAGACCTATTCAGTCATATCCAAGTCGTCTGCAGGTGTATACTTCCTTGCCAGAGATCTTCCTTTTGGTATCCGTGTTGTACAGCTAAGTTCCCACAGGTTGCACAGGTCCATTATATCATCCTAGTCTGACTGGCTAGATTAATTGATGGTGCTTCTACACGGTGCTTATTACTTGAGCATATAAAGGTGTGAGCTACCCGCGCGAGTCGCATGCGGTGCCTGGAGCCACCCACTTTTTTACACGAAAGTTTAATTAATCTGTTCAAGTGCTAAGGTACTTGCATGCGCATGTTACCTGCGCCATCTACATGCACCATAATAATATTTTAAGTTACTATCTTTTCTAGTAATAGTATTAATTGTATGCGGAAGTACAGTCACATCCAAAATAAGTTCGTCACCTTAATGGTGCTTCTAAACTGTGATTTCGTCAGCCAGTGTTGCCTGATTGATTTATAGCCCATTTACGAGTGTAATCATGGGCCATACTTCGTGGGCTATACTGTTGCAGATATATTGCAACACATGGGCCAGCCACGGATTGCTCACCCACAAGCGGTAATAAAATGTTTTTGTGGTTGTCCATAGTACAGCTGCTCAGCTAGTCGGTATCGTTGGTTCTGTATTTTCGTTTTTTGACACCGACTTTCGAAATTAAAGTTATTTTTCACTTTGTAGTGTTTTTTTTTGAAGTCAGTGTTTTTTGTTTTTACTTTACATTTGTACCTACCTACCCCAAACAAATTCATATATCACTACTTGCTATGTAAATATCAGTGACAGAAAGCTATTGAACACATTGCCTACCCCTTTAAAGGGTACAGGCGTGATGTTATGTTGTGTGATTGCGTAAGCAGTGCGTACATAGGCTATAGCAGCAATCGCAGTTGATTTGCTGGCATTTATTGAAGAGTTCCGTTGTTTGTCTCCGAAACTCATCATCAGATCTTTACGAAATTTAAATGGGACCATTTCGAAATAAAGCTCTTTCGAAAAAAAAATTGCAAATCCGTCTATTTAAGATGGAGTCATGTCCGAACAAGAATAAAAAAAAATTGAAACATCCGTATTGAGAACCTCCTCTTTTTTAGAAGTCGGTTAAAAAGGTTTTAGGGTGATGTCAACTAAACATTGTTCAAAGTTGCATGCTATTTTAATATTTGGTAACTAGCAATTGAATATAGTATGCAATAGTCTGCTGTGTCGTAGCTTCAAAGGGTATACGTGTCCTGACTCAAGTCAGTTCTTTACTTTGTCAACAAAGTAAAGAATTTGAAAACTGGCAAAGATATAAAAGACTTGACTGTAGCTACATGTACCATAAATTACTCCCCTCTATTTTGCTTGTAGTATTTGTATACAAAGTAACCAATTCATGCGGGCGTTTGTTGATATGTTTGCAGTACGCTTACCTCGAAGCCCAGCTTGAACATCTGCAGCAGGAGCTCTCGCACTCTAGTGGCGACGGTCTCGTACAGCTCGCGGTGCATCTCGTCCGAGGGAGACAGCCGGCTCTTGTCGAGCACGAACCCGATGTGAGAGGTTATGAAGTCACGGATCGCCATTAAACAGTTCTGTGAAATAGTTGTTGTGCTTTAGAAAAAGATATCACACAATTATGAGTAACAAAGCCGAACTGTTATTGAAACTCGTGGCATGTTTACGGCGTATAAGGAGAATAAGAATATTATTAATTTGCAAGAATATGATTACAATAAGTTAGCAGTGTAGCTGTGTAGTGGTTCAAAGAGAATGAGAATGTTGTGGTCTTGGGTATAATTCAAGAAAATAAATTTAGTAGACTATTTGAAAAGTGAAAAGTCAAAAAACTCGGCGAGGGTAACTGTTAAAAAAGTGCCATATCTAAAGCGCATCTGCGACGCTGCCGTTGTGGCAGCGTCGTAGATGCGCTCTTGTTTAATGAAATAAGCGATAGACATAATTTTAATACTAGAAATAATGATAAAATACATGAACCATTTTTCAGATTAGCCAAGATACATACATCTTTTATGGGGTACTGTGTTAAATGTTACAATAACATACCTTGTGATATATTGCAATTAAATGAAAGAAAATTTAAAACTCACATTAAACGTAGACTTTGTAAACAAGCATACTATAAATTAGAAGATTATATCCAAGAAAAGAACGCATGGAAACATGCTGGTCCTGCTCCATAGGACAATCTAGAGTCTAGACAAAATCAAACGGGTTGCTAATTTAATTGTAATTTTTTTTTTTAATTGATTTACATTCTGTAACTACTTAACTCACACCCTGACTTATTACTTGTAATTTTTATTTTATTTTATTTAAATGAAAATCGTTTACATTTACCATGTTTGTAAATATGTGAGCACCATGTATCTATCAGATAATTAATTTATATGTCATGGTTTCATTTTTAATTCTTTTACCTATTGTGGTATAGTAATTTTATTTTAGGTGCATCGTCTTCACATATTATTATTATATATTAAGGTATGCAAAATATTGTAAAACATTTTAAAAGAGTAACGGTGGAGTTTCTTGCCCATTCTTTTACATACGAAAACTACCTTTTGGAATGGGCGACTAGAATCAATTCTATTTGTTATAATTTCTGACGTTCAAGTGCCTTTTAAGTGCCTATTTGATATAAATGCTTTGACTTTGACTTCGTCGCAGATGCGATCTTAGCGTGTTTTTCGTTTATATATTTTTTTGAAGATATATTTTAAGCCTCAATATACCGCTCCCAAAGCGATCAGGGAAAAAGGCATAATGCTACATCACCTACCACTTAAGGGTAATTATGTGCTGAATATGCCTCACGGCGATACATCGCGGGGTGCTTGGGGACCTCCTCGGGACTTACCTCGATACCTGGCGTGTGTAGACACGCACGTGTCTATTAGCATCAATTTGTTTTACGTGGAGGTAAAATTGCAGTAGCGAGGCAAACAGCGACCGCGAGGTGTCGCAGGGAGGCACTACCGGCATGTAATTACCCCAAGTTAACACTGTGGCCATCAATATATTGAGTACTGATGACGTAATGTATACTCACGAAGATCTGCCCCCTGTGGTGCATGTAGGCGGGCGGCGGGGCCCGCGCGAGCCGCGCCGCCAGCGCGCGCGCCCACTGCGCGGCCTGCAGCGTGGCGTCGCGCGAGCTGGCGTACATGCTCTGCGCCGAGCGACACACCGCGTAGATGGCGTGCCTGCCAACCGGTCTGATGTTATAGCATCCGTATAGAGAAGACAATGGTAGAACACAGGACGGTAAACTATTTATACATAATAACAGAAGATGTAAGTATGAAGAAAAATGATAGAATAATTACGTAACTTGAAAACGAGGTTTTTTGTTTATAGGAATATTTGCGAGATTTTAGTGTCAAAAGACAAGTCTATGTTTAAAACTGATGTTCTAGTTTGAATTATGTAAATCGGTGTAGGGGTTTTAGAGATAGAAAAAAATTTGTATAATGAAAACATGCCGAAGTCCGATTTGAGTAAGTTAATGTTCTAGAAAGATTTTATTGTAAAGAGATAGGATAAAATGTTGCTAGGTAATACGAAAGAGGAATAAAATTCTTGCTCACTCTATAAGTTGCTTTAAATTCGTATTCATTCATAGAAAACGCTTCGTACATATAACGCATCATCTGACGCTCATCTCGTCTATGTTTCAGTTGTTTTTATGGGAATTTCGTAAAACACTATATATTACCCACAGAAAACCACTTAAAACGCAAAACAATTTGTAAAAAGTTACGCTTTTGATATTGGAAAAATCAGAATCAACAAAATATCTCAACGCAATATTGGCGCAATACACAGCTGTCAAAATACACTCAAGAGTACCGTTTACCCCACGCCAAGCCCGATCCCAATTCCACTTAGTTCCCCAAAATGAACACCCAATTTAAAAACCATTTGGCGCTAGTATCGAACTCAAGAGTACGAAACGTCACAATTCCAATGTCGATCTATCGGAATTAAATTCAAGAGCAAGCACCCAGATCACCAAATTATTCAGCACTTTTTCATTAACATATTGATAGTGGATTTGATCATAACTAAAATAGAGTTCAAAATAGCGTAAGATTGTTCACTAAAAATCAACATGAAATAACATGCTACAGGATACCAAACCAACACACATTTTCTCCAGAAATGCTAATGATTTTAGATGGTTAAACGTTGAATCTATACAAAGTATAAAACAAAATCGCTCTCCCTGTCTGTGGCCGCTTATTTCTTCTAAACTACGCAATCATTTTGCGAAATGCGTTGATGCGTTTTTCACCATAATTTATGTAATTTATTCCGAACTCTACAGTCTACAGCACATTAATATTTAACTTAGATAAAGCACATAAATCTCGATGTTTTGTCGCCACGTCAGTCCATCACACCCGTGCGAAGCTGGGGCGGGTTGCTAGTCTAATCTAGATAAGACGATAGAGAGAAGACGAGTAGCGTCAGCACATAACCCACACACACACACACACACTTTCGAATTCGCCATTGTCTCAGACGGTACCGAGAGAGCTCCTGCGCGTGCACACATTCACAGCTTGTTTGCACACTCGGTAACCCCAAGTACAGCACACGTCGCTTTGTGAGATAGAAATATTATACCATATTTGGAATTTTAGATTAGTTTGACGCAATTAACTGAATTGTTTAGAGGTTGTGGGTTAGTACGGTGTTAGCTAAACTGGGCACAGTAATGAAAAATTGTATTTACTTGTCAGTATTTTCTGATCTCTCAGCATCCGCAACCTGTTGCTTATCGCTGCTGTTCTTAATGACACTGAACTCCTCCTCGTAAGTCTTCAGCAGCCTGTTCAGTTGGTTACATGTGATGTTTCTGTGAATAAGCGAATAATTATATGTGCCTTTTAAAGTATATGCATTTTTTCCATTCAGGACATGAAAACAACGATACCTCAGCAAACGATGTTTATTTTAAATTATTTTATTATTTATGTACACACTGTAAAATACATAGGGATATGACACAATTATAACTAGAGTACAAAGGTACTGCTTATTTCTTAAGAAAAAAGAAATGTAGACAATAGTGTGTGAGAACAAGAGAAAAATGTGAATGTGTGAAGTCTAAAACTATAATATTAAATAAACTACACATAGAATGCAAAAAAATGCCTTATCTTTTAATCGATATTTAAATAGAAAAATAATTTTTAAATCACGAATGGTAGGCAGAAGTGAGTTCCACAATCTTACAGCATGGACAGAGAAGGAATAAGAATAGTAGCTTGTTTTATGAGGATGAGATTTAAGAAGGGAGCTTAGGTATGATCTAGAATTCTAGACGGTGCGTGGTTTTTTTTTTAGGTACCTGGGGAAATCCTCATGGATACCCTCCGTCTTGGGTGAACGAAGGATTATGCCGGATTCCTACCGAATAAAACCCGTGTTTTTACTACTACCCCTAAAATAATGAAGTTTTTACGCAAATCACTTATGTAACCTCTGAATTTGTTTCGGCCTCTTTTCTCAGGGATTAGTCAACTAGGAAATGCTGGCGCAGCTAGGCTAGTTTTAAAATATTGACCAACAAAACCCTACTACCAACGACCTACTTATATAAATAAACATTTCATAACACAACAAGTCACATTGGCCGTATGCATACTGAGCTGTGGCCAAATTAACCACTGTGTGTTACTATGGTTGACGAGCTGTATAGTCGACCTCGTAATTGCTTGATCACCTTATGACATCTGTACCTCAAAAAAGGTCAAGATCTATGTGACAGCTATGTGACAGTTCCGAGTGTAGAATTCCCAGCAAATTGAAAACTACATTAAGGTTGAAACTATTTGTTTCAAACTTAGTATAGTTTTAATATGCTGGGAATGTTGTCAACAGGGGTATAGTAATTACGAGGATGACTAAACAATACCAGCAAGCAATGGTCCACATTATCCCGGGACTGTATTAACTGGAAGTCACGGGGTTAGGACGCCTAGCAGTGAGAGGATCCACGTTGACAGGAATCAATGAGATAGTTTGATGTGAAGTGTATAGCTGTACAAGGACCTCTGGCGCGGGGTTAAAATCAGAACTAACGCCGCAATTTTACAAATGTTTAGCATCAGCGCCAATGTTGTCATTCAAGCGTCAATTTTTTTTTTATTATTGCTGAATGGGCTCTCTCTGACCTCGATCACGCCTGATGGGAAGCGATGGATGAGGTCTATGATGGAACGAGCGTGCCCAGAAGATGCTTAAGCCACTGGTGGAACTTCCACGTCGCTTGACGTCGGAGGGGGGGGGGCTAACCTGGCGGGCACTACCACCGCAAGGGGAGAATTGGCTGGGCCAATAAGATGTTGGGTGTGACTGTCCAGGATGCGCTGAGCGCGAACGTTCAGTTGAGTAACTGGCGGAACAAACTGTGCTACACGAGGAGGCTTCTTCATGCGTCTCGAAACGCATGAATGATCCTTGTAGCAGTGTTGTACTGTACACAAGAGCACACTCACGAGAACGTGAGCGGCGCCAGCACGGCGGCACACTTGATGCGCTTGGCGAGCTGCGCCGTGAAGGCCCACTCGGCCTGCAGGCGCGGCCGCGGCATGTGCTCTGTCAGCGACATTGTCGTTAGGTACGACAGGTATTGCTGGAATAAAAATAATAAAGCTAGAGGTTGACAAGGAAAAAGCTTGCGTGTATCAAGATATACATTATTTAATGGCGGGAAAATGGTAATAGGAATAAGAGGGATGTGTGTGAAACCAACCAATACCATCGCTTCATTTTTTTAGCTTAAAGTAAGTTAGCGTTGGTATTGACTAGTTTTAGTTTTACACACATCCCTCGCTACGCATCCTCGCTCATCTCTGGTGGAAAGGCAGCGTAAGCCATTTTCTAGCCAAGTACGCATGGCCATATGTAGCCCATTTTGAGCGTTTACACAGCCGGCAGCCTTACAAACCTTGAGCAAGGTCTCCACAGTGGCGTCGAAGGTGTTGGTGAGCAGCAGCAGGTCCCGCGCGGCGGCCCCGGGCGCGCGCCCGCCCAGCGCCGCGCGCACGTGCAGCGCGAAGTCCGCGCGCATCTCCGACGCGATGTCCAGCCCTTCGCGCAGCTCGTGGATTAGCTGGGAGGAGAGAGATACGTTAGTTGGGCGGTGTGTCTACTTAGTGCAGGGGTAAAGATGCACCAAGACCGCGGTCGATCGACGTAGACCGGGCCTAAAAATATATGTCGCGATGAAGATTCACCCTATCCAATTAGGTAGGTAATAATCAAATGAAAGACTGAAAACACTCTCGTATTTGTCTACGATTTCCTGTTTTTCTGTAGGTGCGTTTAAAACATAGAAAACATTACAGTAATATGCACAGGTTAGGTAAAAAATTAAATAAGCGATAAAAATATTCATTCCATGCGATAACACAAGGTAGGTACACGTGCATAGAGACACACGTATACGTACGATCAGCAAAAAAAAATCGATTAACACTTCAGTTTTCATAATCTCAGTTATTGACCAAAATATTTCTTCAAAATTGCATTGTACTTCTGCTGCAATTTTGAACAAATATTCAAAACTGAGATTAAAAAAATTGAAGTATTAATGGACTTTTGTTGCTGACTGTACAAAGAATGCAAGCGTACTCGCAAGTCACGATTGTTTGACGTTTAAAATGGTGTCTACATGGTGTCTATGAGTGCATGCGTCAAAGACGTTATGCAATATTAGACAAAAAATTGTCATTCACAGCTTTTTGTCTATTTTATATCAATCTTGTATGGTCTGTTCCAAAATTTCTGATGAAAATGTAAACAAATCCTGTTCGGGTTAAATTCTTACGCAATCTCTCACTAAAGGGAATTAGTAACACATTCATCTGTATTTAGAAAGTTTTAACTGTATATCTCCCCGTCTTTTACAACAATGGTTAAATTGTGATTAAATATCAACGACGAAAATTGGTATAAAATTAACCTTAATTGTCAAATGAAAAACATCTTTATTGTTTTTAAATTAGAATTTCGGGTTTAAGTATTCAAATAATCAAATCAAAGCACTCGATTTGTAAGTAGCATTACAAATTGATATCCACAGGTACGTCTTGTGACCCATTTGTTAACATTTACATCGGATAGTTTTGGAATAAGGTCCAGTGAGAGCTATTTCCTAGCACAAGTACCTGTTTGACAGTGAGGCAGGAGGGCTGGTCGGGGCGCGCCTCCAGGCGGAAGGCCAGGTAGTCGTGCACGGCCTCCATGCACAGGCTCGACAGCAGCAGGAAGTGCGCTCGCGGAGACGGCAGGCGCATGGCGCGGGACTCGCGCGACCAGCTGCCGAACCTGCGGCGCGGGACTGCTCCTACTTTATTTTGTAAGGGATTTGCATATCGGGGTTTAAATGCGACCACATGCTGTAAATAGAATGGTTAATGACCGTTCGCGATTTATTTGTCAAACATGTAAGTAAATAAGAGTTTTTGGAAAAATAACTTTAATTCCTACACAATAAAGTTCAGTTTACGCTACGACTTCAAACACTTTTATACTTTTTAAATAGTGCTAATCACTCTGAAATCAACTTAATTCCTACTAACATAAAGTTGATATTTGTTTACTTAACATGAAATAACAACAATTGAAAACATACATTTGATTACAACTTAGGTGCATGCTGTAAAACGTTCACACAAGCTGATGTAGTAAGTAGTCATTTTCGGGCTTTGATTTAAATCAAAGCATCACGCCTTTATTCCCCGAAGGTTAATGCAGAGGTGTAGCTATAGTACACCCCCATTTCGCCAGTTATGTTTAAGGGGCTTATATGACCTAAAGCGCGGTCACTATCGGACTGCATAGAAAAGAAAGAGAAGCGCGATGACACAACGCTGGTAATTTATTGCCAAATATGAAGCAATTATTTAATTACAAAAAATCTATTGTTTGGACAAAAAATTTAAACACTAGTATTTTAGTATGTTGCTTGTAGAATAATCTAACAAAAAATCAGAATGATTAGTATGTATTTTATTATAAAAAGAAATTTTAGAGATATTTTCATGATTTTTTTTTCTATCGCATCAAATTAGTTGTATTATTTTTTCAACGCACTACATATATTTTTCTGATTTTGTTTACTGTAGTAGATTATATACTTTTATTGTTTCTAAAACATGCGTTTATTGTGTTTAGGTCCTGTAAGTCTCATTAAAAAAAAGGAGTGAGTCTATTGCCACCATCCGGACACAGATCTAGAGACTAATTCGCTCCCAGCGCGAACAAACAGGCCGCGAATGAGTGATTACGCACTCGGCTAGCGTACCGATGATACAGTGCCTTAGCCATTCATGCGCCGGTAGTGATTTTCAGTCATAACTAGTCATAAGTCATTAACGAGTAATTTTAAATCAGGGCTTGACTTGGCTTTAGTATTTTATTGGACTTATTTAGTTAGCAACGTGCTTCAGATTAGATATGTTTCCGTCTCTTTCTTCCACTTTTATTTTGAAAATTGTACAGACGCCAGCACATCAAGCTACTACAATCTGTCAAATTTCTTTAATAGATTTTCAACTTTATCGCTAAAGCATAAGGTTCAAAGTTGATTGGGAAAATTTGACAGTTTCGGGTAGCTTGATGTGCTGGTGTCTGTACGAGGGTGACAGAAATAATGCTAAGCTAAAGCACCCCGGACTACTATTAGTAATTGCAAAGAGTAGGCAATTAGACTGTGTAAGTAGTCAGACTTGGTTGTGGAGGTCAGATAAGCAGTCGCTCCATAAAAAAAGCCGGTCAAAAGCAAGTCGGACTCGCGTACCGAGGGTTCCGTACCATCAAATGTTTTTGCAAGGCCTATATTTGTCAGAGAATTTCAGCACTGTGCACTGCGGTGTAATATATTGCAGTTTTATGTCAGCGCCATCTCTTGATCGCTAGTGGAACTAATGTAACTTTTGTTTATGATTTCTGAAAAGTATGCTATTTAGAAACTACTTTTTATTTTTTTTGTAATCTTTACATAAACTTCTATCACATAGAATCATTTCAGATTTTTCTCTTTGCAAACTTCGGAGATAAGGGGGGAACGGTATTTTTTTACATTTTTTATCAAAAGTCGAAAACTATGCGACCTAAAAAAAAAAGAAAAGATGTTTGAGAATGTGCAAACTGCGCTCTTTCATATGATACCCTACATGCCCTAGTAGCCCCAATTCGAATTTTTCAGACCCCCTTTCAGTCCCTGTTGCAAAAAATATACATATATTTTTATTTCTTTCTTATTTGCAAAATTGTGGGTAAACGTCGTCTAAAACTATTCCAAATCTCAAGTTGATAGCATTAGTAGTTCTTAAGATATCCAGCTGTGACAGACAGACAGACAGAGTTTCGCCATAAGAGTTCCGTTTTACCATTTTGGTTGCTGGAAGCTGATCCCAAAACCAGTTGGGAAAATGCTAGGCAGATGATGATACGACTGTATCAGACTTGGGTGTGATATTATTTTATTGACCTCCTGAGCTCATAGGTCTTCAGCTCATCCTCGTCCTGCATGGAGGAGTCAGGGCGCTCGTTCGTGGGGTCCTCGAAGATCTCATCGCCGTCCTCTTCGATGAAGCTTTCTGATTCTTGCTGAGGATCAAAAATCGTCATATTATGTATCGTACTACAGGCAATTCAGTTTATTATTAGTTCATTAATCATGCAATGTTTTGCTAGAATTTGACATAGACAAGATATCATCTGAATTGAAAAAAAATGCCATAAAATAGCTGTCCTACTGCAAGGCAAAGGGCTCTCCTCATACAGAGCAGGTACGAGCATCGATCACCAGCATGCTGCTCAACACAGGGTTGAAATATTTGAACAAAAAAGATTTTTTGTACAAATAAATAAAACTGTTGCAGTAACACTCTTAAAACATTTGTATAGATATGTATGCGCTGCCGAATGAGTCGCACACACCTTGGATGTTAGTTTGAATGATAAATCACGGATAGCCAAAGATGATGGTTTATTGAGTATTTTTAAGTACCACGTAACGAATGCTATATGAATGCTTTGTGAACGAGTACAGCTGATTATGGGCTTGTACACAAAACTTCGACGCGACGTCGCATCGTAAAAATCTACGAGCTCGCACGACGCATCGCAAGAACTTGCGTATTGATTTGCATCGCAGCAATTCGTGTCGAAGTTTTCTGCGTTGCGAATTCGCAGTTTTGTGTACAAGCTCTATGAATGCTGATCGTGTACTGTCACGTTACACTATAATTTGTGCAAGGCGACGGAAAGTGCTGACCTCTGCAATGCGCACGCGCATGTACGATACATGACTCGTACAAGATAATCATTATGCATATACGTAGCATATTTTATTTTGGCGTATCATTTCGTACCCACGACACTAACAGTTGCCGACAGTCGTTACGGGTAGTCGAAAGCCCAAACGTCTGATAAATTGTCTTACCGAGGGGTATCGTATACCCAGTACTGGGTTGTGGAGTTTAGATAGGCAGTTGCTCGATGTAATATACTGGTATTCAGCTGCATCCGGTTAGACTGGAAGCCGACTCCAACATAGTTGGGAAAATCTAGCGCGCCACTCAGAGTTAGGGAAGAGGTAGCTATCCCTTTGTTTGCATTACTTACATCAGGTTTCTCCAGTGTGAGGTGCACCTTATCGAGCAGGTTGTGACGCATCTTGTAGATAAACATCATACAACGCCGAACGCCCTGAGTCTTCAGGATTTCTTGGTGGTAGTCCCTAAAAGACAATAAATGTAATTTTTGAAGTGAAAACTTCTTTAGCGGCGTTGTACACTTTTTTGTAATGAGTAAAAAATGTTAAACTCGCGTCGGGACACGTGACCTGATCGAAAATTCGTAAGACGGATGGCCGTAGCCGGTACCGCGCGTGTTTTGTTTATAAGTCGATTCACAAAATACACACGTAATTGTTCAAGTTTTCACTTCTGTCAGCACTCCCGGAGTGCCTATGTTTTATTTTTGAACGAGTATTTTTCGATGAGCTTACTAGCATGAGGGCTGGAAGTTGTAGAAGCGAAACAACAAAAACTAGAATAAATATTTAAAATAAACTTTTAGTGGCATTCCAAAACCGTTGAATTTACGAAATACCAATAATCTCGTGCCAATGAAGTACAGCCGAAGATCACCCTATTGCGTAATACGTTCTACAACCACAATCAGAAGAATTCCCAACGAAAATAATCCATTGCTTCATGCTTGAAAAATTCGGTTCCCCGGCAACGTAGATAATGCAATAAATATTGTTGAATTGTGATGCATTGCCATTATAAGAAGTGTTTTTACGCAATAATGCTGCTGATCGACATTGATGCTGTTGACACGAGTAACGACTTTGTTGTATTATCTGTGGCTCCGTAAAAATTGGGTGTAAAATCGCCCGACCGCACTGGGAGCGATCGGTCCCAGCACAGAGCATGTGGGACCCAGCGGTGCCTGACGACATAAAAATTATCCTCGACCGATCGGTTCCGGTCGGGGAGAAAGAGAACAAAAAAATCCCGGAACATACATTAAAAAAAAACCGACGAACTGTGAACCTCCTCCTTTTTTGAAGTCGGTTAAAAGTAGATAGGTATTGTAAGTGAATTGAATAAAAATTGTATTAATTTTAATTTTATTATTTTCGGTATCAACTTTCAGCTATTAAAGGTAAAACCACTTTTTTACGATAAACATACAAAGGGAAAGAAAGGGATAGGAGCATTAGAATTGTCTAATACAAGAACGAGACTTTTACAAAAAACAACAACGCGCGACTAAAAAATGTGTTTGTTTACCCAGCGACCATTTTAGATAGACCCCTGCGGTGGCTCATAATCTGATTATGTCAAAAATAAATGTTTACTTACCGGTGTAAAGTTATACCATCCTTTTTGTAACTAGATGTCTTGGAATGTTTTTACACACCACTTCACCGCGCATGAAGGCATTTTGATGTGTTATAATTGCATAAAAAGTTATAAAAAATTGTATTAATTTAGCGTGCACAGAGGTCTAACACTTGGACACAACTAAAATGGTTACAAGTTCCGTAGCCAATACATAGGCGACCAAAGCCAATAATTTTCGAGCGTCGGGACACTGCATGCGCAGTCAAGTGGTTATATAGTCTTTGATCGGAACTGACCTGTACAAAGACACCTCGCACTTGTCCAACAGCTTCATATGCGTCAGTTCGGACAGGTCTCCGATGTTAAACGCGTCGTTGGCGACCAGAGGCCCCTCGCTGGACATGTAGCCGCTCTCGTTGGACGTGTGCGGGTCTCCGTATTTGTGTGGACTGACGATCTCAGGTGTTGATAAGCTGTTGCTTGATGCTGTGAGCTCTGAAATCATTTGATAGATATTTTATAGACTGGTGGAAATGATTGAATAATTAATGAGTTCTAGGGTTCTTTAGCCAACGTTCAACGTGAGCCGAAATAACCTTATTTTATCCTCGATTCAAGATCAAAATATACTAACGTTCCGTTTTTTATTTGTTTCGATACAAAGTACACGAGTGTGCACACGAGCTCGCCCACACCACCGCGTGTGCACACGAGCTCGCGTGTTGTACGTGAACAAGTACTAAACACTCGAATAACATGTATGCTTGTTTTAACTCCTATTAGGTTCAATTATGATCCTCCATTTATCTGATAGGTAATTCCTATATGGTAGACAATGTCTCTTTGAGACAGGTCTTTTGAGGTTATAATAATGTGATAAATAACTAAAGTAAATCCCCGCCCTTTTACTCAATAATCAAGTCCAACTCACTAGTATCCACGCCGCTGTCCACGTCATCAGTGTCGTGTAACTCCTTAAGGTCGGGCAGCGTCTCCTTGGCCGAGCCGGTGGACTGGTCGCTGCCGCTGGAGCTGCTGGGGTCGGAGCACACGTTGAAGCGCACCTGGCAGGGCCGGGGAGGGCATTCGGAAGCTGGGGTGCTGCGGGGAGATTGGAAAATACGCTGTGTGGGTTTGGGTTGATTTGTTTCCCACGTTAATTTTTTAACAATTAAATACCAAAGGACTGATAGCTAGTCAAAGAGAAATTTTAGTTCAAACAAACTAATTTGACCTTTAAGAATAATGGATGTCACCAAATTCCGGTCCGTTTCCATTCATGTTCACATTTAGATTGTCATCCACATGCTAAGAAGAAAGGTCAAAAATCTACAATCTGACGTTTTATTTCATGCAGCTGTTTTACATAACCTCTAATTGTTGACCGGCCGCATCGATGAACGCAAACAGTTTATGCAATTCTGCGTGTTAAAGTTCAGTAATTATAGAAAATCGCTTAATGACATTCAGCTGTTTTACATAACGGAGCTGTGTTGTAAAACGGTTAGGGGTTATGTAAAAAAGGCGGCTTCGACAAACTATCTGAGACGTATAGATAAGAAAGGAATTTTTAAATACAGTAAGGTACTGGCACATACTTGGCGACGCTGGAGCCGTGCGCGGCGCGGCGCCGGCCCTTGAGGCGCAGCGAGCGCAGCATCCTCCGCATGGCCACCATCTTGAGGCGCATGTGCAGCGCCGTGTTGTACCACAGGCACATTGCCTGAGCGACACAATACATGCACCTATCAGTTTAATTGTCGTTGCACGATCAATTATGGAAAGACTATACCATAACGTCACGTCTCTGAGGGGCCGGGCAGAAGGGAATAATACACCGTCATTTTCCAAACTATGTTTAAGTTGTATGTAAATGAAAAAATATACCACCAGCTTAATTTTGTGTCAGTGCAATATTCAAACTACTAATGAATAGTACTTGAATCACGTTAATTTAAGAAAAAAAGAAAATATGTCATCTATTTGCGCTAAACATGACGCAGAGAAAGAACACAAACGCAAAAAAAACAGTAGCACTCCAGAAGTGCCAACAGAAGTGAAAACTTGAAAACGCATAGTAATTTTATAAATATGATTGAAAGTCATTCTTCCCAAAGAGAATGTACCGCGCGTTGATGTCTTTATAATGGCCAAAACTAAAAACAGAGATGTCGGTTACGGTAACAATGTCGCGAGTTCAATGGTCTTTTCCCATCTCAAAAAAAGCCCAACGCGCCTAAAGAAGTTTTCGCTTCAAAAAAAATAACAAGTTGGGGGAAAATATGCGTCAGCTCCACGCAAAAGGGCCATCGCTCAGCATAATATTGCGACCCTGTGCGAGACACGAGCCCCAGCGCTAGTTGCGGCAACAGCTGGCGTTGCTGCAACATCATACCCCTTGGTAAGACTGGTTGTCACACTTTCGGGCTTCTGACTACACATAATGTCTGTGAAAAATCTACGAATGACTGTCGGAACAAATGTCTTAACGTTCCTTCCGAGGCGCGGAGGAATCTTGTTATTTAACGGAAGGTAACCCATCCACAAACCGACCTCAGGTGTTCCTTAACCGTGAAGATCGATCGTTGCGACTGTTATTGCTTATTAGCCACGAGCCCTGAACATTTCTCCACATTAGATAATCTCACCTTAATCCTATTGTTAAACTGGGCCGTCGCTATGGCGCTGTGGTCCAGGGTCATGTTCCTGCTGGACGGGTATAGCGACACGGCGTTGTAGAACGAGTCCAGCAGCGCGCCCACCTCGCGCATTGCCGCGCCGATGGCGTCGGAGCACAGCTGGCAGTCGAACGACAGGCAGCCGTACATTTGTTCTTCTGGAAGTACAAATGACTATGAATTATATAATACTAACTTCTGCCCGCGACTTCGCCCGCGTGAAATTTCATCCTCTACTAAAAAACCCTTTCTTAGTGGATACCTACTCTTCACAAAGAACACATCTCTAATTTTCAAAGAATCCCACGAGTCAAATAAGCATTTATCATTAGTGAGGGGAATTCAAAGTCAAAGAGTTTATTTCAAATAGGCACATAAAAGGCACTTTTTAACGTCAAAACTTACAATAAAATACAATTGATTCTAGTCGCCCCTTCCAAAAGGTAGTGTTCATATGGAGAAGAATGGGCAAGAAACTCCACCGTTACTCTTTTAAAATGTTTTACAATATTTTGCATACATTAATAATATGCTTCCCCTTTTTACCCATAGCACAGATAATATAATTATAATACTCTAGCCCATACTCTAGCACCAGAGCAAAGGCGTCCATACAGAATCCTCATTCCCTTCTATCATCTATCTTCTATCATGGGGTTTAGGTTTCCGCACTTAGTCCTTGAAGTGGACCATTGTGCGTGAGCCATGGTGGCCGATTACTCCAACCAGCCCACCTCCCTCCAGAAGCAGATTAGACTTCCCGGTCTCCTCAGGGCATCCGCAAGGGATGTTGGTGTTCCCAGGGTCTCCTCGCGAATCTTGGTAACGCCTGTGCACTCAAGAAGCACATGCGCCACCGTTTCCTCCGCCTCCATGCATGCTCTGCACAGGGGACTGTCAGTGATTCCCAGGGTATGGAAGTGTTTATTTAGTGAACAGTGTCCAGTGATGGTCCCCGCCACCAGGCGCAGGCTGTCTCTGTCCAGGCGCAGAAGGCGCCTGGTCAGCTTTGTATCCAGGGATGGCATAGCTTCCTTGGATTGCCTACATCCTGGTGTCGAGGTCCACCATTTTTCCGCTTGTATTCGAGTGTGATCCTTTAACCAGCTTCTTAGCTGCTTGAAAGGAATGGGCACAATGGGTTCAGGTCCGTAGGGTTTTGTGCTGGATCCTCTTCTGGCAAGTTCGTCAGCCGCATCGTTTCCAAGTGATCCACTGTGACCTCTAATCCATTGTAGCGTTATCGTGTTGCGATTCAGTACCGTGATTCGTTCTAGGGCCTTGTGGCATTCTAGTGTTAGTCTCGACGTGATCTGATTACTCTTTAGGGATTGAAGAACTGAGGCACTGTCGGAGAGTATTCGGATATTGGTATCCGTAACCCTCCTGGCCTCTATAGCGTGTGCCGCTTGGATAATACCTACACACTCTGCTTGGTAAACGGAGTTGAGCATTCCAAGTGGTTTGGATATCTTAATGTTTAGGTCGTTGGAGAACACCCCGACGCCCGTCCCTTCGTCGGTCTTTGATCCATCAGTGTAAATTCTTAGCTCTGTTGTACCTGAGTAGTCACACAACTCCTCTATGAGCTCTATGTTGTAGTGTTTTTGGAAGCAGTGGGTCTTCAGGGTTCTGTCGATGGGTGATGTCATCATCGGTTGTTCTTTGATTGCATCTTCTCTGATGCGTGTGTGTTTGATCCTAGAATCATTGCTTAGGGAGCCGGATACTTCGAGTCTGAAAGTCGCTATGGCCGCCTCCTCTCTTACGACGAGGTGTAGGGGAGGTAGCCCCAGCATCACCTGTAAGGCAGCAGTGGGGGAAGTCCTCATGCTGCCGGTGATTGCTACGCAGGCAAATCTTTGCAGTTTCTCGAGATCCTTTTGGGTTGTACTTAGGTTGGTCCTGGGCCACCAAACTAAAGAACCGTATGTGATAATTGGTCGGATAACTGTGGTGTATAGCCAGTAGGTGATTTTGGGGCTTATGCCCCAATTTCTCCCGAGGAGTCTCTTACATTGCCATAGGGCTATACTGGCTTTTGTGATAATGTGATCAGTGTGTTTTGCCCAGTTCAGCTGTTTGTCCAAAAAGATACCCAGGTATTTGGTTTCAGTCGATAGGCTTAGGGTTTTCCCAAAGAAGCTTGGCAATTGTAAAGTTGTCAGTTTTCTTTTCTTTGTGAAGAGGACGAGTTCGGTTTTGTCCTCATTCCCTTAAAAGAACGTATGTACCTATATTTTCCACTAGTGCTAATTATCGAAATGCGCTTTGGTTTAATATTCTCACCTTCACTAGGTTCATCGTGGGCTGTGAGATCTTCCTGTGACGTCACCGCGTCCAGAGAACGTTTGCAATTCGCTCGGCACGGGTTTCTGTTTACAAACCTGCGGAAATAAATATCAGTGTATTTTGAGATATTACAAGAGCATCCTTATGTCCCTGGTTTAAATGCAGTTTTTTTTCTGAATGGAATACTAAAAATAACAGACAGGGATTTTTGTTAGAGATTGCGTTCTTCAACGTCAAAGTAATATATTTGCCATAAACATGGTAGATAGGATTTTCATACATTTAAAGGAGGAGGTATATGGTGGGCAAGAGTTGCCGGTCTAACCTAAGAACATTGCTACAGCGCATTCGTTTGTGAAAGTTTGTCATTCACACCCGTTAGAAGGGTAATAGATTGGTCTGTAGCATTTTAGGACATTGTAAGGCAAAGACAGTAAGTACTGCTACAATCATCATGCCATAACTTTTTAGTCTTCTTCCCGTGGATTAACAGGGATTCACAGTGATGGTGGTCTATTTGCTAGCAATTAAATAAACTACTAACCTATATTCAAAAATATTGTTAATAATCTTGGGTACGATATTTCTCTGTGCACATAGATACGCGTCCTGCTGTGCCAAGGTCCTGCCAGCGATCTTGGCCTGCAGCTCTAACCAGATCAGGTCTTTGAGCTCGTTCTGCCACACCTGTTCCTCGCGACTTATCTGAAATTGTACTGTGATTACGATTTTCGGAAAGTTGCAAAATGTTACGAAATATAAAATGATATGACATAAAAAATTGTGTATATTGGTTGGCTTCAAGCTTTTGTGTTAATGCATAGATGTATGGATATGCAGTAGACAACACTCATATGACTCATAGGTGAATGTACTTAAAGCTTTTGTTAAGGTTGCAAATGTGTTACAAAATTTCGGCTTATCCAAGTACCAAATTCCACATTTCTTACTTCAAATATCATAAAAATTTCATCCCCTAGTTAAGGAATGGAATTTCAAAAATCCTTCCTTATTGCTCACCTTCGTTATACAGGTGGCGTCGACGCGCAGACTGTTACCATGAATTTAGCACATGATTACACCTCCCAGTATAGAAATTTCTCGATGGTTATAAAAAAAGAATCCTCTGTTTCACAGAAAAATGCAGTAGCTACGCGGTCAAAATGTATAGAACATCATTTTTTTTTATAACCAACGAAACCTTACAACGCAGGGGCGTCCAGAATCATGTGCTGGATCCATTGTAACAGTTTGCGCGTCGATGTCCCTACACCGTGTATAAGAAACTCGCGTGCACAATATGCTATAAGACCCAGCTTTAGGCTTTGCGTTGTCAGCGAATTTAAGATTATTATTAAGTAGATACTAGATAGCAGTTGAATCAAATATAAACATAATTTAGTTTTAAAGACAACACATACAATTACTCGACTCACCGCCCGCTTGCAGCCCTTCTCAATATTCCCCATATTAATGAGCAAACTGAAGGTCTTGTGAAAGCTGACGCGGCTGGGAGGCAGGTCTTCATCACCGTCACATCGCCACCGGTCCTCGCCATCAGTCGGCAGGGCGGTGTCCGGACCTACAGCCTCTCGGTTTTTCGGCTTGGAAGTCAGGGACATGAACCGGCTGCATGACTCCACCTGCGAATGCAACTGTTTTTTTAATGATGGGGAAGAGTTATGGGCGGAATTGGAGACATTGACAGCGGAATAATGAAGTAAAGATGCACCGCTAAAAATGGGTTGAAATAAACAAAAGATTCAATAATGAAACTATTACATTATTTCAACTAGATCATTTACAGGCACTTTTGAATAGTCATAGTCGTCCTGCTGGCCTGAAGGATTACTTATATTAGTTTTGGTTATTAGCTAACAAATATATTGATGCTACTACTACCCTTTTTTAATTACATAATAAAAAACATCTCTCGATTAAAGGGGAAGCAAATTATTTGCTTGCAACCTGCACTTTCTTTGACTGCGGGCACAGGTCAGTAGTAGTAGAGCTCTATGTGAAGGAACTCGTCCTGGCAAGTTCTATCTCCATTCCTATTCATGCTGTATAGCAGCGTTGCTGTTTCCCAGTTTGGAGATACACGAGAGATTTCAGCAGTTTCACAGATGGTAAATAATCTGCGATATAGATGCGATGCAGATGTCCAAAAGCGGCGGTGACCAATAGGTGACCTGTCAGATCGTTTGACATTCAATAACGTAGCATAGACTTACTAAAGTGGGTACAGCCGGCATGGGGGCGGGTGACGGCAGCGAGTCGGCCCTCACGTCATGGGTCAGGTCCAGCTTACTGTCGCGAGCCCTCGAGCGCAGCAGCTTCAGGCTGCTTCGCTTCTTTAGGCGGTCTGTGACTGAAAGGGTTGGAAACTGGTGTTATTTGGGAGTAATAAAAAAAGCCAGATTAGTCCAAATACTTGATAAAATGCAGGGTACTAATTGGGAAACCTAATATGGAATGTAACTCATATATTATTTCCACATTTACGCAATGCAACATGAAATGTAACACAACAACCAGGCGAATTTGTTACAACGTGTGTTACATTTATTGTTACGTTTCACCGATTTACAAGAGTCGTTTAATAAAAAATGAGAACGGGATATAAACTCTTTGAAAGTATTAAAAGTAAATACTGGGTGGTAAAGCTGGAATATCTGCTATATTATACTTTAAAAAAAAGCTGATTATCTTTTGTTTTTAAATAATTGAAGTCATTTATTTGCGGTTGGTTGCAAAGTTATGAAATTAAGTACGCATAGTTATTAAGCAGATACTTAATAACCATTCGTACTTATTTTTTTTTTCTTCAAGCACGGACGTGCTTGAAAAATTTTACCATGGAAGATATCAATAAAGATTTTCGGGATACATTAAAAGCAAAAGCTCCGCCGTATTCCACAGTTGCACGTTGGTGCGCCAAATTCAAACGTGGAAGACCATCCATCAAAGTTAACTCTCGCTTGGGACGCCCTACGACAGCACTGACCTTAGAAGTGGTTAAAAAAGTCAAAAAAATTGCTGTGCATTGCATCTTACATGAACGCTTGGGGATGAAAAAAGCATCCGCGAGTTGGGTACCCAGTGCTTACCGATGCGCAAAAACCAACGAGACTGAATATTTCCGGAGGCTCTTTGGAACTGTTGCAACAAGATCCTGATCGTTTTTTGGCTTGATTTATAACAATGGACGAAACGTCGCTTCATCATTACGATTTCGAATCTATATTACAGTCTATGACATGGAAATGACTATCATCTCCAACTCCTAAGAAATTCAAGGCGATTCCTTCTGCCGGTGAGGTTATGGGCTCTCTTATCTGGGATAGTCAAGGGCTAGTAATGAATGAATACCTCGGTCTTGGAGCTATTTTCACAGACACTTTATATGCATAACAAATTTAAAAAAAAGAGTGGCACTCCGGGAGTTCCGACAGAAGTGAAAACAAAAGACAAACAGAATACTTTGCCATCACTCACTGACATATCGGATAGGTACTCATTAAAACCGAGTACGACCCGAGGACAGCCGAACACATCCGAAACGGGTATTTTTTTTAAACGGCGATGCAAACTTGCAAAAATTGTCTTGTTTCATGAAGATAACGCTTTTCAAAAACATTTTTCATGAAGATAATTAATATTTTTTTATAAGTAATCCAATTCCATAAGTATTCTGGATAAATACATAAATACACAACTTAGATTTTTTCAAATATATTTCTGATAACAATTATGACTTTGCCTATTACCCGATTCCGGTTTGACGTCGACTTCTGGGACACGCTGTATATTTATAATGCATTTAGTAAAAATCAAGTTATTTTGACATTACAAATAGACACTTGAATTTTATTTATTTGTAGTTGTTGTCATATTTAGTTATGTCACTAGGTTGGTACTTTGTACCATGAGCGTAGGGCCCATAACAATTATGTACTTAGGTGATAAAATACAAAGGGAGCTCGCTCCAACATTTGGCTCGGTGTACTTCGACCTTTCGAGGAATACCGATAGCCTGCACTATACTGAAAATTATATTGAAGTTACAATCTGACGGAAAGCACGTAGTCCTTCAATGGGTTCCATCATATATTGGAATGAGAGGCAATGAAATTAAAAAAAAGAAAAAACAAAAGGGCAATGAAACTGTTGATCATCTAGCCAAGCAAGCTATATTATGTGATGGAATTCCTGTTAACTTTTCTCCTTTCTTTTCAAACTTCAAACTTTATACCAAAAATTAAACAGGATTGCTACTTACTGTGTAAGGAATATTTTAATAAAAGATTACGACATAAAGGAAGCTGGTACAAAGCGATCCAACCACATCCCTTGAACTCGTCGTGGATAGATAACCAGTTGTTGAACAGATGTGATACTGTTACGAATATTGCACTAAGGCTTCGTTCCGGACACATTCCGTGTAATAAGATCTTATACCTAATGGCAAAATCAACAACCGATAAATGTTATTTTTGTAATAAATCCGTTGATGATGTTTGTCACATATTGGCCGCAGCGCAGAATTTAGATCTAGATTAGTTTGTAGGCTTATGCTCGGTTCCTATAAACAAAAACGATGGTTTTGCTTAACAATAGTAGCATTCTCTTGTTGCCAAACTGGGAATATAAATAGATCCGTAAGCTAATTGTACCTGTGATAGCTGCTTCCATAGTTATGGGTCTACTATGCAAAGCTCTGAGGTCTTTGCTTCATTATTGGTAAAGATAAAAGAGTCTTAATTTTAACCTTTAACAGTCCGTAAGTTATAGGAATCGCCCATTAGACAAATAGGTTACTGCAACAGTGTTCTGACTGCGCCACTTTCTGACGCAGCTAGAGCACTTTACAGACTAGCTATGCTAAGATTTAGTTAAAGATTGTAATTAGTTATAAATTGTAAAGTTAACCAGGGCGGCATAATCGCATGCGCGACAAAGTCCTTTCACTAGAATTTAAAAAATAAACCATAGCGCAATTTAACTATATAGAATTGAAATAAATGAAACATCTATTAATCATTCATGAACTATATAATAAATACACTTACTGGCAGAGGACTGGTCATATGTGGGGTGATCCACGACGTCCTTCCGCTCTCGGAGCAGACGCTGGAAGCCAGGAGTGGCATCCAGGTGATTTCTGAAACAATACATAGTTCATTAGTTATAATTGGATAGCTACTTATAACTTTTAATTAGGTACTATAATATTAATTATAGTCCGCGGTTTTACTTGACGCATCCTAGAGTAATTTCTTCAGGAACTCAAATATCTTTATATTTTAGAACAGGCTTTATAATTCAGGATATTATTTTTTGTATGAACACATAAGTACAATACTTTTCATATTATGTCTGTATGCGAAAAATTTATCAAATCTGTTGTGCGTGATTTGGTAACAGTAGTATGTAAGACATTACCTCATAAACACTCACTTAAAAGTTATCCGACTATTGTAAAAGTGATAAATGATATGTATTTCTGTAAAATGGTACTTATAAAAAAAGCACTTTTGGACCACAAAAATAAAATTACCTAAGTATTACTATAGTATGAGGACGAGTACATTTATAGCGCGACCCCTATCAACTCCCCGCACTTCTAGAGTTCGTCGTGTACCGGCCAGGTTACATGACTAGTTACGGTTCGGTACAACCCTAGAAATGTCGCCCCATGTCACCGGTAGTCGGTAGTAAGTCACAAGCGCCCGGTAACTGCGCACGCGCTCGACGCTAACAAACTCGTGCGCCTCGCGAGCCGTCCATTACCGATAATTATGTTATTTATAAGTTAAATGTAACAGTTCACTATACATACGTTTTATACAAATACAGTTTACATGCACAAATAGTTGGAGTTTCTTTTATCAAAAGTACCCCGACTACAACTGGCGTCCCAACGTGCGGCCGTGTTTTTGTGAAAAACGGCATTATTGCGTGTAAAACTGTTATTGTGTATAACAACGTTCGTATAAAGACTTAAAAAAAAAAACAGTGTTTGAGTGTCGAAAACAGTGACTTTCTCGGGTTTTCTTCGTGCGACGTTACATATTCGAAATATACTTCGCCCACGCCGCCCGCAGATTCGTTACGTTTTGTGCACACATCAACAATTTTAAATTTTTAAGGAACTTTTAGCATAATTATTTTGGTGTGATATAGTGACTATACAGTGGATTCAGTGTTACGATTGCTATAAATCGTAATCGTGTAAACATCCATGTACATACAATAAGAGCATTGTTCATAGTAATGCCTCGTGCGAGTTAAGACTTTAAACTGTGGGTACCTTTGTTAGGATTCCTAGAACACCGACTCGCGTCGAACATTAATGTAAATAATAACTTGGATGTTTAAATAGAGTCTTTTGTGTTAGAGACCTAGTTTTAGTTGTATTGTAGGTACATGAGAGTTAGAACAATCGCGTAAGTGTATGAACGTTGTTTTCGTAAGTACGCGTAGTGTACGAAGAGTTGTCGAACTTGAGTGACGAACTAGGTTGCCTAGGTACACTGTTACCTATTTGTGGTGCCGGAACGTTGTATAAAGTGCATTAAAAGACATGGTGCTAACACGGTCGCGTAATAATAGTGCTTCACGTGCTACGCAGCAGCCTGTAGACACGCACGCTACGGCTGGTGAGCAGTCAGACGGTACGATGCCGTCTACTGCAGATGGACACGCATTGTTCGTTGACGTACGATCGTCAACGCCGCCGCTGGCTGGACCTTCGTCCGCTGGAGCCTCGGCTCCATCACCACCGCCGCTGTATGGGCGTGAGCTGCCTGGCTCGCAGATGCCACAGTACGGGCATGCTCCGCCCGTCGCCACACCGCAGCCACCGATGCCTGCACCTATTGTTATGACGGACCAACAACTGGTATTCCTCTTGCAAGCTTTACGGTCGCAGCCGCCTACGCAGGGCGCGCAGCCACCGCCGACGACTACTGTGAGTACAAACCTGGCTAATTGTACGGCGAGATTTAATGGTTCTGGCGACGTTATGGCATTCGTGGATGCTGTGCAGATTTATAAAGACTGTGTTGGTGTTCACGACGATATGGCTTTAAGAGGCCTGCCAATGCTGCTCACTGACTTTGCGGCTACTTGGTGGCAAGGTGTTAAACATTCTGTCACAAGTTGGCAAGAGGCCACCCATTTATTTCGCCAAACATTCGGGCCGCGCCTCCCACCTCATAGATTATATAGAGAGATATTTAGTCGAGAGCAAGGTGATGAACGGACCGATATCTTCGTGTGTAGGGTAAGAGCCCTAATTGCCCAACTGCCGCTGCACACGCTACCTGAAAATCCAGTACAGCTGGATATGGTGTACGGCCTACTCCATAGGAGAATCCGGGAGAGGGTAACAAGGAGCGCCTTCGCTTCATTCGCCGAACTGCTACAGCAGGCTCGAGTAGTGGAGGACGTGCTCGAAGAAGTTTGCACCACTGCGTCGACTAAAAGGCACTCCCCTACATCTACCGCCCCGCCGCTCGCGCTGTCGCCACCGCATGTCACTGGACATGCTACGAAGTCTTCACCAACTGGTGCTGAGGCCAATAAACAAGAAAAAGCACCGCCAAACAAGGCTAGACCTAGGTGCACATTCTGCAAGATGTTTGGACATGTCAAAGATGACTGTCGTAAACTAGAAAATCGGAATAAAGCGACTGTTGAACCGGTCAAGAGCGAACCAGTTGCGACCCGATCGGAGCTGCGCCCGTCCGTAGCGTGCTTCGGATGTGGTGCGCCCGGTGTGATACGGTCAAACTGCACGGTGTGTAAAGAGAAATCCACTGCATCGCCGACCACGTCGACCGCATTCCAATCAGTGTCCGTAGATGCAAAAGTGTTAAATCCGCGTGTGCGTCCTATTTTTAATGTACAGGTATTCGGTGCAGTAGGTACCGCGTTACTAGACACGGGCGCGAAGCAGTGCGTTGCTAGCGATAGTCTAACAAGACATTTGCGGGCTAATGGACAAATATTTAATAGTTGCGAAACAGAGTTAAGATTTGCGGACGGAACCCAACGTCTCCAAACTGTAGAAACAGCTGTGGTAAATGTAAAAGTGCAGGGAGTTGCAATAAGTACTCTCTTTATGGTCTTGCCCGGCGCAATCGATTCCTTACTAGGTATGAATTTTATAAAGGACGCTGGCATGATACTCGATTTCGAGAGAAATCGTTTCTCTTTACGTGCTACAGGCTTTCATGAGCTACAGTATGAACACGAGGACCGAGTTGCGGTCACTTCGACGATTGGTCTCCACGAGTGCGAGGGCACTCTCCTGTCACCATCTGATAGGGACAAGTTGGCTGCACTATTGGAAGTTAACGCTAATATCTTCAGTGCAGGGGGAGGGCCTACGCCCTTCGCCTTGCATAGGATAGACACAGGTAACGCCGCGCCTGTCGCAACGCCCCCTTATCGACTGGCTCCTGCTAAGAAGGAGAAGATAAGAGCTGAAATTGATAAAATGTTGGAACTGGAGGTAATAGAAGAAGCTGAGTCAGAATGGGCTTCCTCAGTGGTATTAGTGCCGAAAAAGAATGATGAGACACGATTTTGCGTCGATCATAGAAAATTAAACGCTGTAACCCGTACGGACAAAAACCGCCGTCCTGGAACTAAGTTTCAGAAAGGTGACCTCGTACTCGTGGATAGCCATCGACTTAGTCAAGCCGCGAAGGGCTTCACCAGTAAGTTTGCCCCGAGACGAGAGGGCCCGTATCGTATTAGTAAAGTTGTTTCCGCAACCACTTACGAGGTTGTAGATAAAGAGAAAGAACCTCGAGGGAAGTATCATGCCAGTCTCTTAACACCGTATGTAGGCGATTCACACGTTGTCGTCCATGGTAGAAAGAAGGGCAGACCCCGTAGGCTATCGGTTGCCAAGCCAGCTCCAGAGCCTTCTGCTGACTTGGAGGGGGAGGATATAGCGCGACCCCTATCAACTCCCCGCACTTCTAGAGTTCGTCGTGTACCGGCCAGGTTACATGACTAGTTACGGTTCGGTACAACCCTAGAAATGTCGCCCCATGTCACCGGTAGTCGGTAGTAAGTCACAAGCGCCCGGTAACTGCGCACGCGCTCGACGCTAACAAACTCGTGCGCCTCGCGAGCCGTCCATTACCGATAATTATGTTATTTATAAGTTAAATGTAACAGTTCACTATACATACGTTTTATACAAATACAGTTTACATGCACAAATAGTTGGAGTTTCTTTTATCAAAAGTACCCCGACTACACATTATTATTTAAAAACAAACGTACGTAACAGCGGAGTAGACCATTATTATGAAGTCAGAAGTCTAATTAAGTAGGTAGCCAAGTAATATACGCAAAAAGTCTACGTAAGTACCAACGTCCTATAGCAACAACGTAGCAATCAGAACCTGCACTTGAATGGGCTCGCTATGTCGAAGCAATTACGATATATGTGCGAGTAATTATTGGCCGAATACATGTTGTATTAGGAGAGATAAGGAGAAATACTGCCTACGTCACACTCTCGGCTGAGATGAGTGGTCGTCAGATACTAATAAGTTCTAATCATTTCCTACCGTCAATGGGCACAGGCAGCGAAAATTCTAGAATGATAAATAAATGAAAAATCTTATTTCTTTGAAAACATTATTGAAAACTGGAGCTTCATTAGAGATATAATTATTATTGTTTCTATGGTACTAAATAGACCACCAAACACCCCAATTAGAATATTATGTGATTAATAGATACACTGAATTTTTATTATAATGTATAAAACATTATTTACTTATTAAATAAGTTATACTGATTGTGGGACAAAATTGTGGTCACATAACAAAACTACACTCGCTCATAGTCACACTTTTAAGGGTTTAGCGTAGTAGGGTACTGCGTCCATTTTGGTTTGTTTTGACTGCACAGCGGAAGTGTAACTGTACGTAATTTTAATTATTTTTGGTATAAAAAATAACCTATACTCTTATTAAAAATGAAAGAATTAGATTTAGTAAACGAGTCCGAACTTATTGCTTATTTCAAAATTAATAAGCTAAACGTGGTTATCCAAATTACGTTAGATGGCAGCCATTCTTTTCCATCAAAAGTGAGTAAATAGCTAAATACTTACATAGAATCTCTATTATTTTACGGTACGTAATTACTTCCTAGCATTACTAACCGCCTTCTATAAAGGAGGAGGTTCTCAATTCGGATGTTTATTTATTAATCTAATAGGTAATGGTTCCTAAATGTTCGTGAACCAGTTAACGTGACACGTGTCAGATGACGAAATATTTTCCACTATTACCATGATGTGCTAGAAAACGCTTTGGTGTTCCTCAATCAGCACTTTGTTCAAGTAGGTATCATTTTGAATGAAAACCACTTTACTTATTACTTTTCCATTTTATAATTATCCTAAGCGCCCAAATCGGAAGATAAGAGTCATCGATTGCAATTCAAACTATCACACGTAATTAATTATCAATAAAAACGTATTGATATGTTAATCACATACTTTCAATAAATAATGATGGGTTCGAGGAACTTGCAATACAATCGGAATATTTGTATTTCACGCGTCATTCAGTCATACAAAATTCGAATTAGGATCACAATCATTACCTAAATATCATTGTCATAGGATCACTATTATGATATAATATGTCCTGTGATATGATATAATAAACAACATAGTTGGGAAAAGGCTAGGCAGATGATGATGATGTCCTATGATATGATAATATAATCCGAGGGATATAGATATCAATAACCAACTGTTTTGGGAATTTTCAATTAATTAATCATTGGCTCCCATCACATTTCTTAATCCCATTGATAATACTTAGTCAAATTAGAGTCTAATTACTTATTATAATTCGTATATCATTTTTAAAACTACATAAACTAACGCAGTCTTTTCATGGGCAGAAACTACAGAACGCCACCTGCTACGATCTTTATGCTTCACTTACGTTCATACATTTCGTCGAACACGCACGCCGGTTGCGAGTACTATCACAGAATAACTAATAGTAATAACGTAGTACATGCGTGCCACGTAAGAAGAGACTTGACACACCACGTGGTTTGACATGCGCAGTACACGATTTTAGGTATCTTTAGCGGTATGAGGTCTGAGTGCGGGACGGGACTGGACGTCATAGAGGCGGCAGAAAGAGGCGGGGGAGGCGGGGTCAAGTCTCTTCTTACGTGGCACGCATTGTACTATGCACCTTACTATGACCTTTCTGAAGAACATCACCGATAAGGTCACTATAAATGTCCTTGCAGGGCAAAATGATTCGTTTACTTTTATTGGTGACTGTACTTGTGTGTGTACAGAAGTGTACACTGTGAACCTACCCAATAGATCTAAGTCTACGGTTTGTAATGGGTCCAAACCTATCACCAAAGCCAATTTATCATCCAAAAAGCCAAAATAACAAAACACAGGCAGTAAGTCTTGTACTAAGATATCCTCAACAAAAAACCCACAATGTAATTAATTGAACAATGAGGTAAATTACTAATGTGACTTTTGAATAAATCAGGTTTAAGGGGCCGGCCGGCGGAGCATGCGCAGTTCATATAAATGTAATACCAAAATAATTTGTAAATCAAACATATTCTTATTGTGTGTTTATTCCGGTTGGATTACAGAATATCTAGGTTCCCAAATATATAATATGTTTAAAGGACACCGATATAATGACGAAATATGAGGAATTTAAAATTTCTAAAGAAAAAATATTTTTCTCTTAGCTCATCTTTAAATCTGTATCCATTCAAAAAATTTATATGGGAACCTAGATAATCTGTAATCCAATCGAAACAAATACACACTACATTGAGATATGTTTGATTTACAAATTATTTTGGTATTACGTTTTTATGAACTATAACACGCATGCTCATTCATATTTTAATAGTATCAATAGCCTAGCGGTATCATCAAGGTAAGATCGATAAAATTGTTAAGAGCGTTTACGACGTACGGCATTTCATACAAACTTTCAAGCCCTTGTTTTTCAAAATGAATTAACCGATTTTAATGAAGCTTCATAAGCATAAGCAGGATACAAAGGTCTATAAAGTTACTTAAGAACATTTTCGAAAAATAGTGTTACAGCCAAATTGGACCGATTTTAAATTTTCCATAGAAACAGAGATTACCAGTTATCTTTTTTTTAAATAAAAACATTGTGTAAATAATTTCATCACCATTGTTCTTAAAACGGAGAAGAAAAACATCGTGAAGAAACCGGCATGTCCTACAACCAAAGATTAGAAGACATGCAACATAATAGCAAGCCACACTGGGCCCGCGTGGCAGACACGGACAAATATCCGCTGCCATTAATCGACGAGATCCTATCTTCCACAAAGAGTAATTGTGTAATGTCCACCATCGATCTAAAATCTGGGTACTGGCAAGTGGAAGTAGCTCCAGAAGACAGACACAAAACTGCATTCGTCTCACCGTTCGGAACGTTTCAATTTAGGCGCATGCCATTTGGCTTAAAGAATCAGCCAACTCCCTCTCGAAGAGAAGAGGCCTGTGTCCCAGCAGTGGGAATATAATAGGCGGATTATATTATGTTATGTAAACCAATTGAGCGATTCATTATAACCAAAATAAGCGTTTCAAAGAAAAATTACGTAATCATTCATGGTCCTTATCGGGAAATAAAAAAGCTATCACATCCTAGTCAGAACATAAAAGTATCAAAATAAATATTAGCTTTCACACTACCCACGTAATATATTATGTAAATGCCATATAATAAGTATATGTCACACACATAACCCAACATTATTGAAAATTATACATATAATAATGGTGAAACATTTGATGGCCGCTAACAACTATCCTATCATTGTCGTTATCCGAGCGATGACCTTGCAATAATACACGACACGTTTCGCGATCGCGGATTCGCGGGTCATATTCGATATTTGTTTGTTTACAGCGCATTACTCATCAACCTGTAGGTATAAAGTTTTTTTTTTTAATCTTTTTTACTAACGAGGGTTTGATCCCATAGTGAACATGCCATCTTTATAGGAACTTTTGTTACATGCATAATTTAACAGCTACGCTTAATTCCTAAATTAAAAAATTTTGGAATAAAGTTAAGAATAAATTGTTGTCTGATAGCATTTTTTTAGAGGCTCAAGCGTGCAGCACACCTGAGGGCCAAGTCTATCAATGTACAAAAGTTGCAATGGTCTCTCCATAGTGAGTTTTTGACAGATTTTCTCATGTTCACATTTGCAATAGCAGTCGTATGTCCACAGGCCACTAAACTTGCCACTACTATTTATATTATACCACGCATCGGAAGTGCACTGGAATGTCACATAAGAAACTGAAATGTCTCATGAGCCAGCAATTAAACCAGCACCTATACCTGTGGCGGCATTTACAACGCCTCATGCGCACTACGCGCGATGCGTAAAATCCTGCGTCACGTTAGCAAAGTTTTCCGCGCGATTCGCAAATACTATACAATATCCCTACATCAATCGTTGGGCATCCCACCAGAGACACCACCCGTCTGGTCGGAGGATCCAACCTTTTCTATGGAGTCGAGCATGGGGAACTTTCCGCCCTGTTCTTCATACATCTATATACTCTTGTTAGCCGGAACACAACTGCTCCGAAGCTGTAGAAAAAGGTGACGCGCTAAGATCTCAGATAAATTTAAGACATGACAACTGTGGCAAGCATAATACTCTCATAACAACATCTAGGCGATCGACCTTAACAAGCCGAAAAACTTAAAGGCTGTTTTGAAAAGCAGCCTTCGAAGTTTTAAACATAATCACCATGCTCGGAAAAAAACAGTGTTTTGTAACCAATAACGAAATATTTGTGCAATGTTCGAAAATGGACGATTTTGAACGTAGATTATTATTTATTAGACACATTAAACTTCCGCGTTAAGGCTTCTGCAGACAGGCGCCACACGCGACGCGAATCGCGTGCGACACAAAGGCACCGCTCGTCGCGCGAATTGCGGTGCCTTTGTGTCGCGCGCGATTTTATCACGTGTTGCGCCTGTTTGAAGGAGTCTTTATAGTGTCTTGATTTGTCTGAGATTAGCACATTTAGATACCGCCGACAAAAACGAAACACGTTATCTAGAGGAAAATGATAAGTTTAAAGATCACCACGAAAGTTTTAAGAAACGAAACGGATCTCACGATACAACTAAAAGGGATAAGGAAGGAACACGGATGGGTTTTAGTCAGCCAGAGTCTGACACTCCCTTCCGCTCCACCCGGAGCGGGAGGGGTCATTTGATGATTTCCAACCCTGAAAAAAAAAAGGTATCGCCAATTTTGTTATTTTCGCGAACTTAATCGCAGCTCATACAGAATCAATGAATAATTCAGTGCCTATCAATGACCCACTTATTTGTTCTAGATCATCGGTGTCGGCTGAAGCGAGAGGTGACTCATATCCTGAAAGTTCTTATCATAACATGTTATCAAACTTTGCTCCGTGTCTACTCAATAATTATTTGTTTACTACTTATTGGGGAGGTCTGACTCAATATCCTTCGAAGAAAGTATATAATATCTTTAACGTGAATATAATATTATCCTTCCAATCAGCTAACGTTGACTTAACTCAAGCT
This sequence comes from Luperina nickerlii, assembly GCA_963855955.1. Lineage (NCBI taxonomy): Eukaryota > Metazoa > Arthropoda > Insecta > Lepidoptera > Noctuidae > Luperina > Luperina nickerlii. The sequence continues at coordinate 22,043,537 of OY979674.1, read as the reverse complement.
AAGTAGATATTGTTGCGTTTCATACGAAAATATTCACCCGCAAAGCCTTATTCAAGTCAGTCCTCACACTGCCCAGTCCTGACTACTCCCAAGTTGCAAGTCGTGAGTGAAGTTTTAGGACTGCGAAGAAATTGCTTTGCTAAATAATTTGTCCAATGTTTAATACAAGTGAACCCTAGATGCACCCTATCTTTCGGTGCTATGCTGATAAATCACTGCGAACTGATATGTTTGAACTACTTACCTAATTGTGTAGCTGAAGAACGACCTGAACTTACGCTTTATCCACAAACACGGATTTGGTCGACCTTGGACTCTTCTAAAACCGATTGAAACGTGTCTGTCTCTCATCAAAATAATCTATATGTCATGTATAAATTTGGGTATGACTTGCATTTAAAGGCAATCGTCTTCCCACGGTTTATCTGCACGTATTATTTATTGTAGGAATAACCTTCACAAGTTCACACATAATCTCACCAGTTTACGGTTGGTTCCTTCCTATTAAAAAAAACTAATCGTTTTGCTTACCAATTCTACAATGGTAGCATTTTTATTGCCAAACTGGGCATTTAAATAGTTTCGTAAGCTAATTTTACCTGGTATAGCTTCTTCCATATGGGAGGGTCTCCAATGCGAAGCTATGAGGTCGTTGGTAAAGATACAAGTCTTAATTTTAATCAATAACGGTCCGTAAATAAAAAAATAGCTTTCTTATTAGAAAAAGCAAAAGAAATTCTCAGACATTTTCCTCGACAAATATTTAATCTCCTACGTCACTTCTACATAGTATTTTTATTATGCTTCTTATCTATCTCAATCAATAAATCAACTCAGCCTATTGCAGTCCACTGCTGGACATACCAGCCCACTGCCACTTCAGTTTGCTTACTCTGCAACCTATGTCGATAACTCCAGTTCTTTTCCGGATAATTTCATTCCTGATTTTATCTTTCAAAGAGACTTCGAGCAAAGCTCGCTCCATAGCGCGCTGAGCGACCTTGAATTTGTGGACCAGCCCAACCATCAGTGTCCACGTTTCGGCACCATATATCATGACCAGCAGGACGCACTGGTTGAAGACCTCAGTCTTCAAATACTGCTGCGGGATAGGCGACGAGAAAATTTGACGGAATTTTCCAAATGCTGCTCAATCCAACTGGATCCTTCTGTCGGCGTCTTCCTCAAAATTGTGTCTACCGAGCTGGATTACTTGCCCTAGGTAGACATAATCCTTCACAACTTCGAGAAGCAACCCTTCGATGTGGATTGGACTATGTAGGAATTGGCAAGACGTGTGAATTGTACATGTCTTTTGTCTTGTCCAAATTCATGCCGAGGCCAATCCGCCGAGAGGCTCCATTTAGGCTTTGCAGCATTTGGTCTAGCTGTTCCAGCGTCTCTGCTATTATGACGATGTCATCAGCAAATCGAAGATGTGAAATGTACTCGCCGTTCACGTAAACATTTCAACACTTCGATGTAGCGCCAGTCAATTTGACATCGTTGCAGAGAGGTACGAACTGCTCATATTTCGATGGAGTCGAAGGATTTCTCGTAGTCCACAAATGCCATAGACAGCGGCTGATTGTACTCCTCGGTCTTGTGTACAATTTGCCGAACAGTATGGATGTAAGTAGTATACGATGCTGAAACCTTTTCAAAAACCTGCTTGTTCTGGCGGCTGGAACTCGTGAAGTCTCCTGACGAGACGGTTCGTGACGACACTCGAGAACAGCTTGTATACGTGGCTCAGAAGTGAGATGGGTCTATAGTTCTTTAGCAAGGATTTGTAACCTTTTTTGAAGAACAGAACCACCGCACCTCTGCTCCACGCCTCGGGCGTTGTACCCTCTTGGATGACGGAGTTAAAGAGACTCGCCAGCTCTCTCAGGACTGGAGCCCCGCCCGCTTTAAGGAGCCCTGTCGTTATTCCGTCATCCCCAGGTGCCTTGTTGTTTCTTTAGCTGCTCGAGGGCCACCCTAATCTCGCACCGGTCGATATCCGGGATGTCCTTCGTTTAGTGGCGCGTTAATTCGGCTCGATGGTCATCTGCACTATGTCCCGCTGGTTTCACCGTCCGCGTTGAGTATAGGTGCCCGTAAAAATATTCGACTTCCTCCAGTATCTCGGACTTCGAATTCTGCCATGCGCAGTTCTGTTTCGTCAGATGGGACCTCCCTAATTGCTGGGCGAACACGTTCGACCCTCAGTTCTGCTCAATCGCGACCTTAATTTCGCGGGTGTTGGAGCACCGAAGGTCGCGTCGCGTCAGTTTGCTAATTTTTAGGTTTATGGCCCTTTTATCTGAAGACGGCTGCATAGATGGCAACTCTCGTCTTTCCTTCATAAGTCCGAGTCTCCGAGGAAAATTTGGACACCTTACTTTTTCGTTGCGTCGGGAAAAGTCTGCGGGATACGTAGCATAGTGCTTTGACCACCTCGTCAGCTTTCTCGTCGATAGTGCCTGTGGTTTCCAACAGGGCGAATCGATTTTGAAGTTCCAGTTGGATCTTTTCGGATCCTAGAGCGGCTTGGAGCTGCGTAGGTCGGAGTGTAGGCCTCATAATGCAGTCTCTCAGCTCGAAAATTGATATTTAGAGTGCCTCGGACCAGTCTGTGATCGCTTCCGGAACTAAACCTACTAATCACGGAGACATCTATAAATATATGCTTCCTATCCATCATGGTGAAATCTATCCCGTTCCTTGTCACGTTATCGGGGGCTTTGCCAGGTCAACTTCCTTTGGGGTTTTATTTTCGACAAATAAATTCGTTAAGAAGAGCCCCTGCCTGCGACTCTAAAAAGTTGACTAGCATTTGTCGCCTGTGATTTCTGCGCTCCAAACCGAACAGTCCGACTTTCGATTCGCCGGGTGTTTGTAATCCCACTTTGGCATTGAAGCCCCCCATAATAACGTTGTAGTGGGCCTTTGCCAAATTCTGCACTGCTTTGGCAATATCCTCGTACGTGGCCTCGGCTGCCTCGTCAGAGCATGTCGAAATCGGGGCATATACCTGTATTTATAACTTTCAGGTGGTATCTACGCTACCCGTGTCGACACACTACTGATTTCCACCACGCTGCTAGTGAGTTCCTAGTTGGCTAGAAAGCTGACACCGCCATGGGAGAGGTTGATCACTTTCGCGGAAGTAAAATAGGTGGCCTGACTCGTAGGGTTATCGTGTCCTCCCCCTGTCTTCGGACTTCAGATAACCCCAGTATAATAATATATGACAGTTAATGCGACCTAACTCTACCTCAAGTTGATGGTCCAGCCTCATCGTGCATTATACGTAGCCATATACATATAGTCATCGTTGGTGGCCTGCCGTAACCCGGGGAGTCTTCGCACCCCCCGTCCCACCGTTACTGTGACCGCTACCTTGACCAAAAATAGCGGGACCACCGGAAACCGGGGGCCGTTGTTTTGGCACTTTGATCATGTGGGAGGTTTAATGCCATAGTCACCACGTTGGGCATGCGGTTTTGTATCCGCAAAGCCAATACTTTCGCAGTGATGACGCTGCTATCCGTATACCGCCATCGGTCGGTTGCCAGCGCCTCGTCTGTCAGGGGTCTTATCTATCACAATTCAAGAAGCGTATTGTAACAGAAACAACACTACAGTCCCAAATTATCTGCAACACATTATTTTCTATGTGGCGCGAACTCAGCTGATAGGTCAGCTGAGTTCACGCCCACACAAATAATGAATGTACATTTTTGCTACGTTGGCTGGACCGCAATATCCTTGACTTTTGTTTGTAAACAACTATAACAGAATGCGGAATTCATAAGGGCGTTACACAGTTAAGGTCAAGCAATGAATGATTGTCAAGATGTACTATAATGATGACCCTCTGTACACTAAACAAAAACAGATATTTAGCGACGAATTTACGGCCGAAGTTAATAAGCATACAATGTGTTGCTAAGTGCACAAGAAGAATGCTGTGGTCTAAATCGACATCTCCTGGTGGAATTTTACTTTTCCAGAAAAGCCAGAACACAACAAACAAGGCCGCTAGCCGGCCATGAATTGATAATAGATATGAGAGACACACAAGACAAAATAGTAACACGACAGTACCTGTCCCCCTCAATGATGGCGAAGTTAGTCACAAAATCACAAATTATCACCCACTGTTACCGCACAAACGATCACTATTATAACTCTTTCACAAACAAATTTTTAAATCCTATCCTAACACTACCTACACAAGTAAATACTGAGGTTATATAAAATACAATTTATTAGGCGCGCCACTTGACCCCGCCTCCCGAACCTCGCCCCGCTCGTGACGTCCACGTCACGAGCAGACCCGTGCGTGACAGCTATGTAGGTAAGTTGTTGATCAAACATTCATGCTAATTATTATGTAATCTGTAGATAAATGGCAGAACATGTGTGGAACAGTGCAGGGTAGTGACAGAGATTTGTTTTGGCTTGGTGTGTTGTGATCATTGCCTTCTTTTATCTCTGGTTAATGTAGCGTCGGCATAAAAAGACCACCACATCTAGTCATCACGGAATTACGGAAGAGATGAGACAGTCAACCCAAATCAGTTCCCTATATTGCGATTTTGTAGTGTGCTTTATTGTGTAAGGAAAGTATATACAACAAAACGTTAGATCCAACAAAAATACAACTTCCCTTAAAAAACTGTCTGACGTCACACTATTTCTAGCCACCATGTATTTTTAATTATTATTGATATTTTATTGCTGTTTGTCGGAGAGACATCGAACCAAGTTACCCAAGTAAAGTCAGTACAAATTAGAAATACATATATTTGAACTTATCAATACTGTTACCAAGACTTTGCGGTACGTAGTAGAGTACAAAACGTAGATAACGCTATCTGTAACAATATGACATTCTTGTTGTGGTTTTTTCTATGAATGATCACAGAAAAAAAATTCAATTCTAATTCAAATTCAAATTATTTATTAGTCACAATTTGTACAGGAATAGAGTAGACTGTGACCCCCAAACTAGGCATTATTTGCCTGTATCTTGGGAGTCAGTGTTGCGACATTTTAAAAGTTATGAGTGTTGCGACATTTTAAAAGTTATGTGGTACATAGTGATTATTGCAAGACAGGAAAAGAAACTAAAATTTAACTAATCTAAAATCATTTTAAAATAAAAATAAAATACACTTAGAATATAACATTGCCATTAGCGTGAGATCAAACTAAGCAAAATAAAATCAACAGTTTCAACAGTCAAATGTCAACATTCGCAATATTGGTGTCGTCAAATAACGACAGTTGCAACGTTTTGTCGTCAAATAACGATACTTGCAACATTTTGTAGTCAAATAACGGTACTTGCAACATTTTGTCGTCAAATAACGATACTTGCAACATTTTGTAGTCAAATAACGATACTTGCAACATTTTGTAGTCAAATAACGGTACTTGCAACATTTTGTCGGAGGAGCCAATGACATTACAATAATTCTCCGCAGACAATCCTAATTAAGTATTTAATTCTGTAGTGTGTTGTAGATCAAACTTGATCAATATCAAACACTAGCTTCTGGTTGCCCCTTCGTCAGCGTGAAAGGACATCATTCATTTCGTAACCAAAAAGTAAAGTACAGTACCGTTTTCTTATAAAATAAAAAAACCGGCCAAGAGCGTGTCGGGCCACGCTCAGTGTAGGGTTCCGTAGTTTCCCGTCCGTCACAATAAGTGTTCCCACTTATAAGTTTAAAAGTGGGTATCCATTATGTTCGCGCTCCAGCAGCGCTCCGCGCTCCTGCAACTGCTCCCGGTAGTGGGTACGTGCGCGAACACGGAGCGTGCATCATTGCACGCTCCGCGGCAGGCACTCCAACTCGTGACGGTTTTTAGCGCGAACACAAAGGGATACGTTCAGGATAATAAAATATGTAAACGAAGTTAAAAAAATGCTTGCATATACGATTATACTACAAACAGTCCAGAAATTATTTTGTACAATTTTTTGTCTTTTTTGTACAAAAACTGTTGTTTCCATCAAGTTCAAAATAATTTTCCTAGAAAGTCCTTATAAAGTTCTACTTGGCAGATTTTTTTTCATATTTTTTAAACTTATGGTTCAAAAGTTAGAGGGGGGGGGGACACATTGTTTTTTACTTTTGGAGCGATTATTTCCGAAATTATTGACATTATCAAAAAATGATTTTAGTAAACCCCTATTCATTTTTAAATACCTTTCCAACAATATATCACACGTTAGGGTTGAAATTAAAAAAAAATCACTTCCCACTTTACATATAGGGGGGCTACCCTAATAAAACATTTTTTTCCAATTTTTATTTTACCACTTTGTCGGCGTGATTGATATACATATTGGTACCAAATTTCAGCTTTCTAGTGCTAACGGTCACAGAGATTAAGCGAGGACGGACAGACGGACAGACAGACATGGCGAAACTATAAGGGTTCCTAGTTGACTACGGAACCCTAAAAATGATTTTTGTCATTTCAATCTCAAATAGCAGCCGAGGGACTTTCGCTGTAATAGTAAAAAATGCGCAAGATGTAATTTCCCGTAAGAAAATACTTGTAGGTACTTTTTTTTTCGGCACTTTAATTTTTGGGTATAAAATGTTCGTCTTGAGTGCCGCTCCGGAGTGAAAACACGTGTTTATTGTAACCTATATTTTTTAACATAAAAATAATTTGTTCGGAGTTTCACAGGACTGATGGTTATATTCTCTTTGCTCCACCCCGTCGCCGTCGCATCGGTTTCGCTTAGAGTTTCTTCTGCCTTTTTTTTTCTTTTTACTTGGGTCCTAGCGTGATGTTAAATAGCCTATAGCTTTCGAGAAAAAGGGCATCAAATGCATTTTTTTTCAAATCTGTCTGGTAGTTCCAGAGATCAGCGCGTTCAAACAAATTGTTTGTTTGTACAAACCAGGGATTGAAAACCGGTACGAATTTGGGTTCCGGTTCTTCATTTCGGTTCTTAAAAAGGTTCTTCTTTTCGGTACGGTTCCGGTTCAGGTTCCGGTTTGGTTCTGGTTCCATAGTACCGGTTCCAAATAAAGGTTCCAAATAAAGGTTCCAATATACCGGTTCCGTATCATCCGATTTAAAGGTTCTCTAAGAAAGAAGGGATAATGTTTGACGCGTGGCTAGCGTATCTTTTCTTTCAGTTAGCCTTCGAATTATTGGTGAGTAGAAGTCAGCAAACAGTCAGTGTAGTCTGTACAGTGTCAGCAAATATTGACAGTAATTATTATTAGTTGTTTATATAATCTACAGTTACTGTTAATAAATTAATATAAAATGGACAAAGGTAAGTTTAATCGTATTGTATTCACTTAGATATTATCATCTCCTTTATTTATTGAATATACAGGGTTAATGGAAAAACACCAACAACCTCTTAAGAGGTCATTGTACAACAGACGAGTACACGAATGTATAATATAAATCAAACAATGAAACAAATATAGGGCGCACGCGTTGTTCGTGCAACGAATGATGCGAATGATCTACAAATGAAATGTACCCCTCTCTCCTCTTACAAAATATCCTATCTTGCCGCTATTGTCCTGCGCTGAGCGGCATCGTATGAACTCGTTCGGTCTCGTACTCGTACCGCTAAAGAACCGGTAAAATAAAGGTTCTAATTTAGGTTCCGGTTCGGGTTCTAGCAACCGGAACCACTAAATACCGGTACTTTACCGGTATTTTAGGAACCTTTTCAATCCCTGGTACAAACAAACAAAAAACTCTTCAGTCTTATTATTAGAATTGATATAAGTAGATTAAAGTATGTATTGTTAATTTATAGTTATTTTCGATGGCAACAGAGACAGACCCGTCGAAAATCCCCGGAGACTTTTTCATTGCTAAATAATAAAATTTAATTTATTCAAAGGAAGGAAAACTAGATTAAACTTTCCGGTTTGATAATAAATACCTACAATAGCGAGTGCTAACGACTTAACCCAATTTTAATACGATTGTAGAAATTCCTCTTTCGTGGGGAAAATCATGAGGTCATTCAACAAAAGGCAAGTTTTCTTCGAAGAGATGTCACTGTCGATAGACCAATAGGACTTTGCGCTTGTCAATCTCTACGTTTCTTCTGAGCAATACAATAAACCTATTGATTCTTCACGCTTTGGTGGTGGAACTGACCCGTAATATACAAGATGAAAATATAAAAGGATAAAGAACCATCAACTTTAGATTTTGTTACACCATAGCTCTAAAATTAGCATTTAGCATGATCTATGTCATATCAACACAAGTAACATCACTGGCTAGGCTGAGTGTGTCATGTCTTCTACACATACGAACTTGCTAAAATTTGCCCTAGAACTTCTTTTTAGTGTGAAAAAGTAGTGAGTGTAATACCAGCCAAGATACTCTAATAGTTTAATTGTAAAATACTATTTTGTCTCAGTAGAATGATTTTTGATTATTTAAAAAGCTATATCTTTTCTTCTACACATACGAACTTGCTAAAATTTGCCCTAGAACTTCTTTTTAGTGTGAAAAAGTAGTGAGTGTAATACCAGCCAAGATACTCTAATAGTTTAATTGTAAAAAACTATTTTGTCTCAGTAGAATGATTTTTGTTTATTTAAAAAGCTATATCTTTTCTTCTACACATACGAACCTGCTGAAATTTGCCCTAGAAATTCTTTTTAGTGTGAAAAAGTAGTGGGTGTAATACCAGCCAAGATACTCTAATAGTTTAATTGTAAAAAATTATTTTGTCTCAGTATAATAAATTTTAATTGTTTAAGAAGCTATATCTTTTCTTCTACACATACGAACTTGCTAAAATTTGCCCTAGAACTTCTTTTTAGTGTGAAAAAGTAGTGAGTATAATACCAGCCAAGATACTCTAATAGTTTAATTGTAAAAAACTATTTTGTCTCAGTAGAATGATTTTTGTTTATTTTTTATTTTTTTAATTTTTTACAATTCAACAATTATTGTTAATAAGCAGATGTCATGTTAGTTTTTAATATTATTTGTAATTTTGCAATGAAGGATCCTAATTTTTCAAAAATATTTAGGGGCCCGGGCCCCTATCTGTTATGTTTCGTCTCTGTCGGCTGCTAGCTGGTAGCTGCTAGTTTCAGCTTCATGTGTCATGTATGGATCATAGATATAAAAAAGAAAGTATGTATAGTACACCCAAAGAGGATTCAAGATTTTTATATGGAGACGGTCAAGATTCGTGGCATACCTAACAAAAAATCAAAATGCCGGACAGGTATGCCACGGTCCTTCAAAGCCCTTTTGCTAAAGTAATTAATACCATCATAAATGGCCCGAGTTAAAGAGTGACTTTACCTCCTGCCCCTCTCCTTATCCCGGATCCTGGAACGAGGAGGCGTGGACCCTAGAAGGTCAGCTTCGGATCCATCTCCGGAGTCAGCCAGGAGGTACCTGGATTGGCGCGGATTCCTGAACACCACATCTTTGGCGTCGCTGTAACAAAAGAGAAACAGGATAGAAGCTAACGAACTTCATGCAGCAAGCTGTAAGCAATCCATGCGCTGTTACTGCTGTGAGGAAATACATAGTTGATGACAGTTAGATATTATTACTAGAATACCCATGACTCATAAAAGGTTGGTACAAGATAGTTAAGTAACAACTGAAATCCTTTATTATCCAGATATAAACATACATACAACTTTAAATAAATACACACATCGATAACAGAGAGCATTTTGTTTGCCCGGGTTGAAAACCTGGCTCTTTCGGTGATAGTATTCTCTCCAGCCGGCAGTAAGGTTATACCTAACGCGACCATATAATTTTTTTGTCAGAGCGGGACGCTTTCAGAATTAAACAAAAAAAGAACTTATTTTACTAGGTATTTATTAAAAAGAGAAAAGGACATGAAAAATAATATATTAAGTACGTACTTATATTAATATGTAATTTTAATATTACATTGAGGTTGAGGACGCATTTGTTTTGTATTTGTCGGTGGAGCAAATTAGTTTTAAAATGTCGGGAGGGACTAGACTTGCGCATTCGTCTCGCTATCGCATGTTACTATGTAAATCGTTCATGAATAAATTGAATTGAATTGAATATAGTTTGCTCCCTTTGTAAAAGCGGGAAATTTTTGCTCTGGTTGGGGACAACGGGACAGACAGCCTGAAAGTGGGACTGTCCCGCCCAAAGCGGGACGAATGTTCACGTTAGTCATACAATTTGTCATAATTTTTTAGTTTTAAAGAGTGCCTAGTTCGGTATAATAGACGTAGGCAAGAAGGCTGCCAGGCTCAAATGGGATTGGGCAGGTCACATCAGCCACATGCAGATGACCGCTGGGCAAAAGTCTCCACACAATGGGTGCCTGAAGATGGACGGTGCAGCCGAAGTCGGCCCAGAAAGCGGTGGCGAGATGATCTGGACGCGTAACGCGAGGGCTTGTTCAAGGTGGAGCGGGAAAAAAGTTCCTAGAAGGACTTGGAGGACTGGGACGAATGAGGCTTAAAAAAGAGTTTCCGCTCTTGCAACTCCACAAATAAAATATGGTACACTAAGTTAATGGTCCGTACATATGCCCTTCAACCTGAACCCCGGTCTCATCCGTTAAGGTCAGATCCCATACTCGACCTTGCTTAGCAGTTATCACGCGCCTATCACGTGAAGCGACACCAAACGATGCGATAACACTGTTTATGTGCGTTTTGTTAGTTTAATAGTAATTAGAATGTCGTGTACACGCTATATCGTAGTTAGATTATGTGTGATTAATGATGGCTGTGAGGAAGAATAATTTGAAATGATCATTTTGCATTTTTTAAGAGCTGGGCTTCGAATTTTCGGTTCCAAGTCATGCCGGTTTCCTCACAATGTTTTCCTTCACCGTTTTGAGAGCAGTGGTGATGAAATAATTTACACAAAGTAAAGCACCTGACTGGGTTCGAACCTTGATATCTACCAATCCGTACTGGGCCCGGGTGGTAGATTACAGCCCACTCCCTCTCACCGAAAGGTGACCTGTGTGTAGCAGTGGAAACATTATAAACGAATTAAAGGCTCTGGTGCTAATAAGAGCTCCAGATTACCAGTATTACAGAGCCAGTATACCAGAGGGTATTTTAAGAAGCCTTTTTCTTATATTCCTAAGGAATAGGCACATCCAGTTCCAACCGGCACCCTCCAACCATCAATCATCCACCGCTTCTTTTTTTCGCTGCACTACGTAGGTATAATCAAAGAGATTGGGATTGGATTTGGATTGGATTGATTGGTATTTTAGCACAGACAAAAAAAGTAACTGAAAAATCCTTTACCAATGGGATTTGATACGATTAACTTAACAGTTAATTACTGTCCATTATGATTCTGCCAAAGTGGCCTTTTTAGGCCCCCTGTTCACTTCGAAGATGCAACATTGTGTACAGTATGTACACATGTTCTAATTATTTACACATTATCCTTGTTTATCAGTACGCCCGCGCCCGTTTAGTCTGCCCAGGTTATTCTGAGAACACGAAACGTGTGGGAAACTTTCTATTTCACTTAGCGACGCGCGACGCGTCTGCGCAGTTCAAATGCCGACGCGTATTAGGAGGAAGATAGCGGATGCACTGTTATGTTTTTAGAATGTATTACGATGACACGAGGAAAATATAATATCGCATACCAATAATCAAATAGACGCCCGAAAACCAAAAAATGAACATCGTGTTAACAAAGCTCTGCTCCTAAACAAAACCTTTATCTACGATTTAATCCAGTTTTCTCAGATTAGCCATAATGTCGTTTTGAGAGCATCCTGGAGCCGTCCCAGGTTAAAATAGTCTAAGAGTGCATGCTATCCAAGCAGGATTTAATTTGTTAACCTCAGGGTTTCAAACTTTATGTCCTAGCTCTGGTACACAAAGTCATTGATGCCTACATACATGGCCGCCCCAAGCTCGACGACGGAAATGATGATGGTGCTATTATCATTATCTTCTTAGCGTATCGATGGCAAAAAGTTTAAATATTTTTGGCCCAAAATTCAGCTGCGCGAACTCCGCTCACTGACGCAGTCATAAGATTATCAATTGCACAAGTGACAGAACTGACAGAGCATGCGGCGCAGAATGGAAAGTGGAGCCATTGTCTGTGGAGAGGTGCCGCATACGCACTTGAGATCAGAGCCGTCCGTGAACCCCCATCTGTGAAGATTGTCTTTGCTCCGGCCGACTTGGTTCGAAGTTTATTTAATTTAGAGATTTCCAAGTCGGCCACGGTAACGAGTGCCCAGGCAGAAGGCTCTAAGATGTGGCTCAATAAAATTGTCAGGGGGCTTATACGGCTCCCGCCAGAGAACAACTTGCTGTGGAGGCGTTACTATAGGCTGGACTAGCTGGACACACCCAAGAAAACTTTTTCGGCTCTTCAGCCTCTAGGGTACTGAAACGTAATTGTGCATTGGGTGACGTGAGTCAGCTTGTAGCTTCACCCTCTTGTAGGCTGGCTATAGTCCTGCGAATGTTTGGAGGTGCAATACCGGTTATAGGATACAATACAGCATTCGTACTGAAGTCGGTTTAAGGTAACCACTGATAATCCGGCACGTCTCATTTAGAGTTGTATCCTATCCTAGGTCAGCGTGGGCAGAACGGTTCCATACTGGACAGGCATATTCACCAGACGAAAAGCAGAGACGCTCCTATCTGGTAGATGTTAGGCAGCGTAGCAAGTTATTTCTGGCATGAACTTTCCATATGGCAGTTATTTCTGTAGGTAAGTGACCGGCCCAGAGTAATGCCGAGGTATTTCGGGTGATCACTGTGAGTAATTGGTACCCCCTGTCATGAGATGTTCAGTTTACGACCCGCCTGTCTGTTACGGAGGTGGAAGACACATTGCGTTTTTAACCCCCGACGCAAAAACGACAGGGTGTTATTAGTTTGACGTGTCTGTGTGTATGGAAGGATTTCATTATTTAAGTAGGTATCGTATAACTTGAACCGTGACGTCACTTCCACTTGCCTTATTGCTTAATAGGATCACGGTCATTCATGGCCATTCGCATCATCATCATTCTCTAAAGTGAAAAGTGGATGCCAAGGCATTACTTTGCTGTTTTGCTTTTGCTGTGCTTTTGCTGTTGCAGCCATGCAACTTCATACTAGTACATCCCCTTGTGTAATCTTTTGTGTTTTTATTTTATTAGTTTTCGTTTTGGATGACAATTGTGTGTATTTTAATTTTATTTGATTCGACTGTTTGAGTATTATTTTATCGTGTATATACCAATTTTATGTTTTTAACGTAATAGAATGGACTTTGTCTGAAAATAAATAATTTATTAATATTAATAGTGACCACACTGACCACCATAGCTCCAATGTACTGAACTTTAAATACTTAGTGAAAAAAATATGGGTTTTTTCACTTGTAGCTAGAGCTGCCATCACCTAAATTACGGACCCCGAATAAAAATTTCACAAACACCGGACCATTGGGTGAAATAAATATTTCTCCGCAGATTCGCTTGAAAAAAAAAATTACAATAAAATAAAAACATCGTTAGGTACCATATTATTTTATTCTTATTTATAGAAAATCAACTTACTCAACAATAGAAATGAATACTTAAATGAAACTTCAAACTCAAACTCAAAGCATTTTTTTCGATTAAACCTTGTAGAGGCACTTTTGAATTGTCAAAATTAAATAGTCTGTCAGTTAGTCAGACAGTTGTAGCTAGTTGCCCATTCCAAAACGTAGATCTCTATGGAGAAGAACGGGCAAGAAACTCCATGGACACTCTTTAAATCAAGATATTACAAAATCCTGGGTACATTATTCTTGTTGCTCCTATATGTGAGCACGATGTAAAAAAGACACAAATGAAATTAAAATAAGCCTTGGTAGTTAAGAGAGAACCAGTCTCAACCGACGGCGCCCGTTCACGAACATGACGCGGGGATCAGCACCATCCAGCTCAACCATTTTGTAGGGAACCAAATGATCCAACACACGCACCACCATCAATGAGACATTTAAGTGAGCATGACACGTTCTCAACTGCCATGCTTTTTCAAGTCAACATCAAAAAAATCAAATAAACGGAAACATGGTTTTTACAATTACAAAATTTAAAAAAAATGCTTCTAAATTATACAAAACTATAGTGTGCAATTTATTTAAAAGATTAATATAATTTTACTACCAAAAAGGAAGAGATATTTAATAATGAAGTACCTATTCAACAATTAAAACTTGATTGAATAACAAGAAAAATAAATTATGTTCGTAATGTCAGAAACACTAAAAAAGAGAAGCACCTCTACCAATTATTGAAATTTTAACTAGTGAGCCCAAGTGCCTGTGGAGTAGGACCAGCATTAAGCCAAGCACTTTTATCTACGATATAATCATCCAACTTGTAATATACTTTGTCTACAGTATAGTGTGCGTTTAAGGCATGTTTTTTTCTTCTCATATAGTTGAAGAATATCGATCGAGTGGTATTTTATTTTAACATTTTACACAGTAACCCATAATAGAAGTTTTTACTTTAGACAATCTAAAACGTGGTTGATCTGATTTTTCCCTATTTCTAGTGTTAAAATTATGCCTTTCACTTATTTTACTAAAAAGATGTAGATTTTAATTTACTAATCAATTTACTAAATTAACTAATCAATTAACTAATAATTTACTAATCAAAAATAGCTTAATTTACTAATCAATTATACACTCTTCTCTATGTGAGAGGTAAGTATTCTGGTAACAAAAATAATTAGGAAGGCTCTTATTTTTGGCATCAATGGAAATAAAAAATTAAATCAAAACCGAATTATGAATTGTCACGAGCGCACGAGTATAATTTTCCGCGCGGCGAATTTTTAACTATAATTTATGCTTTATTCAAAGTCGGGTTTCTCCTAACACAGAAATTGGCCGGGTTTCACCCGTAAACTATTTAAAAACCCCGCCTGGGCCCTGTTTAATAAAGCTGACAATTCTACAAATATGTCAATATAATTATGACAATTTTCTGTTTAAAAAACCAGATTTGACAAGTTTTTCACGACACTTAATGTCACCTGTCGCTTAAAAAGTTTTATTAAACAGGAAAATTGTCGAATCGTCACTTTTTGACATAATATGTCGGACTTGTTGGATTGTCAGCTTTATTAAACAGGGCCCTGGATGCTCCCCGTATCCCCTCCAAACTAGAACAAATCTGGGGAAACCCGGACGGATGGCTGCCCTACTTGTAACTAGCGACCAATATTGTAACTACAGTTATTTCAACCAGCAACCAGCAACCAGCATCTGCCAACAATAGTATTTTTTTTGCAGGTTATACTCATTAGTCATTATAAACGACCTTCGCATCAAAATAAAATACAAACGTAAATTAATTATCGTTGTTAGAATTCGATCTGCGTAAAGTATGGCCAGCGTGACTGGAATAAATTGCACGAATTCTGTGAAAGTCTCACCAGATACCAGATAAAACTAAAGCAGCAAGAACGACTGAAGGAATCCTCCTACGTCTTACTAAGTAATAATAAAGCTGAAGAGTTTGTTCGTTTGTTTGTTTGAACGCGCTAATCTCATTATTATACTTAATAAGATTTTTGCATTTGATAGCCCAATTCTCGAGGAAGGCTATAGGCTATTTAACATCACGCTGGGATCCTTAGGAGCTGAGCAAAACGAAAAAAAGTCAGCGAAAACGAAGTAATAGCGCGGGCAGGCGATGCGATGCGACGGGGTGGGTCAGAAAAACAAGAAATTTCACGTGGACGGAGTCGCGGGCACAAGCTAGTTTAGAATGAACTCATCACAGTCCGCGATATTGATGGTGTTCGCAGAAAGCTAATACCTACAACTAAATCGATTACCTACTTTTAAAGTATTTTTTAAGTAATACCCATGATGATCGTCATTTCGATCAACCTATACGTGTACTCTAGAGCTGTTAGCTGTTCAAACTGACACTTCGATCAACCACTTAACAGATGGCAGTTTTTAAAAGTAACTGCCGACAGTCTAACTACAACCGCCTACAAGGAATACGATCATCATCATCTGCCTAACCTTTTACCCAACTATGTTAGGGTCGGATTCCAGTCTAACCGGATGCAGCTGAATACCAGTATTTTACACGGAGCGACTGCCTATCTGACCTCCACAACCCAGTAACTGGGTAATACAATACCCCTTGGTAAGACTGGTTGTCAGACTTTCGGGCTTCTGACGACCCGTAACGACTGTCAAAGATCCACGAATGACAGCCAAGACCCGTTGGTTTTCAAGCCGTTGCTTAACGTGCTTTCCGAAGCATGGAGGGGTCTTGGTATGTGAAGATGATCACCCATCCACGGACCAACCACGGCAAGCGTAGCTTAACCCGATTGATCGACCAGTGCGGCCATAGTATAAAGAGGGGAAGTATGTTATCTTCATACAAACGCACCGCGCGCGGCTTGTATGTGTGCGTCATCGTATCTATGCGTCGCCGCACGCACACTTAACAAAATCTCGACCCGTTTCTCAGTGCGCCAGTTGGGGCTAACACAGCATGAAATTCGCGCGTCACGGCGTTTCGGCACCGCTAAATGAATGAAAAATGTTTGATAATCGCAGGAGAACGTATTGCTGTGTGTTTGGATGTCTTAAGAGGACTAGTAGAGCAAAGTGTCCTTGACAAACGCATGCACACATATACACAATCGACGCGTACGCCATCTAACGACGACGCCCATCACAATTATGACATACAGCATACAATTTACGATTACGCCCGAGTATTCCAATAGATGACGCGGAAACAAGTAGTTATGACAACAAAATTATTAACCGATTTCTAAAAAGGAGGAGGTTCTCAATTCGGATTTGTTTATTATTATTTTTTTTATTTATGTTCGGGTCCTATATAGACGACCTCCATCATAAATAGACGGATTTGCAAAATTCTTTTTTTGTTCGAAAGAGGTTTGTTTCGAAAGGGTCACATTTAAATTTCGTAAAGATCTGATGATGAGTTTCGGAGACAGACAACGGAACTCTTCAATAAATGCCAGCAAATCAACCGCGATCGCTGCCATCGCATTTGTATGCATTATTTACGCAATCACACAACATAACATCACGCCTGTACCCTTAAAAGTGGTAGGCAGATGTGTTTAATAGCTTCCTATCGCTGATATTCACATAGCAAGTAGTGTTATATGAATTTGTGTGGGGTAGGTAGGGACAACTGAAAAGTGATAAATAAAAACTGTTTTTACAAAAAAAAAAAACAACCGACTTCCAAAATAAACCACTACAAAGTGAAAAATAACTTTAATTTCGGAAGTCGGTATCGTCGGTTGTAGCTTTGTAGTGTTTTTTTTTTTAAAGTCGGCAATAATAAATTATACGTTGTACGAGTAACTACCCATTCGAACTGCTCCTAAGAAAATATTGTTGGTACGCGTCAAAAGTGCTCTAAAGTGTCGTTAAAAGTGCTGATCGTGTGAATAATATCAATAACAACAATCTACAATTAATAAGTGACTTAGTGCTTTGTGTATCAATTCTAGACAAAAAACGTATCAAAATAGTTATTCATCTACCGTCAGGAGTAATTCACCAGTTATAATAAAACGCGTAAGCGCCGCAGATAGCACGGCGCATACGACGTTCTTCTCGCGAGCTCGCT
This sequence comes from Luperina nickerlii, assembly GCA_963855955.1. Lineage (NCBI taxonomy): Eukaryota > Metazoa > Arthropoda > Insecta > Lepidoptera > Noctuidae > Luperina > Luperina nickerlii. The sequence continues at coordinate 22,025,881 of OY979674.1, read as the reverse complement.
GTTAGTTCGCTCGTTGTATTGCGCAGGGCCTTTATTAGAGTGCACTTTTACCAACAAAGATTGAAGGGGTCTTTAATAGTGTGCTTGGAACAGTATACATTTTTTTCTTTTTAATAATTATTTCGGCATTGGAATTGTTGTGAGACTGACTATTAATTAGAATGGCTTCGTCAACATTGTTATGGGGATGCTGTGCTAATGAAGACAGCAAGGATGGAAAAAAAATCGATTAATTGTTCCAAATGCAATAAATTGTATCATTTTGAGTGCCTGTCTCTTCCGGAAGTTTCCGAGGACACGGATGTCTACTGTAAATGGAGGTGTTCTAATTGCGGGAGTCACATCTCGAATACCTCCAAAAAGGAATATACTCCAACCCGTAATGTCTCCACCTCTAGGGGGAACAAGAGACCTGCTTTGAACTCGCCCCCTGAAGCAACCTTTGTGACTCGTGATGATGTACGCGATATCCTCCAGGAAGTAATACAGGCTGAATTCGCTTCTATGCTTCGTCAAATAAACAATACAATACTCAATGTCGTAAATAAAGAGCTTGAACCGATTAAGAAAGAACTTACGGAGATGACGGCGTCATTGAATTTTCACATACAGGAGTTTGAAGAATATCAGTCTGAACATAGGGCTTTTAAAGTCTCGGTAAAAGACTTAGAGACAGAAAATACTAACCTTAAGAGGTCAGTGGCGGATATGGGCCAGCGAATCAACTATTTGGAGCAACAGGCACGTTCGACTTACCTTGAAGTTCATTGTTTGCCCGAAAATAAACAGGAGAATCTCTATACAGTCGTTAAGCAACTAGGATCAGTCGTTGGATGCAAGTTGAGCGACACCGATATCCATCATTGCACCCGTGTAGCCAAACTACAAAATTCTAGTGCCCGCCCGCGCTCTATCGTAGTCCAATTGGCCTCCCCAAGAACTCGTGACCTACTCTTGGCTTCTGTCATTAACTACAATAAAGGCAAGAATAACATCGAAAAACTAAATACAGCGGACCTTGGACTGGCTGGTGAAAAGAAGCCAATATATGTGCAAGTTGTCTCCTTCTAACAAAGCGCTGCATGCTGCTACTAGACTTCAAGCAAAAGAAAAAGGATATCAATTCGTCTGGGTTAGAAATGGTAGAATCTTCGTCAGGAAAAGTGATGGGTCAGAACATATCCTCATTAAGAATCTAGAGTCCCTAAATAAGTTGACGTGAAAAAAAACATACTTTATATTTTAATTAAAAATACATGTAATTGTAACTTGAATATAATACAAAATTCGATAATTTACAAATTTATTACCAGAATTGTAGAGGCGTGAGAACAAAAACGCATATTATCATCTTTCGTAATGTATGCTGTAATAACTATGACATTATCATTTTTACAGAGACTTGGCTTAATAATACCGTACTGAGCAGCGAGCTGTTCGACGACAGATACATTGTATACAGAAGGGACAGAGAAAGTTCTTGTCTACAGAGTAGTAAAGAAGGTGGGGGTGTTTTGATAGCCGTAAAAAAATCTATAATTTCCAAACGAGCAGAACAATTTGAATAAGACCTTTGGGTAATTTTAGATCTACCTGCGGCTCGATCTGTACGTCGGGCAGCTCTCTGTTCTGTATACCTGCCACCACCTGTACGTATCTCGTACTTGGAACACTTTTTGGACAAATGTAATGCAGTGTTTGAACAGTTAAACTTATCATATATCTGCATCGCAGGTGATTTCAATATCGGTGATATCGATTGAAGTATAGTCAATAATTCTGATAAATGCCTTAAGTTGTCCAATTTAAGTCAAACTTTGATAGATTTCACGTATGTTAATAGGCTTAATCAATTTAACAATGTATGTAATGCTTCAAGCCGCATTTTAGATCTTATACTATGTAACCATTCATTGTGTAGAGTGAGTCAAAGTGAGGATCCGATTGCTAATATTGACCAGCATCATCCACCCCTCGATATCGTGATTTCTCTAAATAAGGAAGCTAAACTCCCATATAACACTACTTGCGGTAGACCTAATTTTCGAAAAACGAGTTACATACCAATTCGGAAATATTTGAGTGAAACTGCCTGGGATGAGTTACTTGAAGCACAGCAGGCAGTTAATGAGATGGTGGAGGTATTTTATGACGTTATTCAGAAAGGTATAGAAAAATTTATAACTAAGCGAGTGCCAAAAAAAAGTAAATTTCCACCATGGTTCAATCGAGATCTAATCAAATTACTTAATTGCAAAAATAAGATCAGAAATCGCCACAATATTTACAAAAACCCTTTAGACAGAATTGAACTGCAGATTATAACTAAGCGCTGTAATGACCTAGCAAAACTTTGTTACAACAATTATATGAAGCGATTGGAAAACGAATTCAAAAATAATCCGAAGTTTTTCTGGAGTTACGTTAAAACTAAAAGAGGTGGGTCAAGCTCTTATCCCGTTATTTCTTCTAGTACACGTTTAGATGAATATGTACTTTTATCAATAACTTCACAATCGTGATCTTCCTGTGGTACCACTGTTTCCAATCTATAAAAAAAATAACATCACATATCATCACTTATCATCTATCGCTTTCCATCAGGCGTGATCGAGGTCAAAAGCGGGCCGCCCATTCATCAATAATAAAATGAAAAAAATAGAAGATTTTAAATTACGTTTTTAATTATTTTAAATTAAGTTAAAAGGAGGCTCAATAATTTAAAAAAGTGCATCATTAAAAGCGCAAAAAGTTTTTAGAGGTTCATTAATTTCAAAAAGTGTCCATCATTAGCAGGTCAATAAGTTTTGAAAGAATAGGTTAAATATTTCCTTTTAATAAATCAATTCAATTTCCTCACATAACTTTTTTCTCCAAGTGAATTCAGACATGCTGTCTTAGGATTAATTAAGCAAACTACTCCATGAGGGCAATAAAGATCAACATAGTTCATAATGCTGCATGATGATGATGATGATAGGACTCCCTTTTCCGCACTTAGACTCCCATTTGGTCCGTTGTGCGTGGGTTCATAATGCTGCAATTAACTTTGTGTCTGGGTACGGTCTACCCATTCTCCTTTGTCAAGTAAGTAAGGCCTTTTACACATTATGCCGTGTCTGCGGCAGCGCCACCGCGCACCGCCCGCCACGGTATTTTTATCTATACAGTATTCTATCTTCATAAAAACGGTCGGAACGCGAATCATACCTACGCGCCTCGATTTCGGTTTACACTCAGTCTCGAATGCTCCGCAGTGACGAGTGGACGCCGGACGGTGTGACGGTTTCGTAAGCAGTAAGCGTGCAATTTGTGACAAATATTCATTGAAATAAGTACAAGTACTTACTTAATAATATGGCAAAGAGACTATATTGTGCTGTTTTTGGTTGTTTGAATTCGTCAATAAGTTTTTTTAATTAAATCTATTGATCAAAAAGACCATGTATTTTTATTGAACTCTTTCTATTCCATTCACAATGTGTTTCTATTTTATAAATGAAAAGTCTTTTTTACAAAAAAAAAAAAAAAACTACGGACTTCAAAAAGAAAACAACACAAAGTAATTAACTTTAATTTTGGAAGTCGGTGTCGTTGGATCTGCATTTTCGTTTTTTGACACCGACTTCCGAAATTAAAGACTTTATTTTTCACTTTGTAGTATTTTTTTGGAAGTCGGTTGTTTTTTTTTTTTGTAAAAAAGTTATATGTTTCACTTTTTAGTTGTACCTACCCCGCCCAAATTCATATAACACTAATTGCTATGTTAATATCAGTGACAGGAAGCTATTGAACACATTTGCCTACCCCTTTAAAGGGTATAGGCGTGATGTTATGTTGTGTGATTGGGTAAACTGGCATGTATTGAAGAGTTCCGTTGTTTGTCTCCGAAACTCCTCATCAGACCTTTACGAAATTTAAATGGGACCATTTCGGAATAAACCTCTTTTGAACAAAAAAAGAATTTTGCAAATCCATCTACATATTTTTATGACGGAGTTATGTCCGAACATACATAAAAAAAAAATAGAAACATCCGAATTGACAACCTCCTCATTCTTAGAAGTCGGTTAAAAAAAATATTTACCTATACCTATAGGTAAATATTTTTTTTAACTTCTTGAGTTTCTTTCTAGTTTTGTGACTGTAGGTACAGTCACAAAACTAGAAAGAAACTCAAGTAGGTTGATGAAATTAAAATACTGTAGGCGGGAGGGGTTATCGCGTGTTTACGTACCGCGCGACTATAGTACATTATAAAAAAAAAATATATAATACAGCGGCGCCGCCGCCGCCGCGGTGCCGCTGTATTGGTTGCCCTTGGATTTGCATGAACCCTTGCACACGGCGGCGCCGCGGCGGCGGCAGCATGATTCGGCGGCGAGTATTGCTACGGTTTTATCAAAACTCGTCGCCTCCGCCGCGGCGCCGTGTGTTCATCATCATACAAATCCAAGGGTGACTGATGCAGCGGCGCCGCGGCAGTGGCGGTGCCGCTGCAGCTGCGGCATAATGTGTAAACAGCCTCAAAGATAGGTACCTACCTAACATTCATACATAATATGTATTATGAATCTATTTATTATAAACGAAATCAATAATAATAAAAACCAAAATCTTGCTTGTGATAATTTTCATCGCAATTTTTAGATGAATTTGTTATTTCGTTATGCCCAATATCAATAAGTTAGGTGCTTTTAGTTTTTTTTTTAATTGTAGTTTCGCATTAGAAATAACTTCCGTGTTGATATTTACGACTGTGTTTCTCCTGTGAAAGATAATTACATTGTAGACGTTTTAATTATTATTTATAAAAAAATAATAAATACATAATATATATAAATTCAAAATACATTTAAAAAGAAAACTTCGGTTAGAGAATCCCTGGGACTCGAACCCGGGGACTCTTCAATACAAATCTACACATCGGCCTCATACGCTAACGTAACAGTTACGAATGTAGTCGAAAAAGTTGAGCTTATGCGTATATGCGTCATGACTGCACTATCTTAGACGTTTCTAAATTCATAGTTTTATTGTTAAAAAAATAAATATTCAATAATAATAAAATGCTCTTATTTTTTAATTTCGTATATATATATATATAATATGTTCAGCGTTTTATATGAACGTTTTGTAGTCCGAACGGAATTTTTCACTTCATATTTACAATAAATGATAATTGATAACAAGGTTACGCTATTTTAACTTCAAAGTATTTTATATTTACACGAAATAAAAATATTTACGCAAAGAAGATTATGCAAATAATAATAAACAATGAATTTACAAATAAAACTTTACAAAAACATAACAATCTTGGCGGAAATATTGCGGCGAAAAGAGCGACACGTCCGTATAGCATCAGGCCTCGGCCGGCAGTGTCGCTACACAGCGTTTACGCACACATGCGCACGTATTTTGTTCGAAAATAAGAATATGCGATTTACAAAGAATCTATTGTTTGGACAAAAAAATTAAAACACTAGTATTTTAGTATGTTGCTTGTAGAATAATCTGACAAAAAATCAGAATGATTGTATGTATTTTAGTATGGATTTTATTGTAAAAAGAAAATTTTTAGAGGCATCTTCATGATTTTTTTCTATCGTATCAAATTAGTTGTATTATGTTTTCACCACACTATCTATCTAGCATATATCCTGAAGAATATCATATATTTTTCTGATTTTTTTTACTGTAGTCTATCATATACTTTTATTGTTTCGAAAACTTGCGTTTAGGTCTTGTAAGCCCCTTAATAATACATCGATTCCAGAATTGTTTCTGTTCAGATTACCTATTGAACAGGAAAGGTAAGCAAGTCACTTATTCTAGCATATAATTTTTACTTGATGATGAGATACCTACTTACTTAGTTTTTGTTGCAAGGACTAGTTTTATATCAGACAAAGAAAGTAGGTAGACCTACTTTCCCACTAGAATGCATTAGGTACTTTGGATCTGTCAATTGATTTGCCGCTATTGCTTTGTTTACGTATAGTCATGCCGATTTCTCAGTATTGTAGGTATAGTAACTAAGTAGCTACTCACAGTTATAAAATCGTAATTAAAAAAAGTAGGTAATTGACTAATTATGAATCAGATAAATAGAGCAAAGTTCGAAGGCAGTACTATCAGTAACCCACCGTTTTCTCGTGCTCATCACCGCTCCGCGCCGCCCGTCTGCTGGCCCGTCGCTCTTTCTTTCATAGTGAAAGGTTTGATCATCGTTAAGGGAAAACCGACCTCACAAACCCTGTACTTACCCAGACAATACAAGTAAAAAATACAACTTCGCGACCCTTGGCAATTTATAGGCACTGAATTAAAATTTAGCTAAAAGTGACAACCCTGAGACAGTAGGCAATTATATCGCGGATTGGGCCGGAGATAGCCTACTTCCCCTCTTTATACTATGGTGCGGCTGTTATTACTTACTTAGCCACAAGCCCCTCAAGCGTACAAGGAATACGATAAAATGATTGAGTCTGTCCGATAATGTAGTGAAAGTTATCAAAAAGGAAGCCGGTTCACAAACAAGTGCAATAACATGGAAATATACGCCTAAAGGAATCTTAATCACTACATATTACAAAACAAAGTCACCCCGCCTCGTCTGTCTGTCTGAATGCGCCAATCTTTGGAACTAGGTACGTATTGGATTTGAATTCAAATCCAAAATTCAAATTCATTTATTTGTCCGAATATGGTATTACATGGTCTTAAATTAATAAATGGTCTCATCACATTCTGCCACGTGGGGAGCGCAAATATCAGGTAGGTACACAAATAAAATTTTACAAATACAAAAATAAAGATATTAGATTAATAATGATACTATTGAATAAATAATTACGAATTAATATTATAATATGAGGCATGTCAGTTAAATATTGGTTGAAAATGTTGTTTTGTATTTGGTAGCCCAATTATTTAGGTAGCCAAACAAAACAAAATGGCAGAAAGTAGGCTAAGCGAAAACGGATTACGGGGGCAAAGCTTTAGTCTATACTTTTTATGTTAAAACATGAAATTACACGCGGACGAAGTCGCGGGCAGAAACTAGCACCTATTACGAGACTCTGTTGCTAGTGCTACTGACCTTACTTGAAACTCAAAACTTATCAGCGGCAATGAGCAGAAAACCTATCAAAAACAGGCCTCCACCTCTTCACAGGCCTCCTTAATTAAAGACCACACAAATTGCCCTTTATTAGAATTCTATTTATACGATCGGACTAAAATAAATCTGTACGTAACATTACCAATAAGTGAGGAAAACATCAAAGGACTTTCCTATTACATTCTCTAGATTATCAAGTGTTTCCTAAACAGTAGTCGGTAGTGTAGTTATCTGAGTAACATCTATCCGTCTGGCTGGTTTGAATTCAACCTTCAAGCAGACGAATAAGTACGCAAGGCTACACATCAAGCTATATATATAACCAGTTTAAGCTGACTTCTGATTGTACGAAAAACCTATACAATGCGAGGTCAGCTAAAACTGGAAATGTATAGCTTGATGTGTCGCCTTGTGTACTTACATCAATATTTAGTATTATAATTACGCCATAGGGAAAAACCGAATGTCTGGCAGTTGCCACGACTGACCATTCATTTTTGAGTGTAACACAAAGGTTGGTCGTCACAGCATATTAAAAGGCCCTCGCTTCGACGGAAGTCTTCATTACGGCAACACTGTGGGTCTTCCCCGGCTTCGCAACGATTCATTATTGGAAATCAAAGTGAATGTTGACTTCTTGCTCAGTCAATTTAATTTAAAGATGTTTCGAATTTAGGGTCCCCAGATTAACCTGGTTTTGAGTGAGTCTATAAACCACGCAGGGTATAGAGATGGATGGATAAAAACCTGTTTTGATAAGGTATTAACGACTTGAAAAACCTTGACAAACCTTTCAACCTTGAAATTCCGAGGTTTTTGGGCAATCTGGTTAAATGCTAAGAGAAGATTAACAAGGGTTCGCGGTTTAGACAGAGAAATATGTACCTATTGCTCCTTGGCTTTATTTTAACACGATAAAGTTTCATTCATTCACAGGTACATGATACTTGCGACGCTTAGCCTTTTGTTTACCCGCCAGTGGCAGTGTAGCGGTCAAAAGGTCATACCTACAAGGCTCAGAATCACCGCAATCTACAAACTCACTAGTTTTGATTACGCTTTTCATAGCATTTAACCCATAGAAATGTAAAAAACAGCTATATATCTATGATTTCGTTCAATCTCAGAAGATCCATTGGCCAGATCCATGATGGATCTAGCAGCGATTAACCAGTGTTCTGCTTATAAAACCAGGCAAATAGGGAAATAGCGTGGATAAGACAATCAGCAGTGCGATTCTGTAACCATCTCACCGTGAAAACTTAGGTGAAGTGAGCGTGGAGTGAGCTGTCAATAGTGTCAATTCCTAGCAAAAACAAACTCACTTCACCTACATTTTCACGGTGAGATTTTTACAGAATCGACCGTCTGTACCCTAACTGCGTAACACACTATCAATCTCAATCATTTTAAACGATATTGCTAATCCATTGATTCATACGTTCGAAGAATTTGTCTGTTCAACAACGTACAGACGCCAGCACATCAAGCTACCCGAAACTGTCAAATTTTCCCAATAAACGTTGAAAATCTATTTGACAGATTGTAGTAGCTTGATGCGCTGGCGTCTGTACAATGCGTGCCACGAAAGATGAGACTTGACCCCGCCTCCCCCGCTCTTTTCGCCGCCCCTATGACGTCCGGTCCCGTCCCGCACTCAGACCTCATACCGCTAAAGATACCTAAAATCGTGTTCTGCGCATGAAAGATACCTAAAATCGTGTTCTGCGCATGTCAAACCACGTGGTGTCAAGTCTCATCTTTCGTGGCACGCATTGTAAATAACGCAATGAATGTTGTTGAACTGTCAAAATGAAAGCCATTCCTACTGTTAGTGTTAGGTAGGTACGCAATTACCCCGATTCCTAACGGATCGTCCTTTAATCACGTTTGTTAGAAAAAGTCACCATAATGTGACAATCAAATGTATTTTTTCATTTTTGTGCGATTCAAGACAACCTGGAAACCTATCATAGTGGTTAAAGCTTCAAGTGAAGTAAATACCAACTGAATTCACAATTTTATTAATAATATTTATGGATTTTCAGAATCTAATTTTATGATTTTTATTAGTTACCTATTATCTTATTTGTTACTTTCAAACAATGTTTGAACTTTCTAAAAATAGCACTTTAATCAGAATATAATAGTACTTATGTTGCCATTTTTATCTGGTATGTTTATTGTTGGTGTCATTTATTTTATTGTGGTTTATTTACTTATTATCTATTCCATTGCATTTAATGTGTCTAAGGGGTGATTTTTCAATCACTTGATAACTTTATTCGATGAATAATTTTAAAATGTTGACAGTTATTTCATACAAAAATAGTCAAACTCGTCAATTTTATTCCTCAAAAGTTATCTGGCGATGGATAAATCAGCCCTAAATGATTTGGTACTAATATAAAATCAAAATGAAAGGCATTCAATGTGTTATTGTAGAATATTCATTGAATTCAATTTTTATTCAGTAACAGATCACATTGCGTTTGAATATAATCCAAGATGAAACATCAACAACATTATTAGATGAAGGTACAAATATATATTATGAGAATACATACATGCAATTCAATTTAAATTAGAAAACATTATAATTATATTAGATGAACTTATTACATAAACAAGACACTAAATTAGGGCCTGTTACACACTCAGTATTTGGCTAGACATATTCAATCTTTCTGATTTGAAAATGACCCAGTCTTTCTATGAAAAATCATCTAGAGGTGAAGAAACATTATTATACATATTATGTTTCAAATAACATTCTTAAACTTTCTTTTAAAATTGGTTCTGGTGTGACAAATATAAAGTCAAATCAATTATATTTCAAACTAGCTTCTGCCTGCGACTTCGTCCGCGTGAAATTTCACCCTCTTAGGGGTGAAATTTCGAAAAACCTTTTGTCAGTGGATACCTACTCATCACAAAGAACACACCCTCTGGGCCAGCAGTTCAGGCTGTGCGTTGCAATAGTCACTCAGGACTTTGAATTTTATATAATATAGATATCTATGGCACATAAAAGGCACTTTTGAACATCACAATTTACAAGAAAAAAGGAATTGATTCTAGTTGCAAAAGATTGTTTTGTATGGAGAGAAGAATGAATGGTCGAGAAACTCCACCATTATCTACTCTTTTAAAATGTTTTAGTTTACACAGACATAGTTAGAGTTTCAAATATCTTTAGCAATTTATTAGTAGATTAATATAGACTATAAAATCACAATTAACTAAGCTGTGCAAAAAATGTGTACATGACAGTACTTTAAAAAACGTAGAACTTACAACATTATAAATTATCCAAGTAAAGGAATAAAATTCTCCACTAAAATAAATACAATTCAAGTCACAAATACGTCTAGATGCTTTGTTTGTTTTCCCATTAAATATCACAATATTATGGTGAATCACATATTGGTTAATACGTAATGTGATAACAACGATAGGCGCAAACTGATAACTGATAATCTATGCTTTAACAGGCATTGATGCCCATGAAATAGCTGTGCAATGTTAAGTGGTTTTATAAAAGCAATCAGGTAATAAATTAGAAGTGTGGGCTTTTGTATGTGTAGTGGAAAATAATGTGATTGAACATCGATCATGGTTCAACTTTTTACTGATGGCAGTTTTGTATTCAATGGAAAAAATGAAGGTCATGATCTGAGATGATGAGCGTGAGCCTATAATGTTCCCACTGCTGGGACATAGGCCTCCTTTTTTCTAAGAGGGAGTGGGCCATAATCCACGACACCGGCACAGTGCAGTAGATGCGGTTGGTAGATGTAACATGTGTTCAACTTCTTTTTTCTAGTACATGCCGGTTTCCTCACCATGTCTTCCTTCATCGTTTTAAGAGCAGTGGCTATAAAATAATTTACACAAAGTAAAGCACCTGTCTAGGATCGAACCCATGGACCTACATTATCGTAAGTTGTGGTGGGTACCACTGGGCCACCACTGCTGTGAGCAATGTTTTGAGATGATTTTCTTTTATTATGGGCTTTGCCTGTCAATAAAAAAACAAAGAATTCATGTGAGTTCAAATTATTATACACTCCGCTAGCTATAGCTACAATTAGCTTCATTCCGAGCGCACAACGGACCGAATGGGAGTCTAAGTGCGGAAAAGGGAGTCCTATAATCATCATCAGCTAGCTTCATCTCTCTGACCGGCTGACCCCTTGGCAATTTTAAAGTGCCTGTATATGTATATCACACTAATATTATAAAGGCGAAAGTCTGTGAGTGTGTGAGATAGATAGAGAGAGAGAGAGAGAGAGAGAGAGAGAGTGTGTGAGAGAGTGTGTGTGTGTGTGTGTGTGTGTGTGTGTGTGTGTGTGTGTGTATGTGAAGAGTGTAGCGAACCAAGTGGAAAACCATAGTGATGATGAAAAGTATAAAATACTTGCTTCTGCCCATGACTTCCTCCTCATGGACATCCACTATACTATACTATGAAACCCTATGGCTCTGTGCAACATTGTAGCTTTTTATCAGTGATAGAATTTTTGGAAATCACTCGGTGAAGATTACCCCCTACATACAAACTCACACCATCTCTTGATACAATACAATAAACTTGAAACAATAGTATATATTCATAGTTTTATCCACAAGCTTGTTTCAATACTTCCTTATCTCTACTATCTACTAGCCAGGTAATCTCAATTAGTTATTTACACAAATGATATTTTCCCTGTTGCTGTGACTGAGATTGGCATATAGCTTTGGCGTGACACAGTGGATGTGAATAAAAAATCGCATGCAATGTTGCCTGTGGCTGTCTGCATTGCATTAAGTATTAAGTACTGAAAACTTTACTAACTTAACTCATTGAAGGACACTGAACGAGACACAATAGAAGTTTTATTGTTACTGCATCTAGTCAGTATTTAGTCCTGCAGTGTTAACATAACATAACATGACAACAAGGCTCTAATTTGCTATGGCCAATCAATGATTCCTTACATCGAAACCATGTCAATTCCTTGGCTAATCCTGCCAATCTCACATTCATTTCGCGTACCGTTTCATTCATTGTGTCATAGACAATATGGCCCCTGTAATCTCTAAAGGGTCAAGCAGAGGTGTACCTATAGTAGACCCATAAAGAAAAACAAGACAAGAAATTAAGACACACTTAATTGAGTTATTTTTTAGTTAATTTAGGTATTTTTATTTTTAGTCTGGCTGCTATAAAGTGCATTCCTGACTCAGTGCAACAATTATAGTAGCTAATAAAGGTCAAATTCGCAAAACAAATATTCGTTTGTACGATGACCGGTATCTAGAATGCATTCTTTTAGGCCGGACTGTAGGTACTTTAAAAGATGCAACCTATATTTCAAACACAATGAAGCATTGAGGCAACACTACTAGGTAAAGAAATAAAAGGAAAATTAAGATATTGTTTTGTTTACTATTACAAAAGGAATCCTTAACTTACCCTTCCTCAGATGTGAATCATTATGTGGTAATGTGATATAATATGTTGGTAATATGGACATATTACTATAGCATATAATGTGATATAACACACTTGTACACTCGATTATAACAGCTATGAAGCTAAATTAATATTCATGTAGGACATAATCAAGTTGAAACTAAGGATTGCATAGTGACTGCTGATAAAGTAGGAAATTGCTTCATTTTGTGTAGATATTAATATTTATCACACTAAGAGGTTCATAAATATATCCTGTCAATTATTTTCCTATATTACAAGCATTTAAGTTGGAGCAAGTTCGGCGCACTAACACAGATACGATAATCCAATTAGCACTTACAAATCATCGTCGGAGCTGCCAGAGCTGTAGTTTATCGGGAAACCCATGCCCTTCTTCCAGTCCTGTTCCGTAGACTTATCCATTTTGAAAAAATCACAGAAACTTGATTATCACAGACAGGAACACGATTCCCGCTTCACCAAAACAAAGTCACTTTAGCACTACACAAAACAATCTTAATCACCCACGGAATTGGCACAACACTGCCTAGATATGAACTTTAGAGTAAATGTCATGTTTAGACATCAACTTTGTTAGGAATTAACCGATAATTCAATAAAAATATTCCACAGAAACAGCACCCACGTCTTATCGCTTATCACGCGAATGACAGAATGATAATGTGTCAGATATTCAAAATTGTCAAGTGTCTTGTCAAATTTGAAAATGAAAATTAGAGCTGCTCTTGCCACAGGTTATATTCAATATTTTTACATAATCGTACGGTTCTTATTTTTTTGTTTTGTTTTTAATGCTAATAAAAGGTACAAAAGACACTAGCACTAACTAATACTAGTTGCCTCGGTGTATTTAGGAAAAGTTCACTTTACAAAATAAATACCTGAGTTTTCGTCGCGGCAATCATGCGAGCGGGTCGTGTCACAGTTATTTTCGTTTCGTCGACTGAGCAGAGCGCATATTATACATTCGAACTTAGAAAGGTGCGGCACGTGGCCGGTCAGCCGGCTATCTGCCGCCTGCCGCAGATGCGACTTGTTTACGAGTACAATTTACTAGCGATAATTGTGAGATGAGTAATGAAATGAATAATGATTCTATGATTGAGATTTATATTCTAAACGAAGAGTTATACATTGAAGACAGTGAAGACAAGACCAATAAAAGAATGAGAGAAAGCAGCGATTAACAATGGACGGAAGTTAAGCGGAAAGAAAAAATATTGAAGGATACAGAAAAGATAGAAATATATGTACCTATATATCTAGGAAAGAGAAACTACCTAAACAGTTTAGACTTGCTAAGTTATTTAGAGACCAGAATATAAAAGATATTAGCAGAGTGAAATTTATCAATCCGTATCGAGTTCGTATAGAATTGATTAGCGAAATCAGCGCTGAGAAGTTGGAGACATGTCAATTCTTTATTGAGAAGGGATGGCATATTCAGCGAGCGATGGAAAGGAATTTGTCCTATACATTGCTATCAAACGCAGCAGAATTGATTATGCCAGCTTCCTCTTTGATACAGTCGCCGGCACGTAACTTGGCAAGATTTTGGCGTAGTGGGAGTAAGCTAGCGCATGTTCACTTAGTGCAACAAGAAAATTGACACTTTTATTGTATGTCATTATACTATGGTTATTGCCATAGATTATTTTTAAACATGTCTGTTTACAAGAAAGTCAAAGAAAGGAAAAACGCATCTAACGAATCTTGCCAAGTTACGTGCCGGGGACTGTAATAGCTGTCAAAACCATTTAAATACTAAAATTCAAAACCAATGTTTGAGGGTCATTTGTGGTTTTATTAAAAGTACAGCCATTCATGTGATGGAATGCGAACTACATCAACAGCCGTTATACATATTCACAGATATGTAGTCGGGGTACTTTTGATAAAAGAAACTCCAACTATTTGTGCATGTAAACTGTATTTGTATAAAACGTATGTATAATGAACTGTTACATTTAACTTAAAAATAACATATAAATTATCGGTAATGGACGGCTCGCGAGGCGCACGAGTTTGTTAGCGTCGAGCGCGTGCGCAGTTACCGGGCGCTTGTGACTTACTACTGGTGACATGGGGCGACATTTCTAGGGTTGTACCGAACCGTAACTAGTCACGTAACCTGGCCGGTACACGACGAACTCTAGAAGTGCGGGGAGTTGATAGGGGTCGCGCTATATCCTCCCCCTCCAAGTCAGCAGAAGGCTCTGGAGCTGGCTTGGCAGCCGATAGCCTACGGGGTCTGCCCTTCTTTCTACCATGGACGACAACGTGTGAATCGCCTACATACGGTGTTAAGAGACTGGCATGATACTTCCCTCGAGGTTCTTTCTCTTTATCTACAACCTCGTAAGTGGTTGCGGAAACAACTTTACTAATACGATACGGGCCCTCTCGTCTCGGGGCAAACTTACTGGTGAAGCCCTTCGCGGCTTGACTAAGTCGATGGCTATCCACGAGTACGAGGTCACCCTCCTGAAACTTAGTTCCAGGACGGCGGTTTTTGTCCGCTGCATCCTTTCGAATGTCCTGCTGGCGCTCGACTCGCCACTTCACCTCTTGCAGGCGGTGTACAAAGTCCCGTAAATATGGCGTAATTTGGGGTACGTAGTTTTCTTGATCTACGACCGCTCGCAAGTCGTGGGCTACGTCCACCGGGGACCGGAACTCGCGCGCAAATGTTAAAAAGGCAGCAGAGTGTCCCGGGCCTTGGTTAGGAGCCGTATTTAGAGCGAACCGTACAGCAGGCAATACTTCAGGCCAACGACGATGCTCTGGATCTATCAGGATCGCCAACATCTGCTTCATTTCGCGATTTTTCCGTTCAGCGGGGTTGGCCTCGGGGTGATAGACTGGAGTTAAATTTTGATGAACACCGAGAACGTGCATTGCTTTTTGCATCACCGCTGAGACGAATTGTGTTCCATTATCTGAGATAACTCTGCGGGGAAACCCATATCTCATAAAAACCTCTTCTATCAATACTTTAGCGCAACTATCTGCGTTCGCTTCGGTCAAAGGGAACAACTCTACCCATCTGCTCGCAGTATCTTCAACTAGGAAGATCCACTTCTCACCCTTACTACCCTCAGGCAGAGGACCAAACAAGTCCATGGCGAGAACTTCAAAGCGTTGCTGGGCGACAGGAGTTTGCAGCAGCCCAGCAGGTTTAAGATTAGTAGGCTTAAACTTCTGGCAAAGATCGCAAGCCTTGAGATACTTTGCCACGTATTGACGCATATTTGGGAAATAGAATCTTTCCTTGATCTTGGTTAGAGTACGCTCCAGGCCCAAATGACCAGCTGTGGGCGCATCGTGGAGCGCTTTCAGGATCTCGGTACGCATAGAGTCTGGTACTACTAACTGAGGTTCTTCAGATTCGGAATCCGGATCAAAACGGAAAAGGACTCCGTTTGAAAGATAGTAGCCTCGATCTGTCCATCGAGTAGTGGCATCACCGTCTTCAAAGTCCGTAAGTATCTTCCTAAGTTCAGGATCTTCGAGCTGAGCTGCTCGCAACTCCTTGGAGCTACGGTGAGGTAGGTCTACGGAGACTGGACACAGATCGCAGGTAGAGTCGGGATTTTCATCCATCGACGGCCGGCATACGGGTCGACTGAGTGTGTCTGCCACCACATTAGCTTTCCCGGGCGTGTACTCCACATCCAGATTAAAAGCTTGGATTTTCAGGGCCCACCGAGCAAGGCGGCCACTGGGGGTCTTTAAAGACAATAGCCACTTCAAAGGTTGATGGTCGGTTGCAATACGGACTTGGGCGCCTTCGAGATAGCCACGAAATTTATCTAGGGCCCACACTACAGCTAATGCTTCCCGCTCCGTCGTGGAGTAATTACGTTCGGCTGCCGTTAATAACCTACTGGCATACTCAATAGGTTTCTCAGACTTCGGATCCGGACCTTGCACGAGCACTGCACCTAGGGCATAACCACTGGCGTCTGTGCGAAGAATGTAAGGTTGCTCGAAGTCTGGCTGGCGCAAAATTGGACTCGTTGTGAGTCTCCGCTTGAGCTCGTTAAAGGCGTTGGCCTCCTTCTCACCCCATTTCCAGGCTTTATTCTTTCTGGTGAGGTCGGTCAACGGCTGGGCTACTTCGGAGAACTGTGGAATAAATTTTCTAAACCAGGAACAGGTTTGTAAAAAACTTTTTAGTTCCTTTACATTGTTAGGAGGTATCATTTCCACGACTGCTTTGACCTTCGTCGGATCAGGTTCGATACCTTGGACCGTAATAATGTGCCCTAAATAAGCAACTCTTTCCCTGGCAAATACACACTTTTCACGATTTGCTTTGAGGTTGAATTGACGAAGGCGATCGAACACCTGTTGCAGATCCTGTAGGTGCGCATCCAGGTCATTAGAAATTACGAGGATGTCATCTAAATAAGCCACAACAGTTACGTCTTTTAGTCCTGACCGAAAACGATCCATCAATCGTTGGAACGTCGACGGCGAATTCTTTAAGCCAAATGGCATGCGCCTAAATTGAAACGTTCCGAACGGTGAGACGAATGCAGTTTTGTGTCTGTCTTCTGGAGCTACTTCCACTTGCCAGTACCCAGATTTTAGATCGATGGTGGACATTACACAATTACTCTTTGCGGAAGATAGGATCTCGTCGATTAACGGCAGCGGATATTTGTCCGTACGGGTTACAGCGTTTAATTTTCTATAATCGACGCAAAATCGTGTCTCACCATTCTTTTTTGGCACTAATACCACTGGGGAAGCCCATTCTGACTCAGCTTCTTCTATTACCTCCAGTTCCAACATTTTATCAATTTCAGCTCTTATCTTCTCCTTCTTAGCAGGAGCCAGTCGATAAGGGGGCGTTGCGACAGGCGCGGCGTTACCTGTGTCTATCCTATGCAAGGCGAAGGGCGTAGGCCCTCCCCCTGCACTGAAGATATTAGCGTTAACTTCCAATAGTGCAGCCAACTTGTCCCTATCAGATGGTGACAGGAGAGTGCCCTCGCACTCGTGGAGACCAATCGTCGAAGTGACCGCAACTCGGTCCTCGTGTTCATACTGTAGCTCATGAAAGCCTGTAGCTCGTAAAGAGAAACGATTTCTCTCGAAATCGAGTATCATGCCAGCGTCCTTTATAAAATTCATACCTAGTAAGGAATCGATTGCGCCGGGCAAGACCATAAAGAGAGTGCTTACTGCAACTCCCTGCACTTTTACATTTACCACAGCTGTTTCTACAGTTTGGAGACGTTGGGTTCCGTCCGCAAATCTTAACTCTGTTTCGCAACTATTAAATATTTGTCCATTAGCCCGCAAATGTCTTGTTAGACTATCGCTAGCAACGCACTGCTTCGCGCCCGTGTCTAGTAACGCCGTACCTACTGCACCGAACACCTGTACATTAAAAATAGGACGCACGCGCGGGTTTAACACTTTTGCATCTACGGACACTGATTGGAATGCGGTCGACGTGGTCGGCGATGCAGTGGGTTTCTCTTTACACACCGTGCAGTTTGACCGTATCACACCGGGCGCACCACATCCGAAGCACGCTACGGACGGGCGCAGCTCCGATCGGGTCGCAACTGGTTCGCTCTTGACCGGTTCAACAGTCGCTTTATTCCGATTTTCTAGTTTTCGACAGTCATCTTTGACATGTCCAAACATCTTGCAGAATGTGCACCTAGGTCTAGCCTTGTTTGGCGGTGCTTTTTCTTGTTTATTGGCCTCAGCATCAGTTGGTGAAGACTTCGTAGCATGTCCAGTGACATGCGGTGGCGACAGCGCGAGCGGCGGGGCGGTAGATGTAGGGGAGTGCCTTTTAGTCGACGCAGTGGTGCAAACTTCTTCGAGCACGTCCTCCACTACTCGAGCCTGCTGTAGCAGTTCGGCAAATGAAGCGAAGGCGCTCCTTGTTACCCTCTCCCGGATTCTCCTATGGAGTAGGCCGTACACCATATCCAGCTGCACTGGATTTTCAGGTAGCGTATGCAGCGGCAGTTGGGCAATTAGGGCTCTTACCCTACACACGAAGATATCGGTCCGTTCATCACCTTGCTCTCGACTAAATATCTCTCTATATAATCTATGAGGTGGGAGGCGCGGCCCGAATGTTTGGCGAAATAAATGGGTGGCCTCTTGCCAACTTGTGACAGAATGTTTAACACCTTGCCACCAAGTAGCCGCAAAGTCAGCGAGCAGCATTGGCAGGCCTCTTAAAGCAATATCGTCGTGAACACCAACACAGTCTTTATAAATCTGCACAGCATCCACGAATGCCATAACGTCGCCAGAACCATTAAATCTCGCCGTACAATTAGCCAGGTTTGTACTCACAGTCGTCGTCGGCGGTGGCTGCGCGCCCTGCGTAGGCGGCTGCGACCGTAAAGCTTGCAAGAGGAATACCAGTTGTTGGTCCGTCATAACAATAGGTGTAGGCATCGGTGGCTGCGGTGTGGCGACGGGCGGAGCATGCCCGTACTGTGGCATCTGCGAGCCAGGCAGCTCACGCCCATACAGCGGCGGTGGTGATGGAGCCGAGGCGCCGGCGGACGAAGGTCCAGCCAGCGGCGGCGTTGACGATCGTACGTCAACGAACAATGCGTGTCCATCTGCAGTAGACGGCATCGTACCGTCTGACTGCTCACCAGCCGTAGCATGCGTGTCTACAGGCTGCTGCGTAGCACCTGAAGCACTATTATTACGCGACCGTGTTAGCACCATGTCTTTTAATGCACTATTATCACCGTTCCGGCACCACAAATAGGTAACAGTGTACCTAGACAACCTAGTTCGTCAACTCCAGTTCGACAACTCTTCGTACACTAAGCGTACTTACGAAAACAACGTTCATACACTTACGCGATTGTTCTAACTCTCTTGTACCTACAATACAACTAAAACTAGGTCTCTAACACAAAAGACTCTATTTAAACATCCAAGTTATTATTTACATTAATGTTCGACGCGAGTCGGTGTTCTAGGAATCCTAACAAAGGTACCCACAGTTAAAGTCTTACTCGCACGAAGCATTACTATGAACAATGCTCTGGGTTATCGTATGTACACGGATGTTTACCTACAGGATTACGATTTATAGCAATCGTAACACTGAATCCATTGTATAGTCACTATATACACCAATTATGTTAAAAGTTCCTTAAAAATTTAAAATTGTTGATGTGTGCACAAAACGTAACGAATCTGCGGGCGGCGTGGGCGAAGTATATAACGAATTAAATATGTAACGTCGCACGAAGAAAACCCGAGAAAGTCACTGTTTTTGACACTCAAACACTGTTTTTTTAAGTCTTTATACAAACGTTGTTAATACACAATAACAGTTTTACACGCAATAATGCCGTTTTTCACAAAAACACGGCCGCACGTTGGGACGCCAGTTGTAGTCGGGGTACTTTTGATAAAAGAAACTCCAACTATTTGTGCATGTAAACTGTATTTGTATAAAACGTATGTATAATGAACTGTTACATTTAACTTAAAAATAACATATAAATTATCGGTAATGGACGGCTCGCGAGGCGCACGAGTTTGTTAGCGTCGAGCGCGTGCGCAGTTACCGGGCGCTTGTGACTTACTACTGGTGACATGGGGCGACATTTCTAGGGTTGTACCGAACCGTAACTAGTCACGTAACCTGGCCGGTACACGACGAACTCTAGAAGTGCGGGGAGTTGATAGGGGTCGCGCTATAGATATTACTTAGCTGGTAAATTCTTTTTGAAACTCAAGTCTTTTGTAAATGGGGACACGTGTGAAATTGTTAACAAGCTTAATACTTGTTGCCAAGGTATTTATTGGAGACGTAAAAATAAACCACTTTATAGCTCATATTTCTGAAACATTAAATAACATATGCGTATAGGTACTCCAGCGATGAATTAGGATTATTTTCACTTAATACGTGGATAAGCCGTGTGAATTTGTCTTACGACGAAACCACAAATTAAAGAGGTTACCGAAGCTAAGAAATAAAAGAAGAAGTTATTCTGATTGTAAAAGCGCACTCCAACATTTGACGAAGTGTAGGTACAGGAAATTTTCGTGGTTATCCTATAGCATACAAAATAATAAATTCTATTAATAGATAAAGAGATAAAAATAAAAATATGGCTTTACAATGGGTGCCTTCCCATATCTGCAGTGCGATTCTGTAACCATCTCACCGTGAAAACTTAGGTGAAGTGAGCGTGGAGTGAGCTGTCAATTGTGTCAATTCTTAGCAAAAACAAACTCACTTCACCTAAGTTTTCACGGTGAGATTTTTACAGAATCGACCGACAGCATTGAGGAAAACGAAGAAGTCGATCATTTAGATAAAGAAGCGTGTTTGGAGGGTATTCCTGTGACGTATTAACCTTTCTGGACAGATACTTTATATCTAGTTAGATTAAAATGTTTCGAAATTTGGAAAGAATACTTCGAGGAGAAATCATTGACAAAGGTACACCCTTTATAGCAGAACTTTTTACGTCATAATTTTATTTTGTTTACCAACTGATAGCATAAACCTCTTTTCGCAGAAAATCGTTTGGCATACACTCATTTATCATAGGTACATGCAAAACTCATATTTTCTAAGTCAGAATCATCTTTAGGCATAAATTTCCCATAATAATTAAAAAGTCGAACCATCATATCGCAGAAAGTTCACAGCCAGTCTCGTCTTTTGGCATACGTGAGCTCGTGTGTAGGGGTCACAGTTTTAACCTAACCATTTTTTATTTAATAATTCGTTAGGGTCTAAGTTGTTTTACGAGCAATAATAAATAAGACGTAGTCGACGGAGCCCCGCTTGGCGGGGCCCCTATTTCTGTCTACAGGGTTTAAAGGAACCTAACCTAACCAAGTCGGGGTGCCCCAAGTCCCGAGATCGCTTATAGAAATTATTATTTTTATAGTTCATTCAAATACCATGGAAAAATACACCGAACAAACAATATTCGTTAAAAAATAATTTTACTGTTATCTTCATAGTATGCCAAGTGAAATTATGACAAATAAAATTCTGCAATCTTCATAGTATGCTAAGTCAAATTATGCCAAATAAAATTCTGCCATCTTAAAAGTACTTATGCCATTTTAAATTCGGTCATAAAAATATTAGGCCAGAAAATAATTATATTAAATATTTTTTATGCATTAAAAATGTTCGTTTAAAGAAGTTTATGCCAAGTGAGTTATGCCAAATAGGTTTCGGAGTATCAAGTTTCTGTCAGATAGAGGGCACCCCAATGACAAAAGGTATTTGGTATCGGACGATGCAGCCAACCATTCAGAATTATCCTTGGTTTGATAATGCCGATATGAGTAGACAAGAAATCGTGACTAGTTTGAGACTTTGTTCCGGACACATCCCATTGAATAGTTTTGCTGCATTGATGGGCAAAGTTTCATCTCCAAACTGTACGGAATGCAATGTGGTTGAAGACGCCTTTCATATTATGGTGGAGTGTGTTCAGAACGGTGCGGAGAGGTATTTGATTAGAGACCAATCTAATATGAACATTAGTCAATTAGGAGAATGTAATATTATTTTAGCTTTTCCAGCATCCAAAGCCGCTAAAATATTACATAAATTAGTTAATTTAGGAATTAAGCGTAGATGTTAAGTTTTGCATGTAACAAAAGTTCCTATGAGCATCCTCATAGGAACTTTTTTTACATGCAAAACATGCATGTTCACTATGTGATCACACCCTCGTTAATAAATAAAGATTAAAAAAAATAAATAAATACCTAAAATTCCAATATTATAAAATTACCAAGTTATAGGTACTAAATAAGTGCAACACCTAGTTTTTCCTTAAGATTAAAAAAAATTGATAGCGGCACTTGAAGTCGCTTGCTCCATTGAATAATACGAGGTACCTAAGTTTTCATAAAAGCCCGTGCTCGCTTTGATCACTCCGGCATTCTACATTCTCCTACTTCTCAATCTTTTCTGCCTATCATGAGGACTAGGGCTCATTAAGTTTTGCCACCCCGAGCCTCCGACAGGCTTAGTCCGCCATTGCTTGTACCTTCTTCAAATCAATAAAGTGCGGCAGCACTAGAAATTTAGATAGATCGGCACTACGATACCAATGCGCGGCGTGCGCATAGCTGGGTCACTGCCCTCCCATCCCACCACTACGGAAATGCGCTTGAGTTTTCTCCATTGTTTCTTACTACAAATTGCTCATTACAAAGTAGTAGGCGTCATCAGTTAAATTGAAAAGTGGATATATTTAGGCTAGCTGATTTTAATCTAGATCTTCTAGGTAGGTACCTATACAAATTATAAAACTAGCATCGAGCCTACATTCCTTGAAGTAGTTGGTAGAGGTGCAGGTAATGTACTTGTAGGTAGGTACCTACTAGGTAAGTATCTATGTTACAGGGATGGGTCATTGAAAAATGGGTTTTTAAACAGACATGATTATGCCTAGTTTTGGCCGCAGATTCCTAGTGTAAATAAAATAGCACACGTGTTTTAAGTAACTTTACAGTAAAAAAAAAAAACTAAACTAAAACACCGATCTGTCTCCGTAGTTTCGAGCAAGTGCTCAATGCGTTGAGCACTTGCTCGAAACTACACAACCAGTTAGCCAACACGTACCGATCGCAGCACGTTTGCGATACAATGCAGCCGCCTGTTCAATCACAGATAGACAAACAAATCTAGGTATATCTAAGTATAAAACCACAGGAGGCTATAATATTATGGCCTCCTACGTTCTAAATCTATACAAATAAATAAAATTTGAGTGTCTGTTTGTAATATTAAAATAACCGCTTTTTACTAAATGCATAATTGGATGTATACACGGTACATATACCAAAATAATCTTTTTTACAAGTTTTGTCTGTCTGTCTGTTTGTTCCGGCTAATCTCTGAAACGGCTGGACCGATTTTGACAGGACTTTCACTATCAGATATCTGATGTAATAAAGAGTAGCTTAGGCTACTTTTATTTTAGAAAAAAAATAGGGTCCCACGAAAAAAAAAACAATGAAATGAAATGATATCATAAAATTGGAGTGTCTGTTTGTAATACTAAAATAACCGCTTTTTACTAAATGTATATAGATGTATACACGGTACATATACTAAAATAACATTTTTTACAATTTTTGTCTGTCTGTCTGTTTGTTCCAGCTAATCTCTGAACCGATTTTGACGGAACTTTCACTGGCAGATAGCCGATGTAATAAGGAGTAACTTAGGCTACCTACTTTTATTTTAGAAAAAACAAAATGAGTCAGGCGCTGACTAATTTGACAGGACTAAACTAATATTTATCTTCTGTCCTTTTCAAAATGAAATAGAAAGAAAAAGATGCACTGAACTTAAATTTAATTTAGTTTGTGAACAAAGGAATCGGCGCCATTGTTTTGTTTTATTACAATCACTTAAACGGATAATAGTGGCATAACGTATAATCTTGTGGAGCACAACTCAACGTGCTTATTTTCTGCATTTTCATTCTAAAATAAAAGAAATAACCAAACAAACGATGAGGGCGCCACTAGGCGGTAGGCGTAGCCTTAAGAAAATTTTACATTTTAGTTTAGACCTGTCAAAGTAATCAGCGCCTGACGTAAATTGACGTAATTTTAGCCGGCATGTTTTTGAATACGTCTAAACTTGTATGGAGTAGTGCCAGAGGATGATTAATATGACAGGACTAAACTAAAATTTTGTTGCTGTCCTTTTCATAGTGAAATAGAAAGAAAAAGATGCACTAAACTTAAATTTAGTTTAGTTTGTGAACAAGGGAATCGGCACCAGAGTTACGTATTGTGTGTCCTTCGGCATACGTACATTTTTAATGAAGCACGTGGGCTGCACCTGCTGCTGTTATGTAGGTGGACAAAGGTAAGGAAAGGTTGGTAACTTTTTAAGGGATAAAAAGTACTAAAATACTCCAATGGCTGTGGCATGGGCCTTTGCCTTGCTTATGTACTTTATTTATTCCCCGTTGCGTTGGTGCGAGCAATAACAAGTTTAGGCATTTATTTAAAAAATAGGTAATAATAATAAATTCTTTATTGGCATAAAAATGTGTGCAAAGTGGTACCTACTTCTAAATTAAATTTGTTTTTCGACAAAAGCAAAATAGGGTAGTTACATTCATTATTAAAAATGAGTAAAGTAGTTATTAAATACATGATAAAAGGGAAGTAACAATTATTATGCTAACAATCGATTTAGTTTATTGTCGTTCTATTCTACACTCTAGGTAAGTACCTAAAGAGTGTCAATGTGTGTTTAATTATTATCCCTTTATTTATTTTTTAACAAACTTGTTATATTTTAAAATTATCTCTACAAAAAAAATAAAAATAAAACATTTTAAAATATAAAAAATTGTAGCCCACCGGTATTGGGAACAGGGTCCAAGCTACCGGCGGTCAGGGCTCCAGAGAAAGGAACCTCCTAACGATACGAGCCGTGTCCAGGAGTACCGCTCTCTGCATCAAGCCCCTGACCCAGCTGCCTAACGAGAGCCTCCTCAGGTGTTGGTCGAGGCTCTTGGCAATTAAGCCATTGGCTGTAATGACTATCGGCACAATGATCGCTGAGTCCACATTCCACATGTCCACAACCTCGCGAGCCAAGTCAAGATACTTGATTTGCTTATCTTTCTCGGCTTTCACGAGGTTCTCGTCATGCGGGACGGTTATGTCAACAATCATTGCGCGTCGCTCTGATCGATCCACCACCGCTATATCAGGCTTATTAGCTATAATAGTCCTGTCAGTGATGATGGATTGATCCCAGTACAGTGTGATATGGCCATTTTCGAGAACTGGGTCGGGCGCATACCTGTAGTACGGCACTTCCGATTCCACAAGGTTGTATTGCAGAGCAAGTTGCTGATGGATAATCCTGGCTACAAGGTTGTGTCTATGCAAATATTCTCCGTTAGTGAGACGAGAACACCCGGAGATAATGTGACGGATTGATTCGCCCGGAGGTGGCATGCCCGACATAAATGTCAACCGTACCGTCCTTCACAATAAATCTCCGGTAGTCATTCGTCATCATAACTTCGTCCATAATTGCACAGACAAACCCTTCGGTTTCTCCGAAGAGTTCCCCGGAACATAGCCAGGCTACGGACGCTAGGAAGTCTACATCGGGCCTGTGTAGGGCCCGGAAAAAGCGTCCGTGAAGCTCCTTACTCTGCCATACCTCCATGCGGTCGTTAGTGTCAAGCACTACAGGTTTGCGCCAGTTCTCTTTAGCCAAGGAGAGCGCGGTAAGGTCCTTGTCCACTGCTACAACATCTCGATGCATCCCCACGTCGGCTTCTAGGAAATATTCCCTGAGACTGCATATCTCACGATTGTGAAGAGTTAGCTAGCATTTAAAAAGCCTCGACCTCCACACATCCGTGGGATATACAGTCTCATAACCGAAGAACGTGGGTGATGAATTCGATATGCCGTCAACAATGTACGGACCCGCCTATCCAGGGCGTCTAGCTCTGTTTGAGTCCATTTGAGTATGCCGAAAGAGTACATCAAAACCGGCATGACCCAACCGTTGAAGGCACGCACCTTATTTCCGCCTGATAAAAGACTATTAAATACTTTTCTCAGGCGACCAAAGAAGCGCTCCTTCAACGATTGTTTCATGTTGGTAACGTTGATGCCCAGTGCTTCCGACATACCCAAATACTTATAGGTTTCGGTTGCTGAGAGGGATCTAAGATTTATGGAATCTGTGAGCTGGGTTCCCACAGATTCTACAATCCCCCCTCGCTTTACATGCATGACCGCACATTTGTCCACACCGAATTCCATTCTGATGGCGCTACTGAAAGTTTCAGTGACCTTCAATAGCTCCATCAGTTGCAAATCGTTGGGGGCAAAGAGTTTCAGGTCATCCATGTAAAGGAGGTGAGATATAACCTGACCACCTCTCTTCAACCGATAGCCTAGACCTGAATCCACCAGCAGCGTGCTAAGAGGATTCAAGGCTAAGCAGAACCAAAGTGGACTCAAACTGTCGCCCTGAAATATAATATATATATATATGTATATATATATATATTATATATATATATATATATTATATATATATATATTTTTAATTATTATTATTAATCAATTTATTTCAGATAAAATCAATCCATACAATTACAAATTATAAATACAGAGAAATAAATGAAACACAGAGAAATACATTATTACAATTATATGGTGCCTATTGTGTTAGTAAAATCTTATGCACTATTGATGTGTGGAGTGTGGTGGTGTATCTGTCAATGAAGATTCACAATAAGTAAATCCTTTTTCAATAATGCATAATTATTTTCATCGTGTAAAATACATAGGCCAGATATATCCAGACTGGTCGCTCTTGTAGCCTGGCAGCCAAGGCCAGTAAGCTCTCGGCTGCGTTTTGATGAACTCATGGGGAATATCACATCTTTCACAGTTCTTGTTCACCCTGAGGGACGTCATCATTATTGGTAGGATTATCATCAACGCCTGTAAGAAAAGTAAAGCAAAAATGTACATAGAGCTGTTTGTGTATGTAGGTACCTACAGTAGGCCGCACGTCATCGACAACTTGGGCCTTGAGCTGGCCTAGCGTAGTACGGAGTTTCAATAGAATACGAGGCCAGGTTATTTTATACCGGTTTAGATACCATATTCAAAAAATAAGATCTCTAACACAGGGTTCTGAAAAAAAAACAGTGGCACTCCGGGACTTCTGACAGAACTGAAAACAAAACACAAACAGAATACTTTGCCATCACTCACTGACATATCGGATATTGGCAGAATTGTCGACATCGGCACTATTGCCATAGAGAAAAATAGACTAGACTAGACATATCGGATATACATTAAAAATTTAAAACCGAGTAGGTACATCCCTAGGACAGCCGAACACATCCAAAGCGGGTATTTTTTTTATCGTCTTATAAACAAAACACGCGCGGTGTCGCTTATGGCAACAGTGGCGCGACAATGGTTTTTTTATTATTTGATTTGTTTACTTACTGAAACCTTGTTTCGCATTGTTGACACCGTTTTTGTTTCCTAAAAATAAATGACTAATGAAATAATAATTCGCAAATATAAAAGTCGCATCCACCTTGCTAGCGCTTCTTCTCTGTTACATGAGAAGAAGCCTTACCTACTTAGTTCTGCAACCGGACAGTAATAGCCTGGCATTATTATAACTGGCAATAAAATGTAACACGTTCCGCGTTGGGGACTTTTAATAGCAAAACAACCTACAAAACACGTAGATAAAGTCTGTTCTAAAAGTATACTATAGGAGGAACATAGAAATGGGAAGTTCCTCCGACCAGACAGGTGTTGGCGGGCAACTGCCCGATGATTGATGTCGGGCCGTTGTATCTATGCTAGTTGCGCGGTAAACTCTGCTTGCGAGATGCAGGATTTTGCGTGACGTCAGTATGACGCGTTGTTAGCATGTGGCGTTGTAGATACCAATACAATAAAATAATATAAAAAAGTCTTGTACCTACCTACTGTTTTAATTCTTACGCAATCACTCATAAAAGGGAAATCAGTAACACATTTAGAAGGTTTCAACTTTAGCAAACATAATAATGACATTTGTTTGTCAAATGAAAAGCACCTCTACGGTGATTTAAAATTAGAATTTCGGGTATTCAAATAATCGAATCAAAGCAATCATTTTGTACTACAAATTGGCATCAACAGGCAAATTTTCTGCAGTGCTATTCTCTAAAAGACAATTTCATGGCTGTAAGCTGCGACGAGCTCGTCGACGAGACAGCCTTGAGATCGACCGAGCGTGCAGCGCTGATTCAAACCGTATTCACTAACGTGGTTGTGCTCGTCGTCGAACCCAAGGCTGTAAACCTCCCGTCGCTGTTTGTCAGACGAACGTAGGGCTTGACACAAATTCTATAAATTATAATCGATCAATCTCGACTGAGAGTTTTATAGGTTTAAAATATATATTAAAGGTCTATCTTTAAGTATTATAAGGAATACAGTTAAACTATAACCAATATCATATTTAAAAGAGCTTATTTCATATTTCTTATTACATTTTAAGGCTGAATGACGATTCCTTTGCTCTATTCGTGCAACGCGACGCGACGATGAATTAAAAGTCAACATGACATAACAATAACAACCGATGACGCGACGCTAACAAAATCACTTGAATTTGTAGTTTTTAAACTTTTGGGTGCTTGATTATTTGTATCAGCGAGTGCTTTTAACATAGGTAGTTCTGTGACTAAGAGGATAAATACAACTACCTAATGAAATGTGAGTATTATGATTTTTTCACTGATAGTATATGGCTATTATTACTATTGTCTCATCCACGAGTATTGTATGATACACGAGATATTAATAAAATTTAAGTAAATTACATGATTAGCTATTGTTTTACTATAATATGTACGTATAACTTTATTGTTGTAACGTAACATTGTGTATTTTAGCATGCCAACAAGTGCTATACTTTCATTACATAATATGAAAACTGTATACTTGGAAATTATAATTTTCAAATTTAATTTTGTAGAGTCCTAAGCAACCCCTAAGACGACCTACTGACCAATTACTGCCTGTAGAACAATCTACTAGAGGCATGCTCCAGACCGAACAGTCCACACCTTCAATACCAGTAAGTTAATTCTAATAAAATATAATAATGTAATGTTATATTTGCAGGACGAACGGACATACAACCAGGCCCATCTTGGTATAGGGACAATGTGCCAATGGAAAACCAGCCTAATACAGAACAAAAGGTGAAGCTTTAAATAAAAGTCTTACAATAATATGTTTTAACTTTATAATGGATATTTAGATAACTTTTTTTTTGTATTACAGTTTGAGGCTAGATCACCACTTGCAGTCTTGCAATGCGTCATCATAGGAGTAATGCCCCAATTGCATCTTCATGTAAGGTTAACTTAATTATAATTTGGTTAATTATTGGTTTAGTGTAAAAAGCACTACATAGTAGTGGTCTCACTTTTGATTCCCGGGTTGGGCCAATTTGTTGGGATTTTCTGTAGGTTTTTTCAACAGCAGCCCTTATTCAATCAAGATCAAGATATAGACTACATCTAATAGAATCAAGATATAGACTACATCTAATATGTATACTACATTGTAATATCTATTCCTTTAGAGGGAGAGTGATGTGATGTTGATGATACTTACATATTTGTTTTACCTCTGTATAGTAATTTGTTGCATTTTTATGTTCATAGCATCTCGTAGGCATCGAACGGCACACCGCCGTCTGATCCAGCACTCACCACCTTCTCAAAGGCAATCCAAATGGCGAGCCTGACTGAATGTTTTGTCGCCATTAAAGAGAGGTGTTTGGAAAATGAGAGACTTCTTATTGACAACCAGCAGAGGATGTTCGACTTTTAAGGAAATAAGTGAGTCATGGTCAAGGCAGACCCAGGCACTGCAGGATTTATGAGCATCATCAGTCGAGGAAGTTGAATCTCCGAAACATGGATCTACTACTATGTTTAGATAATTTTAAGTTTGTTTAAGATGGATGTTAAGAAATTTAAGTATAAGAACTGTTTTTTTGTAGTAAATGTCAATGTTTGTTAGCGGGCATGCTCTTTATGCCTGCAGGCTTTTATTTAGGTACTTATTTAATTTTGTTTTGCTTGGGTAGTTTTCATTGTATATACTAAATTATTTAATTAAATGTCCTGTTTCTTGTAATGTTAATTACTTTGCATACCTACTATTGTATAGAATCAAGTTTTTCTAACTGAATATCAAATCAAAAGTCATTTTGAATAAATGACTTTTGATTTGATTGATTGTTTTTAATAGTAAATAAAAAAGAAAATAATGCAGTTATCTGTTTAATTTCTCATGCCCCTGTATACACTCTTACCCATTTAAAAATATAGTACAAATAGGGACTAAGGTATAAATTGGCACATATTATTATAGGCTATTGATATTATACTAATTATATACACCTTAAACACCACACTTTAAATACACACCTTAAATATTATGACATAATTGTTGATTATAATAATATTTTTATTAATAATTTAAATACCTATTTATTGTATCTAATCAATAATGGTGAGTATATTCTATCTAAACACGTTAACCACATCTGTAAAGGAACGCATAAATTGTAGATACAACATGCTCGCCATAATTGATTAACTAAATCTCGCCTACTTATCAGCCTACTCTCTAAGTCATCATGTGTTGGAGCCTGATGTGTCAGGATTCCAAGTAACCTAGATTCTTCATCTAAGTCACATTGGTCTTATCATCATAGGAGCTATTACATATGTTGTTTAAAACACAGGAAGACATCACAATTTCTCCCACTTTTATAGGATCATAGTACAATACCCTATGTACTAATAAACATCTGAACCGTCCTTTCAGGATTCCAATAGTCCTCTACACTGTTTCTTGCACTGCTGTGCAAATTGTTGTAATGGCTCTGGAGTCTCAGTTTCTGAATTACTAAAGGGAGTCATTAAATAAGGCCTTTGAGGATATCCTGAGTCACCTGAAATCAATGAATGAAGCTAGAATTAAGTGCAATCTTGACTTGCGTTTGTATTGTAAATAATAACTTCGTGGATTGCCCTAGAGGCAGAAGACTGAGATATGTATGTGTCTACATTCTTCCCAATGATTTTTTGGTAACTTCCATTAGCCAAAAATGATAGTGTGCATAATATCTGAAACATCAGGAATTCAATAGGCTTTTGTTGGTGTGTGGTGAGGTATACCCATCATATCTCAAGAAACCTAGATGTAAACAAACCTTTAGCCTCTTGGTTAAACCACTGGAACGAAGTCGCGGACGCATATATGGAGTTAAGTCATCTTCCAATATATTAATTAAATCCTCACAAAGCCTGTAAATATGGATAAAATCTGTATCACGGAATATTGTTTTAAACTTTCTTATTTGTTTCGCCTGTCGAGCTTTCTTCAAATTATCACTTTTCTTAGCTTCTTCTAATAAATGTAGCTTCAATTGTGTAGTAAAAGAATCGAAATATTTAAAAAATTAAGTACAGTTTATTATTTTTGTCAGTCTACGCCCGAATATTTAGAGCTTTTTGATTTGACAGTTAGAATCGAGGCTGTGGGCGAGGCTGTAAGCGAGTTCGAGGCTGTTTTTTCTTAGGGAATGCCAAAATGTATGAAGAACTGTCAATTTGCCCTCCGGTGGCTGTGCCGTTGGGTAGTTTAACTCACGGCCGTCACAGCCTTGAGCGCTAGTGTAGCTGTACGCAGCTTAGTGAATACCAAACTAAGTTTCACCGCTGCGACAGCGCTGTCCGCAAGGCTGTATTTTTAGAGAATAGCATAGCTGATCCATTTGTAAACACTTTCATCAGAAGCTTTTGGAAGACACCATAGTAGGTAGGGGTTTTAATATAATAACACAAAATCTCACTGACTTAACTTCCCACTGTTGCCATCAATGCAATGAAATTTAAGAAATTTAAACTTGCTAACATCAGCCACACTGTCCAACTTGTCGGAATTGCGAGGCTTTTTTGAAAACATTGCCATGTTTTGTCTTTGGCTTTCTTTTATGTAGGGTATCATTGTTTTCTAATGCAACTGTAAACAAACTCTTTAAATACTTCCTGTAAGATAAAGAACTAAACGTGTTGAGAAAATGTTGTAAGAACAACGTTTGTTGAATTGCTACTAGGTATATGTATTTATAATTAATGTATTATGATTTTTCTTTTGTTTGTAAGATGGCGGACCAAGCTAAATAGGATAATAAAATAAAAATGCTTTTATTATTCCTTAATTACGAAAAGTTCTTAATAAAATAAGTAATGCTCATTAAATTAATTAACGAACCCTCACGGGCATAGTCCTCCTCCAGTAATTTCCAATTTCGTCTGTTTTTGTTTCCACAAGTCTTGGTTGCCAACCAAATCCACTATCTCGTAGTGCATTCTGCTGATAATAGTCAAGTTAAAACATATGAACTGTTGACATCTACTTAGTCGTTTTTCTTTATGTTTGTGAAACAACATTTTGTAGAACTTCTCTACATCTGTATAATTATAAAGATCATCTACTACAATTAGATAACGACGCTCCTTAAATACCTATTTGAAAATTACGTTTTCATACTTGTAAAATTATTTACAAAAGAGATTCAATATTTTCTATTAAATTATAATACATGCGGGGTTCCACAGGGCTCAACAATCGGTCCTATATTGTTAATAATTTTATCATACGTAGGTACGTGAGATCGGGTTAGGGGGCAACTGGCCTCTGGTCCGCGGCCCACATTACACGGAGTAGGAACAGTAGTGGAAAGTCGGCCGAATGCTGGGCCAGAATACCATCGGAAAAAGTATCGTAGTTAAATCGACCCATTGGGATTTAATTTCATTAAATTTAAAAAAAGGTGCGAAATAAAACGTAAGTATCAAAACATGTATACTTTATTACATATATCTATGTTCGTACTATATGACTACTTTACTGTTTTAAGGTAAATCATCATTATTGTTTTAAAGAAAATCATTAACTGTTTATGTTTTTTTCTGTTTGTTTTTTTTGTTTTTGTTTTTGTTTTTTTTTTTTTTGATAAACAGTTAATGATTTTCTTTAAAACAATAATGATGATTTACCTTAAAACAGTAAAGTAATCATATAGTACGAACATAGATATATGTAATAAAGTATACATGTTTTGATACTTACGTTTTATTTCGCACCTTTTTTTAAATTTAATGAAATTAAATCCCAATGGGTCGATTTAACTACGATACTTTTTCCGATGGTATTCTGGCCCAGCATTCGGCCGACTTTCCACTACTGTTCCTACTCCGTGTAATGTGGGCCGCGGACCAGAGGCCAGTTGCCCCCTAACCCGTGAGATCTGGCTAGTAGTTATTTATTCATAAAAACAGCCATAAAACCAAATCAGACTTTAAACACTGTGGAAGTAAAAACATAATAAACTGTTTACAACATTTATTTTTTTCTTTTTTCTACTGGTATAAACTTAACTGAAAAAGACCTTTATTATACGTAATATAATATGTACAAACATACAAAAGTAGATCTGAGGGTTAATGGTCACGATCCTTGATTCTGATCTTGTCCTTGAACTCTCGGCTGTCGTGATCATCATCTCCCTTCGTCATCGCGAGCCAGTCCCGCGCCTTATCCTTTTTGATCTTCTTCTGGTACACCACGAAGCCATCCTTCGTCACATACGAGACCACAGGAGTGAGAACCTCTCGCTTTTTGCTGTTCTTCGAGGACGACCTTACTTTGTTTCTGGAGCGGCGATAGTCAGCACTCTCCGAACACGAGCCTTCACTTGAAGACGACTCCATATTAATTCGTTTGCGTTTAGGCTTGCGACTCTTCCTCCGAGGTTTGTCAGCCTTCTTCGAGTGATGGGGCATTACAACCATGGGTAATCTGCCCCCGTTAATGGGGAATGCCATTGGCATGGGCATCGGTCCTGATGGCATTCCAGGTAGACGGGGCATATGAGGAATCATGAGAGGTCCGTTAGGCATTTGCATCATTTGCCCACCATTGAGCATCTGCATCATAGGTCCACCATTTGGCGTCTGCGTCATGGGCCCACTGTTGGACAACTGCATCATAGGTGGGCCGTTGGGCATATGCATCATGTGCATCGGTGGTTGCCCCTGCTGGAATGGGTAAGGGAAGGATGGTGGAGGCATAAACTGGGACGTGGCGGTCGCTATCAGGAGCAGGGCCAACAATTGAGTTACAGTGTGTAGAGCCATCTGGAAGTTTTCAAATTAGATCAACTAAAACCCGAAATCTCTCTCTGAACTAATATTAATTAAGGATACCTATTTACAATTGCGCCTTGATACTAATGATTTAATTTCTGTTTCAAGTAATTTATCTTGTAAAACTTCTACAGTATTGTAAGAAGTAACAATCTTCAGATTTGCTAGTCGATTGCTAGAAAAATTGAAATTTTAACCAATAAATAGTACGGGCCTAACGTTACGGCACAATGCTTTGTTGAAAAACTTTTAAACAATATTACATAAATAGGTACATACGTATATGTAACCCCAGTATGTACACTATTCAATAGTATCCAAATCCACATCAAGGTCAATTATTGAGCAGGTAGTGTGAGTTACACTCAAAACGAAAACTATTCTGATTGTAAGTGTTTTACGTAATTATGCAGGTGCAGTAAGCGTTCTGCTGTGCATACATGAAATCAAACTGTACCTTATCAGTTATGTGCTCTCCATTGTCATTACACAAAATTATCATCAACTCAAGATCATTCATTGTTTCGGACTGTTATGATTATCAAACATCCAGTTCTTTCAAAAAAGAAAAAGTACATCGAAACTGGAAATTGAATAATCATGTTTTCTGTTAGAGAGTTGTAAATCAATGGCAATGCATGAGAGCCATTGTGATGGCATTACGCAAAAATCAGCTTTTTCGTTCACGTTCTCGGTTCTATTGTTTTTGTAGCCAACACCTGTTCACGACAGGTTTACAAAAGGCAATACTCAGCTGCTAGGGATCCATTGGAGTCCCCGAATTTGGCTCCGACGGTTACAACCGATGGAAAAGTAAGTGATTTTGAGTACCTACAAAAGTAACTTTTTAAGCGGTTAATGTAAAATCACTTTTATAAAAATCATTTTATGATAATATTATAATAAAGTTTTATGTTTGTTACAGACAAAAATGAAGATAATATTACATAGCTGGTTACTCCTTGTTAGTTTATCATTTACATTAGCAGCAAACGATCTGGACCTGCCACTATGTCCCACAAACCTCCAGTTTTTTCCACAAAAACTTCCCATGCATTGCAGAATGCCAAGAAATGCAGATCCCGAGGCATTCCCAGATCTGACACAGTACCCCACTTTACCTCCATTACCTGAATCATACTTCCAAAGTCCATCTCCAGATAAGCAGCCACCTCCGATCCCGATTCACATTCCTCCGTTTCCAGGAATGCCAGGAGCCATGCCAATGCAGGGCCAAATGGGTGGTCCCATGGGAGGTCCAATTCCGGGAATGCCAGGACCCATGCCCCTGCCTATGCCGATGCCAATGGTGGGAGGACCTCCACACAAACTGCCGGTCATAGTTATGCCGTTTTACTCTCAAGATCACTCATTTAAAAAGCCGCAACCACAAAAGCCTCCTAAACACCGTGAGAAGAAAAGAAAACCGCATAAGAAGAAAAAGAAGAAACACTACGACTCCGAAACCGAATCGAGTTCTTGCGAGGAGTCAGAATTAGAATCCGACGATAAGAGCAGCTCTAGTGATCACGGCTTCTGGAAAGGGCGCAGGAAATCACGGAGGAAGATGACCAGAAGATCTGACAAACACCACAGGATGAGGAGGACAGAATTGAAAAATAAGAGAAAAGATTTATTGACTCCCATTCTCCAGTACGTTACAAAGGATGGATATGTCATATTTGAAAAGAAGATATCTAAAAGTGAAGCAAAGGACTGGTTAAAACCACAAACCGAAATGGCTGACTTCGTAGAACAAAAAAAAGAAGCAAAAAATGAAGGAAAACCCGAAGAAAAACACCAAGAAGATTACTTGTTTAATCCAAAAAGCGCTGAAGAATTTTTTAAGCTGGATGAAGAAGAAAAACGCGTGAAAGCTATGGAGATGAGGGAGCCGGCGGAAATAGAAGTCACAACAAGACAAGAGAAAAGGCAGCATCGACATTTAAAATTTAACGCTTTGATAGATAAGAGTAATGAAAGTTAAACGTCTTAATGTTATTATATTTATTTTATATTTTTATATGTGTTTTCTGAACACATAAACTTTATTTACATTTAACTTTAACGTTCATAAGAAATACAATTGAATACTTTCAATGTTTGTTTTTTATTAATTGGAAACTTCCGAAAATAATGACCTAATCATTATGATTAAATAGACCATAGGTTAGCCGAAGCATAGACAACATGTAGAGGTGGAGATTGCAGATTATGACTTCCCCAAACAACCTATCTATTTAGTAGCCTAGTTTTGTATATCTTAGGACTCGAACACACGTACCACAACCACATCACATCGCAACGACAAAATGTGGGCAAGCGAATAATGTCGCTGCAGCAGCAGCAGCTGCATTGTAAAACATTTTAAAAGAGCAACGGTGGAGTTTCTTGCCCATTCTTCTCCATACGAAAACTACTTTTTAGAATGGGCGACTAGAATCAAGTCTATTTTTTTAGTAATTTTTGACGTTCAAAAGTGCCTTTTATGTGCCTATTTGAAATAAATGTTTTGATTTTGACTTTACAGCTTCTTGCACATAAGTTGTGGTAACTACAAAATTTCGATGTGGTTGCGTTATCGCTATGTTTTCGATGTGGTTACGTTGTGGCTAGTTTTTGCAGACAAATCGACTCCGGCTGTGATAGTGTCGTCGTGCAAAGTCGCATCGTGGTTGCGTTGTGACTGCGACATCGCCTTGAATTGGTCGATATCTTCCACACTGTTGATTTTGACGTCCGTATATAGTCCGTGCAAATTAATTGTTCATTTTCATACAAATTAGCGCCCGTTCACGTGGTGTTGTTGTAGTTGTGGTACGTATGATCGGACCCTAAATAATACAAACCTAGAGAAACGTCAACCAGCTCGGTAGACACTACTGTGAGAAAGAAGCCGCAGAAGGATCCAGTGGGGTTGGGCATCGTTTGGAAAACTTCGTGAAGTCTTCTCGTCATCTATCCCGCAATGTTTGAAGACTAAGTTGTTCAACCAGTGCGGCCTGTCCGTTATGACATACGTTGCCGAAATGTGGACACTAACAGTCGGGCTGGTCCACAAATTCACGTTCAACAACACTCAACAACCCTCAACAACACTCAACAACACTCAACAACACTCAACAACACTCAACAACACTCAACAACACTCAACAACACTCAACAACCCTCAACAACACTCAACAACACTCAACAACACTCAACAACACTCAACAACACTCAACAACACTCAAGGTCGCTCAGCGCGCTATGGAGCGGCCTATGCTCGGAGTTTCTTTGAAGGATAAAATCAGAAATGAAGTTATCCGGAAAGGAACCGGAGTAACCGCCATAGCTTGCAGCGTAAGCAAACCGAGTGGCAGTGAACTGGCTATTTTTGTCGATGGACCGATGGCCGGTAGAGTAGACGAGTCCTAGAATGGAGATCACGTATCAGCAAGGGTGATATGGGTAAATAATAAGCTTTGTTACAATTTTGGGGCCAATTCCCAAGTGGTTATAAATGGCAATAGATAACTTTAAAGCTAGTTTATATGCAGCAACATGTTGAATACTATTCGTCCGAGGTATGACATTTTTCTGAAACATTATTGCTATAAATACCTTTGCGCACGCTTTTTAAAATCAGCATTGAATAAACGATGTTCCACCTTTTAAATTATAGAAGGCTCTCTTTAGATCATCATTCTCTTGGCCTTTTCCAATCTTCTTCTTCCATGCTTCTGTATTTTTCGTCTTAGTAGTAACTCCCTTTTTAATCATACAGCTACCATCTTTCACACTATCATTTTTCACACAGAATGCTCTCTTTAGCCAAATCACATAATTCAACACATACAAATATTATTAGTAGCTTGAAGATCATACATAGAACATAGTGTAGAAAATTAGCTTTTAGGGTTATTAAGGTTTTGGGTGCTGAAGTTTGTCCATAGCTTGTAACGTTACATTTTCCTGGGTAGAGTCGCAAGAAATTGTAAGGTCACATTGAGCACACCTACCTAACTTTCAGTTTGGAGGCGAGCACTGTTAAAGAAAATAAAGAGGACAAGTTATAAGGATTTATTGTTGAATAAGTTTAGGGCCTACCTATTTGGAGCTAGATAACTAAATTAAACTAGAGGAACCGGTCAATGAAAATGAGAACAAAATAGAACTGGAGAAAAGCGGGCCTCTGGTCTGTTAGTGGCCGAGGGACATCAGCTTCAGGCTGTAGAGGGCCGAAGTAGGACCTCAGTCTTCAGGCCGTAGAGGAGGGCCGAGGGAGGACCCCAATCTTCAGGTCGTAGAGGAGGGCCGAGGGAGGACCTCAGTCTTCAGGTCGTAGAGGAGGGCCGAGGGACGCCAACCCTCAAGCCGTAGAGGAGGGCCGAGGGACGCCAACCCTCAAGCCGTAGAGGAGGGCCGAGGGACGCCAACCCTCAAGCCGTAGAGGGCCGAGAGACGTCAACCCTCAAGCCATAGAGGAGGGCCGAGGAACGTCAACCCTCAAGCCGTAGAGGAGGGCCGAGGAACGTCAACCCTCAAGCCGTAGAGGAGGGCCGAGGGACGCCAACCCTCAAGCCGTGCAGCCCAAAGAGCCCGGTGCGGAGTCGCCTTGCTACGGCGTCTTCATAGTCGCTTCGGCCGTAGGAGGGAAGCTGCCCTCCAAGAACACTCCTAATTTTCCCGAGCTTGTGGCCGAGCTGAGCTCCCAACGAAGACTGACCAAATTCACCACCAGGCTCCTGACATCGACTCTTTAACATTTGAAAAGAAATTCTAGAACATAATAAAAAGTAAAAAATAATGAGGTCGATGTGATTTACCTATACGACCTACAACTAGCTCCAGCAATAAATTAAAAATAAAACTAGGCCTGTCACTAACTGACATTACAAAGGTAAACAAAGATTCAAGAGATAAAAATCTACAGAAAAACTTGAAATAACATGAATTACGATTTTTATCATCATATTTTTTGGAGACACATCAGCCGCAGTAGCGAGCTGTCTCACGTGTCAGAGAGATTTAATTTTTTCATTTAGTGGATTTTAGTGCGTGAAATTGGCAAAATTGTGGTGTTTGTTCCACAGAAGCCATTAATCAAGAGTTGAAGTTGAAGTTGAACATGAATTACAGGTAAAAAATCATGCCTCCAGGAAATGAGCATGAAGCTACCTAGGGAGGACGAATGCTTAAAATTTCAGGTTAATATTTCCAAAAATGTAAGTAAAAAATACATGTAAAGACATACATTACAAGCTTAGAAAATTTGTGAATAGGAATTATAAATATAGTAATAATACAGGACAGAGCTGTCCAGGTTGCTACCTACAAAGTGTGGAACTCTCTACTGTGTGTTCAGGCTCACCTGCTGCCTGTTAACTAGCAGCGTGGGCGATAAATCACATTGCCTTAACGAAATGGCAAGGCGCGATTTCTGTGGCGGTGTGAGAAGAAAAACTTTAAAGTACCAACGTCACTTCGCAACTTGTCAACCGCGCGAGCGGCCGATGTATTTTTTGTGTCCTTTATAATTTACAATAAACAAAATTTCCAAAAGTTCAGTAAAGAAATCATTGAAGAAAACCAAATTCCCAATAATTAAACCCTTTATGTCGTAAATAGACATAAAAATTGGCGACCGTGACAGGACACAAAAAACTACAACAAAATTTCAACTATTGGTTCATCGACGTGGCGTGATCATCGAGACCACTAAAGGCCGAGTTCCCGTCGTGAAGCTGAAACCAAGAACTTCCTGGAGCATTCGATGCAGCTAAAGTATCGACACAGGTATACCTACTGAAGAAAAAGGAGTTGCAGAAGATTCATGTGAAGCGGATCACCATAAGTTAAGTGCCCTTCCTTCCTACCTTCCTATCTATTCTCCAAATCATACCATCAGCTATCCTAACTAAAACGTGCCTTCCACTTGTGCAATAATTTCAATTAATTATTTATGTATTATTGAAGGGTCACTCGGGATCAAAAGTTTTACTTGACAAAACTTATTTGTTCTACACTTAATTCACTATAATATCGGCGTATTTCATTAAAGGCCA
The DNA here is from genome assembly GCA_963855955.1 of Luperina nickerlii. Classification (NCBI taxonomy): domain Eukaryota; kingdom Metazoa; phylum Arthropoda; class Insecta; order Lepidoptera; family Noctuidae; genus Luperina; species Luperina nickerlii. Next base: position 21,985,408 of record OY979674.1, on the reverse strand, counting down.
TCAGTAACATTCCATATCAGCAAGTTTTCATGCAATTTATCCAAATAATCGTCCGAAAATACCATTTTAAAATATATATTTTTTCCATTTTTTCATCTACCTACATCGTGTATTTCTCATGTCATTCTAGGAAAATATAACGTATCGTTCCCAATCAGTTTTTAACATTGTTCGTCAAACTTTTCAGATACCTCGTAACATCACGCTAGCACCATTGGTATCAGCAGAGCTTGCGTTCCGTGCTTGGCAGTGTGAATCCGGTTTCCCGGTCGGCGGGTGACGTCGAATTGAGGGGCGTGAGATTCTTTATATAACTTACTAAATTATATTTTTCACGCTGACACGTAGTTGAGTCTGCTTGCTAGTCAATTATACTTAACATATTTTGCTTAAATAAGGTGTAATTAAAAAATAAAAAAATAAATATGTCACAAGAAGTCGATGTAAAGAAATTACGTGAATTGACTGTCAGGCGTAGCTCAATTAAAGGTCAAATTACCAAGTTTAAAAACTTTTTGGATAACTTGACATCTTTGGACTCATTGTCAAATAAGGAAATTGCTGAATTAAAGATTAAACTTGGTAGATTCGAACAATTATCAGCTAAGTTTGATGAGTTGCAAAGTCAGATTGAAGTCTTAAATAGTGAGAGCCTGGCATCAGAGATTGAGGAGCGGGACAAAATTGAAAATGATATGGTGAGTGGGCTTGCCATTGCAAAGGGTTTGTTGGACAGCTGTGTGCAAGCATGTAGTCATGACTGTCATGAATCCCGATTTGAATCTCGTGACTCTGGTATCAGGTTACCACGCATACAAATTGCTAAGTTTGACGGTGCATATTTTAAGTGGCTCGAGTTCAGAGACTCTTTTTTGAGCTTAGTTGATCGTAATAAGCAACTCTCGCCGATACACAAATTTCATTATTTAATATCTTACCTGGAAGGAGACGCGGCACGTATAATTTCTAATCTTGAAGTATCATCTGAAAATTATAAGGAAGCTTGGAAATTATTGTGTGCTCGTTACGATAATAAAAGACTTCTGATTGATTATCACATGAATTCATTGTTTAACACACGTTCATTTAGCAAGGAAACTGTAGGGTCATTACGATTTGTAGTTGATCATGTCACGAAAAACTTAAGAGCATTATCTAGTTTAGGAATGCCCACAGATAATTGGGATATGTGTGTCATATTTAATTTAACCTCAAAATTAGACCATAATACACTTCTAAAATGGGAGGAATTTAGAAACCAGCTTGGTGACAAAATTCCAACCTTAGAAAACTTTAAACAAGTTTTAATAGATCGCGCTGATGTGCTTGATGCTTTAGATAGGAATAAAACAGATAATAGCCACCAAAAGGGTTCACAAGCACAAAATAATCACCACAACAAACAAGATAAATATCAAAAAATCTTTATTAAGGCAGCGACAGCTACTAATAACGACACTTCAAGTTCATTTGTATGTATAATTTGCAGTCAAAATCATAAAATATATGAGTGTCCTATCTTTAAAAACAAAACTATACAAGAAAAATGGGCAGATGTAAATAAATATAAACTTTGTTCTAATTGTCTTAAACAGGGTCATCCAGCAAAGGCTTGTGGATTTGGACCATGTCCTGATTGTAAACAAAGACATAATCGTCTTCTGCATAACTCTAAGCAGTCAGTTAATAATAATCATGCATATTCAGAATCAGAATCTATAAACAACTGTTTAGAATCGGAATCTGTATACGTTAGCTCATCGGAATATCAATTCAATCATGTTTTCTTATCCACTGCCTTAATTGAGGTTCATAATCCTAATAACAATAAATATGAAACAGTGCGCGCATTGCTCGATTGTGGTAGCCAGAGCAGTTTTATTACAAAATCGTTAAGCGATAAACTGTCACTTGATTCCATTCCAATACCTAGTGTTAATATTATAGGTATAGGAAATCACTTGTCTAATAAAGTAGAGGAAAGCTGCACTGTTAAAGTGCAATCTATTTACAAACAGTTTGATGTTACTTGTAACATGCTCGTCATGAATGACTTAACTGGTTATTTACCGAAAGGCCCGGTTAACATTAAATTCAAATTACCTAAACACATAAAATTAGCCGATCCTAGTTTTAATGAACCCTCTCCAGTTGATATCTTGATTGGATGTGATCTTTTCTGGGATATCCTGGGAAATGAACAAATTTCCATAGGCCCAGATAATATAAAGTTACGAAATTCCAAATTTGGCTGGTTGATAGCCGGTCCGATAAATAAAAATAGTTTGAATAGCATATATTGCAACAATAGCATAATTACAAAAAATAACAAGATTCAAGAGTCTTGTATTGATAAATTACTTACCAAATTCTGGGAGATTGAAGAACTCCCAAACAAACCCATTCTCAGCGAAAGGGAAAGGGCTTGTGAAAAGCATTTTTTGAAAAATACGGTCCGTTTGAGTGACGGACGATTTAATGTTAAATTACCTCTAAATAGTTCTCCAAGCGACTTGGGTGAATCTTATAATACTGCAAAAAAAAAGATTGCTTAATTTAGAATTACGTTTTAGGAAAAATCCTACACTAAAAAACACAATACAACATGACTTTTATGTTGACGACTTAATCACTGGTTGTGATGATGAAAAACATTTAAATTACATTCAAAATTCCTTATCCTCCGCTCTAAAGTCAGCCTGTTTTAATTTACGCAAATATAAAACTAATAAAAATCTATTCAAAAATTCATCTTTAAACATTCAAGAAAAAATAACTATAAGTGAAGCGTCAAGCACGCTGGGTTTAGGGTGGGAGCCAAAAACTGATAATCTAAATTTTCCTATACAACTATTTTTCAATCATGACAACAAAACAAAAAGACGCATTATTATCAAATGCATTTAAGATATTCGATCTCATTTCTAGGGGTATAAATGCCAGTCAAATAATAAATAATAGCCTATGGTGGTCAGGTCCAAATTATTTAATTAATAGTGAAAACGACTGGCCAAAACTAAATTGCATTGATATCGATGATGTACCTGAAACTAAAAATACATGTAAATCCAAAACTAAATTTAAGATTACAAATAAATCCAAATACTCACCCAAGACCGTCCCAACTGCTCCGCTCGTCTCAACTTTGCCGCCGGCGACGCAAGCAGAGCAATCAGCATCTGAAACAAAAACTCATAAAACACAAAATTCATTCGTTACACCTAATAACACCTTAATTGATCAAAATAAAATAAATACTTACCTTAACACTGACATACTGCAACCTATAATAGATATTGAAAAATATAGCAAACTAAACAAATTTATCAGAATAGTCGCATGGGTAAAAAGATTTTGTTTTAACATTCGTAATATTGATAACAAACAGGTTTTGCCTCTCAGCGCTAATGAGTTAGATGACTCATTTCATTATCTATGCCGTGTTGCGCAGATTAAATGTTTTCCTATTGAATACAAGGCGTTATCTAAAAACGTACCTTTAAATGTTAAATCTAAATTACTATGTTTGTCACCTTTTTTAGACGATAACAATTTGATTAGAGTTGGAGGACGAATAAGTTCTTCACCTTATAGTTTTGATAAAAAACATCCCATACTACTTGATTCGTCCCATCATTTGACTAAACTTTTATTTGAAAGAGAACATTTGAGACACCTGCATGCTGGCCCGCAGTTGCTTTTATCACTGATAAGGGAATCAGTATGGCCGCTAAATGGCAGAAGGTTAGCTCGGCGCACAGTTCACAATTGTGTGCGATGTTGTCGTGTCCGAGGCCAAACTCTTTGTCCTAAAATGGGTGATTTGCCATCACAACGTGTGGGCGCAGACTTCCCATTCAATTCAGTAGGCATAGATTTTGCTGGACCTTTTTACATAATTAATCGTAAGGGCAAGGGTGCAAGGGTGAGCAAATGTTACCTTTGCATATTTGTGTGCTTGCGATATAAGTGCGTTCATTTGGAAGCGGTCTGTGACCTTACCAAGGACGCATTTATAATGACATTACGCAGATTTATTGCCCGACGTGGCAAACCCAATGAAATATTTTGTGATAACGGGGGTAACTTTGTAGCTGCTGCTAAAGATATAGGGGCTTTTCTTAAATTACATAATAGGGACTTATCTGAATTTGCAACTCAAGAAAATATAAAATTTGTATTCTCACCTGCTCACGCTCCTCATTTTGGCGGCATCTGGGAAGCCGGAGTCAAATCTGCAAAATTCCATATAAAAAGAGTTATGGGAAATACCCATCTTACCTTTGAAGAAATATCTACACTTTTCGCACAAGTGGAGGCCGTTTTAAACAGTCGCCCCTTGTGTCCTTTGTCCTCCTCTCCTGATGACTACCTTCCTTTGTCTCCAGGGCACTTTCTCATTGGAAGACCACTGATGGCACTGCCTGAACCTAGCTTGGAAAACCTGAAAGAAAGTCACCTGAAACGATACGTTCGACTGCAACAGATTCATCAGCATTTCTGGTCACGCTGGCAGCGTGAATATATACACGAGCTACAACAACGGTTGAAGTGGAAGACGAACTCAAGATCCCTACATATTGGAGACCTCGTGCTTATCCATGAAGATCATGTACCGCCATTGTGTTGGCGCCTTGGACGAGTCATTAGATTATTTCCTGGTCTGGATGGAATTTCGAGAGTGGCTGACTTGAAAACGACTAGAGGTGTTCTACGTCGGCCTGTTATCAAGCTGTGCCCACTACCCACTGCTGAAGATTTACGGTTGAAAGACAAGCCTTTCAACGGGTGGGAGGATGTTCAGGCTCACCTGCTGCCTGTTAACTAGCAGCGTGGGCGATAAATCACATTGCCTTAACGAAATGGCAAGGCGCGATTTCTGTGGCGGTGTGAGAAGAAAAACTTTAAAGTACCAACGTCACTTCGCAACTTGTCAACCGCGCGAGCGGCCGATGTATTTTTTGTGTCCTTTATAATTTACAATAAACAAAATTTCCAAAAGTTCAGTAAAGAAATCATTGAAGAAAACCAAATTCCCAATAATTAAACCCTTTATGTCGTAAATAGACACTGTGTCTGTGTTCCCTTTCCCGTTTAATGCAGCCTTCAAAGCTAGAATGAACAGGCATCTTCTGTGCTTGCTCGTTCTATCGTAGACTTTATCCATCAGTTTCCACCTAGGGAGATCGATGTCAAGAGGAGGCCCATCCCGTACTAATATTTGAGCTGGGTGCATGTTCTTTACATTGTTTGTATGTAGTTATTCTTTGTGACTTGTAAATCCTACAGGTTTGAAACTGAACAATCGGGTTAAAAACCTTTTCACAACCAATGTTGTAGGTCCTGTTTTAATGTTGGTATATTTGACTAGGCAGGCAGCGTACCTCGCGGTACAATATCGAATACCTTAATTAAATTGAAGATCTTTTTTTTTTTAAACATTGCCCCACACTAGGAATTACTCCTGTATCGTGGGTGCGTTTACAAACATTTAAATTCACATACACAAACAGCCAGACCCGGAACAACTACCTGTAGGCAATACAAATATTTGTTCCGTGCGGGAATCGAACCCACGACACGCAGCGCAGCAGTCGATCGCTCAGCCACTGCGCCAACCGTGTCGTCGATCGATTAGATATTGTTTTTCTAATCTATTATCCTATATATATATCCTTCCAAAATATGATAATAATTTTTCATTTCTTCAGGAAAAACGTAGGTAAAAACTCACTTGACTCACAATATTAAAACCACTTGAAGAAGTAGGTATGTACGTCGAAGGCAACGATAAAGTGATAAACTTGAACGTAATGAAATTGGTAAAATAAAGTAAAGATGTTTGTCTGAAACTTCTGATCGGAACTGATAAATGATAAATGATTTTATTTTTGTAAGTAGGTTTGCACAATAGTTATTTATGATACTAGTGCGGTAAGTTGAAGTCGAGGGCTTACCATAGTCACGAGTTTGTAAATACCAATTTCTGCACGTGTGTCATACAATGTTTTTCAACACATTTGCGAGAAAACAGTAAAGTATGTAATTAAACAAACTTTATTTAACAGTCGCAACAATTTTTGAAGTTTCTAATATGAAAATGGCGTGAATTTGCAAATGGCGCCACATGCACGTGGTGAAAATTAGAACTAGATCTTTCGTCTCATTTACTCTTTAGTATTAAAGTGAGACAACGTATTGAGCAAAAGCGCTTCCAAGGAGGTTCGATCAGTCAGGTTGTTTATTCTCATAATGTAAAACTCTTTGGTGGAATTCTTATATTTTTTTAACACCCTTGCTCGTAAAGCTGATGTAATTCCACCGGTTTTAAATATGTAAAGAGGGTCATAAAAAACGCGTGTGTTACCAAAGCAAATAGTTAAGTTATAGTCCATACAAATTCCATAACAGTATTATTTGCCATTTCAAATTTGGAACTGATCGCCGCCGCACGACTCCAGCTAGTGAGCAGCGCGCTGTTTTATTTTATTTTATTTATTGAGGGATAATAAACAACTACAACATATACTATACTACATAAGTTTAACAAAGGTATAGGAAGCAATGTTGCAGTCCACTACATTATCCGCAGATAGGACATATTAAAAGATCACAGGTTGCCACTAGGCGAGCTGTTGCTATTCAAATTTCGAACTAATCGCCGCGCGGCGCCAGTCAGTACCTAGGCAGCGCTAGCGCGCTGTTAAAATGGCGGGAAAGCAACAGTGTGCATTCACAGATTGAGTTTATTTAAAATTAAAAAAAAATTACAACTAATGACGAATTACAATGCTCTTCTGCCGCCTTTCAGGAAGTTTCGTCGTCTCGCAACATTTACCCTAACACAAAAAATTGACATTATGAATAGTAATAATAATAATAAAAACATAATTAAAAAACCAACTACAACTACGTATCATTTTAATAATTGTAATTTCACTAACTGTTTCAATAATTAAAAATGAACAAAATATAATTTTTTTTTTCTGTTTCCTCGCAAATGTGTTAAAAAACGTCGTACGATAGACGTGCGTATTGGTTATAAAATGCTCGGCTCAATTACGCCCTCGCCTTCGGCTCGGGCTGAAATTCCGCCTCGCATGTTATAACCAACTTAACGCACTAATATCGTAATGTACTATTATAACATTTATTTGCTCGTAAAGGGTCTCTTATTTCACCAATTTCAATATCGTAATGTATCTCATTACGCACTTGTGCGGTAATGTAAAGTAAATCGCACGGTTTATCAAGATGCTCCGTCAAATCGAACGGTACTTTTTTAAATCTAAGCAAAAAGTTTTTATTTCAGAAAAGATGTCAACATTTTATGAATAAAATTAACTTTGGGAGATAAAATATAATAAATAATAGACCGGGAGATGATGACACATTTTGGTAAGTCATTTCTTACAGGATGGCGCTTTCAGGGGGGTTCATATACGTAATAAGTGAGAGGAAAATGATGTTCTTACCGGTGGTGCGCGGGACGCAATTGCAGAATAATTAATTGAAATTGCTCGAAAATCCGGAGGTGTCAAACAATTTCTTTCACAAAATTTCTTCAATTTATCGGTATTTCAACAAAAAAAACCCGGCGGTCGCTATGTGCCATACTTCTCCGGTGGGTGTTTAGACCCGCCATACTTTTTAGAAAATGTTTTTTTTTATTTTTTTTTTTATTTATTTCTTACAGGCTGATTTTTTTTTTAACAATTGCTTTTTATTAATCTTGTACGAAAATCACCATGCCATACCATTCCGACGGTCCAAAATACCCGCCATACCCCCTCAAACATGTCATTTTTTTAAATTCGAGAAACAATTTCTTTCACGTTAAAATTTGGTCTAGTAGTTGTTTTTATGATTAGAAACGTAATTGTTATAATGCCATACCTGTAGAGTGGGTGATATACGTATAATGTTATTAAATAATTGTAAAATTTTATGCAACATTTGAACAATTTCTTACAGTATGGCACCATTTTTTTTTTAAAGTTGGTTATGTGAGGAACGTAAATACGAAATTTGAAAGTTGTATGTAGGGACAGTCTTGTTTAATTAAATAATGTGTTATGTCGTATAATATTCTACGCTCGAACGTCTTCGAACTACCTTCCTCAATACAAATTCTAACGCAGATATACAGCAGCTGCTGGTCAAGCGTACTGTAGCTGAAATACGTCGCTGAAAATCGGTTTTCCGGGTATGGCATCACTTTTGGACTTCATGATGAGTATGGGATAATTTTCCTGAATCATACTTTTTATAAACTTTCCAAAAATTAAAATGCCATACTGTAAGAAATCCTTTCATTTTTTTAATTTTTTTTACACCGCAGCGTGCGTATGACGGTCTTTCGTACCATGGTCACAGTATGGCATATTTTTTTCAACTCATAATAGTATGGGAACAATCTGATTTCATTTATGCCATACTGTAAAAAATAATTTCACGGCTTCTATAGGCGTGTTTTAAAAATGGTTAAAAAATACAATTTTTCAAGTATGGCACCACTTTCATACTGCATTAGAAGTATGGCGAATATAATTTTGTCTCACTGTACCATAAACTGACCACGACTTAAGTGCCATACTGAAAGAAATGGTTTCTCGAATTTAAAAAAATGACATGTTTGAGGGGGTATGGCGGGTATTTTGGACCGTCGGAATGGTATGGCATGGTGATTTTCGTACAAGATTAATAAAAAACAATTGTTAAAAAAAACATCAGCCTGTAAGAAAAAAATAAAAAAAAATAAAAAAAAAAACATTTTCAAAAAAGTATGGCGGGTCTAAACACCCACCGGAGAAGTATGGCACATAGCGACCGCCGGGTTTTTTTTGTTGAAATACCGATAAATTGAAGAAATTTTGTGAAAGAAATTGTTTGACACCTCCGGATTTTCGAGCAATTTCAATTAATTATTCTGCAATTACGTCCCGCGCACCACCGGTAAGAACATCATTTTCCTCTCACTTATTACGTATATGAACCCCCTGAAAGCGCCATACTGTAAGAAATGACTTACCAAAATGTGTCATCATCTCCCGGTCTATAAACATTTAATTCTTTAATTTAATTAATTTTGACAATAAATTACAACCATTAATATCTGTAACAAAAACAAAAATATTAATTTACTTTTCAACTTACCGCACTTATACCATAATGTACTATTTTATGGAAATTAAAAAAAAAATCCGTATAGAAAACGCACGGTGCTATACAACGGGATATGCTGTAAAATAGGTACTTAGGTGAGAGTACCTATTTTACCGCACGTTCCGTTGTATGGTGCGTAATTTTTAACTTTCGTACAATGTAGGTATACCTACAGGCTTTGTAAATGCATTTTTCGAGCAAATGTATATTTTTTTTAAACTAGATGAGGTCGGCGTTTCCTATCTGACTACTCTGAGAAGAAAGGCCGAAACAAACTCAGAGGTCATAGTCTCTTTTAAAGTCCAGACATAATCTTGGTCAGGTTATATGAAGACCATTAGGTCCATGTCCGAGATGGTCTTTTGAGGAAAGAACCACACAGATTGAGACGACCTGTCCAGTCAGAGCACGCATTTGTCAAAAATCGTGCAGCTCAACTCAAGATTTAAGGAGCTCAACGATCCGACGAACAATACCAAAGAAAGGATATTTGGGTAGGCCACATAAATTACTCAAACTGCCAGACCATAGAGAGAATAATAAAAAAAATATAAAATGAATAAAATAAATGACCCACATCGTCTTCACATTCACAATAATTAAAATAATGTAATACTTTACACGGTAAGCAAATGTCATTGTTTTTAAGAAAAAAAATTATTAATGTCAATGTGTAGGTATATATATAAAAAAAAACAACAAAAACACTCAAAATGCAGAAATTGGAAGCAGCTCAATCCCAAGCCTTTTTATCCTCAATATAATCTTTAACAGTATAAAAGGCTTTTTTTTAACTAAACTATTACCCACTGAAATGAATGTATGGACCAGCGCAGCGCGGCAACTGCGTAACACACTATCAGTAGGAGTGTCTTTCATTTTGACAGTTCAACAACATTCATTGCGTTATTTACGTTGTTCAGCAATTTTTTTTTTCGATAATGGGATGGATTAGCAATATTATAAATAATTCAGATTGTATTTGAACATTGTGCGATTCGATAATATTTATATATTATCGAAGGCAGGGCCATATTTACCCGCGGGTGCAAGGGGTGCGCAGCACCCGGGCGCCAGGGTCTTAGGGGGCGCAAGCCAATCCTTATACCTACACATACCATGTTTCTCTAAATTGAAATGAACAAAACACTACTTACGATTCAAGTCAAGATAGATTGACAAATTTTGCTATAGCCTGCCTATCGAATTGAAAGTTAATTACAAAACAGACAATATCTCAAAAAAGATTGCCGATTGTAAAGCCAGAAAAATTTAATTTGATGTTTGAAAATGTACCTAAATTAAATGTAGAGTAAGTATTAAATAAAAAAATAAAACACAAAAATTAGGGCGCAGGCTGATTTTCGTACCCAATATGGTTAAGACGGCCCTGATCGAAGGGTTGAAAAGAAAAGTACGTGTTGTTTGTGTGGCAAAAGCAAATAAAATAAAATAAAATTGAAGTCATAAAGCTTATCGAAAAACTGAAATATTTAGAACACTAAATAAAATCTCCATAAATGCAATAAATCGCCCAGCTGTAGTTCACATTCATGAGTAGAGTGTTAAGGGTGTCAAGGCGAATTTCCATTGAAGAAATCGGATTTACATCTGGTTTTACAGTCCGATTCGAATTCAAGAAAAAGTACATATTTATAATTTGCAAGCACTGAACTACTACGAGCCTACGATTCGACACAACCAGTGGACCGAATATAACGAATATAAACAAGACAGAGATACGACATACAAAACACGTGGCAAACGATATAAATGTTGCTGAAATGGTAATGAATATCAATGTACCCTGAACAAATATAGTAAACAGTGTATCGGAATCAAAAAGTGAATTAATCTTCAATATTTTATGCATTCTCATTACTTAACTCCATAAAGCAGAACCATAAAATCGTTACGAAATAAGTTCAGCTGTGCACTTGCATTCGTTCGCACCACAATGCACTGAATTATGAAACGAATTTGCTAAAAGTATAAAAGTAGCTAGCTGTCATGCACTCCATTGAATCACTACTATTTTGATTCGGCGCAGTTATGATTTCAGTAAGTTTTATTTTTGTAATTTATTTTGTCAACTGATCTACCTTAAAGATATTTAAGTTTTTTAGTCCATAACTAGCTCTATTTGTGTCCAAAACATTGTTTTCTTAACATAACTTGTATTTTCTGTTACAGGATGCGTTACAAAAATGGACTGTTGTGATCATAATACTTTTGGGTGCCGTGCACCCACAAATGCCGATGATGCCAATGGGGTACGGGTACGGCGGGCCGATGATGATGCCGGCGCCTATGCCCATGCCGATGCCCATGCCCATGCCCGTCCCGGTACCCGTGGGAATACCGATACCCTACCCAGAGTCAACTTCTACCACAACTACCACCGAAGCCTACAATGGAGGTAACGAAGGTGGTGATAACAGAATACCTATGGCTATCCCGATGCCAGTACCTCATTTTGTACAGATTGCATTCCCAAGCTTTGTACCGCCAAATTGCATACCAGATAAACAAAATGGTAAAGGTAACGAAAACAGAAATAAAAATTGCCCGCCATGCCCGCCATGCTCGTGTAATCCCTGCACGCCGTCATTCTTCTCCTTCTGTTCACCTTGTCATCTAGAATGCAGATGTAAGAACGGCAAAGAAAACCCGGTTCCGCAGGAGCCAAATGCTCCCAGACCAATGCCGGGGCCAGCGTTCCCGATGCCTATCCCAATGCCTGCCCCACCACCAGTCGTCATCGTCCCGTTCCCGCCACATTTCAGCAACCCACAGCAACCACGACCGCCACGTTCACAGGAATCTGACTGTGACTCTCGCCCCGCCAGCAATTCTTGTTCTGAAGAATCAAAACCATATGATTCTTGCGAGAGCGGTCAAAGTCGGCGAAAAAAGAAACGCAGAAAGAGTAAAAGTAGAAATAAAAAGAGGAAGTCAAACTATGATATATACAGACGCAATTTTGGTGGGTTCATGAAGAGAAATCGTGGCGATAGTGGACTTGTTGAACCAGTGCTGAGTTACATGTCAAGAAATGGAGATATTAAGATGAAAAGACGTCTAAGTAAAGACGAAGCGAGTGCTCTGCTCGGAGAGCGAGACCTGTATAATACCAGAGAGAGAGACCCGTATAATAATAGAGAGCGAGACCAGTATAATATTAGAGAGCCTTATCATAGAGCCGAAGAATCGTACAATAATAATGTGCGTTTGACAGCAGGAGAAGATTCGAATAACAGGCCAAAAATAGTAGTCATGTCTAAGCCTGGTATGAGAAACAGTCACCGCCGGAGACAGCAGGTGCTGGACGGTAAATCTCAGCACCTGCTAGGGGACGGGAGGAAAGAGCTGGTGTTCAAAACACCAGAAAACAAGAAGATAAGCAACCTGTCAGTGTCATTCCAAATATCCAATTAGATTGTAATGTTGATTGTTTTTTATAACTTAATTATTTATATTTTGTATAAATACTGATTAAAACCTTAAAAAAATTAACTGTTGTTTGGTTTAATTTATTGTTTTTATGTTTACCTTCAATTCTTGAAACAGTTGAAGCGTGTATTACCTGTTTTATTTTAAGTGCATTTGAAAATTTATAACAAATAATAATTATAATTTCTACCTTTCTTTTCTTAAATCTTGTATGCCGTTCAATTACGATTTTGTAAAGTTAAACATTATACTGTGGAACTTTCACTTACATAGATACATAATCATCCTGTCGTTCCCACTGCTGGGACCCAGGCCTCCTCTCGATGAGGAGGAACGGGCTGTAATCCACCACGCGGGCCCAGTGCGGGTTGTTAATGTCACACGTTTTCGAATTTTTGATTCTAAGACACGCCGGTTTCCTCACAATGTTTTTCTTCACCGTTTTGAGAGCTGCAGTGCGATTCTGTAACCATCTCACCGTGAAAACTTAGGTGAAGTGAGCGTGGAGTGAACTGGCAGTGTCATCTTACCAGATACTAGGGATTGACCAAGCATACATTTACAATCATAATCGAGATTTTAATAATATTTTTTTAGCCTAATCCTATTGATATTTTTATATAATTCAAAGCTAGTATTTTAGTGGTCAAAACATTAATATTTTGTGGGGTTTTACTTACAATAAAATAGCAAAACAGAAGCACAGTCAGAATCTCAATCCTGTTTTTTTTTTATTTTTTCCCTAGTCTAGTAAGTCCTTATATAGACTGAGGCGCGAGCGCGTCACGCACGAACAGTAAATAAAATTAAAACATTCACGTTTATGACAGCTAGACTGATGAAAATACGCATCGACATTGTTTGGTTATTATGAGCAATTGTAGATCGAGTCTAGTAAAGACTGCGACGATGTTCAGCGTTGTTATTAACCCAAATCTATTGAATTAGAAGACATAACCGAGTGTGTCAAGTCATCGAGTGCTAACGGATGCCTAGCTGACGGACCATAGAATGTAATCCCACGTAGTTTGTGTGGCGTGATCACTCCACCCGATTCACGACACTAAATGTCGTAAATCGGGTGAAGTGAAGGTGGAGTGATAAGATCACGCCGCCGCCGTGCTTGCGCGTTAATCACTGTCATTATCACATTGCAGATTGCGTGATCACTTCACCTTCACTTCACCCGATTCACGACATTTAATGTCGTGAATCGGGTGGAGTGAAGGTGAAGTGATAAGATCACGCCGCGCTTGCGCGTTAGTCACTCATTATCACATTAGAGATTTGTTTTTACATATTTAACTTGTAAGGCGTCATGTATAAGAACAAGGAAAATGCAATACCAACGTCAGATAAGTGCAAATATTTTATCGCTCATCGCGCGCCCGTGTTTGCACTGCACTTCTAGTAACCCTTAAATGAAGAAGTGGTTGGTGTCAACCCTGAAGTGTATGTATGGTCCCTAATAGTGCATAACGTAGTAAGTACCTACACTCCTTTAGAATATAAGTAAGCAGTTTACATCAATGCGCATTGTAACATAAATTCACTAGATATTCATTAAAGTACATTCTATCAAGTTGGTTGTCTAATTCTAACGACCCTTGAACCCCCAACATTTCATGGCGACCTTCGATATGGCGACCCTGCCTTAGAGTCTGCCAAGGGGCAGATTAAGCAAAGTTTTCGTTGAGCGATTTTCAAAATGTGTAACTCTAAAGTAGAAAAAGACGAGGTATTCGCCAATCAAAACGCGGCTGGTGGAGGTGTTGACGCCGAGGTGGTGTTGCCATGGTTACGAGATTCGAGTGGAGTGATATATGGTACATTCCGAATTGCACTGTAATCGACTACAGCGTGCTTACACCTTGACCCCAATTCTGCTGTATGGTATTTATCTATTATTCCCCGCATAATCTTACCACGCCGTACGGTTGTCAAGCGTGGTATTTTGACAGTTCAAACGGTTTCGGTCATTGTGTCATAGAGAATACGTTAATAGCAGATGTAGTGATTAGGTTATTAAGGAATTGACGTGGTTTCGAAGTAATGAATCATTAAGTGGTCATAGTGAATTAGGGCCCTTTTCTGAATTAACGTGAACGCGATAACGATGTCCCGTGAATCGACATATATGAAGTCATGGCATATGCCATCTTGCGATAACGCCGACTACCGACCATGCCCTAAATTAATAATTATCACCGATCTTTAAACTAACGTGGCATTTTCGAAATTGTGCTTCTGGCTACAGTCGCCACCTTACCAAAGAAGAGGAAATTCGTGGTGTATACACAAATAAATACTATAATCCAACCATGAGTAACTATTCAAGTGAATAGGTATATTACTGACTCTCAGCTGCCATAGTGGTCATTTATCTAAATCGGAAAGCAAATTATTCATGTGAGCGACGATGACTTAATTCGGAATGAGCCATATTTCACGCCGCGCAAGCGCGTTAGGCGCTGGCGAATGTTTTGACCACTAAAATACTAGCTTTGAATTATATAAAAATATCAATAGGATTAGCATTAAAAAATATTATTAAAATCTCTTTTATGATTGTAAATATTTGCTTGGTCAATCCCTAGCATCAGTGGGATGACACTGACAGCTCACTCCACGCAAGTATTCACGGTGAGATTTTTACAGAATCGACATGCAGTTGTGATAAAATAATTTAGGTACACAAAGTAATGTGCCTGTCTGGGTTGGAACCTACACTACTATTATCTGTATAGAATAATAGTACTAACGTACCAGTAGGGCCCACGAATTCGTTCGCATTAAAGTTGTAAGATAGTCAATGTACAGACGCCAGCACATCAAGCTACTATAATCTGTCAAATTTCTTTGATAGATTTTCAACTTTATCGCTAAAGCATAAGGTTCAAAGTTGATTGGGAAAATTTGACAGTTTCGGGTAGGTTGATGTGCTGGCCTCTGTACAAAATCTCAATATTTTGTGCAGTCTTAAAAACTGTGGGATGGGTCACTAGATCATGGAAAAATGACAACTAACTTTCAGAGGCCATTGTACATCTGTATGTATGTAGATGACGTTTTCAGAGTATATTACATTGCTTTATCGTAATATTTAGAACCTTATGGAAAAAGCCCTCGTAATTTCAGTTACGAATGGCTAACTTAAACGAATATTAACACTACAGTACACGCGCGGCCTACTATAGTAGACCAGGGTAACTCTTTTTCCGATAACTTTTTAGTATAGCGCGCTAGAAACTAGTGATTCCAGGTAAGCCTCGTCTGGTATATTTGTCACAACCTCAGTACCCCTAGGGACCCCTTACGCGACCCACGCACAAGCAATTTGGCGCCAAAACCGTGGGCCTACTAAAGTAGTCCGCGCGTGTATTGGTGCACCAAATTCAGGTATGTAACTTTTGATGTATTATCGATTTATAGCGCTATTATATTATGCTCTAATTATTAATAATGTATTTATATGTATGGATATTCAATTGTTATTATTTATATTTAAGTTACTAAATTGTAAAATGTATTTTTTTTGCTTTTTTTAGTTTTTATTTTACAGATGTGCACTCTGCTAGAGAGCCCGAAATCGGTCGACAAAAAAGTGATGCAAGACTTGCAATAAATGGATTTGTCCCGATCACCAAGCAGTAGTGTGTCCTGAATGCTACGAAAACAAAGAAAATAGAAATAAAGTTTAGTTTTAAGTTTAAAAAAAATTACGTTGATCTCAGAAGTGCCATTTTTGTTATTTTTTCTTATATATTTACTAAATTGTTGATTATTAATACTTTCTTAATAATTTATCTAAAAATTAAGGTTCTAAAACTAAGTAAAATAAACACCTATTAATTTCATTTGTTGTTTTATTCAGATAATTAGGAATTTACATGTTATTGATATTTTAAAATGGCCTACCATAGTAGGCCACGCGTGTACTCAAGTAAAAAATAGGGGCGCGTGTACTGTAGTGTTAACAATAGTTCCATTATTTCTGCTAATGAATGAACAATTACTATTTATGTAATCGTTTATTTTTCGTTTTTTATTGAGGCCAATTCGCCAGTCAGTGTAATTTCCAGGGCATAGCTTATGAACGTAGCTCATGGTAAGTTACCTTATTACATACTCGTATTTACAGTTTTTAGGAATATTGTCAACACCGCGATACAAATATTGATCAATGCTTGATTCTTCTCTGTATGAGAAGAGATCTGTGTCCTGCAGTGGGGCTGTAAAACTAAAGAACAGTTTAGTTTTATTTAAATCTATCTAGTTGAAACCTAAATAATGGTCTTCACTAGTGATACATAACATAGGATTACTTTGTTTCAGAATCATGGATCTCTTTAGAGCAGTAGTTCAACTAACTATGATGACAAAAGTAATAGCCATCAATTTCGAAGGTCTCATGAAATCTCTACCATTGCCTGCAGATTTAAGAGCTATGATCATAGATATCCATGAAAAACAACAAGAATTTAGTATGCCTGATATGGACGAAATTACTTTGATGGATTTTAAAACTGCGACTCCTTTTATTGCAAGAAAATCCAACGAAATTATGAAGCCTACGAGTACGGTATTGGCAAAAATTGTGACCAAATTGGACAAGCCTGTAACACCAAGAAGAAGATTATTGAGAACATCAGTTACATTAAATCCTGGCCCTTCGTGTCTCGACATAGCGTCAACAACAGCGAAAGTACCAGAAAAACCGCTAACGTTACCACCGCCATTCTATCAATTACCAGGGATGCCAATGCAGATGCCGAGGCCAATGGCAATGCCTATCTTCGCAAGAGTGCCAATCGTGTTGCCGATGAGGGCGTACTTTGAAACGGTAAAACACGACCATCCGCCACTTTACAAGATAAAACGAATGATAGAAGAAGACGAAAAGAGATGGAAGGAAGAGAAAGGAGGTGACAGTGAGATTTCAGTGGAAATAGCTTACAGTGATGAAAGCTCAGATCGAAGTAAAGACACGGACACTGATAGCGACGCTTCGGAATTCAATGACGTGGGCTCTGAAGATTATGATGATTCAATAAGCGTCATCCATCAGTGACAGAGGAAGAAGAGTCCGGTAAAGTTCATTATTGTATGCGTTCTGATAAAAAAATATTTTTATTTTTGTGATTTTTTTAAACTATGTAACATTTCATAAAATAAATTATTTTAATAACGTAATTTACAGTACAAAGGACGTTTTATTTTTACGTGCAGTATGAAATAAAACATTAAGCATTTTTAAGATGATGGATTTTGTGTCGTTGAAAGTTATTAATAATGAAACATTTAAAACAGGAGAATGGACAATACGAGGCTAGTTTTTCAAAGCTAGGATAGCAATCTAGAACCTGAGTATACTATATTGGCTTGCTGTCCTGGCTTGACACATGCTAGTGCTGTTTACATGATACCAGATTATTTTAAGCCGGTACCATTGCAATAATTATGATAACTAGGTACACGTCCGTGAAGTAAAATGAACTGCATTCGTAAAAATCTATTACTAGCTTCGACGGCCACATGAAGCTGGTACACAAGCCAGGATAGTAAAATTACTGATGGGGGAGTTACTGTCTCGAAATACAGAACCGCATCTTAGCTTTCTCACTAGCTTATAACTAGCCTAGACATGATGCTAGTTCTGTATACACGAATCCAGAGTTACTAGCTTGCTAGTTACTAACACTGGCTTACTACCCTGGCTCGGGAAACTAGCCTCGTGTATCTCGGGCAGTAAGCTACATCTGTCGGTGCCGGCTGCAGAGGCACTCTGTAATTGTTGTTATTGGTTACGGATAATGCACCACTTGAAGATTTTTTATTATAACTTTGAATATAGACAAATCCCTAGCGACGTTCGTTAAACAGTAATTTAAAAAGTTGTCATCTACTTAATTGCGCATTACGAACAAGTTCAAAGCAAGCTTTGTAATAATTAATAATGACAATCATTACCTCATCGACCGACGCGGACGACCTAAAGAAGGTGGCTGGGGTAGACTGGATGCTGAAGGCGGAGGACAGGGTGTTGTGGCGCAGTCTGGAGGAGGAATATGTCCAGCAGTGGACTGCGATAGGCTGAGTTGATTGTTGATTGAATCATCATCTGCCTGCCTTTTCCCAACTATGTTGAAGTCAGCTTCCAGTCTAAACGGATGATGCAACTAAGTACCACTATTTTACGTGGAGCGATGCCTATCTGTTTTCCACAACCAGTCACAGTCAATCTCCAGACAGTTACTGGGTCGTGTCGGATTGCCGTCCCATCGGACTATGAGAGTGAGGGAAGAGGGAGTGCACCCGTGTCTGTGCTCACACTTGTGCACTATAATATCTCCCGCGCCGAAGGCTGGTATCCGTTGAGATTGGTCGCCATGACCGAAATACGGTGGCTATACATACTAAGTAATACGATGCCCTTTAGTAAGAGTGGTTGTCAGGTTGTAAGAAATAATGGCAATGATTGTGATAATTTCTTGGTGTAGTAAACCGAACCCATGGGCGCTATGGTCGATGTAGGGGACTGTAGCTGATCACCACTGCTGGTTACTTTTTCCTACAATCGGACTATTCGCTATATTTTAAAGTAAACGCCGTGATCGCCGGTGGTAGACTGATTTTATTCGTCAAAAAAAGTATCAAAAATAAACAGTATTCGAAATATAAAAAAACGCTGTACAAAATACATTAAAAAGTAACTAAGAAAAAGGTGCGTCGCGCACAGTCATATAATAAGAGCCCTTATCACTCGACACTCAGCGTATTATTTAATGTGACCCAAATTTCCTTTTAGCACCTATGGAGATAAATATGTATTTTTGTTAAGATAAATAATAATATGTTAGTTGAAATAAATATTTTTGATTATAAGATGGAAGCCAAAAATCGTCTCTTGCATAATTATGTTAACTTTTTGAACTGTGAGAGTAGGTACCAATGTTTGGGTGAAATGCAGAAAACTTGTAACTTTTGAATTTGTTTGTGTCCTATGGTTTTAAAATGCATTGAGTTAATAGCTTGTTTAAATAATGCGCAACAAATATTTATTTTGAATATTATACCTTATAACCAACATCGTAAACATTTATTTATAGCTTCGTAATAGCAAAAAAAAAATCCTAATTGGTTTTGAAAAATGGGTTAAAATAATTTCCATACATTTTATTAGTGTCCTTTTCATTTCGTTACACATTACATTATTCATTATTTTTTAGCAGGGCAGGAGGGCAGGGCAGGGCAGGAGGGTATTTTTTAGTTTTCCTGTCCTGCCAAAATCCTCTTCGATACTCTCAAGTTGAGTCAAAACGGTGAAGTAAAACATCATGAGAACCAAAAATTCGGGGACATGTGACATCTAACAACCCGTGTTGGGATAACGGCCCACTTACGGCCCCTTACGGCCCTTACGGCCCCTTCTCACTGAGAGGAGGCCTGTGTCCCGGCAGTGGGAACATTGTGGGCTGATGATGTACTCTCAAGTTCTCAACGGAGGGAACTTATGTCTTATATAACTGGTGTTGTTCACACACACACGTGAACACGTACATCACACACACATGGACGACGAGCGGCGCGGGGACCGGGCAACGCGAGACCATCGCGCCGACCACACGACACTGCATCGTCCGCCACGACAGCGATCGCACCATAATTTTAGAACGTAGTTTTGCTACTTTGTGTACCTACCGAATAAACCTTTTATACAGTCCACTCGTCTTTCCATCATCTGGGCCTATCTAGGTGTCTTATATAACTGTTGTCTTATATAACTGGTGTCTTATATAACTGGTGTCTTATGTCGAATTCGTGAGAAGAATCCCATTGTGCTTCTTCAATCTTCTTTATGGTGGAAAGCTGGAATTCTCTTCCGCTCACCCAACAGGATGGCGCGCAGGTGCAGAAACATCCCTACAAGTCACAGGACTTTAATCGTTTTTATTTTCCTTTGAGAGAGTCATTACCTATGTAACTTGTGTGTGTGGTTTGGTTATTAATAAACAAATAAATAAACTGTCCCCCATTGACAAACACCATATCTAATAAAATTTCCATTTCTGAGCTCATTCATTGCGCTAACAATTTTTATTGCAAATAAACAACAACAACAAAGAACAACAACTACAACATCATTTAAAATTTGCGAAATTTTATACACGCGCATAACATAAAATTTATTATATTGCAATTATAAGAAAAATCCGACATTAATCGAATCTGGCATTTTTATAGTATTTATAGAATCTGGCCTTTATAGAATCTGACATTTGTAGAATATTCAAAGAATCTGGCATTTTAAGGCGAAAGCGCCAAGGTAGCCCGCGAAATTAATTTTTTTTTAGGTTTTTTGGAATTTGCTGGTCAGTATTAAGTTGTACGTTGATTAATATATGAATCGCGGCCGTAAGAAATATGTGTTTACAGAATTATAATCATTAAAGTTATCAACACAACTCTCTAAGACCACGTAAGTCCCAAGAATAACTGTTTCATAAAATCATCATTCTTTGGACTTACGTGGTCTTAGAGAGTTGTGTTGATGACTTTAATGATTATAATTCTGTAAACACATATTTCTTACGGCCGCGATTCATATATTAATCAACGTACAACTTAATGCTGACCAGCGAATTGCAAAAAACGTAAGAAAATTTGAATTTCGCGGGCTACCTTAGCGCTTCCCCCTTAAACTCTTCTGATATTTCTAGAATCTGACATTTGCCGACTATACCCATCTGACCCAATGGTATACTTCTGTCACTCTCTTACCTCTCACATCTGGCCCACTTTCTCTCACAGACAAATTTGACAGTATATTATCTTAATTAATCTTCATCTCGTTTTATATATAGTCGAAATTCGTACAAGGCTGGCGACATTGTAAATAAGAAACGACTTTACAATTAGTACTCAACATAGTTCAAAGTCAAATCATTTATTTCAAGTGGGCCACTAAAAAGTATTTTTGACCGTCAAAATCTATAATTATCTATATCTATATTCTATACTAATTAATAATAAAGCTGAAGAGTTTGTTTGTTTGAACGCGCTAATCTCTGGAACTACCAGTCGGATTTATAAAAATATTTTTGCATTTGATAGCCCAATTCTTACGGAAGGCTATAAGCTAACATCACGCTAAGACCCTTAGGAGCCGAGCAAAAACAAAAAAAGTCAGAAATAATGCTGAGCGAAAAAAAAGTAATAGCGCGGGCAGGAGGTGCGATGCGACGGGTAGGTTGGGGGAACAAGACAGTTTACAATAAAATTAATTCTAGTTGTATCTTCCAAAACGTAGATTCGTATGGTGAAGGATGGGCAAGAAACTCCATAGCTGGTCACTTTATTGACCTCGACTATCACACTTTCTTGACAGATCACGTACCCATAGTCATGGGAAAGAGAAAGTCACATCACCTGCCTAGCTTCTTCCCAACTATGTTGGGGTCGGCTTCCAGTCTAACCGGATGCAGCTGAATACCAGTATTTTACATTGAGCGACTGTCTATCTGACCTCCACAGCCCAGTTACTGGGTAACACGATACCCCTTGGTAACACTGGTTATCAGACTTTCGGGCTTCTGACGCCCATAACGACTGTCAAAGACCCACGAATGACATCCGGGACCAACAGTTTAACGTGCTTTTCGAGGCACGGAGGGTTCTTGGTATGTGAAGATGGTCACCCATCCACGGACCACTCGCGGCAAGCGTAGCATAATCTAATCTTAAACTAAATAACTTAGCCACAAACCCCTCAAAGAAAAAAGAAAGTAACTGGGTAAATTTGTTGATTTGTTATTTTTTTTGTAATTTGTCTCTGTCATCTCTTACCTAGACTAAAGTCAAGAGCAAACCCATTTCAAATAAATAAAAAAAAATATAAAATAATATACATTTTTATTCTTAAAATTACTACGAGTTTAAACAACTTGTTTCAAAAACCACACAGGATTTAACTTCAGAATTAACTTACATTTCAAATTAAATTGATATTATTTGTTTTTAGTGCTTTATAAGAGGGACCTCAGCTTTTATCAATTTATTATCAACTGTGCCTTGGAAAACCAATCCCCTTGTCCTGGATTTCCGATTTAGGTACAACAGACGTAACGCACGTCCTAGGAATGCTACACCTATGGCAGCCGACAATATTTCAACGCACAACTCTACGTAGGGCGCTATTTGGTACACCAGCACAAATTTACTCATTATGCTTTCAGGCAACTTTGGTTGGTTCTGTAACAAGAATAATTAAATATAATATACTTATTTATTGTGGAACACACATAATACAAGTACTATCTTCATCTCATCCATATAGTATTATAGCAACAACAACTTAAAAACTATGTTTGTGAAATTTACAATCTAACCTAACAACAAATAATATCATTTATCATGTTATATTAAGTGATTAATGTAAATTGTAAAAGTGGAAATAATGATTTAATAATTTCAAGGCCCAACACAAATGGTGGCACGTGCCTCCGCACCCCTATTAAAGGGGTTGTCAAATGTTTTTAGGATGCTGTTGGATAATGAATTCATCATCTGCCTCGCCTTTTCCCAACTATGTTGGGGTCGGCTTCCAGTTTAACCAGACGCAGCTGAATACCAGTATTTTACATGGAGCGACTGCCTATCTGATCTCTACAACCCAGTTACTGGGTAATACGATACCCCTTGGTAAGACTGGTTGTTAGACTTTCTGGCTTCTGACTACCCGTAACGACTGTCAAAGATCCGCGAATGACAGCTGAGACCAACGGCTTAGCGTGCTTTCCGAGGCACGAGGGTCTTGTTATGAAAAGATGACCACCCATCCACAGACCAACCGCGGCAAGCGTAGCTTAACCGAATCGATCGACCTGTGCGGCTGTTATTATTTAGCCACGGGCCTGTTGGATAATGAATTATGATTGTCAAATGTTTTTAAAATGTGGAGTAACTTTTTTAGAGTCGGTCACTAGCTGGTGTAAGGAGGTAACCACTGGCTATTACAAATTGAAATCAATCGTTTGTCTCGACCACAATAATGCTAATAGTTATAATGCTCGGTTCCTATAAACAAAAACGAATCGTTTTTCTTATGGTAGCATTTTTATTGTCAAACTGGACATAAAAAGAAATTCGTTAGTTAATTTTACCTGTGATAGGTAGTTCAATATTTAATTTTTTTTGTAAAGCTATGAGGTCTTTTCTTCATTATTGGTAAAGATCCGAGTCTTAATTTTAATCGGCCATAAAATTTTCAGGTCTTTTAATCCTAAATCCCAACATCAAGGATATGGGTGCAGGTAAAATGACTTTCATACCGGAACATAGTGAATTACTCAGAAATGGTGGCTAAATATATTTATTCTTTGGAAATTCCTTTTAACCGATTCGACAGTGGACTTGCTGGCTCATTTAGAGCCCGCAATAAACTTGACACTACTTGAATTGACACTTCCAAAGCATAAAATTACCTATGTACGATAAGGTATCAGTAAGCATAATTAAGGGACATTTTTAACCGACTTCAAAAAAGGAGGATGTTATCAATTCGGATGTTTATATATATATTTTTTTTATGTATGTTCGGGCATAACTCCCTCATATATAGACGAATTTGCAAAAACTTTTTTTGTACGAACGAGGTTTATTCCGAAATGGTCCCATTAAAATTTCGTAAAGTACTGAATTATGAGTTTCGGAGACAGACAACGGAACTCTTCAATAAATGCCAGCAAATAGACCGCAATTGCTGCTATCGCATAAGTATGTGTTGTTTACGGAATCACACTACATAACATCACGTACCCTTTAAAGGGGTAAGCAGATGTGTTCAATAGCTTCCTGTCACTGATATTCACATAGCAAGTAAATAAATGAATTTGTTTGGGGTAGATAGGTACAACTAACAAACTAACTAACTAAAAATAACTTTAATTTCGAAGGTCGGTGTCAAAAAACGAAAATACATAATCAACGACACCGACTTTCAAATACCTATAAAGTTATTTTTCACTTTGTAGTGTTTTTTTTGGAAGTTGGTTGTTTTTTTAATGACTTAATCATTATGACGTCCGTGCGTGGAGCACTGACGCGGAAGTTTCTGCGCAAGTCAAAATGGTTCACAGGTCAAAATAAAGTCAACTATGATGCTAACTTGTTTACTTGCGCAATTATAACTTAATTGTTAATTATGTATAATTTCCTGGAAGTTTTACTATGTGAGCAGACAGGTTTTTAATTTATTACAATTTATATTTGAAATAAAACAAAGTCGGGTCTACTGTAACAACATTTATAGCTCAAGGACGGCTGGACCGATTTTTATGATCTTTGATTTGTTAGATTTGTCTCCGCTCTGAATAGTAGAAAAAAAAATATAATGAAGGTAATTAATTTTCCCATACATTCATTCTTATTGATTGTTTAATAAATTCAGCATGGTTTTTTTTGTAAGTTATGCAATGATATTGTATTGTAGTGAACAGGTGCATTCGTTATTTCTTTGCTAGGTTTAGTTACTTTTTCCCCTACTGCTTGAAGTCTCCTGGATCACCAGGTTGTCCCGAAGGTACCTGGGTGGGTTATCTTAGTTTATTTTCAGCTACAATACCCGGCATGCTAGCTGCATTTTCTATTCATGATAATATTGTAGTAGTCCAGCCAATGATAATTAAGGCCATCAGCCAGTAAATATGTAAATAGAACTTACTAATTTAATATGAACGATTGGTATGACGGAGTGAGACATCATCTTGGTTCCTCTGTTGGAGCTGAGGTCATCCAGCATCATAGTTAGTTGCATAGAGAGCTTCGTGTTGAAGGTGATGCTTGCTTTCTGCATGATATACCATTGGTTTTGAAAACGCATGGAAACAAAAGAAAAGAACAATTGAATGCATTCGGTGAGGGGCGAGAGATATTCCACTCAGAGCACTGATTTCAACCGCACTTCGACGAATGGCATAGATAGAAGATAGGAAGAGAAAACCATTTTGTGCCAAA
Source organism: Luperina nickerlii (assembly GCA_963855955.1). Lineage (NCBI taxonomy): Eukaryota > Metazoa > Arthropoda > Insecta > Lepidoptera > Noctuidae > Luperina > Luperina nickerlii. The sequence goes on along the minus strand of OY979674.1, from coordinate 21,959,776 downwards.
CCCATGTTTTAGGAGAGGTAGATTTTTTAACTCCTTTCAATAATACTAAGTGCGAAAACTGAAACTGTCGCACACCATGCTTCACCTCCTATCGTGATCTCTGTCCCAAAAGATGCGTCAAAGTGGCGAAGTTTGGGCCAACAAGATCTACAGTCGTGCACCGACACGAACAAGAAGAATAATACTTCAAGCAGTGATAATATAAAAACCATGCAATTAGGTAACATGACCAGACTATACTTACACGATCAATAGCAATTTCATTGACTTGCACTTTTCTGTCCGGTTTTAGTCCATCAATGCGTTCTAGTAACTTGGGGTCGGAATCCAGAAAATGTGCTTTGGATACCACAAAAGGAAGATCTGTGAACAGAAATCGCATGATCTTAATATACTTCCTTGATTTATGTGTTCAGCAAATTCCTACAGCGGTCTGGTTTGCTTACGGTCACGCTGATTTCAAACACCTAGTAGGACCAAGAACTTGAAACAACTTACTATAAAAACATTCAGCGAGATCCATGAGTCCATCAGGATAGTTCTTCAAAGTAATTGGATTGACATTGTTGATGAAAGTCCTATTACTGATGGTGTACAACAGGGCCTCTCCACCATACTCCATGACCCTGCTGCCGATATATTCGAGGTGCCAAGTCTTGCAGATTCCCTGCCGGAACAGGTTGATGGGGACGTCTGGAGTCAGCATGGGTGGATAGGCACCAACCTCATAGGTATCTTCTTCAAAGGTTAGCTCGCTGGCAACATGTTTAAGTTTATATTATTATAAGTGTTTAAAGTAATTGATTGATTTTCTCTATGCATTTGGGTTCGATCCATTATCGATCGATACAAAACTAATTATACATAGTAAGAACAAAGTCACTTTTAGTGTCTGTCTGTGTGACAGACACGAAAGTGTTTCTTAGATCTTCTAAACGACACAGTGAGTCAGATTTTGATGCGGCTTTCACCATCATTTAGGTACTTACAGCATTTATTTCGGAGGTTTATAAGTATTCAAATATGTACATTAATATATAGCTTAAATATAGCATACAAATTTGATGTTTATCAATTCGTAAAAACTGTGCGCGGCAGGGGTGGGTCGTTTGTTGAAAAAGTCGCTCATGTGACTGTTGACATCTTTTTGTTATGTACCTTTCATCCAGATGATTGATGGCCTCCATCTGGATATGCCTTGACTTCTTCACCGATTTGATCTTGAACCGGTCTGGGTTGGTGGCTCCCACTACTATCCGATAATCGGTCTCGTTTTCATAAAGCTGCAAATAAGTTAAGTTAATTCAAATAACCATTTTCATGTCTCATACAAGTCTTATTAAGGTTAATAAGTTAAGCAGGTGGAAAAAGCATTAGCAATTTCATACTTACGTAAACTTTTATATGTAACGGCTGGCAGGGAAAAGAGAAAAAGAGACATATTGCACCGATCCCAAGTAACTTCAGATAAGGAAAGGCAGAAGAAGATACGAAAATCAAATATGTAACGATCTTCTTTCGGTTCATTGAAACAAACAGAAATAAAACTTATTAAAAATTCAGCTTACCCTGTCCAGGAGTCCAAAATTATCAAAATATACAAGTCCTGGGACGAGATTTTTGCACAACGTGACTAGAGGGTTCTTATAGCCCCACAAGTAGCTGTGAACATCTATGTTGAAGAAGGCCTTGGCTTCTATCTGGGATGCCATTATGTTGAACGCGTAACTGATGAAGCTTGGATAGTTGGATAGGACTGCTACTACACTCTGGAACAAGAAGATGGGATGAAAATGAGCTTCACGAAGAGCTCATATTGCTGTTCGTTGTAGTGGGTATTTTGTTTCATATTTAGCTTTGGACTCACGTAGCATGGCATCTGTGAATGCCGAATAAGCTAAAAACAAAATTACAAATTTTAGAAAGATTGTGTGTGGCAGCGCGGTGTCAAAAATAAGAAAATAAATATGTCTATGTCTTTGTGGAGTAGATATGAGTCATGATGCTATGCGTGCTGGTTGACATTAAGTAAATAAAACATACCAGTGACATAAGTTCTTACCTTGAGCTTGCATGTCCAAAGGGACATAAAATTGTCCTTACCTTGAGCTTGCATGTCCAAAGGGACATAAAAAGGATGCAATAAAACTCACAAGAAAGGGTAGATTAGGCAGAGTTAGGTTGATATCCCTGGGGTGAGCTATGGAGGCTTCTGGGATGAATTCTGATCTGAACCTCGGCGTCATCCCCATGAACTTGCCATCCTCACTCATTTCTAGATCCTCATACCAGCGATATTCTCTGTAAATAAATGTTGACTTGAGCAAAAAAGGTGCGGTGTAAATAATTTTACGGAAACCTGTTTATCGAATTTCATGTCGTCGAAAAGTATGAATTTCATAAATGCCACATCAAAGTAGAGAGAGCTTGAGGCCTTTGCTCAGCAGTGGATTGCGATAGGTTGTGTTGATTGATTGAAATAGCTCAATAATTCTACATCATCGTCATTATTTTCGCCTGGAATCACCTACAGCTAGGTATACGCACTTAGGCAGGCCTCCTTCCCCTTATTTGCCAGAGGTTTTGGACGTCCTTGACTGATTAATCTTCCCCTCATTAATTCTACAAACGTATTTTTAGTTAAGACTCATTAAAACTTACTGAAAGACGAAAGGTCCAACTTCTTCCACCTTCAGCTTATAGTCTTCTCCAGATGAGAATCTGTCGGCGTTGGTGATGTTAAACACGTAGATCGACAGGCGGGTGCCGGGGATCTCATGCTGGAGTAAGTTGTACAGTATTGTGCCTTTAGATAGACGAAGTTTCTGAAACAATGCCGTACATTAAGTATCAAGACGACAAACTGAGTGAACGGAGAACAGTATTATAATTGTGTTAGATTGAGATTAATGAATCCGTTTACCCAAGCTTGGTGATTATGATGGTGAAGGGGAACCTTCTGACGACTATTGATGATGTTGATAAACAATTAGACATAATCATAGTATTATTCTTACTAGAACAGGATAAAAAAATAATAGTCATGCATCCTATATGACATATTAGGTGCAGGACCAACGACTAAGGTGTTTTTCGAGGCACGGGGTATCATGCCGTCCCGGTTCTCTCTCCTGTCGTGTCGGATTGCCGTCCTATCGGACTATGAGAGTGAGGGAAGAGAGAGTGCACCTGTGTCTGCGCGCACACTTGTACACTATAATATGTCCCGCGCCTCCGCTGGGATTGGTCACCATGACCGAAATTCGGTCTGGAGGAGTATTTTTGTTTTAATATGACAATCATAATTATTAATTTTAATTGCCACCGCGACCAAAAATAGATTTTATATTGTGCCTGTTGTCTGGCAGTCAACGTGTTAATGAGTGTATTAAGTTACGAACGTTCGAAGTTATGATAATACATAGGTACTCACAGATTAGGTATACTTACGTAATTAACGATCATGTGTATGGGGTCTAAGATTATGATCAATATTGGTACCAACAGGAACGCGATGCCCGTAAATAGTGCGATCAGGATTCTGCCTGTAAAAAAAAACAGTGGCACTCCGGGAGTGCCGACAGAAGTGAAAACAAAACACAAACAGAATACTTTGCCATCACTCACTGACATATGGGATATACATTAAAACTGAGTACATCCAGAGGCTAGCCGAGCACATCCGAAGCGTCTATTTTTTTAATCGTCTTATAAACAAAACACGCGCGGTGTCGCTTACGATAACAGTGACGCAATATCAATGATTTTTTCCCATCTCAAAAAATACCCAACGTGCCTAAAGAAGTTTTCAAAAACCTAATAATATCCCTTCAGCTTATTGTAACGAGGCTGATGAAATATAAATGAAATAAAAATCGCTTCTTTTTACATTCAATCCTTTGATTGAAGCCGGCCGATGGCTTCAATAAAAGGATTGAATGTCGCTACGAATTCATTGATAATTTTCGGTGCCTTTAAGTTGAATTTTAATATGTGAAAAAAAAAGAGATGTTTGTGTCATATTATTACGAGTATGTAGGCTTCTACTCCGTTCACCTTTTAAACCCTATTTCTGCCCAGACGGTCAAAATAATCAGCCGGTATATAGTCATAATATATAGCAAGACATATTAGACTGGAAGCCGACCCCAACATAGTTAGGAAAAGGCTAGACAGATAATGATGATATAGACATGACATCAGAGGGGCAATTCTACTAATTTCAACAACGTTCACAGTCTGATCTCAGTCTCAATCTGTCAAAAAATACTTCAAATTTCCCTACATTTTGACAAGTTTTTGACATTTCTTTGTCGCTGAGATGAGACTGCGACTAGATTTTGAACGTTTTAAATTACGAGAATTGGCCTTCTGGTCTTCACCAAAACTGTTTGGTACTCTACGTATTTCTAAAAAGAAGTCTCTCGGGCCGTTCTCAATGCGTTTACTGGGTATGAATTCTCGATCAGAAGACTTCACATTTTTGAATAACCTTTTGCGTGTTGCGGCCGTGTTGCGCGTTAGCGCGCCTAAGTGTATGTACTTCCGGATGGGACTGCCATGCTATAATTTAAGCTGTCTGTGGGTTTGCCTTTGGATTGCTAATTTTGTTACTTCCTACTTAATTTTGTTGCTATGCTCTAAACACGGTGAAGGCAAACATCGTAAGGAAATGTCCTAGAACCAAAAATTCTCAGACATGTGACATCCGCCAATCTGCACGGTGCCCGCGTGATGTATAATGGCCTAGGGATTTCACAGAGAGGTCCGTTTCCCAGGAGTGGGAACGTTATAGGCTGATTTTGTTATGTGTTATGTAGTAGTGTTATGTAGTAGGCTGTTTCAAGGAAGACAGTTAAAAGGATACCTACTTCTGCTGGTTATCCGCTTGTTGATGGCTTCCCTTTTACTCACTAGCACCATCGTTTATTTTTTCTTCACATTAATATAATTATATATTTTCTATTTAACAATGGAGTTAATACTAGTTCATGGTTCTGCAAAGAAGAACACTTCTTTATCTTTTCATGAAAAACACATTTAGATCTGAGATCACAAATTGTTCCTAACTAGATAATGTTACACACTTGCAATCATTCTTATAGAAACTCTACAATGAAAGTGAACGTAACTTTAACTTTGAAATTACTCAAGGTACACAAAAAAAATAAAAAAATACTACCTTCATTTTAATCCAAATCCATAATATCCAAGGTCACCTAAAACGATTTTATTATTTCACTGACACGTATGTACCTACAGCAGAAAAAAAGACTTAAACCGTTTTGCTTAAGCCGGTTGTGTTAACGAACCTTCGGAATAAACTGAATTAATTTCTAGAAATTAGTCTATATATATACAACGTGTAATATAATTAACGCAAGACCGAGTTAAAATCTTAAAAGCTCCTTCAAACAGGCGCGACACGACACGCGACACAAAGGCATCGCAAGTCGCGCAACGAGCGGTACCTTTGTGTCGCGCGCGATTATGTCGCGTGTCGCGCCTGTTTGTAGGAGCCTTAATACAATGACCAAAACTTAGTTTTTTAAAGCTAACTATTATTATTAAGAAAATCGTGTTGGAAGTGAGCTTACTGTTGTAGAACGACCTGGTTGGTGAAGTTCTGCCGAAGACATTTGATGAGCTTTTTGATGGAGTTCTCACTTCTCACCTGTCCCAATATAGCGGCGAAAGGAACAGCAATGGTAGATCTTATTAAACTTGGTTTTTTCCAACGACTCTGTCAATGTTACTGTCACGATCCTTTAGCATTGCCTGTGGACCTGCATCATAAACCATTAACGATTAATGCCGAGTTTTTTGAGAAATTAAAGTTGACTGATAATTAATTGACTACGTAGTATGTATTTTGTAGGGGTGACTACGCGGCTATTAAATCTGAACTCAACCAAATCAATTGGAATGAGTTTTTACTTGCTGATTCATTGGATAGTGTTGTTGAACTCTTTTATAATAAATTGTATCAGTTTAGAGATATGTATATATACCTATCCCAATTAAATCTGTTATAAAATCATCCTATCCGCCTTGATATGCTTCGGCTTATGTCAAAGTACTGAAAGAAAAATATAAATATAATCGCAGGTTCAAAACGTACGATAATATGTCAGATTTTTACTCTTTTTCTATTTTACGGAATAGAGCAGTTAACTTGGAGAAAGCTTGTTTCAATATTCGTCGATCATTGAGAACCCACTATCTTTTTGGCGGTATGTTAAGAGCAAAAGAAATTCCGGTACTATTCCAAAGGTAATAAGGTCCTTGAGTACAGGTGAGGTTCAGGTTTTTTTTTTTTAATTTGTTTGCAACCTCTTTTGTTTCAACTTTCCAGGAGCCCGATCCTGTGCCCGTTACTTCCGGTGGCATTAGCGTTGAACATAATGTGTCATGCATCGGTTCGATTGGTGTGTCTCATTCTCAAATTTTAAAGTTATTAAAGACCTTGGACCTTCCCAAATCTAGCAGTCCTGATCTTATACCTCCAGTATTTATTGTAAATTATGCCGACAGCCTAGTTGTGCCACTGTGTATTCAGGCGATCACTTTCGGAAGTCATAGTTCCGAAAATTTGGCAATCGGCGTTCGTTACGCCAAGCAGTTTTCAAAAAGGGTAATAAGTCGGATATCTCTAATTATCGACCAATATCTAAGATATATCTCCAAAATCCTCGAACGCGTTCCACTAAATCTAACTTAATCTTGTCCTAAGAATTTATATCCGAGGGCATGGAACAGCGTGCACAAGTTGACGTTATTTATATTGAGTACAGTAAATGCCTTGATCGTATTGACCATGGACTACTCATGGAGAAGCTATTAAAGACTGGAATACATGGAGATTTGTATCGTTGTTTCTCCTCTTATATTGATAACAGAACGCAGACGTGGTGCTTCAGGGTTACACATCTGGTTGGTATTCTGTCCCCTCTGGAGTTCCTCAGGGTTCTATATTAGGGTCCCTTTTATTTACTCTCTCTATTGCTGACGTGAAGCATTGTTGTTAGGCTTGTTATATGTTACTTTATGCTGACGATATGAAGTTTTATAAAACTGTCCGAAACATATCTGATACACACGTGTTGCAAGATGATTTGAATAGATTTGAAGAATTCTGTAGAATTAAAGCCTATTAAAGGCTTGAATTGAATATTTCAAAATGTTTTTAAACACGTCAGTATTCTATAATTGATTCCATATACAAACTGTACAATATCAACTTAGACAAAGTCAATAGTATTAGGGATCTTGGGGTTATACAAGACAGCAAGCTAAGTAAAACTAAATAAGCCGTCAAGAGCACTTGGTTTCATAATGAGAACCTCAGCATGTTTCAGATTACTAAAACCGATGAAAGTCTTGTATTGTTCGTTCGTACGCAGCCACCTTGAGGCATTACAAGTCTGGAACCAAGTACGGGATCTACAAGACTCGTATTGAGGGCATTCAAAGAAAATTTCTTAGATACCTAAATTATAGGGCGAAACAAATATCTATTGATTACACTCACCGATGCAGAAGGTATCATTTTCTGCCGCTTGACTGTAGACGTCATATGAATGATATGTGCTACTTGTTTAATGGCACATATAGTTTAATAATTGACTGTCTTAAACTTGGTTCAAAATTAAAGATACACAATAATCAGATGGGGCTGCGACAGCGATTACTTCTACATGTATCATATACAAACACTATAGACGTAATGCATACTTTTTGAGAGCCAGTCGCAGTTTTAACAAAATTTGTTGTAAACAAAGGCATTGACCTTTTTTTACACCAATGCAAGCACATTGGAAGTTCTTAGCAAAGTCATTTTTTGTACAGGAGGCAAATGAACATTTGGAAAAAAAACAAACAACATTCTACCTGCACATGAACCGATTGTTGTCCAGATTGGCTTAAAATTTGAACAAATTAGCTTAAGATTGAACGAAATGAACCAACTTTGAGGGGAAAAAAAATAACTAAATGGAATAGATAAGATGTAACTTAGACTATGAAGGAGTAATAGTTTTCGTATTTATCTGTGAAGGCTTGTAATTAGCAATTTAGTTATATTTGTTGTTAATAGTCTGTAAGCCTTCCGAAAATAACGAAAATAAAAAATAAAATAAAATATAGATCTTTTTCTTTATTACCTATACTAAGTGAAAAAAGCGGCCAAGTGCATTGTACTCATCATTATGAGCAAATTTTACTATGGGACCAACCCTGAATCCGCGAAAAGAAAAATCAGCTGTTTCCTACATTTCTGTTTTTACCATACCTTCGCACAATATTTAACACTACATATATTTTTTTGTTTATAAAAATTCTTTAATTCAAATAACTTTAATTTTATTATTTGTTATTACAGTGCTGTGCTACTATGACCATAGCAGCACAGCACAGTGGCCGTGGTAAAAAATAAATATTTATATCTAAATTTAGATTACCTAAAACTAGCAAGTCATTTTTTATAAACAGGACCCGGTTTATAACAAGTTGCCAAAGTTGCCAAAGCCGATGAACTTAGCGATGGAAAGTTCAAAACCCTCATGAAAAAAGCATAATAAATATTCAAAGACTACGTTGAAGACAAGGTAGTTTGGAAATAATTTCTTCTGCACATGTGGCTTCGCTGGCATACGGCATAACTTATTATTTTTATTTACTTTTTACATACCTACTTCTTTGACACAATGTCTAAACATTCTAATTTCAAGTCTTTATTTAATGGCTATAATGGCAACCGTATCATTTGGTTTTATATTTTATTACTTATCTTTTTTATAGATTCTTTTATATTTTGTGAATGCGAAAACGTTGTAGGCCTTGTAGACTGTAGATTTGCAGACCATTTTCTACTTTGTTTACTACCTGGTACTTTTTGAAGGCCCACACTGTCCTCCTATAACCTATTAACACTGTAATTTAAGAACATACCCGTTATTCTCCATAGGTACCTACTTTGCTTTGGAATGGGCAACGACATCTTTCTTGACAATTCAAAAATGCCTGTAATTGGTTTATTTGAAATAAATGCTTTGAGTTTTAGTTTTGTAGGTATTACAGTAACTTGGTATTTCCCTGATCTCTCTCCGGTCGTGTCGGATTGCCGTTTGCCGTCCCATCGGACAATGATAGTAAGGGAAGAGAAAATGCTGCACACACTTGGGCATTACCTATAACATCTACCGCGCCGAAGTCTAGCATCAGTTGAGATATATCGCCAAAAACGGACACCTAAAATGTACTTATTGTTTACGCAGCAAAAATGTATTTTTTACATGTAAAAGTGCTTTTTTGAAACATGAAAATAAAAATACTTACTTCATTCATCGTTGTACCTATAAATTAGAGCCTAAACAACAATGACCAGTGTTTTACTACCGTAATCCGTGACAAAATGATCAAGGAGTGCAACTCCTGTGAGACTTTCTACTTCTAGGTTCCAATGATACATGGCCTCTAGTGCAAAGTACAAACGAAGGACCTTGAAAATCATGGGCGCCAGGGCGAGAATTTTAGGTTTTCGTGTACTTAATGAAATGCTGTTGATCTGTCCTCTCAGTAGTACGAAGATACGATAATAATATCAGACAGAATGTCTTCAAACATTATGACACATTCACGCCTGTATTTCCCGAAAGGTTAGGCAGCGGTGTTCATGGCACGTGGACATGGTGCAAGTGCCCAATTATCTCAACTAATATTATAAATGCGAAAGTAAGTTTATTTGTTACCTTTTCACGCCTAAACCACTGAACCGAAGGCCCATTGTGAGCGACCACGTTTCAGTGGCATAGGTCATCACTGGCAACACGCCCTGGTCAAAGACTTTCGTCTTGAGACACTGCGGGGACGAGCAGATATTGCGTAGTTTCTCAAACGTTGCCCAGCCGAGTCGGATTCGATGATTGACCTCTTTCTCGAAGTTGGACCTACCTAACTGGACAGTTTGTCCGAGGTAAACTCGTCCACGACTTCGAATGTAGCGTCTCCGATCTTTATGAGAGTGGATATTACATAGGCATTTGACATGACCTTCGTTTTGTTCATTTTCATTTTCAGACCCACTCTTTCGGAGGCTCTTCTGAGGTCATCGAGCATTGTACTGACTGTGTGTGACTATAGTGTGTGGTATCAAAAACGAAAATGTGGAACCAACGACACCGACTTTCGAACTTAAAGTTATTTATCAAGTGTGTGTTTCTTTTTTAGTTGGTTGTTTTTTTTTGCAAAAATTTTTTGTTACCATCAGTTACGCTGCCAGGTTGTTTGTAACAGGTCAAAGTAGTATTTATATGTATATAAAAAAATACTTACCACACATACTTTAACATGATTTAAGACAATTAACACTAACTTATCTGTAGATTTATGTCTATATATCCCACGGTATGCACGCAAAAACAATGTACATACGATGTGTCTAGCGATTTTTTTTATTTGGATAACATCTTGACGTCATTCAGATTATATTAATAAGTGTCTACATCAACAAGCTTAACGGCAGCACATCTGGAGCCACGCGGCTGAATCCGTCGTGACTCGTGCGTGCCTGCAACTACCGGCATCGGAGATCGGACGTCCCATTTGTTGGCCATCTTGCCACGTGGGCCGAGCTGTTTAACGGCGGTCGTCGCGAACACCTGACGACCGGCACCCCTACGCATCCAGCGTGGCACCCCGCTGCGGTCATCGCCACGCCGGCTAACAGGGCAGTACAGCGCTACCCACAGGGTGGACTCTGGGAATTGTGACCTGTAGACCTACCCACACCTTTTATTTAATTATATTTTTATGTTGACTTGGATGCGTGGTCTTATTTCCATATAACCTGCGCCACGCATACCCCTTTCGTCACATTGGCGTCGTATCTTTATACAGACTGACTTTTTTAACTGTCTTGACAATAACCCCTGTTATTGTCGGTTTAAAACTTCGTACAATAATAGTACTAGATCAGCCGGTCAATTCTGTACAAATCTCACCGTGAAAACTTAGGTGATGTGAGTTTGTTTTTGCTAGGAATTGACACTATTGACGGCTCACTCCACGCTCACTTCACTTAAGTTTTTACGGTGAGATGGTTACAGAATCGCACTGCTGGAACAAAAATAAGTCGCTAAAGTGGCCACGTTTGCACACATATAAACATTTATATTTCTTACTACGAACTGTAGAAAAAGTTTAATAATATTAACCACTTCAGATTATTATAAACCTTAACACTCAAACCATAAAGTTGTATTACGATTGCAAATGATTAATATTTAAGTCCTTCTGTCATCGGAGATAGGTTAAAAGCAATAAATTTAAAATGTCATTTGAAAATAAAAAGTCATTTTTGTAATAACTACAAAAATATTCATTCTAAAATGAAACTTAAAGCCTAAGGAATAAGGTTAAAAACATTTTGTTGACAATTTCGTGCTTACTCTAATTTGGAACTAGACGTAGTTCTTGGTATTAAATTTCAATGCTCAGAGGGGTAATTCTCGTAATTTTAACAACGTTCTCAGTCTGATCTCAGTCTCAATCTGTCAAAAAATATCTCTAATTTCCCTACATTTTGACAAGTTTTTGACATTTGATTGTCGCCGAGATGAGACTGCGAGTAGATTTTGAACGTTTTATATTACGAGAATTGGCACTCAGAACAGAGACTCAGAGAGTATGGAAAGACGTAGAGTTGCAGAATATAATATTTTTAGGCGAAGGATCGTTTCTTACGGTGGCAAATATTTTTACTGAAGATGTGGCCTATAAATAAACGTACGCGGTTTATTTAAAACAATGAAAATACCTACAAGAATAGTTTTCTTCTGATAGAGATTTTACAAAAATTACCTGATTTGATAAATAATTCGTCCACTCTGGACTTAAAGCTGATTGCACAATTATTGGTCTGTGAATCTACAAAAAACAAAAAATCATAATCAAATTACTTTTTTAATCAAAACGTTATCTTACACCAACTATTTTAATACTTTACGGTAATTACCTGCAAATTGGAAACCGCTGCCGCGCTGTTTTTAGTAATCTACGCCTTTGCATGTTTCCTGTTATGTCCAATCTATCAAAATGAATCGAACATATAGCTGCAACACATACCTACGTACACCCTTTTTTATAGGTCCATGCGTACACCATGCGCGCGCGCCAGCGGCTAGTGGAATTCTGTTAGCGCAGGCGCGGCGCAAGCTTTTATATGCGAGCACGAAATGCAAACCTTTTCGTCTTACCGACATATTATTTGATTTATTTCATAGTGTTATGCGGTAGCCGCTAATAATCTTGTAAATATTTTTGCATATAATAGGTGTAGTTTTGCAATAAAAGAGCATTCGCATCTTAACCGTCTTTCACTTCAGACACTGCTAGGGACTCCTACCTCAACAGAACATATTGTCAAATTTTTAAAATACATATATGTATATTTCTTCTCCTCTTTCTTTCGCGGCAATACTATACCCATTTTGCACAGCGAAATGGGTCGCTAGGAAATCTACCAACAAAAATAACAATACCACTCCACGCGTTCCCTGTTCCAGAATAGTCCATGTTTGTTAGAATGGCTGGCGCGTTGTCGCAAACATTGGCCAAACAATCATTATATTTGCTAATCGATTTTTATATTTACTATTTAACTGTGTTATTATTTTATGTAAAACATTCAATGATAAAAACTTACCGAAAAAAGATATTTCTTCCAAAATCTTGGTGTGACGGTTTTTGAACGCGTACTGAGCCATTTTGACGTCTTAACGTTGGCTATGATTGGACCATACTAAATTGAAATAAGAGCACAAAAGTATTCGTGCTCTTATTTTTCGGGCCGTTTTTGAAGCGCCTATCGGGCATCTAGTACATTATTGATAGAAGGTTTAAAAGGTAAACTGATATGAAGAATATCTTTTTTTAACCATATCAAAATATTGAAGTTTAGACAGTTATTTACACACACACACTGGCACTGAACAAAAGTCTTTTGGGATGCATAACGAAGCTAATTACTAGCTTCGTGTAGCGCAGCTAATTATTCCGCCAGTCACTCTTCTGAACCGAGCGCTCGGCGCATCCTGGACAGTCACACCCAACACCTTATTTGACTGGTCAATAAATATTCTTCCCTTGCGGTGGTAGGTCTAACGCCCGCCTGGTTTGCGACCACCCTCCCAACGGAGTCCGGCGTCAAGCAGCCTGCTGTTTTTCGTTCTTGCGTGGGAGTTCCAGTGCCTTAGGCATCTTCTGGGCACGCTCGTTCCATCATAGACCTCATCCATCGCTTTCCATCAGCCGTGATCGAGGTCAAGAGAGCCATTAAGCAATAAAAATATATATCATCATCATTTCAGCCGAAAGACGTCCACTGCTGGACATAGGCCTCCCCCAAGCACCTCCACTTGGACCGGTTCTGTGCTTCTCCCATCCAACGGGTTCCTGTGGTCTTTACAAGGTCTTCGGACTACCTTGTGGGAGGCCTTCCAACGCTACGTCTTCCGGTACAAAGTCGCCACTCCAAAATATATATGTAATAATAAAAAATAATAATATAAAATAAATAATAATAAATACACACTTTTGCAAAAAAAAACGGGCACCTAAGGAAATTTACGTTCTAAGGTCGATTTGAGTTAATTAAATGAAATTTATTTCTTTGACGTAGTCTGTATACTTATAATCGTATAAATTAATGCGCGTGAAGCGAATTCGGGCAATTAAAAGAAAAAAAAACGATGGATTCTTTAAAACCGATGTACACGCCCAAACAATAAGAAGTGGTCGGCAATAAAGACAAGATTTTTTTTTGTTACTTTTTTTAATTAAATAAAGTTACAAATGTAAAAACCTAATAACGAGTGTGACCTCCTCTTGCCAAAATCACAGCTTGAATCCTTCTGGGCATGCTTTCCAACATAACGTTTTGAGGAATACGTTCCCACTCTTCTGCAATGACTCTTTTTAGCTCCCTGATGTTTTGTGGAGCAGGTTGCACTAATCTTACCCGTCTCTTTAGAACATCCCAGACATGCTCAATTAGATTGAGGTCAGGACTTCGAGCTGGCCAATCTAAACGACGGATCCCAACTTCTTGCATGTACGCTTCCACGTCGCCAGAACAGTGCGGGCGCGCATTGTCGTCCATAAAAATGGAATCTTCCCCAAGTGCAGTCAATGTGGGTTGTGCATATGGAATTAGGACTTCCATTATGTACCGGTGTGCATTTAATGTTCCATTTTCTATGAAAACTAACTCCGTACGCTCCGTCGAATTAATTGCTGCCCAAAACATAACGGAGCCTCCGCCATAAGGAGTGATTTCTTCGAAACACACTTCCGCATAGCGTTCCCGTGGTCTTCGTAGCACTCGCCGGCGTCGGTCCTCTCCACACAAAGAGATTCTAGCTTCATCAGAAAACAATGCTTTATTCCAGTCCTCCAGAGTCCATGAAGCACAGTTCCGAGCAAACTGAAGTCGAGCAACACGGTGCTCACGGAGTAATTTAGGGCCCCGAGCTGGGCGGTAACTCCTGATATTGGCAGCCAAAAGCCTCCTCCTGACCGTTCACAAACTAACTTCTACTCCTCTTACTTCTTCAAGGCTCTTCTTCGGGTCCACACTTGACGCCTTACGATTCCGCAACGCCTGACTCACCAAAAAGCGGTCATCTCTTGGTTCTGTGCATCGTTTTCTTCCCGAACCGGGTCTTCTTTTGACCGAACCGGTCTCTTGATACCGTTGCCAAGTCCTCTGGACAGTTGAACGACTCACATTTAGCCGCTGAGACACGTAAGTTTGCGAACAACCTTCTTCAAGTAGGGCTATAATTTTACCGGCCCTTATCGCTTTATCACTCATATCAAAAAGTGGTATTTAATGTAAAAAGAAAGATTAAATTGTTTAAAATATCGTAATCAGTTAAAAATCGTTTCAGCAATTCGCGCCATTAGTAAAGCAATTTTAGAATAATCCACAATAATCATTATTTTTCTTTTATTAATTTCAAATTTTAAATTTGGAACGTAAAGAATCATGCCAGGATTCTTCAAATAACATGCCAATACATCGTCAAATTAATAAAACCTATTTCTTGTTCTTCTTCATTGAAGTAGAGAAAAAATCTAAAGTGCCCGTTTTTTTTTTTGCAAAAGAGTTTATACAATATAATATATGTATATATATTTATTGCTTAACGGCCCCTGAAAAAAAATCAGCTGTTTCCTACAATTATGTTCGTATAACTCGTCAAGATGCAGGGACCAGCTGATTTATTTTTCGCGATTTCATGTTTTGTCCCATAGTAAAAGTTAAAAAAAAGTTCCTTTATTAACGTCAGTTGTTCACAAACACTTATCTAAACACTATGCAGCGTTACAACTAAGGCATAGAGTGATTTCGATGAACTCTGGCACCTAAAGTAAGATTTAACTTGTGTTTAGGGTGCCAGCGTCCTCGCCTGTAATTGAACAATAGTATATCAATAGTTGTAGGACGAGCACAGTATATTATTATTATGATAACTACTTACTAGTAAATGCATAAATGTGATGGAGAGAGATAAATATGGTGAAAGTTGTGTTTATGTAATCCTGTTTATATATATGTCTATATTAACTACATTAGGTTAAGCGATTGATACATGTAGTAAATCTTCAGACCCATCGTAACTCAGTGTCAATAGCCACTTTGAGACCTTGGTCTTACGAGTACATTCATTTAGGCACATGGGGGCAATGGTGCACAGTTGATTTATTTTATTATATAAATGGTTAGACGGAACATCATAATGACGCTGAGCAAGGGCCGTTCTAAATCCACGAGTTGAGCATACTTCGTAGTGTCTACGCTTTTTAGCAGCATTCGGCTTGTATACCACAGAGGGATGTTTGCGCAAAATAGTGCCAAGAACAAAGAGCTATCTCACAGTGAGGACCTGACATTCGATGTAGAGAGCCGTGGTTGGATATCTAAACGGCTTCGAGGTCATTACCTTGAGGACAGCTCTCTGTGCTCGTTCCAGAGGCAGTAGGGTTGTCTTGGGAGCCCCACCCCACACTGTGATGCAGTAGTTTATTATGCTTTGACAGAGGGCATAGTACCTAAACATTTTTAATGGTACAATACTCCGCGGAGTGCCTTAGTTTAAAAAAAAAATATACACTTGCGGACTTGCGATATGAGATTCCTAAGGTGAGGTTTCCAGCTCAAAGAACTATCTACATAGACTCCAAGATACTTAACAGACTCACACCTTGTGAGTTGCGGACAGTTGCATTGTGAAGAGGATAAACCGAATGAGCAGGTATGAGCTCTAAGCGCCATTGAATCCGGTGGAGGGAGATTGGTGGATAGTAAGGAGAAAGGTAAGTATACCTACTGTTTTCTTAAGATTTAAAGTTAGGATATAATTTGATAGCCATTTCAACACTGAGTTTAGAGCAAGTTCCGCGTATTTTTCTGTTTCAGGCCGGTCTCTACCGTGAAGAAGCACGGTAGAGACCGTGCTTCTGCGATGCGACGGTGGCATGCCCGACACACGTCAACCGTCCCGTCCTTCATAATATGTCTCCGATAGTTATTCGTCAAGATAACTTCGTCCATAATTGCACAGACGAAACCTTCAGTTTCCCCGAAAAGGTTACCAAAACGTAGCCAGGATACGGACGCTAAGAAATCTACACCGGGCTCATGAAGAACCCGATAGAAGTGCCCGTGAAGCTCCTTGCTTTGCCATACCTTCTTGCGGTTATCAGTAGAAAGTACGCCAGCGCGCGCCAGTTCTCTTTAGCCATGGAGAGCGGGGTAAGTCCCTTGTCCACTGTGACCACATCGCGGTGCATACCTACATTTAAAAAATATTCCCTGAGACTGCATACCTCACGGTTGTGGAGGGTCTTCGCGTTTAAAAAGCCTCGACCCCCGCACTTCCGCGGGATATACAGTCTCATCACCGATGATCGTGGGTGATGCATCCGGTTTGCGGTCAGTAGTGTACGGACCCTTCTATCCAGGGCTTCGAGTTCGCTCTGAGTCCATTTGTGTATGCCAAAAGAGTACATCAAAACCGGCATGACCCAACCGTTGAAGGCGCGCACCTTATTGCCGCCCGAAAGAAGACTATTTAATACCTTCTTCAGGCGACAAAAGAAGCGCTCTTTCAACGATTGCTTCATGTCAGCATCGTCGATGCCAAACGTTTCCGACATACCCAAATATCAAAGTTACAATTTACACTGCGTATATTAAGATGCATTATAATATTAAGCGACTTACTATTGTTATTAATGAAAAGCCCACATGACTCCGGTACACAGATATGTGAATAACCCATACCAAATGAGTCAATATCATTAAAAATGTCAGAATCGAATATTGATGTTTGATGTTAAGTGCATATTGATTGCAATTGTAGATATGACGTGGATTATGTGTAATTAAGTTTTGTCTACATTTAATAATTTAGTTTTGGAGGTTGCAGGTATAAGACGTAGAAATATGATAGGCGATAGGATGTACATAATCGCAGGTATGATGTGAGTTGTGAGTTTGTGATAACAAAATTTCAAATTATTATAATTTTTACAAGGTCTAAAACACACACAATCGTCTTCTCCAATGTCCCGCTCACCGCACAGACTTCATTCACTCTTCCTTCTTCGTTCAGATTATCGATCTTCGTACCGATTATCCTTTAAGGTTAAGGTTCGCGAGCACATTCTCAAGAAGCTGGCAGTATCATCACAACGGTAATATTTTCTCATTGTATGTCTTATTTCTTTTTATTAAGTCTATTTATGTATTTATGTATATTTATTTGTAATATATTTATATGTAATTAGGTATATATTATATTCAGTTTTAATAGGTTTATGCGTATCTTTATATTTAAAATATTTATTCCTCAATGGTCATGATTGTACCTACCACTGTTTGTCTCTGCATCACGCCATCACCCAAAGGTTGACTGGTAGAAAATGCCTATGGCATTTTGTCCGCCTCTGTACATTTATGTGCTTGAAGTATTAAATAAATAAATAAATAAATAAAATGGTACGATGAGTAATACAGAGGCTGATATATTATACATTATATTAGTTGATAATCTCAATATTATTTTTATAAACAGGTAACAGGTTGTATTTATAAAGTAGTAAAAAACAGGTTTGTAAGAGGCTAGTGAATTACGTTCGGCTGCAGGAGCACGTAAAAGGAAACCGATATAATTTGCTTAAAGCTATTTAATTCATAAAAATATTACAATTAAATCGGTAAAACTAGGACGCGTGACAATTGTTCGATGTGAGAATCAAGAGTGATCGACGCTATTGAAAATGTTGAGGTAACGGTGCCGGCGACAATGGTTTCTTTATCATGGTCTTCAGATTTCAATGCACGCTATCGAAAATGTTGAGGAGACGATGGTGCCGGCGACAATGGGCTCTTTGTATTAATTATGGTCTTTAGATTTAAATGTGCATCAAGTACGACATAATAGGGCGCTTTGTATTAGTCATGCTCTTCAGGTTTCAAGGTGACGCAAGTTCTACATAACAAGTGTAGTGCTCGAGTTTGTATATAAAATTGTAAGTTCCTAGAATATTTTAAAATCATGCAGTAATAATGAAATTGAGATGCCCTCCGTTCTTCATGCAGGGGTGAGCAGTTTTGTAAAACAAGAGGTTGAGTTGATAACAACGGAGTCCATTCCTTCTCGTTCATGAAGAAAAATCTTTCCATTTTGCGATCAACAAAATTTATATTTGTTTGTTTTAGCAAAAGAACGAGCCTCGAAGAATGGTTGTCGCTGGGTGCGAGGCAGGTGATCGGCGATATAGACTGGTCGGACTTCACCGGGAACACCAATGTGTTCCATGTTTGGTTTTTCAGTTGATGGCAGACCCTTATTGAACGTACGGCAGGCGTCCAGTACTTGATTCTTCGAGGGGACAGTCAGGAACTCTGCCACTATCGGTCTGTTTAAGCCCTTTTTTCCGGTTAGACGATAGACGACACGTAGTTGAGGAGGGTTAACCGCCGGCTGGAGGGTCTCACAGGTTTTTAAAACAATCGAGGTTAAATCTCTAGTTGTTTCCTTCTCAATTGCTGGTACATTCGTAATCTCGAGAAATGATGATCGCGAGCTCAGCTATACATAGTATATCTATCTTCTAGTTTTTTTCCAGATCCAGTATATAGTTGCGCTGTTCACTGTTTTCTTTTTCTAATTTCTGCATTGATTTCTTAATAGAATCGTAATCTTGACTCAGAAATTCTACAGTTTTTAGGGTTTCAGCATTCGTTTTTTGAATCTCCGCATTTTGCAGTTGCAAACGTTGCAGCAGCAAACGAACGAACGATTTTTTATATTCTTGAAAATGTAGTAACTGGTCTAGATCTAGATCTACTAGGTCTAGGGTCTGCAGTGTCTTTATGCCTATACAGACCGCACGCCGCTCTGGCGCACCGCAATACCGGCACTCCTCTCCCGCCGCGTCCTCCAACCCTCAGCCGCAATGACTCCCATACGACATCGCGGCCCACCTCAGTTGCGATGTCGCTAAAGCGGCACCGCAACCTACTTATTGGCCGCTACGTCGTCGGCTTATCGGCAAAAGTCCTGACGAGCAGCCCCTCCTGTTTCCTTTTTGCTTCACCGTAGGTGTCCAAGCCACGGCTACTGAGTCCCCCCGCCTCGACAATGCGGGAACCCACCGGGGGCGAAAGTAACCTAACCAAACCTAACCTTGGGGTGCCCTTCGCTCGCTCTTGCATCCTACGTCGCCTATCGACCGACCGCAACCATGCAACCGATGTCACCCGAAGTACACACGAACTGCATGTGGCCGGCTGCTCCTAGTCGTACCTGGCTAAAACTAGGTGTAGCCGTACTTCGGCTATTAGCCGTGACATATATATATATATATATATAATATATTAATGATCTACCTCATTTATTAAATGGGATAATTTGTCAGTTTCGGGTAGGTTGATGTGCTGGCATCTGTACAAAATTGGTTCTCTGCTAATCATTTATTATTTACCTAACTTTATAATATATATATGTAGGGGGGTGTGTGACCGAAATAAACTTCACTTCTTGATAACATCTTTAGATTTATATTTTATAGCTTCTTACAAAAAACGAGAAACGTCTTAACTCTTTAGCTCGCTCGCTATCTTCTTTCATTCTTTCTTTCGCCTTCCCACACATACTCTTTCATTCACTCATCGCTGCGCTCATATTCAATTTGTTTTCTTAAACTTATGATGCGTTCCGAACTAACATCCTTAATAATTATTATGTATTATGTACTTAATACTATGTGACATTGATTCGTTTTATAGCAATTTTATTAACCAAGAACAATTGACGAATCTTAAGTGGGTAATTAAAATCCAAACAATAAATTATTTTGAAAAAAAATTGAAAACATTGCGTGCAGTGCCTCCACAGTGTGACTAGAAAGGAAAATATAGAGCACCATGTAGAATATTTTCACAAATAGGCGTTTATTGTTGTGTGTGGTCTCTGATGCTTGAGTCTTGATTAAATCTATCCTTAAAAAAATTACACGCAAAACCCCATCAGATAAGAATAAGGTAATAAGTATCCACTTACTTATTGAAATATTTACGTAAATAAAAATCCAAAATGATGGCAATAATTTAATATTTACAATTAAAACAACTTAATTTCTATATATTTTCCTAATTTATCACTTATTGTGGCTTCAATACACCTTGTATAATTAGCCTAGTTATGGACAATAAAATCAATCCTTCAGGGTATGTATGTATTTTGCTTAAACTTACAGATTGCCCCATTTATTTTTCTAGGCGGCAAAATGAAGTTAAATCTTACCAACAGGCAATTTATTAGCTGCAGCGATTAGGACTAAAGCTTTGGCTTCCTAGGAAAGTGGTTCCGTCAGATTATAACGGCCCTCATGAAAATCTGTCTTTTTCACCAGTATTTGACATAAAGTCAAAAAACGCTCTGTATTTGGACAACCGTAAGGATCGATTTATCACATAGCCAAATCACAGCGAAGCGGCAATCTAAAAGATAACAGAGCATTGGTTCTAGGACATGCCGGTTTCCTCACGATGTTTTCCTTCACTATTTTGAGAGCAGTGGTGATGAAATTAAATACACAAAGTAAAGTGCCTGAGTTCGAATTCACGATTTAAATCTCGTAAGTCAGGGCCGATACCACTGAGCCACCACTGCTCTCTACTCTCTAATCTGTGAGCGACCAGCGCTGATTCGTGCGTGCGCGTTACATGAAGAGTTAGACTTAATTTTCTATGTAATCTTTTAGACTGACGCTTCGCTGCACTTCGACAATGCGCTAGTATGAATCGTCTCTAAAAGCAGTTTCGCCCTACACCCGATCCGAATCCGAGAAATGCCGATCCGAAATGACCATAGTCCTATTTGTACGAGGGCTTGCGCACTAGATCCGAACTCTATCCGTCCGAATTTAGAACATTCCCAATTCAAATTGAAGTCGGATCTTTAATTCGGATTCGATGCGAAACCGCTCTGACTGTGTGACCGTCCAGGCGTCCACCGCTTTCATACAAAACCAAAGCTTTAGATACACCCACGAGGCTTAGAGAGGATTTGATCTGGCCGTGGTCCCAGTTAGAAATGGTCCTTAGAAGAAACCTTTTCGATTTTGGTTTCTTTTTTTTTAGCACATGTAAGAACTTTTGCGCTTTTGTATTTCATGACGTGATGATATTATCGTGGATATCCACGTCCACGTCCATATGATGTATGGACATACGTGAACGTTTTAACGTTATCGTGGACAGAAATTTAAAAGTGTCTTTATGCAGGGTCAAATTAAATTAGCTAGCGTAACTCTGTAGTATTCCTATGTTTAATCAGCTGTTTTCTTTTGTTCTATAATGTTTAGATACCGATAAGGTCACGTCTGTGAACAGGCCCCTCTTTCCCATTGGGCACTCTGGGCAAGTGCCCAGGGCCCCGCGATCTTCGGGGGCCCCGGCCTGCTCTCATAAAAAAAACATTATTTGCAGCCACCGTTCCATTCTACGCGTTATTAGTACCCGATGCAATAACAAAATAAGTGAATTGCAGTGCGATTTACAGTAAGTTTCTAGCCCCCCAGTTATGAAATATTAGTATGTTTCTCTTATTCTCTCTTACCTACACAGGGGGCCCCGTGATCCTTATATGCCCAGGGCCTCCAATAGGTTAAAGACGGTCCTGTCTGTGAAGTTTAAAAAAACTCATATTTTTGTGACTGTGAGGTCATCGACCCAAGACAGTCCTGCGGTCGACGACCCCACAAAAAAAAACATCGAATTAATTTTTTTTTTGTTTTATCATGTCGATATATATGTATATCAATACCAATACCCATCACAATATATATATCAATACCCATCACGACTGTAGAATTTCGCTAGCTAATTTCATTTGACCCTGTATGTTTCCATCCATTTTACTTCCCCATGCTATCATGATTTCGTGGACGTCCACCATAATAACTAGAAAAAGCGCCCATCATTTACATCATGACTCATGACTCATGGCTCTCTTATAATACCTACCTATCACCGACATTATGTCATTAGTAAATAACAATATTAACTAAAAACAGTTACAGTCTCTCTCTGGTAAGAATCGGGCAACTTAAAATCTATGGGTGCAGTCAACCGCATTTTCAAAGTAACAATCTGTCAATGACAGGACCTTTGTGGCGTACCTGTACCGGTTTTGACAACAAATGACATTGACATGTGTGGTTAACTGTTCTGTCAGCCTACCTACTCGACTGCATGCCTACAGCCCATCCATAGATATTTTACCTCTGATTTTGCGTACCTACTGTCAAAATCAAAGTGATCTGAAGGCCAATTCTCGTAATTTAAAACGTTCAAAATCTAGTCGCAGTCTCATCTCAGCGACAAAGTCAAAAACTTGTCAAAATGTAGGGAAATTTGAAGTATTTTTTGACAGATTGAGACTGAGATCAGACTGTGAACGTTGTTAAAATTAGTAGAATTGCCCCTCTGATTGCCTTTTGATTGCTGCTACGGACAAATCTGTCAAAATTATGGTGATCTTTATCTTTATCTTTCCCTTTACAATAAGGCTGCGGTTGGGTTGCTGAAGTCAGAAGTAAAAGAAATGTGAATGAACTGTACTTATTAGCTGGATACCTAGCACTACCGAAAAATTCTTAAAAAGGTTTGTATATACTGTCACACTGTGTAGTATTATCGCCATTTTCCTTTTTGACATGACAAAATGGCAAATAAATTTCATTTTACAACACTAGAAGGTCCATTTGGTGCGTGCCCTTAAATCGGAACTAACGACGCTATCTCGTTTTTTAACTGACTTCAAAAAAGGAGGTTCTGTATTCGACCCGTATGTATGTGTGTGTTTGTATGTCCGCGATTTTTTCAATACAAATTCTGTGACAATTTAAAAAATGTAAATACCAACAACGCCCCCTGTAAATATCATCCAGACACCAAAAGAACCTTGTAAGACTCTAACAGTAATTTTTCTCTAACAGTCTCTAAACACTTCAACACATGGCGCTGATTTAAACTACCTATTCATAAGCGGTTGAGTGCTTAATATTTCTTTCACTTGTATCTTCTCATTATCAAAAACGATGTCTTTTCTTCTCGCACAGATCCAGTGGCAGTAGAGAAGTCTTGCTGAATGTGCCAGAAGGAGAAGACCTGCCGCCACTAGGACTATTTGCACCCCCAGGAGGATGTAGGGAGTGTAGACGTGGATCAACCTTAGTTTATATATTTGATCATCTTGCATTCTTGGTTGTACCTGAAAAAGGGGAAGATTTTCGTAGTGAAATTTTAAATGTAACCGTACTGACACACTACGCCAATTTGTTGTGTTATATCCATTTCATACAACTGTCAAAGAAAGAATGATAATATGAATATACGGATAATTAAAGCTGGTACAGTACCCGGCGATAAATATTGCACATCGACCTTTGGAAAGAGACAATCGGCTAATTTCGGCTTCATAGAGCGTTATCTCTGTCGCACGAAATACAAACAGTCCGGTATCTATTAGGAGCTGTTAAAACAATCATGATTTACTTACTACTTTTGATAATTATTTTTATTCTTTGTATAAAATGGTTTTGTGTAAAAAGGTCGATGTGCAATATTTATCGCCGGGTACTGTAGTCAATTTGCGTAGCACGTAGGTATTTCCCTGATTTAACAATCTTATATTAATTGGTTGTCAAATAAGGCAGTGTCTCTTTAAGGCAAGGGATTGACGATATAATACGAGTCAAATTATTATGTTAATTACTGTTGTTGAAATGATGATAATGAATCGTCATCATCATTTCACTGTCACTGCTGGACATAGGCCTGCTCCAAGCATCGCCACTTCGACCGGTTCTGTGCTTCTCGCATCCAGCGAATTTCTGCGGATTTCATCAGTCTACCTTGTGGTAGGTCTTCCAACGCTACGTCTTCCGGTACGCGGTCGCCACTCCAGAACCTTTCGACCCCATCGACCATCTGTTCTGCGAGCAATGTGCCCTGCCCATTGCCACTTAAGTTTGACAATGAAGACAGTGGTGAAGTACAAATAGACACTCACAATTTTAAAATAGCCGACTGGCACGAACATGTCAGAGAACCTGCTGATCTTGGAGTTGAAACTGATGTCCCCGACCATCACATTTACTTGCACAGAGAACTTCGTTGACATAACCATGCCGATGACCTGGAAGAAGCCAATTAATACAGAATCATAATATTAGGAGCAACTCTAACATTTGAAAACATTTGAATATCACAGCTTGTCTAGGATTCAACAAATTTAAAGAAAAACTAATTGGTAACAAAGTTTTGAAAATTTACATGTTTTTAAGCCTTGGTAGTAATAGGATCAGAAAGGTATTTTCTCTAACAACTTCAGTTTCTCTTAGTGCATTTAGTAAGAAAACTGACTTATTACAAGATTGCGACTCTAAGGTCTTAAGCCATATCCTCATCAGCGGGGTCATTGTGTAACATCAGCGGGGTCATTGTGTAACATCGGCGGGGTCATTGTGTAACATCAGCGGGGTCATTGTGTAACATCAGCGGGGTCATTGTGTAACATCGGCGGGGTCATTGTGTAACATCAGCGGGGTCATTGTGTAACATCAGCGGGGTCATTGTGTAACATCAGCGGGGTCATTGTGTAACATCAGCGGGGTCATTGTGTAACATCAGCGGGGTCATTGTGTAACATCGGCGGGGTCATTGTGTAACATCAGCGGGGTCATTGTGTAACATCAGCGGGGTCATTGTGTAACATCGGCGGGGTCATTGTGTAACATCAGCGGGGTCATTGTGTAACACACTAACAGTAGGAATGGCTTTCATTTTGACAGTTAAACAACATTCATTGCGTTATTTACGTTGTTGAGCAAATTTTTCGAACAAATGAAGCAATGGATTAGTAATATACTTGAAAATGAATCAGATTGTGACTCATAGTGTGTTACGCAGTTAGGGTGCTGTTCGTTTCTGGTTGTAGACTATCTTCTGCTTATGCTTTGATACTTACAGGTTCTATAGTGAAGCCACTGCCATGCTGCTCCTCATTAGGATTCATACCCTCGACGCGCTCGTATAACAATGGGTTTGTATCCAGGAAGTGAGCGTTTGACAGGACCAGTGGCAGACCTGAAACCGAGTTCATAAAATTATAAGAGACATAAAAACCCAGTAAATTACATTAAATTGGAATTGATTCCATTAAATTGATATACCATCTGGATTATTAAAATATTTGCATAATTTGAGTCCGAGAATTTGAGTCCATTTAGCTGTAATCAGGAATAAAACAGCTACAAAAATAAGTGTTAAACAAATCTATTATCAGGGGGCTGTACTACAGCGATGCTGCCTGAAGGACTCAAAAAGATATATACCAAGCCAAATTATTTTTCTCACCATAAAAACAAGGCGACATATCCGAAACCCCTTCATGGCATATCCCTTTACTGCACATACATTCATTCTCAGGTATCATACTGTAGCTTCGGTTACTGATCTTGTAAGCCATGCCCTCGACTCCGAAGTCCATGGTCCTCTGACCCACGTACTCCAGCTCCATGAACCGGCAGAGCACGTTGCGGTAGATCTTCAGGGGCCGGTCGGTGGACATCTCTGGGGGGTAGACGATTCCTTCGAAAGAGTCATTGAAGCTGTTGCAGGAGGAGCTGGGGAATAAGATGGTGTTAAACAAATGAACGGACTAGGTGTCTTTGGTTGATAAGATCGACGATAAAATTTTTTTTGACTATTTTGCTACATTGTGTAAACATAAGTTGCTCGTTTTGCGGTAACAATATTAGCCAGAGTGGTTTGACTCTGGAACCGATTGTTTAGAGTGCGTTAAACGAACTTCAGTGCCTTGTTATTTAGCATAACACTTTTTACCATAGTGAGGGTTTTGAGTGGCATTAATCGAATTCGAAGCAACCAACCCGCACTGGGCCCGCGTGGGGGGGGACGTTATAACTGATTAGGCTTATGCTAATCAATATCTCACTTGAGGAGCGATACAACGGGATGATAATAATAAAGTCTAAGTATACCTTGTTTCCGGGAATCCCCAACTTGGAAGACCTCCAATACCATTGATTGATTTGATCATGAACTTGTCCTCATCTTTGGCGCTTACTTCTACCCTGAATGGGGCTTTTTCATCGTACAGCTGGGAACGTAAATTATGTTTCAGTTACTGTAGTCGACTATGCAGAAAAGGGTAAACATCCCCTTCTGTTATTCTGTGTAGAAAGTAACGGTTTCTCACCGCACTTAATGGTCTGTTGGATCTAATACAACAAACGAATTGTTTGCAGACGAATGGACGAAGATTTTATTGGCATGTCAGAAATACTGTGAGATTAATGAATCTCTTGTTTTTTACATCTCTTAAGTTTTAACCTCAACTTTATAGTTTTCTATTTTCTGTTATGTGTCTTTAACTACTGGTATTGGTAATAACTTTGATTTTATTTTGGGATTAAATTCAGACATCTTCAAATATTTCATCCAGATTGTTCAGTTTAAAAGAGAGACTTGAAAAGGCTATAAATATTGGCACTGACACCTTGAGTTTTGAAGCAGCCAATCTGGACGTTAACTTGAAAAGATCCTTAGCGATTAGCATCATTTAATTTTATTTCAAACTACAGAGAATCCATACAATAGTGTTAGTAAAGAAAACTTAAGACCGTGCATCCCGCGCAGGCTAGCAACGTCGTACTTTTAGTGATTTTTCGTGATTTTTAATCAATTTAAACCAAAGTACTTACTATTTTTTACAGTCAAGTGCTAGATCGTTGGTATTGCCAGCCCGTACGGGATGGACGCTCTTAAAGCTAATGTTAGTATCCAAAAAATAATAAAATACTAGGTAAAGTCTCGAGCCCAACTTCACACTCTCCACGAAGTACGCAATACATACCATACTCGTATACGTATGAAGTCCGACCCAGTGATGCAACATAGGGAAGTCCCACCTACCGCACAATGAGAACACAATTACAATCTTCATTTAACTTAATTAGTAAACAGTATCTTACCCTATCCAACAGCCCCAAAGTTTCGAAGTTGATCCACCCCGGCAGGATGGTGTTGCCCACGCTGATGAGGGGCTCGTTGTACCCCCAGAGGTAGTCATAGGCCGACATCTGAACAGTGGCATTGCTTCCCAGTCGGGAGGTCAGCATGTTGAACCCCAACTTTGCGAAATAGCCGTATTTGGAGACTTTTGCGGCCATGCTCTGGAAATAGAAGAACGTTTAGAAAGAAAGAAAAGGTAATTATTGGAACTCGTACAGGAAGGGCACAAACTGAACAGAATGACACAGCTTAGAAAAAAAATAGAAATAAAGAACAATAGTAGGTATAAAAACAGGGATATTGAAAAACAGTAAGTTGTATTTGTTTATAGTTTTTAAAATGTGGATGGTTTGGTAAGCAAACAGCTCCCTTAAAGGTATAACTATGGCCATACCAATGCATTCAACATGCGTCGTGACTCGTGCGGGCTATGCGCCGATAAGAGTAATGAGTCTGTCTTTAGATATACTATCGCTGGTTAAGTAATGGTGGAATGCGCACTCACAACGAAGCGTATAACAAAAGTAAATTCAAAATAACCAGCCATACACCCCATGCAAGACAATGTTTACAAGAATTGCTGCGTAGTGAAGCGAATCAGATATATGTACCTTCATAGGTATCGGCTACGACGTACCAGCTACACCATCATTAGAAGACTCAAAAATAAAAGGTAAGAGAAGATTATGTCTCGTTAACAACAAATAAGACGCATTTAGAAGCTAAGTGGAGATAATTATGTATGCGATAAGACCGCCCACTGTGTCACCCTTTGTACAGTTTCTATATTTATGTCTGTAATTTATATGGTGTACATAATAAAGAGTATTGTATTCTATTCTATTATGTGAAAATAAACCGGTTCCTTGTTCGAAACATCTTATTTCCCTAATAAAGCAGAATCCGTGTTTGTTTTTTTTTCACTCGTTTTGAAAGAAAAGAAAAGAAAGAAAGAAAATACATTTATTTAGCACAGACTAAGAGACACACAATACACCAGATAGTTAGATAATAGTTTTAAATAAGAAACATTTTTTTCGCGACTACGTTGTTAGTACCATGGTGAAGTGGTTTAGTTTGATGGTCTGCTGTTCCACACACTTAAAATATGACCACACCTTTTTGATACACGCTATACCTATATTCTGGACCATTGATAGATACTGAGGTAACCAGTGTTCTCATGATAAACTCACCAACATGGCAATATTCGGCATGGTAAGTATCATGTCCTCCGGCCTCCCGACGGACTCCTCTGGCAGGAAGGTGACCCTGTGCCGAGGACTGTACCTCATCACGCCAGCCACCGTATCTATCTCCAGATCATCATTTGTTCTGTTCTCTCTGTAAGTAAAGAAAAAAAAACCCTTAAGAACATTATTCTCATTTTGGGCTCCTCCGCAGTCGGGTAAAAATGGGTGGACCGTCTAGGTACCTATATGTAGTGTGTACAACGCTACAAGGTTATTTTGGTGCGCGGTCAAAATCGAAACTAAGGCCGCCATCTTGATTAGTCAATCCACATTGACACTGACAATTTCACAAATTAATGTTTACCATCACCGTCGCACTGTCAATGTCATTAGCGCTTGCATAAAGTGACATACTTATTAAGTCACTTTTCATGGGACAGTTAAATTATTATTACCTAATTAGTGAATAAATGACTTACAAACACGCAACGTGCGACAGAAGATGACTTCTTCCACGAACTAGTCTTTATCACTACGAGATATTCAGGGGTCCCTGAATAATGCTTAGTGAAATAAGACTTTTTCTCTAAATCGGGATCGTGTATTAAGAGAAAGGGAGGAAGGGGTATTAAAAAGGATGGTATATTAAATAAACACATCACCTAAATTACTGGCCCTAAATATCGTATAAGTAGTGTAAATAGGGTTTAAGAACGTCGTAAGTGATAAAAGCTTGTAGTCGTACGGGTCGTATACCTAATAAAACTAAAAATAAAAGGTATTTCAAAACATCCCTCGGACAAATTTTTGCACCTTGTATTAATATAAATAATCATCAAATTAAGGATAATTTGATGATTTATCGGAATGATGATTGACTAATAGGAATTAGTAATGAAATCTTAATACATACTTACAAATCGAAAATACGTGAAAATTTGAGGTAACTTCGTGATGTTATTTAATCGAGATTTTTTTATACCTAATTTGTGTTTCAGTTCCACAAAAAGTTTGGAAATATGATGTAGTTACTCATATTATTTTTATTTTATATCAATCCATTTCATGATAAATGAAATTAAAGACAGGCTATTTTGGTTAATTCTCCCTCATAAGTACAACATACATTGAGACCAATCACTTTTACCGCTAATAGGATTTATGAAGCAATTAATATCTTTGGACAATTAAAAAGTAATTTAACATTATAAAAGTACAATCAATCATGCGCAATTATAGGAGTCAAAATCGATTAAGTAAAACTTATTTTATTGAACATACATACATTATGTTATACCTACGCTACAAGTGATAATTTTATTTCAATATCGTATTCAGTAAGTGGTTCTATCTCTATATTTTTCTTTTTTAGGATTCCGCACCTCAAAAGCAAAAACGGAACCCTTATAAGATCACTTCGTTGTCCGTCTGTCTGTACGTCTGTCAAGACCCTTTTTCTCAGGAACGCGTGGAGTTATCAAGTTGAAATGAATATCTACTAGATACTATAAAATACTCGCCCTTATTTCATAGAATAAAAAAAAACAGTGAAATGTGTTAGCTCAACCTGTTAAAAGATGTTTTTCAACTTACTGGTAGGTGAATGGTCCCACTTCTTCCAACTTGAGCTTGTCATCTTCACCGCTGACGAACCGCTCAGCATTGGTGATGTTGAACAGGTAGGCAGAGAGGTGGATACTGTCCACCTCCTTGCTGATCCCTTCATGGACGAATGTGCCGTAGTCCACGCGGGCACACTGGGGAAGGAAAACAACCACCAATCAGCATATGCAGGAAACACGTGCACTGAGAGAAATTTGGAGTTTGGACTTGTGTCCAGTTCAAAAGGCTCGCCCATAGGTACAGTCAACAAAAGAGATAAGTATGCAGGCTCGTCGGATATAGTTGAAGTTTAGTAAGAAGCCGATGGATGTTCTCGAATAAAATTTAATTTTGGTAATAGAAAACAAACAGCTCATTTATCAAATTAAATTTCAGGCGACAACATCCATCGGTTTCTTCAACTACTTATATCCGAAGATCCTGCATACCTATCTCTTTCGTTGACTGTATATGAGACTTAAAAATAACTGGCGAAATATGGGTACGTTTACAGCTATAATCACTATAAGTAGACGTCTGCCTAAACCTTCGAGGATTACTAACACGCGTGATGTTTCAAGTGGAATTCCCCGCCCGCATTCCCCGCATTTTTCTGTTCCCCGCTATCTATAACCTAGGTATACTTTATTTGAAATAAGATTAGACATTTAAATAAACCTTTTTTACAGTCCGTTCAACCGATTTTGAATTCTATTGCGTTGGTGGCATGAGATATGGCAGCTGCAGTAAACAGTTGGTATTGTAACCACTTTTTGCTTTTAATACCATCCTTATGCCTAAGGTATAGAAGTCAAAATCGGTTGAACGGACTGTAAAAAAGGTTTATTTATATTTCTAATCTTATTTCAAATGGAGTTATAGTCTTCAAGTCCTGGTGAATAAGTTTCTTGTAGGAAAGTGTATGCCATAATTAACTACAGAAGGTACAGTGCGTCCCACGTAAGAAGAGACTTGACACACCACGTGGTCTGACATGCGCAGAACACGATTTTAGGTATCTTTAGCGGTATGAGGTCTGAGTGCGGGACGGGACCGGACGTCATAGGGGCGGCGGAAAGAGGCGGGGGAGGCGGGGTCAAGTCTCTTCTTACGTGGTACGCACTGTATACTACACCATCGTCACTTATCATCAGCAACTCAAACCCACTCCCTCAACGGCCCCGTCGGTCTCGTGGTTGCAGCGCGGCTGCTGAGCGTGGGTTCATGGGTTCGATTTCCAGGACGGGCAAAGTTTTATTGGGTTTTCCATTAGGAATTTCTAGCAGCCGGAGTTTGGAAGTTGGCTGTGTGATAGCATCGATTGATGTCAAATTAGTTATCAAGTTAGAGTATTTGGTCAACTGGACCCACTCGAACTGGACCCGCGGGTCCAGTTGACCTCATTACATTTTGAATAGGTCGACTGGACCCACTGCCCAATTTCATCATTAATTTTACTAATTCTTTTCCGTGATAAATGAACAATTTTTCCTAGACCGAAATATCAAGGTCATGAAATGCTGGTGACAGAATAGAAGTGATGTACATATATACTTACATAAACAGAGATAAGCCGTATCGGGTCCACTATCACGGTCAGCATGGCTGCCGCAAGGCATGTCGCTCCTGTCACTAAGCCCGCTAGGAACCTTACTGAAAAAGAGAAGTTTTTGGGATCTGTTTTAAAAATGGTCTGACATACGAGTACCCTATGTATTTATTTATATACTATACTAGCTGGCCCGGCGAACTTCGTCCCGCCTCAGAATCAATAAATGGTATTCTCGAGATATCTTCAACTAAGTCGTTCCATGCAAAATGTTTTTTCGAGAATTTTTCCCATGTTTTAATAGTTGTTAAAAAAAAGTTTGTTTTATTTATATAGATTTACTATTTACAAATGATATTAAACATCAGTAACCACTAGGCAAACTCCTGTATTTCGGCTATCAAACCATTTCTATACCTACTGTATCACAAAATGGTAAAAAGGCATTCTATGCACTTAGCTATTTCTGCCACAAGGTAGTGTAAACTTTTCAATGGTCCAGATGAAAGTTATTGGAAGGACAATCGTTGAAGCAAAAAAAGAACCCGCGGGGTAGGTAGTTGCATAACACACTAACAGTAACAATAGATTTCATTTACCTACGTTATCAAGTAAAAAACATAAATGGTGTAGGGTGTATGAGTACCGTAAAAATATTTTGTAGAAGATGTCAAGGAATTTTGTCAAAAAAGGGAGTGCAGTTCATTACTAATATTTCAGTAGAGTAAGCTAGTATTCATAAATCGGTCGCATAACAGCCGATTGGTTATAGTGGCTAAACACAAGAACTGACACAACACAACAGATAGAATTTATTATATTTATGTTCTGAAGGTGGAAGAAATTTTTTGCTAGGCCAGTTCGAGGTTTGCTGGTCAGGGGCCGAGGGGCCCCTTGAGCTTGGGGGCCCCAGTGTACGGCACCGCCTAGCCCTCCGATAGCTACGCGACTGCGAACATATGAAGCAATGAATTAGCAATTATCCTTCAAAATTATATTCTATTCAGATATTAGGTATTATTATTCAGAATGTGATTGAAAGTGTGTTACGCAATTAGGGGACCGGTATTCAGCTGCATCCGGTTAGATTGGAAGCTGACCCCAACTTTGTCAAGACTGCCATAAAATTGTAGTAAAAGGCAACTTTTCCTGACCTTTATCGCTGGGTTGAAGTATGTAAATGCTGAAATGCATGAGATATCTCACATGTTCATTTCATATCTCCTTAATATAATGTTATGTGTCCTCCCAAAATCCTGCATCTCGCAAACAGAGTTTACCACGCAACTAGCGTACAACCAACGTCCTGACTTCAATCAACGGGAAGTTGCCCGCCAGACACAACACCCGTCTGGTCGGGGGATCCTCCCTTTTTTATGGAGTATATGAGTGAACTTTACACCCTGTTCCTCATACCTCTATACTGTCATGTATCCTTTGTGAAATAACATTTAAAACTTGATGGCAAAAACTGGATGCTGTTACGGAAACTCTATTACTAGGGATTACTTTAGATTCAAAATTACAATGGGGCGCACATATTTGAGCTCTTTCAAGTAGATTAAGTTCAGCTGCATATGCAGTAAGAAAAATAAGGCAGTTGACAGTTATAGTCACAGCTAGGTTAGTACACTTTGCTTATTTCCACAGTATTATGTCTTATGGTGTTCTGCTGTGGGGCTCGGCAGCTGACGTAGATTCAATTTTCATTTTGCAAAACAGGGCAATCCGCGCAATCTATAAAATAGGTCCTCGCGAGTCTCTTAGAAACAAATTCAAAAAAATTGATATACTAACTCTGCCTTCTCTTTATATTTTAGAAAGTATTTTGTATGTTGACTTTTCAAAATAAGAAGTGATTTCCATAATATAAATACACGTAGTAAAAATGAAATTGTGATACATACCTAAATTTAGATTAACTAAAAAAAGCAAGTCATTTCTTGTAAACAGCATCCCTTTTTAATTCCCTTCCCTTTAACAAGTTGCCAAAGCCGGTTACAAAACTTAGCGATGGACAGTTCAAAACCCTCATCAAACGTGTCCTTATCAAAAAAGCATAAGACTACGTTGAAGACAAGGTAGTTTGGCAATAATTCCTTATGCATGTGGCTTCCCTGGCACCTCATAACTATATAAATGTCTAATAAATGCTTTCCTGCTGCTAACCTGACCAAGATTATGTCTGGACTTTAAAAGAGACTATGACCTCTGAGTTTGTTTCGTCCTTTCTTCTCAGAGTAGTCAGATAGGAAACGCCGACCTCATCTAGTTTAAAAAATATGATTGACGTGTAAAAGTGTTTGTGCAAACCTACTTACAAAAATAAAATCATTTATCATTCATTTATCATTTATCTCAAATTACGATGTTTATTTTTTTACATAGTTCTTTGACATAATCTTTTTATTATTTGACTTTATATACAGACAATTCTAATTTTTCACTTCTTTATTAGTGGTTGTAATTGCAATCATATAATTTGGTTTTAGTTGGTTTTTATATTTTAGTTTTTATTTATCCTTTTGATAGATTCTTATTTTGCAAATGTGAAGACTTTGTAGGCCTTGTAGACTTTACATCTGTAGACCATTTTTTATTTTATCAAGTACCAGGTACTTGTTGACAGGCCTACGCTGTCCTCCCAATACCTACTGTAATTTGAAAACATTGTCAACGCCAATTATTTTTAAAGAGTAACCGTGGAGTTTCTTGCCGGTTCTTCTCCATAAGAAACGACCAATTGGAACCATGCTCCCAGCTTCTGACGTTTCATAAGTGCCCATGTAGGTTTATGTGAAATAAAATATTTCGATTTTGGCTTATTGATACGTGCTATACATACACAGCTCTCGTTGCGCGACTTGCGGTGTCATTGTGTCGCATGCGATTTTATCGCGTGTCGTGCCTGTTTGAGGGAGTCTTAAGGAGCTTACATGATCTAAAGCGCGGTCACTGTCGGACTGCATAGAAAAGAAAGAGAAGCGCGATGACACAACGCTGGTAAATTATTGCAAAATATGAAGCAATTATTTAATTACAAATAATCTATTGTTTGGACTAAAAAATTAAAACACTAGTGTTTTAGTATGTTACTTGTAGAATAATCTGACAAAAAATCAGATTGATTGTATGTTATGGTTTTATTGTAAAAAGAAAGTTTTTAGAGGTATCTTCATGATTTTTTTCTATCGTATCAAATTATGTGTATTATGTTTTCAAGACACTAGCACATATCCTGAAGAATATCAGTTATTTTTCTGATTTTGTTTACTGTAGTCGATCATATACTTTTATTGTTTCTAAAACTTGCGTTTTTTGTGTTTAGTTCCTGTAAGTCCCTTAAATGTAATTTCTTTTTTTTTTCATTTCAATCTAAGTTGTAACTATGGACATTATTATGGTATTTAATCAAAAACAATTGCCGTATGGTAGTCACGCAAAAACTGGAAAATGGCCCGACCAATTAGAATAATTATTATTTTGCTTTGTTCGCCTCAAGACTGGGGTGGCTTAGAAAAAAAAATAAGATTCATGTTTAAATTTTGTCTCACGTGGTACGAAGTTTACCGAAAATATTAATAATAATCAGTTATAATACTAAATAGTGAATGATTAATTTGATTAAACTTACTTTTCGTGGCTCTATTCCGGTCATAACTTTCATTGGCGATGTACCCCATTTTCAGTGCCTCTTTCATCAGGAGAGATTATTTAGACACCCTTGTTAACAAAAAGTTCCTCGTTGAGTTCTGAAACAAAAATAAATTTTGCCTTACTTATTAAGGAACGCTATTGAAATTAAATTAAATGAAATTTTTATTTCTGTAAGTAGATCTTAGAAGACACTTTTCCAAGTCAATATTTAGTTGGTCAATATTTTCAAACTAGATGGCGCCTGCATTTCCTAGCTGACTGATTCCTGAGAAGAAACGCCTAAACGAACTCAGAGGTCATGGTCTCTTTTAAAGTCCAAAAATTATATTATTAGGATTTTATTCCAGTCTAACAATGCTGAGCCATCTTTGGAAGGGCCTTTTGAAGAACGAGTATGATTCGCGTCCATTAGGTATTTAAATATCCAAACTCAACCTCTAATCTAATCTAACTATATATGTATAGTAAAAGTGCGCAGTGCTGCAACTTTATTTCAATGACAATGATGATGATTTCAGAGTGACTTGCACTATTGAATTTATAAAAAATGTTTGAAGTTGTAGCGTAAACTGAATTTTATTATGTAGAAATTAAAGTTATTTTTCCATTAATTCATATTTTTGGCAAATAAATTGCGAACGCAGATTACCCTGTGTTGTCCCACTGTAGGTCGAAGGTCTCCTTCCCCCTTTTCCACACAATTCTGTCTTTCGCGAGTGCGGCCAGTCCCTACGGTAGGAGTCAAGCTCGTGTCGCCATCTTCTTCTAGGCCTGCCGCGATCCAATCGGGGATTGTGGAAGGATCGTACGTACCCGCGACGCTCGGCGTAGGTGTGAGATCGTACACCGGAGTGATTTTTAGTCAGTAAGAGTCTGACAGACCTCGCCGCCCGCCCCAAGGTGGCGGATATCCATGAGGATTTTCCAACCCGGAAACAAAAAAAAGGTCTGCCGCGATGGTGCCGTTCGTTTAGGGGACTCAATAGGTGGTTCTCTTAACCCTAATTGTCATCTGACATCTGACATGCGGCAAATATTTCCGGCCCAGTCCCACTTAAGTTTAGCGGCTTTCTGGGTGACTCAAACTCAAAGCATTTGTAGGCACTTTTGAATTGTCAAAACCTTTTTACCGCCAACGTACACAGAACGCGATGCCTCATCAGGCGCCAAGCTATAAATGTATAACGAAATATGCAGTAAACAGTGGTGATGAGGGTATCGTCACATCGTCGTATCGATGAATGAGATTTATACGCGTTAAGTTTAGTTTTATGTAAATAAAACTAAACTTAACGCGTTTACGAATATAAATAAAAACTGATTGAATATTTCCATAATTGTTTTATGTCACAGTATCCCTAGTAAGAAAACCAGTATAAATTATAAGTATCAAAGAAACAAACACATAACTCAATTAGAGCTATAAGAAATGAAGTACATCTCTATTTCTTTCATGACGTCATTCTTTGACTTCATTTCAAGTCCTTGGCGCTCAGAGCACGTTCAATTCAACTTTGATAAGAGATGTGGTCTATGGTACTTCTTAGTATTTTTATTTTGCATTCAGAATCGAATCTCACAAAGAGGTATAATGTTTTATTTTATTTGAACTCTTATATCTCTTGTTTATGATTAAATCTCCTCAAACTGTAAGGTCATTACAACTTTGTTAAATTCGCCCTCCAGAGCCACAAGATACCGTTTATAAAAACGTTTTTTAACACCCTTGCTCGTAAAGCTGATGTAATTCCACCGGTTTTAAATATGTAAAGAGGGTCATAAAAAACGCGTGTGTTACCAAAGCAAATAGTTAGTTATAGTCCATACAAATTCCATAACAGCATTATTTGCCATTTCAAATTTGGAACTGATCGCCCGCGCCGCCGCACGACTCCAGCTAGTGAGCAGCGCGCTGTTGCTATTCAAATTTCGAACTAATCGCCGCGCGGCGCCAGTCAGTAGGCAGCGCTAGCGCGCTGTTAAAATGGCGGGAAAGCAACAGTGTGCATTCACAGATTGAGTTTATTTAAAATTAAAAAAACAGTTTATTCGGTAGGTAATTTAAAGATTCCATCCAAAACAAAGCAAATATAAGTGCCAAAATAACTCAGACAATAAATTTGGAGCCACAAACGAAGAAGTTTTGCCCTGAGCCGCGCCCCTCTTCTACTGATGATACTTTTTTATTTACAACTAATGACGAATTACAATGCTCTTCTGCCGCCTTTCAAGAAGTTTCGTCGTCTCCAACATTTACCCTAACACAGAACAATGACATTATGAATAGCAATAATAATAATAAAAACATAATTAAAAAACCAACTACAACTACGTATCATTTTAACAATTGTAATTTCACTAACTGTTTCAATAACTAAAAATGAACAAAATATAAAATGTTTTTTTTTCTGTTTCCTCGCAAATGTGTTAAAAAACGTCGTACGATATACGTGCGTATGGTTATAACATGCTCGGCTCAATTACGCCCTCGCCTTCGGCTCGGGCTGAAATTCCGCCTCGCATGTTATAACCATCTTTACGCACTAATATCGTAATGTACTATTACATAATGACTTACCTATTATTACACAATTTCCTAAAAACGAAAAACGACATTCCGATTTTCAATAGGTACTCCGAATTATCTTTTCTTCTTTCGCTATATACTTACGTTACCGTTACCGCCAAATAAATGTTTGTAAAGCGAGTGTTTATAAATATAACATTTGCGGAATGAGTTGTTTGTGAAATAAATAGTATACGAAACGTTGGTTGTAAACTAAAAATTTGTCAATGGAGTTTTGGTGAAACATTGGTGTACGGTGTACATTAGTGAATCGTTAGTCAAATTGCATTTAGAAAATTTAATTATCTAATTTAAGCAGCAGTACCTACCTAATTTAAATCCACTTCAAAGAATTCAAAATAAAATAATTAAAACTCTGTTCCATTATCATTATCTCACTCCAACAAAGACCTTATACGAAAAAACGAAACTATTAAAATATTAGACAGCTATACATTTACTACACTTGAATTCTTATTAAAAACATAACTGTAAACTTAATACAAACTAACATACAATTGCAGAAGAAATCAATGTCATATTAGGTAACCTGAGAAATAGTGTAATGATCGATAGTTTAGTTCTCGGGCCCAATACTAGATGGCGTTACTAGGTTCGCCACAATAATTTTAAAGAAATATTATTGGACAACGGACAATTAGTGACGGTAGCGGTAAAATAATTAAACCCGAGTGATGTCAATGTTGAAAGATAGAAATCTAACGGTTGCTCCGTAGTTATTTGCATAATTTCTGTAAATTAAAGTCATCATTATTTGGATATTACTACAGAATAAACATACGCATAGTAGTTGGTGTAGGGGAAGGTGAGGTAATACGATCCCTGTAGGTCAAATGATCCCCCGCCGTAAATCAGAGACAACTAGTGCACACTATCCAAATGCGCATGAAACATGTTCCCCGCACCCCTGCCAGTTGCCTCTCCAAGTGTCATGGCGGTGCGAGCGCTTGGCGAGATTTTATAAAAAAATAATCAAAAAGTGTGGCTCTGATCTAAGGTAAGCCTGTTTTTGGACTTTCATTGCTTTTTACATGTTCGTGTTTATTGAAATGTTTTTTTATTTGCGGGTATTAATAGCAGTTAGCTAATATTTAAGCAATGTTCGATCACCGCACGCGGTATTTGAAGGTTATGTTTTGATCGATATCTTGGAATTTAGTTTTTGGGGCGAAATGATCCCTTTCTGTGTGTTTAAAATGATCCCTGGAATCATTTTACCCCATTAGTATTTGTTGTTTTTACAGATCATGCCGAGAATTTATATACGCAAAACTAATCGTCAAAATTGGCCTGAAGAACAAATGCAAAAGGCATTAGATGCCGTCAAAGATGGTATGTGGTTGGTTGGTTCCTGATAAGAAAATTATAATTTTTTAAATGAAGAGTTGATTTTTCTATTGCATTTTGACATTGATAAAAAACCTGTGATAGGGATGAGTAGGTACCTATTATATGTGTTTTTTTATTTTATTTAGAAGAAGAGTTTATTTGGTAACCTATTGCTTGACTAGGTATATTGTTAATTTTGCAAACCTTTTAAAAGTTTGTTGCAATGTTTAATGTTTAGTTTTGTCAAACTCAAACTCAAAGCATTTATTTCAATTAAACCTTGTACAGGCACTTTTGAATTTATTGTCAAAATTAAAATAGTCCGTGAGTTAGTCAGAAAGTCGAAGCTAGTTGCCCATTCCAAAACGTAGATCTCTATGGAGAATTGATTAAGTAGTAGATAATTATAAAAAAGATATCTAATGAAACTAGAAGACTGCAAAAGTTTTGTATAACTTGTTTACATACTTAAATTGTTATGAACAATACATATGATTAAAATAAACAGCTGAGTGTTTTATTTCACTGATATTTATTAACTTATGGTATAAAATGATCCCTGGGATTATTTTACCCCTACCCCAGGGATCATTTTGTACATAGGTGTGTATAAAATGATCCTTTACTAAACTTTAACAAAAACCTCTAATACAAAAAAACTACATACATATAATAAAAAATAAGTATGGAGTTACACAGTTAAGTAAATTCATTACCTCCAACAATAGAAACCTTGCGATTTTGCCTTCAACTTTAGCCACAGTTAAGTTTTTCCCTTAAGGGGATCATTATACCTCACCTTCCCCTAATATTGTGAATTTGTGTGCGAGTAATGGAAGTAACGAGGTAAGTGTTTGCGTCTATTTAACGAAGTTTAGCTTAGATAATTGGAGATGTTTTGCAAGGCTGACTGTTTTCATCTTGTCCTCAGCTTGCAAAAACGCCCTTACCATTCAGACATAAGTATTATGGATTAAACTCCGGCTTCGATTGATAAAGCTGCATAGTCTTGATTCATCGCGAAATAGTTATCGACATATTCGCCACTGTGTACAAGAAACCAATAGGGCTCGGGCAATAGTGCCGGTTAAAAGATAACTGTCGTGGGTTCAATCCCGGCCGATTTTCTTTTGCCATATCAGGATATTTTTGTTTTACTTTTATTTTGTTTTTTTTTTTGGATACTTTGTTTTATGTTTATGTTATTTACTTTTATTTGTTTTCCGTTGTTTAATAACTAAGGAATTTAGATTGTAAAGAAACTTGAAGCCATTAGTTAAGTAAAGGACATGTTAGGTTTTTGTATGGAGGCTGCGCTTTTATTCGAAGCTACTGTGAACAGGGAAGAGATCGTATTTTTATGAAAGTACATAAATTAAGGAGACTTTGTATAATTTTTTATCTTTTTTTTAAAGCACCCTTTCCTTAATTTTTATACATTTTAATAATCATTATTTAAAAAATAAATTGCAACCCACAATAATTATTGATTTTGGCAACACTTTTCGGTTGGATGTCATTATTGTCATTGTGAATTGTCAACGTCAATCAAGTGTCAAATTCAATTCAATTTTGACCTGTGTACTGACAGCTGACAAGTATGACAACCTTGCTGGCAGAGGTAATATTTTCATAGATTTCATTAGGAGGCAAAGGAATTAATGCCATACATACAAATCATGGAGTTGGTTTTATTTTAAGCCATCTAATATTGTTTTAGAATATTTTAAATAACAATAAGGTGTATAATTTGCTTTAAAAAATGATATTTAACCATTTTTTCTTTGTTTCAATGTGCAAAAATAATATTATGACACCAAAAATATCTGGATTTAAAATATGTATTTATTCAATAATGGTGCTTTTAATATTTTTTCTGTTTTTGTCAGACCATCCTGAATATGTTTCCCTATCAGAAAAACCATACATGACAGCTGTTCAAAAAAATTATTATTTTAAGCCCATTTCCTAACATGTCCTTTGTTGATACTACCTATGTTTTTCTTTCTATAGGTAATCAGTTTACTTGGAACCCCGGTCATCACAATACATATAAAAACAAACTTGGAGTCGTCTGCCGGTCGATTCTGTAAAAATCTCACCGTGAAAACTTAGGTGAAGTGAGTTTGTTTTTGCTAGGAATTGACACTATTGACAGCTCACTCCACGCTCACTTCACCTAAGTGTTCACGGTGAGATGGTTACAGAATCGCACTGCAGTGCACGCACTAATTACGATAGAAAGACCATACTATTTGAAGGAGCACGGTTGTTCAACGAATTGCCAGACGATGTAAAAGAGTGCGATAACGTGAATACATTTAAGAATAAGCCTATATGAAACATGTACTATAGTACAGACGCCTGCAGCACACCAAGCTACCCGAAACTGTCAAATTTTCCCAATCAACTTTGAAACTTATGCTTTAGCGATAAAGTTGAAAATCTATTAAATGAATTTGACAGATTGCAGTAGGTTGATGTGCTGGCGTCCGAACATTATAACTTCTAATACTCTGGAGGAAATTGTATTGTACTGTATTATCATACCAATTTGTATCTCATTATAAGCGGACTGCAAGTTCTTATGAGAAATAAATTTCTTTAAACCGAACCCTATTTTTGACATCGGTGACCTAGTGCAAGTTTATCTTACCTTTTTAAAATTCACTTCAAACCTGAGAGGCTAAAGCCGCGCTCGGAAACGGCACTCAAAAAAATCACAGTGTTGTTTTTTTTATACTTATGCGTAAAATCTATAATTACGACATAGATTGTGGGTTAATGCGGTGTATGTATTTAGCTGGTATGCTTTTATACAGGGTCAAATGAATTTAGCTAGCGAAACTATGCGGACATGATAGGTATAGATTTATCATGATAAAAAATAAATAAAGGACATTGCTCGTCGTCCATACATAGTTGGCCTAAGATCCAACAGGAAGGTGTATTTACTTTTTGGGTTTTAGATAATGTATATATTCGATTGAACTTAAATTAAAACAACGGACACTTGTGAATTCGGAAAAAATCAAAACACTTTCGGATTTTGAGGTTATAATTACGTCAATAAAAACATTCGGTATGTAGCAATAACAGAAGGCGCGCGCCAAGTGACATTACTACCAAATGTCAAATGTCATCTGTCAATTCATCAATTGTCAGTGTCCATATTATTGCTCATTTGACGTTTCAAACAGCGCTCAATCGAGTTTTTTGATAAGCCGTATTATGGTTCCGCGACATCATAGCGGACGTGTGTAACTAAAAACCATTATCGTATATCAAGCGTTGAGAATACTGACGCTTGTCTGTGTCAAACTCTTATTAAGAATGCTGTTACAAAGACTTGGCTGTATGAGCTATAATACCTTTGCCTATTAAAAACCTCAAATTGAACCAAAAAATAATAACACCGATGATTATAACGGAAGTGAATACTTTTTAAAATGTTTTTGAAATTAAGAAGTGTCCGTTCTATTAAAATATTTGTAATGTATATTATTAAAAGAACTAGTAATTATAGTAAATGTTTCATGCGTGTTGATTCATAGGCCATTTTTTACAATGTCCTTTGATGGTTTATTTTTTTGAGTTTTCGACCGCAGTTAATACCAGATGAACAAAAATGAAAAAACATGTAATCTGTGTTTGTAATTTGTCGTAATTTGACCCTGTTTATATAAATAAATGGGCGCATACCAACATAATGGAAACGTCATATTTATGGCTGACAGTGGTACCTAAATGAACAATTTGTAAATTATAGTAATTATGCTTTCAATAGCAACTATGATAGAAACTGTGTTTCGATACGTAATATGGACTCATAGTCCTCAATTTTTTGCAGATTATATAATCAAGAAAAAAAAAAAACAGTGGACTGCCGACAGAAGTGAAAACTTGAAAAAGCATAGTAATTTGATAAATAAATTTGAAGGTCATTCTTCCCAAAGAAAATGTACTTACCGCGCGTTGATGTCTTTATAATGGCCTCTGTTTTAACAGAGGTGTCGGTTACGGTAACAGTGTCGCGAGTTCAATGGTTTTTCCCAACGCGCCTAAACAAGTTTTCACTTCAAAAACCTTTTAAACTCGATATCTTATAGAATAGTTCATTTTATATTAATGATAAGTCAATGACTCATAATATTGTATCTGCTTTTAAATTGAAATAACTATACTGTGTCATTCATTATTCATTTTAAATAACGTTTTGATAGTATACAGCCAGTGTTTATCATTCTAAGTGGTTAAATTGTATTCTGTTTTCTATCTAAACTAAGTAATATTTTAAGAGAAAATATTTGATTTTTCGCATCTTTGTTTGTTACACTTTCACGCTGAAACCGCTGAACAGATTTGGATGAGTTTGGCACATGACGGGTAGGCCATGACCTGGATTAGGACAGGATATTTTATATCCCGGTATTATCACGGGATTGAAACCGCGGGGCGCAGTTAGTTGAGAAATATATGTGTTAAACCATACGTTAATGATTGCTTACTTCTGATTGCCGACTATGAATAAGGGTGTGAGCAACCGCACCTATACCTTCCTAACGTGCTTAATTAAAATGTGAATTCATTGGTTTTTTTTAAGTTGATTCATCGCGGATTCTCACCTTGACATGCTTTGACTTTCAGAGTTACGATAAACAAATCACACTAACATAATAAAGGCGAAAGTTTGTGAGTGTGCGAGTGTGTGTGTGTGTGTGTATATGGAGGTAGCTCACACCCTGGATTTATATATAAGTTACTTTTTATCCCGATATGAAAGAAAGAAAGAAAGAAAATTGCGTTTATTTGGCAAAAAAAAAACCTTAAAAATAAACAAAACAAATTCAAAATGATTAAGAATAATAATGCCAAAAGGGCCTCAGCTCAGCATAATGCCAGATGGCAACACAAAGTGCACCACCTGACGCTGGTTTTCAGCTGCTGCCCACGAGTGCCATACGCTCGAAAATATTTGCAAAAAATAAACATTACATTAGAAAACATTAGAAATAATTATATA
The DNA here is from genome assembly GCA_963855955.1 of Luperina nickerlii. NCBI lineage: Eukaryota > Metazoa > Arthropoda > Insecta > Lepidoptera > Noctuidae > Luperina > Luperina nickerlii. The sequence goes on along the minus strand of OY979674.1, from coordinate 21,915,160 downwards.
AAGTTAAAATAAAGTAAGTAACATTGGTAAAATTGGATATTCCCACGGGATCGACATTTACGCGAGTGAAACCGCGCGGCGCAGCTAGTGTTATATATTATTATATAAGTGTCGATATTGCAAAGTTTGTGAGTTTTTGAGATCAGACGTCACCCAGCTAAATTCAATGTAAGTTATTATTTGGAATAGAAGGGTTCCTATAAAAAATATCCTAGCACGAGTGCTAAAGCACTCCTTTGACACCTAAGTGCACATTACAAAAGAACGTATTAAAGGATAGAAAGAAAGAAAGAAGAAAGAAAATACATTTATTTAGCACAGACTAAGAGACACACAATACACCAGGTAGTTAGATGTTAGTCGTACATCAGAATAAAAAATAAGATAAAAATAAAAAGTGCAAAGTCCGATGTAAGAAATTAGGAGGAAAGTGTGCCTCACGGCTGCGCCAAAAAGGCCCAGTTCAGCAAAAATGCCAGACAACTGGTGCCTGACGCTGGTTTTCAACTGGACCGGGACCCAGATGTGTGAGGTGACGGATGTAAATCAGTTTTATACTGCATCGTGATGTGTGTAATGTGTATGCATAATTAAGTAAGTAAATAAATAAAAATAAATTAGTGTCACATAAAAACAGTAACGAATAGGTACCTATGTATAAAAAGCGTAATATTGAGTAACATTGCAAAACTAAACAATAAATAAATAAATAACGATAAATAGATAAGTGACATGACCGCATGATAGACCTTCTTATGCAAATAAAGAAATTCTCCGAAACGAGTCAGAACAGAAACCTGTTTTAATTTAAATTTAAATTATTTACTGTAAGTACCCATTCTTCTAGTAAGAAAGATATTATGATTATTTTAAATATTATCTAATAATAACATTAAAAAAATACAGAATTAATGCAAGTCATAGCCTGTTTAAAATAAAAAAAAACACATAAAAGCTTAATATATGGCATAGAAGCATTTTTTTTGTAACATTCTAATAATTATAGTAAGTATGCATATTAAAATTAATGACCTAAAAAAATTTAAGATATTTTATAAAAGAATCTATGCTCAATTAATTATTTAATTTTATCTGTCTATAGTTAATGGGATTTTTATTTAAATCATTGATTTTAATAAAAAAGAGTAGGACCACATTGGCATGAAGGTTGCGGCTTCTTTCAAACTCAAAGCATTTATTTCAATTAAACCATTTACAGGCTAGACTTTTGAATTGCCAAGGTCCCAAAGAGTCGGCCAGTCAGCCAGATGAAGCTAATTGCCAATTCCCAAGCGGAGTAGGAGAAGACCGGGCAAGAAACTGCATGGATAGGACTCTGTTCAATCAAAATTGTTGTTACAAAGTATTAGTTAATACGTTATTAAAATTTTAAAACACAAACACAAAGTATTTATTTCAATTCAGCTTTTGAGTTGTTAAAGGATCGTTCAGTCAGAAAGATGAAGCTAGTTGCCCATTCTAAAACGTAGTAGGTTGCTATGGAGATGAAGAGCATGAAACTCCATGGACCCCCCCACTCTCTTTTAAATCAACATAATTGTTACAAAATACTGGTGCCATTATTAAAAACTTGTTTGACTTACGGTAAACGAAAACATCGTTTATGAAACCTCGTGTATCCTCGTGAAGTCTTTGACCTGAGGTGGGGTCATTTACAAGGGTTCGAAAAACCTTTTAAAATTCCAACGCCCTAGGTTAAATTCTTTAGTTATAAATCGATTAGATATTCTGAGCCTTTCATCCCATCTATTGAAAAGAAAAATAAAACCGTTTTTAAGACGTCCTCAGATCACAATGAAGTCAGGATTATGCATATTCGGAATGGAGGTTACAAATGTAATTTAAAAAAATTAAATCGACTTCAAAAAGAAATTAACTCAAAATTATGAAATATAATTTAATTTCGGAAGTCGGTGTCTTGGAATCTGTATTTTAGTTTAAGTTTTTTGCCACCGACTTCCGAAATTAAAGTTATTTCATAATTATGAGTTAATTTCCTTTTGAAGTCGATTTTTTTTCATTCCTTTTTATTTCGTAATTTTTAGTTTTAAGTAAACACTGGAATATTTGTTTGTAATAAGTACGTAATAGTTTTGTTATAAATATTGCTCTAGAATTTGACCAAGGTTTTGAGATGTTTTCCATTTGACACTACACCCGCACGCTGTCACACTTACACGTATTAGTCCATATCTTGAAAATTACTGAATCGATTTTGATGAAACTTGCACTGTTCCCTAATTTGAAGTAAATGTAAGCCAATAAAAAAAAGTGCTCACGATCCTATTAATAGTTGCGGAGAAATGCGTGGACAAACAAACATACATACATACATATGTACGTCTATAAAATTTTGTATATTTGTTCAGAAGCCCTAATAGATTGTCATAAGTGAATATAATGCAGTTAAAATAATATTAAATACAAATGTCGAATTGATAACCTCCTTTTTTTTAAATCGGTAAAAAATAGATGGCGCTAGTGTCACGTATCACATCAGCTCCTTTTATTTGTTTATAAAATACTATTAACAAAGATACGCCGATAGTAAGTAACGAAATATGATTAAAATATACTTATAAAATAAGTGCAAGTGTTATCTAAACGTTACACTCAAGAAAAGTGCCCAAATACCTCACCAAAATAGTGCATAAACGTACATAAACAGCAGCGACAATATATGTATGTCTGCCAAAATAGTGCATGAACTTACATAAATGCATTGACAATATCATTCATAGTGGTCGAGTAGAAATTTTAGACTTAGCTTTGTCTGTTCACAGAGCCCAGCTATTTAATTGTCCAGTCAAAAGACTTGTATGATTGATCATTGGCATATAATTAGTCGAGACTAAAGATATTATAGTGCACACGTATGAGCGCAGACACAGGTGCACTTCTTCTTCCCTCACTCTCATAATCCGATGGGACGGTAATCCGACACGACCGGAGAGAGACCAGGCGCAGGACCAACGGCTGAACGTGCTTTACGAGGCACAATCAACAAAACTACGGGCAAACTTCGGGCTGTTTCCTAGAAATTCCTAACGGAAACATTCCATAACACTTTGCCTGACCAGGGAATCGTACCTAGGAGCCCACGGTCAGCAGTCGCGCTTGCGACCACGAGACCAACGGGCAGTTCAAATGAATACCTATAGCTCGTTTTTAATCCCATATCTGGATCTGATCTGATATTTAAGTCTTTTGTGTTTGCGTTTTTTTAGTATAAAAGTTTGCACACACATTTCACCTGTCAAATTGGTATCTGGGATTAAAAAACGAACTTTAGAAGATAATGCAAGATAATATGTGTATAAGAAGATAATATGTGTGCGTTAAGAAGTAGTTAGTTAAATGCACAGCATTTAATCTGTGTCAATGTTTGTCAGTTGTTTAATTCTAATACATAAGAAATGTTATTATGTTTCTAACATTGCAATATTGTTAACTCTGAAGGATAGTTTAACTAATAAAAACTAAAATTTTAATACTAAATTTTAATTTCGTATGTAAAGCCCCCGTTACGGAAAGCTATAAATTTTGTTAATAAAAAACATCTACTAAGTTACGTAGCGACAATTCAATCAACCATAAATAATCCCAAATTCAATCAACTCAAAGTAATATATGAGTATGTGTAATAAGAAACTAACGAGCAATTTCATTTGGTCGGGTTATATTTTGGAGATATAAAGCGCTGTCGTCTAATGTTTTGTGGTACTGGAACGTGTCTGACTCATGCAACGTAAACATTTAGGCCGCCATTTTGAAGTAAGTTCACGTTGACGCTGTCAATGCTGCTGAATGCAGATGCAGAATACTCGGAATCGTCTGACGACAGTAATTAGATATGTGTATTAACCTAATTATATCCGTATATACATATCATTCATTACAAAACTGTTTTTTTTTTTATCCAAAGGTTGCGAAACCCTGAACGTGTGTTTACAAAATGTATAGCTTCTCTTGACGGGGACTTTACCTACTTGATATTTATAAACCGTTAACGGCAAAACATGGAGAGATATCAAACACTTATTTTTACACCAATGTTTAACAAATAAAAAACTTTGATTTTGAAAAACCGGTTTTAGACATAAATTTGTCAGTGGACTACTTTATATCCAATACCGGTTTTTGAAATATGAACTAGGTAGTTTCAACAATTACCCATCCACTTTATTACGAGTGCACAAAAAAAAAACTAACTGCAATGCTAAGAATTTTAGTGAGACTAGATTTGCCCGTGGTTTGGACGGTCTTATTCATGATGTTTTATACTTAGTATTTTTTTTTGTAGCTGTTTTTTCTGTAAACATGCTTTTATTTATTAACATGTAATGCTTATTACAATATTAAATTCTGTACTTACTATTTCACCGTCTCTGGATAACTTTCAGCCCACTTATCTGGTTGATGAATTATGTCTCATTTTAGCAAAACGCGTTCTTTATAGGATCGTTTCTTCGTCAGTCATAGAGCTTTTTCTCTAAGGGCTGATTTTTCAATCATCTGATAATTCTATACGAGGAATAATTTCGAAATTTTGACAGTTATTTCATGTAAAAACTGTCAAACGTCAATTTTATTTCCCGAATAAAAGTTGTCTGGCGATGGAAAAATCGGCTCTAAGTTAATGCGACGTGTAATCTGAATTTTAGCATAATATTATTTCATAACGATGACTTGCTACTTCGCCAGTCAACGACCAAAAATTATACCATTTGAAACTAGTTTTGTAAGAACGTGTACGTACGGCTACATATCAAACTATACATAATCAGTATATTAGCTAACTCCTTATTGTACGAAAAACCTATACATTGCGAGGTCAGCTAAAACTGTAAATGTATAGCTTAATGTGTAGTCGTGTGTAATCTGGTTTATCAAATAATAATAAGTCCTATATAATGTCGGGCCTTGAATTTTCACATAATATTTTAGAAGATCAGAACTGATAGCAGAATTAATTAATTATGTACATACATATTAAACAAGATTATTTATTGCTTTAACGTGGCAATTTGTTAATGAATTCATATTATATAATATTACATTGTATTGCGTGCTATTTGATCAGGTTTGCACAAAATGTCACGGGATTAACAAACAGACACACGTAGTAGTTATTTAATGACTAGCTGACCCGGCAACTTTACACCGACTAATGCCCGGTTTCTGAAGTCCCCAGATAAACTCTCATTAACTATGGATTCAATAAAGTTATGCATAAGATAAACGTCGGTTAACTGTCACTGCGTTTCTGGACACGCAACAAACCATTCAATAACTATGAAACCGATAACTAGGGGTCTGTATACGGGTTCGCGTAAAAAAATGTTATTTATGAGCAGTTTACGGCAGATGTTTGAACGACATCATTGTCATTTTTTTTTTAAAGAAACCTTAACTCAGCAGTTCATTGTTTTTGTGTAGTATTATTTTTGCTTTGCCTTTTCATTTTAAGTTAAAAGTCTGTCTTTCCAATGGTTAGTGTTTTATATTCATTATTTTGCAAAATAGCATGGAATCAAAATTTTACTGAAAGAATAATGATGCTTCCTATCGAAGTGGCTAATGAATTTGACTATATGATCGACAATGATGCTAACACTCATTGTATTCTTTACTGTATAATTATAATATGTATATAAATATTTTAATATTTTATCTTTCACACGCAATTTAATTTCATACCTTCGTACATAAAATTCGTACCTCAGAAACCGGGCATAACACACGTTTTTGATGTAGTTTTCTATGAAATGCAACGTCAAAATATAGTTATGGAACCGATAAACGGCGAACATTGGTCAGTTAAGTTAACTTGAGTTTAAACGGAGTTTATCTTACATTGCGGTGTTCGGAAACGCACTTCCACAAGTTGTCGAACCAATAGCGCTAATGGATAGATAAACCACTGACAAAAGTACCTCAGAAACCGGGCATTAGAATCAATAAGAACGAATGTATGAGAATATTAATTATCTTCATTATTATTTTTTTCTTGAATTTTTTAGATGTTTTAATAGTTATTCTGCTATTCGGGGCACACCGCCTCAGAATCAATAAGAACGAATGTATGAGAATATTAATTATCTTCATTATAATTTTTTTCTTGAATTTTTTCGATGTTTTAATAGTTATTCTGCTATTCGGGGCGGAGACAAAACCAACAAATCAAAGATCATAAAAAACGGTCCAGCATTGTTATAAATGGTGTAACTAACGACTTTTTTTTATCCATACTAATAATATAAATTCAAAAGTAAATGTCTGTCTGTCTGTATGTTACCTTTTCACGCCTAAGCCACTGAACGGATTTCGATAAAATTTGGCAGAGAGATAGATTGCATCCCGAGGACACTTATGCGGGTGAAACCGCGCAGCGCTGCTAGTATAATTATATATAAGAAGAAGATAGATTAGATCATTTACAACTAAGGTCGACAAAAAAATTGGATTATAATCTATGATTGTGAGCAATTAGCAAAAAAATTTAAATGCCCATTCAAGTTTGTAGAGTTGAATTGCCGCACCAGTTTACCGACGTCATTTTGGGGGTCAAGGAAAGTCCGCTGATTAATTCGAACAAAGCTCATTCACACGAGGGGAGTGTCTCACCTCGAAAAGGCGATTATCGTAATAAAAGAGAAGTTGGCTCGTGTATCTACGTCATACGTGAAATACTAATTACATACTCGTAGACTGTAGACGGAGGATCGAAGATAAACCAAAGTTTACAATAACTATTTTATATAAAGAGAAATTCTAATTTAAATTGAATGAAACCTATTCGATGATAGATTATGGAATGACAAAAATTGCCGAATTTCGCTGCGTCAGCGGCTCGTGGCTGGCCGTACGTGCGTCATCCATACGCACTCGGTGCAAACGGAAGGAATTTCAAGGTCAGTAGGTACTAAATTGCATAATTCTATCTATACTAATATTAAAGAGTTTGCTTGTATGAAACGCGCTAATCTCTAGAACTACCAGTCGCATTTGAATAATTATTTTAGCCATTGATAGCCCAATTTTTGAGAAAGGCTATTTAACATCACGCACTCATCACATCACATCATTTAGGAGCCGAGTAAAAAAAATGTAGTCAGAAAGAACGGGTGGGCGATGCGATGCGACGCGGACGAAGTCGCGGGTAGAAGCTAGTTACATATTCTGTAAAAATACACATACATAATAAATAATACACATATTGTGTAAAAGCAAGAAAATTCAAAACATCCTGCATCATGCATAAGCATGGCACTGACACCAGATAGTAAGTTGTTATAATATTATGTTACTCACACATGAACACACACACACTCGGGTCTGTCGATCCTTACCGCGGTTGATCCGTGGATGGGTGACCATCACATACCCCTCCGTGCCTCGGAAAGCACTGTCTCGGCTGTCATTCGTGGATCTCTGACAGTCGTTGCGGGTCGTCAGTAGCCCGAAAGTCTGACAACCTGGTAGGTATCGTATTACTCAGTAACTGGGTTGTGGAGGTCAGATATGCAGTCGCTCCGTGTAAAACACTGGCACACACTGGTATTCAGCTGTATTCGGTTAGAATGGTAGCCGACCCCAACAAAGTTGGGAAAAGACTAGTCAGATAATGATGAACACTCTATGGATTCTTTGTTCCGAAATAAAAATCATTATGTTTTTAATTATTATCTACAAGCAGTGACCCGCGGTTTCACCCGCATAAGTGACCGTAAGTGGGAATATCGTGTATAATATGTGTTATTCCGATGTATAAGCTACATTACTGTAAAGTTTTATCAAAATCCGTTCAATAGTTTTTGCGCGAAAGAACAAACATCCATCCATCCATCCTCACAAACTTTCGCGTTTATAATATTATAGTAGGATATAATACTGTTGTTTTTTTGTTTGTTTGAACGCGCTAATCTCTGGAACTACTGGTTGGATTTGAAAAATTGTTTTTGGAAAAAAGCTATAGGCTATTTAACATCACGCTATGAAACAGGAGCCGAGCAAAAAGAAAAAAGTCAGAAACTAAGCGAAAATGAAGTGATAGCGCGGGCAGGCGATGCAATGCGAAGGGGTAAGTCGGGGGAACAAGAAATTTCACGCGGACGAAGTCGCGGGCGGAAGCTACTGAAGCTAGTTCATGTAAAAGCTAAAAGTAAGCGAAATAAGTTCCTATCGCCTAGAGTCATTCACCTCGTGTGCCTAAACTAGCTTTCATGACCTAATCCAAGTTTATGATGATTAAAATGTATTTGATTGAAGTATCATCATCATTAGCCGAAAGATGTCCACTGCTGGACATAGGCCTCCCCAAGCATCGACCGGTTGAAATATACCGCATAAAATATTGTTATAATAACTGACAGATGTATTAATTACCATCTCATTGCCATTGATTGTTGAACCAGCTCTTTCTGTGTTAAGAAATATTTTAACGTAAAAACCGGTTTTTGCGAAATATCGGTTTCTGAGGTTTTGAGTCACTCTTTTCTAACGATAGTGATCCTTCAACTTTGACATTCAAATAAAAATAACGTCGTTGCGCGTGCAAAAGTCGCTATGTGTTTTTAGTGAACTTATTTGAGCTATATGAATTATAACATTTAGCGTGTTTATACGGAACTTTCGATGTATGAATATCACATAGGTACATTCCTTAACTCTTTAAATATTGCACTTATCACATAGCTGTTTATACAGTATGTGTGTATTGAAATAACGACTAAAACTGCATAAAGAACCGAAAATAACTAAATAACACATAGCGGCTTTTGCACGCGCAACGAAAATAAATGGCGAAGCTTTTAAAAAGTTGGTAATATAATCCAATTGGGCAGTGAAATGAATAAACTATTGAGCAGAAACACGTGAGTAGTTTCTTACTTAATCTGATTACGCCACACATATGTACCTATGTACAGACGCCAGCACATCAAGTTACTACAATCTGTCAAATTTCTTTAATAGATTTTCAACTTTATTGCTAAAGCATAAGGTTCAAAGTTGATTGGGAAAATTTGACAGTTTCGGGTAGCTTGATGTGCTGGCGTCTGTACTTTGAGGATAACGTTGCGTAGTTATACGTCATGCCATTCATATTGTATTACAATATCAATGTATTTTCAAATCATCATTTGTAAAAAAGTATACACGGCCAAATTAAATTAGCTAGCGAAACTGCACGGACAACAGATTACAACAAAAATCGAATTAAATAATAATAATTAATAATTAATAATAATAATTAATTTAATTAATTAATAATTTTTTGTTTGACAACACTACCAGACAGTGGTCGTTGACCCCCAAAAAACATCAAATATATTTTATTTATTTTATTTTTTTTATAGAAAATAATTATGTCAAACTGTCACATTTATTATTTGATTTGATTATTGAAAAATCAATGTTTTTGTAAAACGTGTAATCTAGTAATTAAGTGCACGCTCGTACCATCATAGACTACATCGATCACTTTCCATCAGGCGTGATCGAACTCAAGAGCAGGTACATTCTGTAATTAAAAACATTATAAGACAACGTTCACGACCGTTCACCTTCACCTACTGCGACAGTTTTGGTCAATAGACATTTAAATTATTGTTAAATTCACGTTCTGCTTTTGCGGAACGCTGAGAACAGCTGACAAACGAATAACCGATAGTTTGTTAAACAATCAGAATCACTCATGTTACCACTCAAATGATTATAATTGAACTGGAAATTGGAGAGAATTCGTGAACGCGAAATTGGTGTGATTAGCTAAGGACTTGACATGGTTTCGAAGTAAGGAATCATTGAGCCCTCATAATGAATTAGGGCCCAGCAGTGCTATTCTGTAAAAATCTCACCGTGAAAACTTAGGTGAAGTGAGCTCTGTCAAGTGTCAATCGCTAGCATAAGGTGGATTGACAGCTCACTTTAAGTTCACTTCACCTAAGATTTCACAGTGAGATTTTCTACAGAATAGACGGGCTGGAATTAAATTACTTCTTGTGTTTTTATTATTGGGCATATAATAAAACCACAAGAAAAGAAGTAATTTAATTCCAGGGCCCTAATTTACATGGACATAATCTACACAAAAAAACTCGTCGAATGCATAATATACTCCTTTTTGAAGACGGTTAAAAACTGGTCAAGTTCCCACTTCCAGGTCTCTCTGAGCGCTCCTACGGGGCTATGATCCACTACGCGGGCCCAGTGCGAGTTGGTGGATGTCACATGTCTTCAATTTTTAGAGTACCGTACCGCAAAAGAAAAAATGGAACCCTTAAGAGACCACTTCGTTGACTGTTTGTCTGTCCGTCTGTCAAGACCCTTTTTCTCAAGAACGCGTCGAGTTATCAAGTTGAAACTAATATCAAATATTCAAAGCTGTAATCCCTTGAAGCAGTGAAAAAATCAAACTTCTAAGTCAACGCAATCTAAAGATATGGGCGTTTATATTCCGTTTATGCCGCATATTTTGTTGACACTCGCAAGGGAATCAAAACCGTACTTCTTAGGTGCTTCCCGTTGACCTAGAATCATGAAATTTGATAAGAAGCAATGTCAAGTAGCACTAGTCAAGGAAACAATCTGCAAACCGTAAATTTGTAGTTACATTACAAAAAAGTAAATTTTTTGGTTATTAGGCTGTATCTCATGAACCGTGATAGCTAGACATTTGAAATTTTCACAGATGATGTATTTCTGTTACCCGCTATAACAACAAATACTAAAAACAAAATACAATATATATTTAAGGGGGGCTCCATACAGCAAGCGTGTTTTTTTCGGCGTTTTTGCCTTGTGGTACGGAACCCTTCGTGTACAAATCCGACTCGCACTTGGCCAGTTTTTAGAATATACACTTTGCTATTATGTGAAACGCTAAAAAGCAGTTTATTGAAAAAATTGTACCTAGTCAATTTAATGTCATGTAAAAATGACAGTGTTGATGGAGTTTTATTGCCGACCGTACGCACTGACATTCCTACATTTGAATCATTACCCTCTCTCTAGGGCTAAGATATATAAATGTTAAGAAATTATGTCGCTATTGTGCGGCTAATCTGCTTGCGTAAAGGTTGTTTCTATAACTCGTATGTTTCTGTAAACGGCCCATTCCGACACGGAACGTACGCGTTACTTACAAATTTATTTTAGCGCGTGTAGCGTGTACGTTGTATAACAATTAGCATCTAAAGTATTAATTGTTATAACATTAAAATCTTGTTAATTGTTATGTTGTAACAAATGACTTAAACCTTTTTTAAAACGGTATAGTCGACAGAATAAGTCGATTCCTTTTTTTTGTTTTTTACGAAATCAATTAGTGCTTGACTTTGATGTCATCCTTGGTTCTCGATAAGCGTCATTGATACTGCTCTACAAAAAAATACAATTACATTCAATAAGAATGACTTATTAAATTTTATTCTTTTGAAGTGATAACTTCTTTAGGCGCGTTGGGCATTTTTTGAGATGGGAAAAAACCATTGAACTCGCGCCACTGTTACCGTAAGCGACACCGCGCGTGTTTTATTTATAAGACCATTAAAAAAATACCCGCTTCGGATACGTTCGGCTGTCCTCGGGATGTACTCGGTTTTAATGTATATCCGATATGTCAGTGAGTGATGGCAAAGTATTCTGTTTGTGTTTTGTTGCCACTGTTTTTTTTTTTTTTTGGATTTGAATTATGAGAAAAATATTCTTCTCAGTTGATTATTACTTCGCTGTTTTTTAAATACTATTTTTAATGGTTGTTAACTAGCCTGTATTGTCCTACTCCAGGGCAATAGCCTCCTTCTCCCTTTTCCACACAATTCTGTCTTTTGCGAGTGTCGCCAGTCCCTACGGTAGGAGTCAAGCTCGTGTCGGCCTGCCGCGACGGCACCGACACAATGCTGCGCGCCAAAACCCACGGACGACGGTCGGAACCATCCACGGACGGACAGACCCATCCACGGACGGACGGACCGATCCACGGTCGGACGGACCCATCCACAGACGGACGGACCCATCCACAGACGGACGGAACCATCCCCGGACGAACGCACCCACCCACGGACGGACGGTCCCATCCACGGATGGACGGACCCATCCACGGACGGACGGACGGTCACGGACGTTACTCAGAAAGCCGTTAAACTTTAGTGGGACTGAGCCAGAGATGTTTGCCGCATGTCAGATGGTAATTGGGCTAAGAGAACCACCGATTGGGTCCCACTATTATAGCCACATAAAGGATAGAAAAATAGAAAGGATGAGATTTTTCTCATTTTATAAGTATTTCTTTTTAATAACTTTTGCGATCCCACTGCTGGGCAAAGGTCTCTCCTATAGCTTTCCAGTCTTCTCTTTTGCTTAATGTTAGACACTCAATTAAAAATTCTTACAAAAAACTCAATTTTTACAAAATTTCATTATTATGTAAACGATCATTGACTTTTGGATTAGTTTGCCTTTTAGGTTGACCGTACTATGTACGTGTGTATGTACTATGTGCTTTATTATTATCAAATCAACAATGATTTGCAAGTTTTAAGTTGGGTGTAGGTACTATCTATGGCGTTAGAAAAAATAACCTTCGCAACTAAAAAAATTGATTGATTGATTGATTTGAGTGGAAAAAGTGCAGTGGGACGATACAGGCTGATAATATTATCAGTAATAAACGTATTTACAACAATGATAATAAAGGGTTATTAATTTTAACAAGTCGAGTGCTCAATGGTATTGCTCATCGGCAAAAACTACGAACATCCATATAATCATTCATCCCCTTTAGAGAATGCATTTTTAAACTGAACAATCTTTATCCATGGGACCGACCGACATTGTAATTGACACTGAAAAAAAAGAATGATTGATTTTACTAAATTCCGCGTAACTTTTATCAAATCCGCGGGTTATATAGGTCCTACACACGAAATTGATGATTTTACCAATGGATTTTGTTAAATTCACTCTTGTTATAGTAAAATTAACTATGAAAAGGTAAAATTAACTATGAAAAGGGTTGACTATGGCAGTTCATTACTCAACCTACGCTACTTTAGTACATTCAACAATTCTTTTTTTTTCAGTGGAGAAAAAAATATCAGTTGTCCCGTAGAAACCTTCAGGAATTAGTCGGCCCAAATGTGTGGGACGGCTGATTATTTTTTCGCGATTATGATATTGGTATCCTGAAAGAAGTTGTGCAGTTTGATGGTCTGTATCACACCCTTTTTGACCACACCTTTCAAGAAACACACACTTTTGTAAAATTTCGCACTTCTAAACCCAGTGGTTTAGGCTCCGCGTTCTCTGTCGGTGAATGAATTTAATTTAACATTGTTATTAAGTAGAAGATTAACACCCTATATTTTTCCCCTGTGCAACCTCAATAATGTCAAAAAACTTTTTTACAAAAAAAAAAACAACCGACTTCCAAAAAAAGCACTACTAAGTGAAAAAAAAAACTTTTTTTCGTTGGTTCTATATTTTCGTTTTTTGACACCGACTTTCGAAATTAAAGTTATTTTTCACTTAGCAGTGCTTTTTTTGGAAGTCGGTTGTTTTTTTTTTGTAAAATGTTTTTATTTTTCACTTTTTGGTTGTACCTACCTACCCCAAACAAATTCATATATCACTATTTGCTATGTGAATATCAGTGACAGAAAGCTCTTGAACACATCTGGCTAACCTTTTAAAGGGTACAGGCGTGATGTTATATTGTGTGATTGCGTAAACAATGCATACATACGCTATAGCAGCAATCGCGGTTGATTTGCTGGCATTTATTGAAGAGTTCCTTTGTCTGTCTCCGAAAGTCATCATCACATCTTTACGAACTTTACATTTCGAAATAAACTTCTTTCGAAAAAAAAAATTTAGCTAATCCGTGTATGTACGATGGAGTTATGCCCGGACATACATAAAAAAAAATAGAAACATCCGAATTGAGACCCTCCTCCTTTTTAGAAGTCGGCTAAAAATGAAACTCAAAGCACTTTGTTTTCACTTGAAAACTCTATTTAAAAGAACCTAGAGTCACCGCAGTGGATTGTTATCAATGCATATTTAGGATACCTTGATGTATTTAATTCCTCTGATTACCTTTACGAGGAACAGAGGGCTCATCTCGCTATAGTAGACACCTAAATAGGTCACTCTCTACATTTATGTCCAACACAGTAATTATAAAAAGAAAAATATTCTCTATCTTACTAATCTCTCTCCTTTCTTTTCGCCCATTCATGTTCATATTCATAATATTTATTTGCATTCCATAATGTTGTAAAGGTTTTCCAATGGTTGTCTGGAGATGATCACCAAGATACCACAATTGTACAGACGCCAGCACATCAAGCTACTACAATCTGTCAAATTCCTTTAATAGATTTTCAACTTTATCGCTAAAGCGTAAGGTTCAAAGTTGATTGGGAAAATTTGACAGTTTCGGGTAGCTTGATGTGCTGGCGTCTGTACATTATTCATTGTTTCACATAATCAGCCTATAATGTTCCCACTGCTGGGACACAGTCCGGCTCTCTGTGTATCCCTAGTGCTAGAACAACTCTGTTGCGCAGGAGTGTCTGCTGCATGGCACCGGTGATATATACCTAACAAAATACCAAGTTGTTGGAAGGACTATAATTTGATATTATTTAAAAAAAAGCTAAGAATTTTTTTAGTAGTCAAAGCTTATTACAGGGTTGAAGAGTTTTTATTGGAGAAAGAAGTTGTTTGAATATTTTATATATTGTATTTAAATAACTATTAGAAATTGTGACATTAATTTTATTATTGACTGATTATTTTTATTAATGAATTATGAATTAGAATATTATTATGTAGGTATTATTAGTAAATATGAATATTAATTGGACCTAAACTCGATACTTTTGCATGTCTTGGAATTGGCAAAATATGGCTGTTTCTGTATTTAATTATGTAACACCTTATCTTGTACCCGTATTTGCAAAATAAAATATCTTTATCTGTGAGAGGTAGTGGGCCGTAATCCACCACGCGGGCCCAGTGCGGGTTGGTAGGTGTCACATGCCTTTGAAGTTTAGGTTCTAGGACATGGCGGTTTCCTCACGATGTTTTCCTTCACCCTTTTGAGAGCAGAGATGACAAAATTATTTACACAAAGTAAAGTTGCGCCTGCGCGGGTTCGAACCCACGGCCTACACCGCGTAAACCGAAGCCTACGTTTCTTAATTAAAAAAAAATTAAAATATAAAATAGTAGCTCATCGTTGGAAACTGGGTTTTTACAGCCTATATTTTCCCACTCCAGGGCAAAGCTTCTCTACTCTTTATCTAGGGCTACAATTTTACAATAAAGTACATAGAAACAATTGAAAACTTACCTCAAACCACAATATTATTACGTTACTTAGTAAAAAAGTCACACACAGACACCAATAACCGCACAGTCGTATTGAGCAACCGACTCAGACGTTGTTCTTTGGGCAACCTTGCACAACTCGCGCAGCATCGCGCAACTTTATCACTTACAGCTCCCAAACACACTGATCCGAGACTAGAGTTACACTGATATATATAGTTACCTTCTATATTACTGTAACATAATTAGATACACGCCTGCTGCTTACCCCTGGCGGAGAAATGGGTTGAAAAGTTTCGCAAATATTCTATACATTTTTGGCACGTTGCGAATTATCGACCGGTTGACCAATGGAATTAGGAAGAAGGTGGATTATGATTATTGTGAGAGTGGACAGGCTTCTTCTGGGTAAGACCTTCATTGCAGTGGCGTAGCTTCCATACAACTCAATTCCTACCGGCTTCCTTTTGAAAAATTGCACAGTCACTATTCTATAGACTAATAAATATAATCATATTAAAGACATCTACTCCGGCTTACCTCTTACAAAAATTGACCCTTCGCTACTGCTCCATCGTTGACTTTGTTTCTGTCATCTCCGACCTAGGTTAGAGTTAAGTGCAAACCCACTTCAAATGAAAGAAAAAGGTACTATATCGACCGAAGTGTTTTTGTTAATTACAATTTATACGTTGTCGGCGCAACATTTCTTTTTCTTCCACACTATTAAGGCTCGTGCACACAGGCGCGACACGACACGCGACACAAAGGCACCGCAAGTCGCGCAACAACCGGTGCCTTTGTGTCGCGTGTCGCGTCGCGCCTGTGTGCACGAGCCTTTAGTCGTCATCTCGGTAGTCACCCCCTTTCTAGTCATATTATGTTTCACACAGTTCATCCGTCGTTTCTTTGGTGGATGAAACGCGGCAGCATAATTATCCTATAATGTTCCCACAGCTGGGACACAGGCCTCCTCTCTGTGAGAGGGAGTGGGCCATAATCCACCACGCGGGCCTAGTGTGGGTTGGTGGTTGTCACATGTCTTAGAATTTTATGTTCTAGGACATGCCGGTTTCCTCACGATGTTTTCATTCACCATTTTGAGAGCAGTGGTGATGAAATAAATACACAAAGTAAAGTAGATCTACAACTCGCCTATACCACTGGGCTACCACTGCTCAAAGAAATGATGAATGGACTATTGACTACAGACCATCCACATTCATACTGAAAACTTTCCTCACGACACGTAACACCAAGCTTGTATTCTTCAAAGGCAGAGGCATTAGTACACCCACAATTCACCTGTTGCGTTAGGGACGAGCCTACCAACCGGTTACAGATCCAGGCTCAGGACTGCTACTAATTTCACTTTGCTCTTTTTACTTTTTATGTACCTAAGTATTTGTTATAAAGGACAGGACATATAAGGACAAACTACGTCCTCCTTTTCACCGGCTTCTTAAGGTTATTATACTATTATATATTATTATACTTATAATATTGTTAATATATTTGTTATTTACTCATTTGTTGGTCTTGGTAATATAACCTTTTGTAACAAGCTACCCTCTTCTTTGATAGATTTGCCCTTTAATGCATTTAAACCTTAAGTAAAATCCAACCTTGTTCAAAGGCCAAAGGGCTTAATTCCATCAACGACTACTTAAACGTTATGAATAGTTGGTCGCCCTGATTAACTCAAGACAATGTTTATATTCTTTCTCCAGAATTATCTTACTGTCAGGTTATATGAGTTCATATAATTGTTTATTTTATTTGACTGTATAAGTCATGATATTGACATGATCTACTAATTTCAATGCTTTTTAATAAGTTAATTGCAATATCTGGTTAGCTAGCGACCACGACGATTGATCTTATTATTCTTGCCTGAGCAACCGGCTGTAAGTTTGTCAAGCTCCGTTAGACACGGTTAGATGTCCCTGCTTGCGGTAGCGTCGGGGGTCGGCTTGCCTCCTTCCCTCAAATCTCTGCAGTCCCGTCACGTGGCTAAGTGACCATATTTATACCCACATCAGGCCATCAATGACAGAAACGAAGTCTCTATACATAATCAATAGGTAATAAAATCGTAAAAGCAGGATTTAATTTTTCTTTCGGAAGTTTTGATATCATTTCTCTTTTCCACATATTTAAAACGTCATCAGGCCATGTATGGCATAAAGTACATATTGTTGTGATCGTAAGGCCTGTCGTCCACGACGCGCGACGCCGACGCTACTCCACAGTACGTGTTACAAACTCAAATGCCAACAAGTAGCCAAAGTGTCACAGTGACGCGTCTAGAACTAGGCCATACTAGATTTGTAGTCTAGACATGGAACGAAAAAAAAGAAAGAAAATACGTTTATTTGAAAACTTTTTTAAGTGTCCCGTTGGTCTCGTGGTTGCGCGACTGCTGAGCATGGAGTCCTGGGTTCAATTCCCTGGTCGGGCAAAGTTTTGTCGGGTTTTACATGAGGAATTTCTTAGTAACAGCCCAAAGTTTGAAAGTTGGCGGTTTAATATCCCCGTGACACGGAAAGCACGAAAACCAGTTGGTCCTGCGCCTGGTCTCTCCCCGGTCGTGTGAGAGTGCACCTGTGTTTGCGCACACACATATGCACTATAGAATATCTCCTATATATAGGTACGCCAAAATCTTAACGGAGATTAGTCAGGTGACTAATCTCCGTTAAGATTTTGGCGCAGCCGTGAGGCACACTTTCCTGCTAATTTCTTACATCGGACTTTGCACTTTTTATTTATATCTTTATTTTTGTTTTTATCTGATGCATGTACGACTATGTTTTTAGTCTGTGCTAAATAAATGTTTTTTTTTCTTTCTTTCTTAGATTGCCACCGTGATCGAAATCGGTAGGGAGGATATTATTTATTATGTAATAAAATAGTAACGAAGTTAAAACTGTGTATTGAATATTTTTGGAAAAAGAAGTCATTGCTACGAGCCCGAGGTGTGGGAACGAGTCATGCCAAAATATACATAGTATAAAGAATTTTGGCCGTTTGTCTGGATACCGTAGGTACACCGGATTGGCTCAAAAACGGGTGATGATGGGGATGTAAAGTGGCACACGAAAAGATGGTTTATGACCTGGATTAAGACATATACTTTTAATCCCGGTAGTACGTTTCCTTGGGATATTTCCCTATATCCACGCGGACAAAGTCACGGAAATTAATAAATAAGTCGCGTCGTGACATCGCGTAATACTAATCCTGGCTTTTTTTTTCTGGATGGGAAATCATCAAATGACCCCTCCCGTTCTGGGTGGAGTGGAAGGGAGTGTCAGACTCTTACTGACTAAAACCCACCCGTGTTTCTTCCTTAGCCCTTTATGTTCCGGGCCAGCGGTAACCCTTTCGGACCATCCCGCTGACCCTGCAGTAAGTACTAATACTGGCTACGCATTAATGATTTGAGTCTGTAACACGTGACTTTCAAGTAGAGCGTGGATGATAGGCCTTACTTTACTCTTTAAAACGGTAATGCAATTTAATTAGTCATTTTGACTACCAATACACCTTTGTCGTCACACCGGGAAGTCCCCCAGTTCGCGGTAACTCATAAAAATGTCACGTGCAATATTACGTAGTTACCTAGTTACAATCATGATAGTCATGACGCCAATCTGCCTCGTTGATCTAGTTATCGCAAGCAAAACTGGTGAGCGTGGCCAATCTTAGGTTTGATTCCCTGATTATTACTAGAAATAAAGATAAAATTGATCAACATTTCTTTAGATAATCTAAAGTGCACACATCACAAACAATACAACAAAATACCTTGTGATCTAAATTAAAAAATATTTTAAGCTTATATTGAAAGTACAGTTTGTAACTGGGTTGTGGAGGTCAGATTGGCAGTCGCTCCATGTAAAATACTGGTATTCAACTGCATCCGGTGAGACTGGAAGCCGACCCAAACAAGATTAAACGTTGTATGTACTTTGTAAGCACATCACAAATTAGGTAGGTATCTATGTTCAAGACTAACTTCTGCCCGCGACTTCGTTTGCGTGGAAGTCGTAAGATACCACAATATATTGAAATAATAGCCACATTTTAATAAAAGTTCCGTGTATACTTCGTTTGTAGTTTTGATCTCAGCAGCCAAAATATACAGAGATTTAGCTCGGGACTTGTGACGCAGGAGCAAGCGACATATAGTTTCCGAGAAGCAGTTCGTGCTGAGGTCGACACCCGTAGCCTTCAATAGTAATTTCCCATTGCTTACGAAGCTTTCCGTTTCTACTGGATTAATGAACGCCTGCGTTCTTGCATATACTACCCAATGGGACACCACTGATACACTGACTGCTGTATTCTTACAGATTATGTGTACCTTCCTTCGACCTAACATTTAATCATATTATAGACTTAGAGACCAGAAGTGGAATACATTGAAAAATAAATTACTAAATGATCTACAAATTACATTTCTTACAAATCATTTTTAATTAGCAACAAGCACATAGGAAAATATCAAGTGCATAAGAATTATATAACACGACCCTTATCAACACTATAACGTGCCTTAGATACGCCCGTTTCATCCGAAAACCAAGCAGCAAGCAGACCAAGCGCCCGTTGACAGCGCCAGACAGCGCACTATGCCTTTTTAGGGTTCCGTACCAAAATGGTAAAACGGAACCCTTATGGTGAGACTCAGTCTGTCTGTCTGTCTGTCACAGCTGGATATCTCAAGAACTACTAATGCTATCAACTTGAAATTTGGAATAGTTTTAGATGACGTTTACCCAATATTTTGCAAATAAGAAAGAAATAAAAATATAATATGAATATTTTATGCAACAGTGATTAAAAGTCTGAAAAATTCGAAGTGGGGCTACTGGGACATGTGGGGTAATCTGAAATTATTCTATGTTATGGAAGTTTGTGTAAAGATTACAGGAAAAATAAAACTATGTTTCTAAACAGCACACTTTTTCAGAAATCATCAACAAAAGTTACATTAGTTCCTCTATCGGTCAAGAGATGATGCTGACATAAAACTGCAATATTCTACACCGCAGTGCGCAGTGTTAAAATTGTGCGCGAGTCCGACTCGCTCTTGTCCGGTTTTTTTTTATAAACTTACTCAGAACGTGTAGGTTGGAATAAGGAGCGTCTAAGAATAGTATAACAAAATGTCAATAAAATAGAATCTATACTAATATTATAAAGCTGAAGAGTTTGTTTGTTTGTTTGGTTGAACGCGCTAATCTCTGGAACTACCAGTCGGATTTGAAAAATTCTTTTTGCATTTGATAGCCCAATTCTTGAGGAAGGCTATAGGCTATTTAACATCATGCTATGATCGTAAGGAGCCGAGCAAAAAGAAAAAAAATCAGAAAGAACGCTAAGCAAAAACGAAGTAATAGCGCGGGCAGGCGATGCGATGCGACGGGGTGGGTCGGAGTAACAAGAAATTTCACGCGGACGAAGTCGCGCGCAGAAGCTAGTCACAAAATAAAATGGTTGGGAGTTGAACTTACAACCACAGGTTTGTAAAACATTCGTCGAACCACTAAGCTAATTGCTTTCTTCTAAGTTGACTGAAATAGCCGTTCGTATGTATGTCATGACAGCTTAGCTCCATACAGGAATAGCGACATGATAACAACTTAAAAGGTTAATTAATACTTAGTTATGTGCGATATTTATTTTGACCCGTTTAGCTCGTCTTTTTAAAATTTGCGATAAAAAATAGAAGGATGCTGTATGCATTCTTCTATTTTAATGCGTAATAATGTATAGCCTGTAGTCCTACAGAATGACCAGACATAATTATGGGGAATATCTTTGCATTTGTACAGAATCTATCCCGTAGTAATTGCGTGATGCTGGAACATACATTCACACATACAGACAAAAATTCAAAAAACTATAATATATTCCTTGACCTCGCAAAAATTACTTTAAAAATAAATCTATTTACAGTTTTGAGTACGATTTTATTATGTATAGATAAAATGTTTGGAAACATGTTGCTCCGGACAATCTTCAAGTCTAGACAATAATTAAAATATTTATTGACGGAATGCAATTATTTTATTTTATCTATGGACAGTTATACACGTCAACAAGTAACCCCGTTACGAATCTGGCAATCGACTCAAGAGCTAGATTGACCCGACACTATACCGAAAACATCCCGGACGTCAGCCTGTACGAGATTAGGATGGCTCTGAAGCAGCTCAAAAACAACAAGGCGTCGGGTGATGACGGAATTAAGGCCCAGCTTCTGTAGGCCGGCGGAAAACCTTCTTAAGGCCTTTCAGAAGCTGTTTGGTTCCGTCATACTCGAGGGTAAAACATCACAGGCATGGAACAGAGGTGTGGTGATACTTTTCTTTAAGAAGGGCGACAATGCCCTTCTTAAGAATTATAGGGCCATCTCACTTCTGAGCCGTGTCTATAAGCTATTTTCGAGAGTCATCACGAACTGTCTCGCGCGCAGGTTTGACGACTTCCAGCCTCCCGAACAAGCCGGATTCCGTAAAGGCTTAAGCACCGTAGACCACATACATACGCTGCGACAGGTTATACAGAAGACCGAAGAGTATAATCTGCCTCTCTGCTTAGCATTTGTGTACTACGAGAAAGCCTTTGATTCGATCGAGACATGGGTTGTGCTGCAGTCTCTTCAATGGTGCCAGATCGACTATCAGTACATCGAGGTGCTGAAGTGTCTGTACGAAAGCGCCACTATGTCAGTCCGACTCCAGGATCAGACCTCCAAACCTATCCTTCTGCAGCGAGTTGTGAGAGAGGGAGACGTTATTTCTCCGAAACTGTTCACCGCTGCACTGGAGGACGTCTTCAAGGTTCTGGACTGGAAAGGGACTGGCATTAACATTAATGGCGAGTAAATAACTCACCTTCGGTTTGTCGACGATATCATAGTCATGGCTGAGACTACGGAGAACCTCAGTATAATGCTCGATGACCTCAGTAGGGCCTCCGAAAGAGTGGGTCTTAAAATGAACATGGACAAAACGAAGGTCATGTCAAATGCTCATGTAACACCCACTCTCATAAAGATCGGAGACGCTACACTCGAAGTCGTGGACGAGTATGTTTACCTAGGACAAACTGTCCAGTTAGGTAGGTCTAACTTCGAGAAAGAGGTCAATCGTCGAATCCGACTCGGCTGGGCAGCGTTCGGGAAGCTACGCAATATCTTCTCGTCCCACATACCGCAGTGTCTCAAGACGAAAGTCTTTAACTAGTGCGTGTTGCCAGTGATGACTTATGGCACTGAAACGTGGTCGCTCGCATTGGGCCTTATTAGAAGGCTAAAAGTCACCCAAAGGACAATGGAGAGGGTTATGCTTGGAGTTTCCCTGCGTGATCGAATCAGAAATGAGGAGATCCGAAGGAGAACCAAGGTAACCGACGTAGCCCGAAGAATTGCCAAACTTAAGTGGCAGTGGGCAGGGCAAATTGCTCGCAGAACAGACGGCCGATAGGGCCGAAAGTCCTGGAGTGGCGACTGCATACCGGAAGACGTAGCGTTGGACGGCCTCCCACAAGGTGGACCGACGACCTTGTGAAGGCCGCAGGAACCCGTTGGATGCGAGAAGCACAGAACCGGTCGAAGTGGAGGTGCTTGGGGCGGCCTATGTCCAGCAGTGGATGTCTTTCGACTAAAATGATGATGATGAATTATTTTATGGCATTCATTATAATTAATGTAACTATCCATTAATTATAATGAATGCCATTAATTATAATGTATACAAACATTTTAAAAGAGTTACCTACAATGTAGTTTCTTGCTCATTCTTCATACAAAATTACCTTTCGAATAGGGTCCGAGAATCAATTCTATTCTTGTAAATTTTGACGTTGAAAAGTGTCCTTTATCCTCTCAGGCACGGCCGTAAACGTAGCTATTTTGTAAAACCGCTAGAGGTTTAGTAAGACAGCGGATTCGACATTCCATCTGCGATATAGTTATTAGGATTTCCCCATGACGTCCCAACCAGATTCGGACAAATGAAGTTTTTAAAGTACAGGTTTAAGGTGGTTTTTGTCATTTTGGAGTTATTATTAACTTTCTGCGAGACAACAAAGACAGGGTTATGTTGCCTCAAAGAGATGTCAGCATCAATGGAAGGGGCCCGTTAGGGCCGAAGCCTGCCGGGTCAGCGGGATTGTCCGAAAGGGTTACCGCTGGCCCGGAACATAAAGGGCTAAGGAAGGAACACGGGTGGGTTTTAGTCAGTAAGAGTCTGACACTCCCTTCCGCTCCACCCAGAGCGGGAGGAGTCATTTGATGATTTCCCATGCTGAAAAAAAAAAAAAGGTTATGTTTTTCATGCGTATCTATGTATCTTGGTATGTGGGACTCTTTATACCCTCGAAGCTAACTGCTGGATGGATTTGCACATGAGGTGGCTTTTGAGACTATGGATTCGTCTCGGTTGCGCGTTGATTTACGTATGAGACGACAACATATAGAATAGAATAGAATACTAAAACAACAACAACAACACGACAACACACAACAACATACAACATACAACACAACAACAACAACACACAACGACACAACACACAACACAACAACAACAACAAAAACAACATACAAACAAACAACAACAACGACAACAACATATTACAATCAATTGACTGATGTGTGTGATAAGCAGAGATCGGAATTGGGTGTGTGAAAATACCTAAAGTTTGTAGCGGGACATCATATGGAGTTGTTACAACCACTTAAGTTAAACCGGTTTTGGATTTTGCTGGTTTAGTTTCTGTTTTTTTGTTGTACATGTTCCTTACCTTTGAAATACCGAACTATAAACATTTTCAAGCTGCTAATACAGTTCTGAATTAATTTTTGTTTTGTACTTTTCCGGTTAAAATTCGGTTTTTTCTTTTTAAACTAAAACTGTATTACAGCTTGCAGATGTGTAAAATTCGGTGTTTTAGACGTACAGAACAAGTAGAACTAAAAAACCGAATTTGAACCGGAAAAGTTCAAAACAAAAATTAATTTAAAACTGTATTAGCAGCTTGCTAATGTTTATAGTTCGGTTTTTCAAAGGTAAAGAACATGTAAACAAAAAACCGAAACTAAACCGGTAAAATTCAAAACCGGATAACTTAAGTGGTTGTAACAGCTCTATGTTATGTCTCGCTGCAAACTTTAGGTATTTTCACACACCTAATTCCGATCTCTGGTGATAAGTGGCTTACGAATAAAAAAAACATGTTCTTTCCATGACCATGTGGAGTAGGTATCAAAATAAAAGGCTTGTGGAAATTATTCCAAAGTTTTTAGGCTGAAAATAAAAAAGCGTTTAAGTAGCAGTCGGGTGTTTTGATTATTTTTTTTAGAAAGAAGTAACGTAAAAAATCCAGCTAAGTGCGTGGCGAACTAAGTAAATTAGGGTTCCGTAGTTGGGATGAATTTATCCCAAAACAAACTTAACATTGTACCTAGTTGAAAATAGTAAAATCTCACAAAAAAAAATATGTGTGATATAAATGATAAAACTACAAATTAGGTAACGATTTTCGGACTTTTCCTTTACTCGTGCTGCGAGACCTTGTTACTTGCCTCATGAGTGTAGTTCAACGGGAATTACCCTATAGGTTTTTATTTATTTCCGAGTATTAAAATATGTCGCGTAACGGCCTAGCTAGCCTATATCCTGGTGACCTGTAACACAGGTTTTTCCAAAATACCTATATCAGGCACTAGTCTCTCACGAAGGTGGAATACAGCTGAGACATTTATTGTACCATTAACTTTAAGTCAGCTTTGTGAAGAGAGAATAAATGATAAATTATTATTATTTGATTTTTTAAACACTGCCCCATACTAGGAATTTCTCCTGTATTGTACCCACAATACAGGAGAAATTCCTAGCCCGCGTTTACAAATATTAAAACTCACATACACAAACAGCCAGATCCGGAACAACAACTTGTAGGTCATACAAATATGTATTTGTACCGTGCGGGAATCGAACCCGCGACACGCAGCGCAGCAGTCAATCGCTTAACCACTGCGCCAACCGTGCCGTCAAATTTTTTTATTGCGTTGAAGCTTGATTTTTTTAGAGCTCCAAGGGACCTACGTACCTATTTGAGGTTAATTTCAAATTGACACCTCCACGCGGTCCTGACAAAAAGGGTCTTGTCAGACGGAAAACGAAGTGATCCTATAAGGGCTCCGTTTTTACCTTTTGGTACGGTAGGTACACTAGATACGGATTCCTAAAAAAGTAGTATGAAAGTTAGCCGTTATCTCAGCATTCTTGCCACAACATGTTTCACACAAAGCTTTGCACAAAAAGTATTTATCTATATCTACATAATATACCTAAAATAAAATCGTAGCGAAGTCAAAACTGTACATTTTTTAGGATTCTGTCCAAAGGGTAGAAACGGGACCCTATTACTAAGACTCCACAGTCCGTCTGACTATCTGTCATCAGGCTGTATCTCATGAACCGTGATAGCTAGACAGTTGAAATTTTCACAGATGATGTATTTCTGTTGCCGCTATAACAACAAATAATAAAAATAAAATAAAGTTAAAATTGAAAGGGGTATAAAAGAAACGTGTTTTCGGTGTTTTATGCCTTGTGGTACGGAACCCTTCGTGTGCGAGTCCGACTCGCATTTGGCCGGTTTTTCAAAAGTAGTTTTTGCGAGATCTTGGAACGATTCTAATGCCGAGAATTTTTGTTTGTTTGTCTGAATGTATGTTCTAGAATCACGCGAAAACTATCAGATAGATTTTGTTGAAATTTTGCATAGATATTCCCTAGATATAAGTCTAATCAGTATGTATTATGCTATTTGCTACGCGGGATAAGCAATATTGCAATTTGTTCGTATTCTTTATCGTTTACCGCAAGTTGTAAAAAGACGAGCCAAAATGTAAGAATATTGCAGATAGTTACGGCTCCTTCAAACAGGCGCGACATGTGATATAATCGCGCGCGACACAAAGATACCGCTCGTTGCGCGACTTGCGGTGCCTTTGTGTCGCGCGCGATTTTATCGCGTGTCGCGCCTGTTTGAAGGAGCCTTTACAGATAAATCATCATAATCATTTTATCACCCCGATAATGATGATGAGTCAATCATGACATAACGGCTATTTTAATCAACTGTCGATACAGCAAATATGTAGCTATGCGATTCGACGACTGGTTTGCAAAAATTCAATGTAAAAAATTTATTAAAAACCTTAATTAATTTACGATTACATTTATTTTAATTATGTTATGATTAAAAACCTATAACAAAAATTAAACTGGTTTGAAAACCTATTCTCGATTCCAACAACAACTGATATTTTTGTGCTTTTTATTTTAGATTTTGCTATATTATTATAAGGATTATGATAGTTCGGAAGACGTACACAGAAAAACATAAAGTTTAGACCTCTTCGGTAGGTCAGCGGGATTGTCCGAAAGGGTTACCGCTGCCCCGGAACATAAAGGGCTAAGGAAGGAACACGGGTGGGTTTTAGTCAGTAAGAGTCTGACACTCCCTTCCACTCCACCCAGAGCGGGAGGGGTCATTTGATGATTACCCATCCTCAAAAAAAAAAAGGCCTCTTCTGTCATCTTCGTTTAAAATAAAAATAAATATATAGGTATGGTTATGTGACTATTAACGAGAAATTCTGTGTGTTTACAATCTACTCTTATAAATATTTTTTAGTGTTAGCAGTTCGTCAGGGATAATCTGTAAGAAAGCATTAGAGCGATTCTGCACTACATCCGATCTGAATCCGATTTCAATCCGAATTGGGAATGTTCTAAATTCAGTCGGATAGAGTTCGGATCTCGTGCGCAACCCCTCATAGGTACGAATAGGACTATAGTCACTTCGTTTTTTTTTTCTTCATTTATGATCGCAATCCGTATGTCAGTCCCATCGTAACCTAAATACTCATTTCTCATATCTGGGTAGTCACTTCGGACCGGCATTTCCTGGCAGGCTAGTACCGATGGCTTCTACTGGCAGGCTAGTACCGATGACTTCTACTGGCAGGCTAGTACTGATGACTTCTACTGGCTGGCTAGTACCGATGACTTTTACTGGCAGGCTAGTACCGATGACTTCTACTGGCAGGCTAGTACCGATGACTTCTACTGGCAGGCTAGTACCGATGATTTCTACTGGCAGGCTAGTACCGATGTCTTCTACGGAATAATCCGAAAAAGGAGTGCATCGATTCTGCGTCGGTGTAGGGGCAGTTCGAACGGAGTCCTGAGCGTGTTGTTCGAGCGGTGGGATTCTCCTTTCTTACGGAGATGGCTGCAGTTGCATGCCAGCGCCTGTACGTACTATGATTTGTGACATTTGAATGTGATAATTTATGAAAATTTAATATTATAATTTGTGACATTTGAATGTGAAATCTTAATTACCCATTTATATTTTTCAATCTGTTTTTGGTTTTGTTTTTGTCTTTGTAGTGTTTTATTACTAACATAGTTTGTAAGTATAATATTGTTACTAACACTATGAGTCTTGTTGCTCGAAATAAAATAAATTATTATTATTATTCCTTATAAAAAATAAATTATTATTATTCCTTTATTTATTTTTAAACAAACTTATTATATTTTTAAATATACTTTACAAAAAAAAACAATAAAAAACATTTAAAAATATAAAAAATTGTAGCCCACCGGTTTCGGGAACAGGGTCCAAGCTACCGGCGGTCAGGGCTCCAGAGAAAGGAAACTCCTAACGATACGAGCCGTGTGTCCAGGAGTACCGCTCTCTGTATCAAGCCCCTGACCCAGCTGCCTAACGAGAGCCTCCTCAGGTGTTGGTCGAGGCTCTTGGCAATTAAGCCATTGGCAGTAATGACTATCGGCACAATGATCGCTGAGTCCACATACCACATGTCGACAACCGAGCCAAGTCAAGATACTTGATTTGCTTATCTTTCTCGGCTTTCACGAGGTTCTCGTCATGCGGGACCCCATCAACAATCATTGCGCGCCACTCTGATCGATCCACCACCACTATATCAGGCATGATTATTATTTCTCGGATTCGGATCGGATGTAGTGCAGAACCGCTCTCAGTCAGTGTATTAGTGTTGTCCCATTCTACAAGAACAGGCAGGCGCAGGCGTTCATTAATTCACAAAAAAACGAAAAAGGTACTTCGCAGGCAATGGGAAATTGCTACTAAAGGCTGCGGGCGTCGACCTCAGGACGAGCTGCTTCTCACTCGGACTTGCCTTTGTAATATTTGTGTGATTGCAGGCGGTCTAATCAGTCGTTTCGCGTTAATCAGCAGTTTTTTTTGTAGGAATTTTAAGAAACAGCCGTTTATATGATTAACATCATCAATATCGTGATATACGTCGCTTGCTCCCGCACCACCAGTCCTGACTTTGTTAATATTTTGGCTGCTGAGACCAAAACAACAAACGTAGTACCTATACATGAAAGTTTTATAAAAATGGAGCTGTTGATTTAGTATATTGTGGTATTTTACGACTTCCACGAACGAAGTCGTAGGCAAAAGCTACTTATTTATAAACAGCGTCCAAGAAACAAAAAGTTGGGGTAAATTACATGCGTCATTCGCAACTCGGCCATCACAAATGTATTTATCTGCTTAAGGGGCTTACAGGACCTAAACACAAAAAATGCGAGTTTCAGAAACAATAAAATATATAATCGACTACAATAAACAAAATCACAAAAATATATGCTATTCTTCAGAATATATGCTGAATAGATAGTGTGTTGAAAATGTAATACAACTAATTTGATACGATAGAAAAAAATCATGAAGATACCTCTAAAACATCCTTTTTACAATAAAAACCATAGTAATATACATATAATAGTTCTGATTTTCAGCTACCTCTATACAAAATTTTATCAAAATTACTCCAGCCGTTGGAATGTGAAGAAGTAACACACATACAGACACTCATAAACTTTCGCCTTTGTAATATTAGTGTGATTGCAGGCGGTCTAATCAGTCGTTTCGCGTCAATCAGCAGTTTTTTTTTGTAGGAATTTTAAGAAACAGCCGTTTCCTATATGATTAAAATCATCAATATCGTGATATACAGCGCCAGCTCAAACCCGAAGCATTTAATACAATAATTCAACCAATTACATTCACTTTTAAATTGTCAAGGCTACTAAAAAAAAGATCAGTTTTACCAAGGGGTATCGTAGTATTATGTAAATGGGTTGTGGAGGTCAGATAGGCAGTCGCTACATGCAAAATACTACGGTGCTGTTCTATAAAAATCTCACCGTGAAAACTTAGGTGAAGTGAGCGTGGAGTGAGCTGTCAATAGTGTCAATTCCTAGCACAAACAAACTCACTTTACCTAAGTTTTCACGGTGAGATTTTTACAGAATCGACCGGCTGGTATTCAACTGCATCAGGTTAGACTGAAAGCTGATCCCGACATAGTTGGGAAATTATGATTTATTCCGGTCTGATGCCCTGAACCCCCCTCCCCCCCTCCTCGATCCCCTGATAGTTCGTCTTCTGTTTTAATCTTTGTCTTATCCTCTTTATCTAGGTTGGCTAGGCAGATGATGACTAAAGAGTTCTGAATTACAGATACAACCGATACAACTATGGAATGTTTGCGACACAGCAGATGATCGCGCCACTTGCCAAGTTCATCTTCTAACAACAATGTCTTCTAAAAATCTGCATTATTTTTTAGGTTTTTTGGAATTTGCTGGTCAGTACTAAGTTGTACGTTGATTAATATATGAATCGCGGTCGTAAGGAATATGTTTTACATAATTATAATCATTAAAGTCATCAACACAACTCTCTAAGACCACGTAAGTCCAAAGAATATCTGTTTCATGAAATCATCATTCTTTGGACTTACGTGGTCTTAGAGAGTTGTGTTGATGACTTTAATGATTATAATTCTGTAAACACATATTTCATACGGCCGCGATTCATATATTAATCAACGTACAACTTAATACTGACCAGCAAATTGCAAAAAACGTAAAAAAATTTGAATTTCGCGGGCTACCTTAGCGCTTCCCCCTTAAGTTGAAATTTGGTACCCATATGAATTTCTGTGATCGCAAGAAGATGTGATCTTGCTCGTGATTGGTCAAATTGCTTCAACTTGTTCTTCTGGAGTAGGTAGAGTAGGTATAATACAAACATAGGACTGGGCAACTGAGGTGCGACGTGTTCGCACCGCCATCCATGCCGAATAGCGAGTGTTGACATCGAGGTACCGCTATCGAGATATCGACCGCGATCGCGTGCATCTTCGGCTTGTAATTGCCCTAAGGAACACAACACTGCGCGTCAAAACCATGAATATGGACGTTACCCAGGAAGCCGCATGTCAGTCAAGGCGAAGATGGCGGGACGAGACTCTTACCGAAGGGGCTGGTAAGTGACAGAATTGTGTGGAAAAGGGTGAAGGAGCCCCTTGCCCTGCTCGCCTGCCCCTGACAATATAGGCTATTTAGATTAGTTGATAGATGACACATGTCTTCGAATTTTTGGTTCTAGGACATGCCGGTTTCTTCACTATGTTTTCCTTCACCGTTTTCGATTACAACCACAGTAATATCTTTGTTTTTCATAGATTTTTCGATAAATGTATACCGTTGACCGTAGGTTCAATTGAGGTAAAGGACAAAATACGATTTTTCAGGAGAGGCCGACAAATTTTTTTTCGGACTAAATTGCCCATAACGTTTTTTGTTATTAAACTTTTTCGGATCTGATTTCACACAATCTTATATTTTAGTACTCTATGTACCTGTGCTCTATGTACCTATGTACATTTATTTAAATACGTTAACTACATATTTAAGAAAATAGACGTCCCTTACCACAACACATTTTGTTACTAATGTCCCTTACTGACCAAGTATCTTGTAGTCAAAATTCAAATACGTTTATTGTTTGATACATGTTGGAAAAAATCTTAAAGTTGTTATAATAGTATCACTGTAACATACCTAGATAAGTTTTACAATAATCTATTACGTTATTATTATTTAACATTCTCAGTTGGTCTAGTCACTCTTTAATGCAAAGAGTGACTCGTCAAATCAAATTATACCTTAAAAATATTATAAAAATTCATAAGCTTCAGTTTTTATTTTTTTATTTCTTGCATTAAAAATAATTATACATTAGTTAAATTATATATTAAAATAAAAACTCATACATTCAATAGTCATACATTATCAATTAAACAAAATACAATAATCCAAGTTTTTGTCATTAAAAAAATCGTATATTGTGTAGTACAGTCGGTGGCCAACATTGTCTAACCCACTTGTTATCTAACCCATTATGTTGGGTAGATCAGAAAATGTTGGTCACTGACTGTACGCTTTACCTGTCAAGAATTCCTTGAGCTTAAGTTTAAAGATATTGATGGCTGAAATACTTTTAATACAGTTTGGTATTTTATTATAAATGTTTACTCCCATTCCAAATATACTATAATACATTTTAAATTCAACTGTTCTACACCTAATTCCGGATAGCTCATTTTCATATCGTGCACTTCTAAATGTTTCATAATTTCTTATATCGCCTTTTATCATTGCCGCTTAATAAATATATAATGAAGGCAGAGTTAAAATTTTTAACCTCCTAATCACTTCTACAGTCAGTTGGTTTAAGTCCGGTTTTACTTCTCACACATCTTTTTTGGGCTCTAAGAGCATTATCTTTATCAGGAGAATCTCCAAAACAGAACGCCATATTTTAGCGTGGAGCCCATATGCATGGTAGGCGTTTAACAATGCACTCTCGTTTACAACTTTCCTTAGCATGTGAAGGGCATAGGATTGTTGGTTTAATTTTTTACAAACCTGATCAATATGTTTCTTCCAATTCAGTCCACGGTCCATATTTATATACCTAAGATTTTTTTGTTATCGACTCCTTTTATTATTTTGCCTTTATAGTTTATTTGTACCTTTTTTGGTTTTGTGTTTTTATTGGTAAATGTCATGTTATTTGTTTTGTCAAGATTGATTTTAAGATTATTACGAGTTAACCAAGTATAATCGCTTCCGGGGATTTATTGATATTTGTCTCATATTCAACTTCGTCATGGTCAGTAAAAATGGCTGTGCTATCATCCGCAAATAGTTTCATTTGATGGTTCATGACATTTGGGAGATCATTTTTATAAATTATGAACAAAAGAGGTCCAAGGATGGTTCCTTGGGGCACTCCATACTGGACTGTTTTTTAATCTGACATATGAATCTGTTCAAACTTTGTATCATTTATTCGTGTTATTTGTGTCATTTGTTAGGTATGATTTCATAAGATTTAGTGCGTTTCCTCTTACTCCAAGTTTTTCTAGCTTATTAATCATTTTATTATCATTATAATATAATCATTATTAGTATCTGATGATCCACATGGTCAAAAGCTTTGGACATGTCCATAAAAATCGTGGTTAATTGTGTTGTGTTGTTGTGTTGTTTGTTATCCAGCCCTGTCATTATTGTCTTTTAAAAATTAAATAGTGCGTTTCATATAGATCTACCTTTTCTGAATCCAAATTGTTCGTAAGCAAACATGTTGTTTACCTCTAAGTAGTTATAAAAGTTATTATAAATAACCCTTTTGGCAATAACT
Source organism: Luperina nickerlii (assembly GCA_963855955.1). Taxonomy (NCBI): domain Eukaryota; kingdom Metazoa; phylum Arthropoda; class Insecta; order Lepidoptera; family Noctuidae; genus Luperina; species Luperina nickerlii. The sequence continues at coordinate 21,882,145 of OY979674.1, read as the reverse complement.
GGTATTAAAGCAATTGGTCTGTAATGTCTCTTTATCTTCTTTTTTAAGTGAGGGATTTATAATTGTGATTTTTAACTTTGCAGGAAACATGCCCTGTTCAAGGCAAATATTTATAATATGGCTAAGTATGGGAGCAATGAAATGAGACACTCTTTTAATTATCTTTGTATTTATAATAATAATAATAATAATAATCAATCTTTATTCGTAGGTATAAGCGTCGGGTGGAACGATACACTCTGAATCGCACCTTCCAAAGCGATGAAAGGTGGGTCTACAGAGCATGGGAGCGACCGGACCAAGGTGTGACTGACATGTGCCTGCCGGATGATAACGCCATGTGTTCATTTTGGCGTAACATCTGGTCGGTACCTGTCAGTCATAGCGAGGGTGAGTGGACTCGGGAAGTCGAGCGAGCATGCGATCCAATAACAGAAATGGGGGCAATAACGATCAGCCCCCAAGATGTAGGTTGTGCAGTTCGTCCGTTGCCAAATTGGAAATCACCAGGGCCGGACGGACTGCACAACTTTTGGATCAAATGGTTCACAAGATCGCATGCTTGCTTAGCAGCCCTATTCCAGTCAGCCTTAGAGTCAGGGTCGCTACCAGAGTTCCTGACGACTGGAATAACTCACCTGCTCCATAAATCGGGTAGTACTGCGGAACCCAAAAATTATAGACCGATTACGTGTCTTCCAACGGTCTATAAAGTTCTTACCTCCATTTTGAGAGCTAAAATAAATAAACATATTAACGAGAATTCTGTTATGTCTGCTTCTCAAAATGGATGTATGAACGGGTCCCGTGGTACTAAGGAGCTACTCCTCATCGATATGGCCATTAGCCAACAGGTTCGCCGTTCCAGAAAGGATCTGTCGACATGTTGGATAGACTATAAGAAGGCCTATGACTCGGTGCCACATACATGGCTCATGAGGGTGCTAGAGTTGTATAAAATTGATGCAACCCTGCGCACCTTCTTGATGTCGTGTATGGGGCAATGGAGGACAGTCCTTCGCTATCCAGGATGTCGGCAAACCCAGAGGAATAGTGAGCCGATAAGGATAGAGCGGGGTATATTTCAGGGCGATAGTTTGAGTCCACTTTGGTTCTGCTTAGCCTTGAATCCTCTTAGCACGCTGCTGGAGGATTTAGGTCTAGGCTATCGGTTGAAGAGAGGTGGTCAAGTTATATCTCACCTCCTTTAAATGGATGACCTGAAACTCTTTGCCCCCAACGATTTCCAACTGATGGAGCTATTGAAGGTCACTGAAACTTTCAGTAGCGCCATCAAGATGGAATTCGGTGTGGACAAATGTGCGGTCATGCATGTAAAGCGAGGGGGGATTGTGGAATCTGTGGGAACCCAGCTCACAGATTCTATAAATCTTAGATCCCTCTCAGCAACCGAAACCTATAAGTATTTGGGTATGTCGGAAGCACTGGGCATCAACGTTACCGACATGAAACAATCGTTGAAGGAGCGCTTCTTTGGTCGCCTGAGAAAAGTATTTAATAGTCTTTTATCAGGCGGAAATAAGGTGCGTGCCTTCAACGGTTGGGTCATGCCGGTTTTGATGTACTCTTTCGGCATACTCAAATGGACTCAAACAGAGCTAGACGCCCTGGATAGGCGGGTCCGTACATTGTTGACGGCATATCGAATGCATCACCCACGTTCTTCGGTTATGAGACTGTATATCCCGCGGAAGTGTGGAGGTCGAGGCTTTTTAAATGCCAAGACTCTGCACAATCGTGAGATATGCAGTCTCAGGGAATATTTCCTAGAAGCCGACGTGGGGATGCATCGAGATGTTGTAGCAGTGGACAAGGACCTTACCGCGCTCTCCTTGGCTAAAGAGAACTGGCGCAAACCTGTAGTGCTTGACACTAAAGACCGCATGGAGGTATGGCAGAGTAAGGAGCTTCACGGACGCTTTTTCCGGGCCCTGCACGGGCCCGACGTAGACTGGCTACGTTCCGGGGAACTCTTCGGAGAAACCGAAGGGTTTGTCTGTGCAATTATGGACGAAGTTATGATGACGAATAACTACCGGAGATTTATTGTGAAGGACGGTACGGTTGACATATGTCGGGCATGCCACCGTCCGGGCGAATCAATCCGTCACATTATCTCCGGGTGTTCTCGTCTGGCTAACGGAGAATATTTGCATAGACACAACCTTGTAGCCAGGATTATCCATCAGCAACTTCCTCTGCAATACAATCTTGTGGAATCGGAGGTGCCATACTACAGGTATGCGCCCGACCCAGTTCTCGAAAATGGCCATATCACACTGTACTGGGATCAATCCATCATCACTGACAGGACTATTATAGCTAATAAGCCTGATATAGTGGTGGTGGATCGATCAGAGCGGCGCGCAATGATTGTTGACATAACCGTCCCGCATGACGAGAACCTCGTGAAAGCCGAGAAAGATAAGCAAATCAAGTATCTTGACTTGGCTCGCGAGGTTGTCGATATGTGGGATGTGGACTCAGCGATCATTGTGCCGATAGTCATTACAGCCAATGGCTTAATTGCCAAGAGCCTCGACCAACTCCTGAGGAGGCTCTCGTTAGGCAGCTGGACCAAGGGCTTGATGCAGAGAGCGGTACTCCTGGACACGGCTCGTATTGTTAGGAGGTTCCTTTCTCTGGAGCCCTGACCGCCGGTAGCTTGGACCCTGTTCCCGATACCGGTGGGCTACAATTTTTTATATTTTTAAATATTTTTTATATTGTTTTTTTGTCAAGAATATTTAAAAATGTAATAAGTTTGCAAGAAAAATAAATAAAGAGAATAATAATAATTCTTTATTTTCGGACAACAGTGATCCAGCGTGTTAGTAAACAATATTATAACTTATTACTAGTGTTAGTAGTTAAAATACAGTGCTTAGCGATGCAATTTGGTTAGTATACCTACATACAACTTATAAACTAGTGTTAGTACTTACATCTATCAGAAAAACAACACAAACTATTCATGAATACCCCACAGTGGCATGTAGGCGCATCCAATGTCCCAGTATGGGGCTGTCCCACCTATCAGCTATAGTTTTCAGGATGTTGGGACTGGCGCGTACCCTGCGCATAATGGAAGCGCAACGCTTGCGTATGATAGCGTGAAAGCCATTAATTTTCGCCTCCGCAAACATGCCGGAAGCACTGCAGTAGCGCGGGAACCCCATCAACACCCTCAAAGCATTATGCTGTCATAATTTGTACTGTTAGTGTTATTAAGCATTTGATTATCTGGTTAACATCATGTGGATTTGTCGGTTTCAAAAAGATTGAATTGGAATTATTGTATGTCAGTGTGCTTAGAAAAGTGTTATTGTCCCTTTGTGTCGGCTTGATATCGTCAATAAAATAATTGTTAAATGCCTGAGCTATTTCTTTCGGCGTGGTTACTCTTTTATCATTTACAATTATTTTCCTATCTCTTTTGGTGTTACGGTCTTATAATTATTTATAATTTTCCATATTGCTTAGCTTTTTGCTTTTGTTAGTCCTGTCCCTTACATTAAATTGGTATCTACATTGGATCCAATCTACATATAATGAAAAAGTAATGAAAATGACTAAAGGACTTGTTCAAAAAATGTACGAAAAAAACAGTGTAAAGAGATTTTTGACAGAAAATGAAGTATACACTTTTGACATACGGATATCTTAAATTTGGAAATCGTTATACAAAATAATTTAAGAGAAATGAAAATGTATTAAAGCCGTGTGTGTGTTTTTTTCTTACATGCAATATTTGTATATTGTAATAGGCAATTTCTATTAGATGGAATAAAACAATTTTTATTTCATTTAATATGTTTATTATAATCAAATTATTAAAAAAAATGTAACAATTTTATCTATACTTACTTTGAATTCTTATTCAAATAAAAGAGTAGCTGCAAAATAATAATCATAATAGAGCCTTTAAGGCACTGTTAATCAAATTAAATTAAACAATTTTACTTCTACCGCTTAATCAGCCTTCATTATGAGATCAATGTTTAATCATTAAAACCATTTAAAAATAATATTAATACAATTTTGAGATCTTGATTTTATTGATTTATTTAACGTTTCAGAATTAGAGGATTTTTTCATCAACATTATCTTCTTTGTCCGTTTGATTCAAATTGTCAATTATTTTAGCGCAATATGGTAGCTTCAAATAATCTTGATGAAATCTACGCAACCTATCCTTCTGCAGCGAGGTGTGAGACAAGGAAAAGTTATCTCTCCGAAACTGTTCACCGCTGCACTAGAGGATGTCATCAAGGTTTTGGACTAGAAAGGGGCTGGCATTAACATCAATGGCGAGTACATAACTCACCTTCGGTTTGCCGACGATATCGTAGTCATGGCTGAGACTATGGAGGACCTCAGTACAATGCTCGATGACCTCAGTAGAGTCTCCGAAAGAGTGGGTCTTAAAATGAACATGGACAAAACGAAGGTCATGTCAAATGCCCATGTAACACCCACTCTCATAAAGATCGGAGACGCTACACTCGAAGTCGTGGACGAGTATGTTTACCTAGGACAAACTGTCCAGTTAGGTAGGTCTAACTTCGAGAAAGAGGTCAATCGTCGAATCCGACTCGGCTGGGCAGCGTTCGGGAAGCTACGCAATATCTTCTCGTCCCACATACCGCAGTGCTTCAAGACAAAAGTCCTTGACCAGTGCGTGTTGCCAGTGATGACATATGGCAGAAATGAGGATATCCGAAGGAGAACCAAGGTAACCGACATAGCCCGAAAAATTGCCAAACTAAAGTGGCAGTGGGCAAGGCACATTGCTCGCAGAACAGATGGCCGATGGAACCGAAAGGTCCTGGAGTGGCGACCGCGTACCGGAAGACATAGCGTTGGAAGGTTTCTCAGAAGGTGGACTGACGACCTTGTGAAGGCCGCAGGAACCCGTTGGATACGAGAAGCACAGAACCGGTCGAAGTGGAGGTGCTTGGAGTAGGCCTATGTCCAGCAGTGTACGTCTTTCGGCTGAAATCACGATTAGAGAATAATTAGGTAATATTGAATAGTTCTATATCGACGGCGAAGTGCCAATAACTCCTAACTGACAAAGTCAAAAATTTACACATACTGGATAAAAACGTTCAAAAATAGACACGTTGTTTTAGTTGGGAGGTAATATGTATTTCCACATTTTAATTTAATGTTGTTGTAATAAAAATACACTTTGCGATTTCACTAAAACATGCGAATAACGCCTTTAAATTCAAAACGAAAAAAAAGTGAATATCTCAAAAAAAAATCAGTTAGGAGGTATTGGCACTTCGCCGTCGATATTATGATTCTTATATTACTATCATACAATAATTTATATCTGTTAAAATAAACGAACAAAATTAGCAAAAGGCATAGGCAAACCCACAGACAACTTAAAACATGTAACAATGATTTTAGTATAACAAAATGTATCTACTTACTGTGTTATCTTATTCACTAATTGTAGTAATTTCTGTCTGCGTCGAAGCAACTGGTTTAAATGGTTTTGTTTTTCCATTTTTACCACATTATTTTTGTCAAAAACCGTGCAAAATCCCGACCAAACTACAAATGAACTCGCACTGATAGCGACTTTTTTTTTATGCCTGCGCGCTGCTTTTGCATTGATGTCATCCTCAAGAGAGGATGATATAAATGTAGAATGGGTGTCTCAGTAAGAGTGCACTTTTAAATTTAGAATATTTTTTTTTCGTTCAAGTGGCAACTCTGAAATTCGACAGCCGTCACTTATGTTTATTACGATTATTAAAAATGGAGCGCTTTTCGAAAGAACAACGCGTTATAATTGTGAAAACTCCTTACAAAAATAGGAAAGTTACGCTGAAACCGTTCGAAAACTCTTTTCAGCCGAGAAAGTGCACCTAATGTGTCAACCAGATCGTGCGATTTAACGCCTTGCGATTTGTTTCTTTGGAGTTTTATGAAATCTCGGGTTTATACGAAATAACCCGAAACAATTCCTGAGCTCAAATCAGAGATCCCACGCGTCATCGGTGAGATACAGCCACAACTCTATGTAAAAGTCATGGATAATTTCATGAAAATAGTGATGGCCTGTCATCAGAGCCATGGGGGCCATTTGCTGGATATTTTATTCCATACTTAATCGGAAAATGTCTTCTTTAGAATCCAATAAAAAATATCACAACTATCTCATAAAATACATGCTTTTCTTTCAAAATGAAAAAGTGCACTCTTATTGAGACACCCTATATATATATATCTCATATCGTCTTTCTGTGTGCGAAAGATCGCACACAGAAAGACGTTGTGAGATAGAAAAGAATGGTAATAGTGCAAGCACGTGCTATCTTGTGTTATGCAGTGTGTGTAAATAAAGGTAACAGTGATAAATATTCATTACTTCTCACGAGCAACTTGGTGTAACGGACACCGAACCTAAATATAATTCGATTCAAATAGGTGTAACGTTGACACTGCTTAAAGTATGTCAATGCAAATTGGGGTAAGGAACAACATGTCAAAACTCGTGCAATCCATTTAAAATGGTATGGATGATATTTATTTTTTAGATAACAAAGACGTTGGTGTAAGTCAGTTTTATTATGATTTCTTCAAAAATAAACCATGTAATGGTAATTCGTTGATCGGGAAGACCCTTACCTTATTTGAAGTGGATTGGCGGCGGTAATTACACCATTTCAAGTTGCTATATTACATTGTTATTATGGGGCTGATTCGAAATTTGGATCCATAAAATCGTACGGTAAGGGACATTTTTCTTAAGCTAGAATTTTCTATAAACACCATTGGAAAGAGCGAACAAACCTGTATACTCAACTTATTTTGGGTATTTTTTCCCTTACCTCAATTGACCTTACGGTCGACGATTAACTTTGTTTTTTTTAACTTGTTATTATTTTTGCGGTCGGTAAAACCAGTACTGTGCATGAAAAGCTATCTTAAGTTTTTCCTTTTGATTGTTTTAAAATGTTATTTTTGGTGTTTGGATTTCTCGTGCTCGACCCAAATAAATTATGTTTTCATTCTTTTTGTTATTACATAGGTACACAGCTTGCCATTTACATAATATATGTATTGGAACTCTTTTATGTTAATTGACATCTGTAAACTATTAGCTATCCTCAATTCCTCATGAATAAGTCACGATGGTTTACTTTATTTTAAATGAAGTTATCTGTAGTTTCTATCTTAGTGTTTCTTTATCTATACTAATAATAAAGGCTCCTTCAAACAGGCGCGACACGCGATAAAATCGCGCGTCGAGCCTTAAAGCTGAAGAGTTTGTTTGTTTGAACGCGCTAATCTCTGGAACTACCGTCGGATTAGAAAAAAAAATTTGTTGTCCCAGTTCTTGAGGATGCCTAAGGATAGGATATTTATCATCACGCTAGGACGGAGAGAAATTTCACGCGGGCGAAGTCGCGGGCAGAAGCTATCATTAAACATGATTAATTAATCATGATTAATGATTATTACTAGTATGTAATAATAATAATCATTAATTATTAAATCATCGATTTAAGTTAGATTAGTTTAGTGAAAATTCCTAAGATTTGTTAATTGCAATTTTAGTTAAAAATAGCTTTTACACATCTTAGATAAAGCTTATTTTCAACTTATCTAAGATTTTTCCCGAATTTCGGAAAAAAAAAATGTCGTCGTAAGAAAGTCTCCACTTTCTGTCTCTGTTCTTCGAAGTTTAGGTAAATATAGTCAGCCTATTCCGACCACTGCTGATAATATAACCTTTGTACGTACTTACAAATTTTTTGTGAGGTTCCTTATGTTCATTTTGCGGTCGCTATACCAGTATCTTGTTTTATTAGCTAGTAGAGCGCGACGGGTTTTTCTCTAGAATGCTGTTCTAAAGTGGCATTTGAAGAAGTGACATTGGATGTGGAATTGGTCATCGCAATTGTTATTTTTTTTTTTGCATAAGTAAATAAATGATAATTCTCGTAATTTTAAGAACTTGTCAAAAATACCTCTATTTCCCCTACATTTTTGACATTGGTTGTCGCCGAGATAAGACTGCGACTATATTTTGAAAGTTTTTAATTACGGGAATTGGTCTTCAGTTTAAAAAGTAGTTTTTTGTGTAAACTTTACAAACGTAATAGGTATCTTAACACGATAAAATAAAAGAAAACATATTCAGCTATCACGACAGCAGAATTTCGCTGGCTAATTTAATTTAACCCTGTAGAAGTTCTAACTAAGTGTCTAAACACACTATGCCGAAGATACCCGACCGAAGTTCGGCATGATTACGCCTGCAATGCTGTTTGAATTACTGACGACACATTATGCCGCAATCACGTTGCGTTATAGCGTACAGCCGAACTTCGATCGGGCGTAAGTTCAGCGGCAATTCGGCGGCAACGTATTCTGTAGAGCACACATTATACGCAACCGAAGTTCGTTTCGATTGCCGAAGAAGATCCGGGGCGGGGAGCAGCGGGAGGCAGGCATGCCCGCGCCCCGCGTGTGCACAACTGAATTTCTGCCGCGTAAGTTCGGCACTTATGGTGTGTCATATCACCCGAATAGGTCGGAGCGCAAAATCAGCCGCGGAACTTCGGTCGCGTACCTTCGGCATAGTGTGTTTGGACACTAAGTATAGATATAAATTACTATAACCTAGTGGCGTCGAAGGACTGGGAGACGAAGTGTCGGTCGCCCGGTAGTGAGACGGGCAGACGATATTGTTGCCGTCGCGGGTAGACCCTGGGACCCAGGATGAGGCTGGCACAGGAGCGTGGGGATTGGCTTCAGGAAAAGAAACGCCTAACAGTGCAGAAATGTTGTATGAAATCTCATGGTTGCACAGTTTTTCAATAGTGCACTGTTTATTTTTTTATTAGATATAAAACCACACAGGTTTAATGTCTCCCATTAAGATTAATGTAAAATGTATGCATTAGATCAAAAAGATACTGGCTGAAAATAAAAATCGCCTGAATAAAACCGACTCGGTGAAAAGAAAACCGGCGCGCATTTTGTACCATTGTAAAACTTTGATACTTCATATTTAGCAAGAAAAGATTTAAAAAATGGGAATAGCGATAGCGATATGAATGCAATTCCAGAAAGTATAAAAACAGCTGCAAATTAAATTGTTAATAACGTTTCGCCGCAAAAGTCGCGGGATAAATATGTATTTAATAGCTTAGGAAAACTTTGTTTTCATTAACTTGAGTTTTATTTTGAGTAGGTATATTTTATCACGGTAGGTAGATTGGTAGTCGAAAGAAAAGTAGATTATGCACCTTGCTAAAGCGAGTAATTAATGCACTCGTGTTAAGTTAGTGCCCTCGCTTGCGCTCGGGCGCCAACATAACTCTCGTGCATTAATAACTCACTTTGCGCTCGATGCAACAATCTACTATTATACCAGAGTTAATCGATTTGGATTGCTTAAATAAGTGTGTGAGAATCATATTCCGCCTGTATTTTTGATCTTACCTGCCCATATACCCACGCAAGGTGAACCACCTATTGATGACGGTACAAAATTGCCTTTATCAGAAGTGGGATCGCAAGAGCAGTCAAGTGAAGAAAGCCTTCTGGCGCCCAGCCGATTCGCCTTCACTCTATACCTAAAGTGTCGGCACCGTGGCATACTCTCCACATCGATTTCACGGGAAAATTAAGTGGAAAGAGTGATCAGAAAGAATATTGCTCCGTCATTATTGACGGATTCACAAGATATGTTCTATTGGAGCAAACAACGTCACTTAATGCCTCCAGTGCCATGAATTTTGAGTTTTCTTATTCGGTGCTCCAAAACGGATTATAGCAGATCAGGGTCACTGCTATGCCAGTTCTGAATTTAAAAGTTTTTGTGCAGAGCATAATAAAATGTGATTACTTGTTACAGAAATGCCCACGCGACGGGCGATTGTCAAACGGCCGTAAAGGTGCGACGGTAGCGCCACCTTCAATTTCTAGACGAGATTGACAGATTAAATATTGTCATTCTGGCGGAACGTCAAACGGGCAACCATCTTGTGGCGCATTTTTTTAATGGAGCGTGACGGAGGTTGCACATCATCGACGAATCGCCTTTAATCTGCGCCAAATTACGTTTACACAAGTGTTAATCGATTTGGATTGATTAAATAAGAGTGTGAGAATCATATTCCGCCTTTATTTTTGATCTTACCTGCCCATATACCCACGCAAGATGGACAGAATTGCCGTTAAGTAAATTAACTGTTATTGTTTATTTTCTAAAAATGTATTCAATGCATTTATTAGGTTTAAAAGTTTTTGTGGGTAATTAACAACACTTTTTATCTTCATATTGTTATATTTTAGAAGTATTTACAAGTAATTGAAGGAAGATTAGTTAATGATTGCTGTCAAGAGGGTATTGAACTGTCTGAAGGTAAGAGGAATGCTGCGATGGCGCCACCTGAAAGTTGTGAAAAATAACTTGTTATGAATAAAGATACATAGTTGGCAGTAGTTTTTACTCCGACATAAGCTATTCTTATACAACCCATCACGGTACAAAAAAAGCCACAGTTTGAATTTCATTTCCTTCCTTGGCAATTGCGTCCTCATCATCATCATTTATCCGAAAGAGGTGGACTGCTGGACATTAGACCGGTCCTGTGCTTTCCGCATCTAGTGGACTCCCGTGAGCTACACCAGAGGGCCTAGACAAGAGGTAATAGCTTTTATAACATATTTGCTCGTAAAGGGTCTCTTATTTCACCAATTTCAATATCGTAATGTATCTCATTACGCACTTGTGCGGTAATGTAAAGTAAATCGCACGGTTTATCAAGATGCTCCGTCAAAACGAACGGTACTTTTTTAAATCTTAGCAAAGAGTTTTTATTTCAGAAAAGATGTCAACATTTTATGAATAAAATTAACTTTGGGAGATAAAATATAATAAATAAACATTTAATTCTTTAATTTAATTAATTTTGACAATAAATTACAACCATTAATATCTGTAACAAAAACAAAAATATTAATTTACTTTATTAATAATACTGGCTGTTTTGTGCCTATGCCTGAAAAAAAAAGCGCATCGCTTATCTGTTAAGAAGTAAAAATTATTCCGTGCGCTTTTTCTTTTCGCTGTACTATTTTTTATTTGAAAATGTCGTCAAGTAATGATGAATTTATTAATTCCACACCCCCAGAAGTCTCAGAGGCAGCGAAAAAGGCTACTCTAAGCCTCGCCCGAAAAATCGACCGATAGATACTTAGTAAGCGTATCAAAATTTCATCATAAGGAAAACAAGCAAATATGCAAGTTCAGTCCGAGTTTTATTTATTTCCTCGCAAATATGTTATAAAACGTCGTATGACATACGTGCGCTTTGAACTTACCGCACTTATATCATAATGTACTATTAAAACGTTTCGTATTTCTACAACGACATTCTACTGTATCCTATGTCAGTCCCATAGTTTTGACTTTTCCATCATCGTTATCGGTGAAAGAAATTCACGTTGTTGAGGCCCTCAGGTCATCGGTCCATTTTGTCCTACTGACTTGAGTATATTACTTTTTCTTCTTAGCGAGTCGGTAGCAATCTAAATGGAGTCAGCCCAGAATTCGGCTACGAATTTGATTTGGGGTGCATGAAAGGAGCCATTCCGAGCGACGAATCTACAGAGCCATTATACGGCTGGCGCACCGTGGGCAATCAGCAAGCCTTCCACACTGATATGCCCATCACGATGGCAACACAAAGTTCAATAGTAGATCAGAATAGACTATACTTACTGAGTACCACACCAGCTCCTGAGTACAGTGCCACTGAGCAGTGGTCTGTCATGGCGCCGCTCAGTATGTTGGTGCCCGCGAACGCACTCAGCCGAGCCACCATCATGCCTAGGCAGGCGATCATCCCCCTGGAAACAAGAAACGTTATCAAATTACGTCATAAGGTCACCAGGTCAACTACCCGCTTCATTGGGACTAGCTAGTCTTGGTTTAAAATTGCGCAGAAATGACTTCAATATCATCTGCATTTTAATGACTTTCTATTGCTATCTTCTAATTCGTGTCGATGGTACTGTTATACCGACGATGCGTTTAAGTGGCGAAGTATAATAGGGTTCGCCACTTTAACGCATCGTCGCGTCGGTGGCAACGTATATATGTCGTTTTGACGTATGTTTTGGAGCACAGAGGGCAAGAAAGGTGGTGAGACATAGTCTGCGATACGCGATACAGTTCCATCTATCCTTCAGCCGTTTTGTCGAGGTATCCCCAATTTACCAAATTGCCGTTAAGATGTAACCCAATTTGGTACATTGGGGTTCCATTAAAAAACTCACTTATGTTCGCAGACGGTGCAAGAACAGCCCAGCACCATAATTGCGTTACACATTATCAACCACAAACTGAATCATTTTTAACCGACTTCTAAAAAGGAGGAGGTTCTCAATTCGGACTTTAAAAATCTAGTCTCAATCTCAACCCAGCGACAATCAATGGCAAAAACTTGTCAAAAATGTAGGGATTTTACAGATTGAGACTGAGATCAGACTGTGAACGTTCTTAAAATCACGAGAATCGCCCCTCTGTTGTCTTTAAAAGATCGTTCTTAGCGTTAAGACCGCCCATTGTGTCACCCTTTGTAAAATTTCTATATTTATGTCCGTAATTTATATTGTACTATGTAGGGGCCAATGGTTGTAGGCACCGTACACTATCACTTTGTTGATGTTGGTTTAGTTGCGGAGTACACAGAAAGAACCACAAGTAGAGTTTTAAGGTTATATTAACTGTTGTAGTTAACAAGGTAGAGTGGTAGCGATTCTTTCTCTTGACAAGTGGTTAGTTCCACAGTTGTTGTCTGACTCGCCCTGCTTAGCGTGAAAAGTTATAGTTATAGCGTAATATTTTGTGACGCACGCCACCAAAGTAGGTTGCTGCGTTTGCAAAGTAAATGTACGGTTGATGAGACCGTACATACTAGCTTCTGCCCGCGACTTCGTCCGCGTGATATTTCTTGTTACTCCGACCCACCCCGTCGCATCGCATCGCCTGCCCGCGCTATTACTTCGTTTTTGCTTAGCGTTCTTTCTGACCTTTTTTCTTTTTGCTCGGCTCGTAAAGGTCATAGCGTGATGTTAAATAGCTTATAGCCTCCCTCAAGAATTGGGCTATCAAATGCAAAAAGAATTTTTCAAATCCGACTGGTAGTTCCAGATATTAGCGCGTTCAACCAAACAAACTCTTCAGCTTTATAATATTAGTATAGATAGTGTAGATAGTATAGACTATAGGTGTAACTGTACATAGTAAAGAGTATTCTATTATATTATATTCTATGGCTTGCGGATGTTCGTATGTAGTACATTCACCAGAGATAAGTAACCAGGGTCGTTGGGTATAGTTGAAGTTTAGTAAGAAACCGATGGATGTTTTTTAATGTAATCATAAGCCGCCTATTAGTTCATCCAGGTTTGAGACTGGCTAAAGTAGACTCATCTTTTATGGGGTAGGTACTGTTTAAAATGTTATAATAAAATGCCTCTCCTCATTCTTCAACTGAATGAAACAAAATTCAAGTCTTGTATAAAACGCACACTATGCAGTCAGGCATAATATAAGTTAGGGGATTACATCGCTGATAAAAATGCCTGGCTCAATGCTGGTGCTGCTCCACAACCACAACTAATTGATTAACGCCTGAAAATACTGTTGGAGCTGATGAAGTGTCTTTCATTGACTTGAATGTGCCTTGGCGGCAGATGGTATGTCATGCTCACACAAAAGTGTCTCACTGACGGTGGCGTGTGGGTTGGATCATTTAGCTCCCTTCAAAATGGTTGAGCTGAATGGTGCTGATTTATGCGTCATGTTCGTGAACGTGCGCCATCAGTTGGGGCTGGTTATCACTTTGCTGCCTCGGCTTGTTTTTAATTATTTTATTTTTGGGTTGTTGTTTTGTTACTATTTGCTGTGCTCTGGACGCTTTTAACGCGTACGTCTTTTTTACATCGTTCTCACATATAATTATAAATTCAACCTTAATTATGTACTCAACTAATATTTTTGTAAAAACATAATTTAAAAGAGTGTACATGGAGTTTCTATCCCGTTCTTTTCCATAGGTACCTACGCTTTGGAATGGGCAACTAGCTTCATATTTTCTGACTGGCCGACTTCTTGATACTTCAAAAGTGCCTGTAAATGGTTTAATTGAAATAAATGCTTTGAGTTTGAGTTCGAATGAAATTTAATTGATATAATGAACTGTTTGTTTTCTACTGATTAAATTAAATTTCATTTGAAAACATCAATCGGTTTTTTACTAAACTTCATCTATATCCGACGACCCTGGTTACTTCTCTCCTTTGGTGACCGTATCTACGTAGGTATAACCAATAATAAATATCGAGCAGTCATTATATCGATGGTCTAGAAGACAAACGTACTATACAGATCTAGCAGTTATTCAGGAGGACAGGTTTAGTTAATTTAAGTTTGAAAAGCTGAAACTCAAAACTGTTTAAAGATAGAGTATATATAATAGTGAATATATTTAGTTAAGTATTAGGTATCTGTGTAATCATTTATCATAAATAGAAACATCCGTTTCCAGAATATAGTGAAAAAATCAGTTATATAAAAAAGCGTCACTTGTACACTAAAGTGATTTATAAATGACTACTTAGGATTATTGTATACTGTCTATTAATTACAATAATTTGAAGGTTTTAATAAAAAAACAATATCTATTAATGTTTTTTTACCAACTTAAACATGTATTATAATTTATTTTTGTGAAAACCTGTATGAAATTTAAAAACGAAGACTAATATAAAATTAATTCTGAAGCTCTAATTAGTGGTTCATTATAATTATTTAATTATCACGGCCATTTTTTCATTGGTTCTTATTCTTAGATCAGATTCTGAATAGTCGTTAATTATGTTTTCTTCATCAACAGATGGTATATTAGTGTAGTAATCAACATAGAATTGTGGAATCGCTCCCATCCTTCAGCAAAGTCATCAAATCCTTCTTTTTTGCCTTAGATATTGGTATTTAGGACTTTTACGCTTTTTTTAAGGATTTCTACAAATGACCAATACCTGATCTTTTTTTTTATTCATCCGAAAGCCGAAAGACGTCCACTGCTGGGCAAAGCCAAAAGACATCCACTGCTGGGCAAAGGCGTCCCTTTGCCCAGCAGTGAGACAGTATAGGCTAAAAAAAAACCTGTTTTGTTCCATCCGACAGCTGCGCAAAGGATTCCACAACAGTTTTATAATGAAGTGAATTATACTAACTTACCTATAAGACGTCGGATACAAATCCACAAAGTACGAGGATATAACTCCGAAAACCATGGCCGTGGTCAGGAATATGTAGAAGAGGACCAGCCCCGAGATGGCTTCACCAGTGTTGTCGATGCCGATGCCTGCTGCTGCTGCTATGACCAGGATTATGATCGTCAGGGGCTGTGGAAGAACAGCTAAATCAATACATATAATTGAAGTTGCTGTTCGTGTGTCTGTCTCCGCGTTGTTCTTTTAAACTACGCAAAGGATTTTAATATGATTTTCAATATCATTTAGTGACTTTATTCCGGAAGTAAACCTTCCTTCCTTATTATAATTATGTGTATCAATCAATCAACTCAAATTATCGCAGTCCACTGCTGGACATAGGCCTCTCTCAGGCTGGTACATAACACCCTGTCCTCCGCCTTCCGCAACCAGTCCCAGTCCCAGCCACCTTCTTTAGGTCGTCGTAATACTTTATACTTTTTCTTTTATTTTTACTTTAATATTTGATTTAGATATAATTAAGAAATTTTCATGTTTTGTCTGTCGTAGAAACCGTGCGTAGCAGGGGTGGGTCGCTATATCTAGAAGATTAATAAATAAAATTAAAATAAAAAAGTTAAAAAAAAGCTTTTATTTACATAAAAACGTAACCTAAAAAAGAAAGAATTACGCGAACTAAAAAGATAAAAATAAATTTAAGTGACATTTGAAAATATACATAAATATAAATTTTAAACGCTTGAGGCCCTGATATTGTGTAGTGGGTACACCTGTATAACGGGTACCGTACGTCAGTGCTTAAATCGAGCCTTTAAAATTTATATGTACCTATATTTTAAAATGCCACTTAAAACACATGACCAATTTCTGCCTTTGAGTTCGGGAACACGTGCAGGATTACAGTTTTTACACTGAGATTTAAAAATAAAGATCTAAATTTTATTATCATAGATAAATTATTCCGAATAAAGGCAAAGTTAAAATCTCAAAAAAACAGTATTTGTATTGCTTCCGCTTTTCTCTTTTAAGCACTTCCCGATGTTGACGTTCCTTTGTAAAAGTGTGAAAAGAAAACCAAATGCATTAGATGTAAATTACCTAATGTTAGAAGTAGTGAATGTGACATCATACTGAATGGAGAAAAACTGGAATTTGTTGATTAAACTGTTTTTCTGGGAATCACGCTAGACGACAAATTACAATGGGGTCCTCACATAACATCTCTTGCGGGGCGGCTTAGCTCGGCCGCTTATGCTGTTAGAAAGATAAGACAGTTAACTGATGTAGAAACCGCGCGTTTAGTCTGTTTTAGCTACTTTCACAGCATATTATATAATTAATATATGCAAAATGTTGTAAAACATTTTAAAAGAGTAACGGTGGAGTTTCTTGCCCATTCTTCTCCACACGAAAACTACCTTTTGGAATGGGCGACTAGAATCAATTCTATTTGTTGTAATTTCTGACGTTCAAAAGTGTCTTTTATGTGCCTATTTTAAATAAATGCTTTGACTTTGTATCCATAATCATCCGGTAACCATAATAACCTACACATAAAATAACAAGTTATTATCGATGAAGTGAATTTTAATGACAAAGGAATATTATGTATATTTTGTTTATAATTATTGACACGGTTTAGGTTTTTATTGACACGTGTCGTAATTCTATAATCGAATACCATCATTTAAAAATAATATCACTGCGTTTACAGGAGCGTCATTTCTTTCACAATGCATCTGACATTAGTGGCGGTCACCTGTGTAGGGACGGCCAGCAATCACACTAATATTATAAAGGCGAAAGTTTGTGAGTGTGTGTGTGTGTTTATATATTTGTTACTTCTTCACGCTCAAACGGCTGGACCAATATTGATAAAATTTTGTATGGAAGTAACTGACACCATAGATTAACATATAGGCTACATTCACAAAAAAATCGAGATTCAAATAGATTTTTGGATTAATACTTTATGTTACCGTTTTATCTGTTTAATTAATAAAAGTAAATAGTTTATAGTTATGTGTAGATATTAAAGAGTCGAAATTTTTGTCGTAAAATGTGATTTACACACCTATACTGCCTATTAATGTAAACATAATTAAATGTAAAATATGGTTCTATGGAAGAGTTTGACGGGTCAGAGTCATCTAATAAAAAAACTGATTTCGATCTTAGTATGCGCGAAAAAATTTATTATCGATTTATCGATCTCAGATCGCCAGTCACGACCTTTTTTGTATAACGATCTCATTTTATCTATCGAAGAAATAATTACTAATACAGAGAACTCAATTTTTTAGGACTGTACTTTTGGTGTTTTGCGAGTCTGGTAATTCGCGAATCTAGTATTTAGCGATTCTGGTATTAAGCTTCGGAGCCCTAGCGCCATCTCTTATCGAAAAGCAGAGTTATTTAGTAAAAACTTATCTTTATTTTTCTGTTTCCTTATCTTTTAGACTCGGTGAAACTTTTTATCTGTAAATTACAGATTATAACAATTCCAACAATAAAACAATATTTGCTGCACATTGATGTTGATACTTACAGTATGCAGGCGCCCATTGTCCCACTGGTTGTCTTCTATTTTTTTCTTTTTAGTTAGCGTTATTCTTTCTTTTTAGGTTACATTTTTATTTAAATAAAAGCTTGTTTTTTAAAAACGTTTTTACTTTATATTTATTTTTACTTTTTGGTCTTAAAGATTTATTATTAACTTCTATTTATTATTAACATCTTTTTTTACCATTTTATTTATTTATTTACATTGTTTTATTGATTTACAGTTACACCATTGACATTATTTACACTAAGAACATTATTTACATTATTGACATTATTTACACTATTTACTTTATTTATACCACTGATGTTATTTACTTTGTTCCTTCAAATATTACCGCCTGTTTTTTATATTTTAATTGAATTAATCGTTTTGGTTTTTCACGTATCCTTTTCTACTCTTCAAGCCCTTTCATTTGATCCCTATATTGAGGGATTGAAAAAAAATTTTATGCGCTATCTTGGAGCGGCGGCCATATTGAATTTAAAGTGTTGTTACTAAATTAATCGTTTTCTACTCTTCAAGCTCTTTCATTTGATACTCATATTAGGGGGATTGTAAAAGAAATGTAATCCGCCATCTTGGAGCGGCGGCCATATTGAATGTAGTGTGATGTTATTAACTTTATCGTTTTTTACTCTCCAAGCCCTTTTATTTGATACCCATATTAAGGGGGTTGAGAGAAAATATGTAATCCGCCATCTTGGATCGGCGGCCATATTGAAATTATTACATTATAGTATTGTTACCAGAAATAAAGGTTTAGGCAAAAAATTCAGCTAAAATGCAAATGGTTTGTGAATTTTGAACGGACAACTTACATACATACCTACCTACATAGGTACTTAAAGATTAACTACGATAACATGGCGCGCCCCTCCAAAATTCAGAAACGTTTGAAAGTATTTGTGTAAGTATTTACAAAGCACCACCAACACTCACAACGCATGTGTGTGTAATGCAAAAACCGTCAAACAAAAACAAATCCACGGATATGTTGCTCGACTAGTGCCGTCATTAATCGCTCATTATTATTAGTATGGCGCTGCACTGAGGTATTCTATGAAACGAACACGTGCGTTGTCTTGCGCGGTCGGCTAGTTATGATTAGTTGACCAACAAATCTGGTAATAAGTGAGATATTACGAGTACCGATTGCACAAAACTATGAATAAATTTTATTGTGTTCAAATATTGAAATTTAATTTACTCTAAATCTAATATTTTGATGTTTAATGTTTTCAATAAAATGAATGAATGAATGAAATGTGACTCTTATTATTTTTATACATATTAATAATTTATGACTGTTTATTATATTAATCATTAATGCTTTATAAAATAAATATTTAATAAATGAAACCTTTATAATATATTTGTAACACATTTATTTTTAGTTACTAAGACATCAAAATCATTAATTAACAAAAATACGTAATCATAATTATTATAAAAAAGTACATAATATACATTATGGTCCAAGTGACAATGAGGGCATTATTCATACTGCCCGGGCGTTATTAATAATACCCTCATTAATCACTTGGCCCACAACGTTTATATAAAATAAAAAAATCTTAATTATCTCTATTAGCACTGGAACTAAAATTTTGTTCATCGCTGTCATAGAAGCTTGATGTGTCGTTTTCAGAATCTGATTCTCCTACGTGAATAATAAATTCTTGCTCGTCGTCGTAGTTATCCCAGTATTTGGATTCCGTCTCCTCCACATGTCTGCAAGTGTTGGTCCACATTGTGCAATCGATCATGTCTAGATCTTCATGAAGTAATTTCATTATGGATGTGTAGTTATGGTCTATATTTTTGTTTGCGACATAGTTTTTTAACACTCCCCAAATTTTCCATGACTAACTTATTTTGCAATCAGTACTTTCGTGTCACTGAGCGATATAGTATCAACAACTTGACTGTCTCAGACCGCTGCCGGCCTGCTACTGAAGACGAACACTTACAACTACATACAAAAACTTTCGTAAGGATATGGCTAAACACATCGAAACAGTAATTTGGAGGGGCGCGCCATGTTATCGTAGTTTATCTCTACATACGAACAGTGCAATATAAATTTCAAAAAAAGTTTGTAATAAAGTAGGTAGGTAAGCTTCTCGACATTCGATTCGTGATAATCGCAGAAGTGCAGAATAATGTTTGATGAAAAGAAGTTGCAAAAATAAAAAATAAATACGGCTTGCAAAAATTAAATAAAAAATTAAGATTCATTTATTTCGGACAACAATGTCAGTGGACACCCATATTTTGTTAGTACTTATTACAAAAATCTTGTATTCGAATATCTTATTATCGAATAAGAAATGTGTGCAGTGGGTAGATGTTGCTAGAAACACCGAAAAGGGAAGTCAAAGTTACATCGTTTAATTCAAATTGACACTTAAATGGCACTTTTGAACGTCACGATTAACAAGAAAAAGAATTTGACGTCGTTTCGTATCGACAACAATAGGCAAAAAACTACAAAATCACTCTTTAAAAAATAGTTTTACAATGTCTTGTTTACATTCATTAGATAATTATATAATGGGACATAAAAAGATATTTTTATACTGACGCTCATATAGGAAGGATAGTATAAGTGATGTCCTTGAAAAAAAGTTAGGTGGGTGGTGCTCGCAACTGGCGCGCGTGTATGGGCTTGGAGGCCTCTCATTCATTAATATAATATCGTAATTTTGAAATTTGAATTTAAACATTTTTAACTTTGTACATATGACCTACTCAGATGTATGTGCGCTTGTGCATTGAGTTCGTTATAGGTAGGTACCTATTATAGCTCGTCGCGTCTATTACTTCTGCTAAAAGGCTCCTTCAAACTGGCGCGACACGCAATAAAATCGCGCGCAACACAAAGGCACCGCAAGTCGCGCAACAAGCGGTGCCTTTGTGTCGCGCGCGATTATATCGCGTGTCGCGCCTATTTCTAGGAGCCTTAACTCCAAAAGAAAAATGCATAGGTAAGTGTATAATGTTTGCATAAAAAAATATAAAATGGTATCCGTCACTGTTGCTATTTGTCAAAGTTTGGTCAACCCCGAACCCGCGGGACTCCTAGTGGCTCGACAACGCATTTGAATTGGCTCGCAAAAACCTACCAGCTGGCGATAGTCTTTTGAGAACCGATTTCAGGATTTCAAACCAGGTCTAAAAATAGTTTTTCTTCTTAAAACCCATTCTCAATTAGCCAACAATAAGGCTGCCTTTCCACCAGAGATGAGCGAGGATGCGGAGCGAGGGATGTGTGTGAAGCCAACCAATACCATCGCTTCATTTTTATAGCTTGAACTAAGTTAGCGTTGGTATTGGTTAGTTTTACATACATCCCTCGCTACGCATCCTCGCTCATCTCTGGTGGAAAGGCAGCCTAAAACATATTTTCAGACTTAATTTTATTTTCGACCTCAGATCTGTCGCTAAATATTGATAGTAAGTTGTTTGCATATAACCCTCTTCAAAGGTATAGGTGAGTGAAAAGCTATGAGTAAATTATAATATAGTTTTGTTTAATTTTAATAACTAGCTATCTACCGTATCTGTAGACAAGTTTTTTATACTACATGGCCCGCCGGCTGGCACGGAATCAAAATTATGGCCTACCTTCAAAATTAGTTGGGCAACTTTGATATAAATCAACAAGTGTTGCCTAGACACGTGTAATGAATGATAGGTACTAATTAAACATCTTTTTTATCTCATAGTTTTTGTCTGCACGACGCCTACAACGTTACGTGTATCATCATCATCAGCCTATAGCAGTCCACTGCTGGACATAGGCTTCCCCTAATGAGCGCCATAGCGCCCTGTCTTCAGCTTGACGCATCCAGCATCTGCCTGCAGTCTTTCGCAGATCGTCATCCCACCTGGCCGGAGGGCGTCCTACACTACGTTTGCCGAGTCGCGGTCGGTTACGTGTATACTTAGTCATAATTTTAAGGTTTTTAATATATATTACCTAGTTTATTATTATGTAGATTATTTTGTGTATTTTATAATTATATGGGCCTTAGTTGCCTGATAATACAATGATTATTATTTTATTTTAATTTTACAAATATCTCGGAGCCATGAGGTCCCGGTCCTTTGGAAGGCGTACGTGGGGCCGAAGCCAACTCCCAGAGGCCCCTAAGATTTTTTTATGAAATGCGGCACCCACCGGCGGATGAATGGATGTGGATGGGATGTCAGCCAGATTTAGCTTATAAAAAGTTACATATTTACATTGTGTAGGTACGTTTGTTTATAAAAAATATCCTCAATAACATGTCCAAAATTGAACATCTGATTTATTTGATTGATAATACAATCGTAACTAGTAACATATTACGCGTACGCATTTGCATGGCTCAAATATGGAGTTATCTTATGGGGAAATAGAACAGATGACGCCTATATTATTCACTCTACAGAAAAAATTGATAAGAATTTTAATGAACATCAAAGATACAGACTCCTGTAAACCCGACTTTAAAGACCTAACAATATTACCCCTGCCCTGCCTCTACATACTTGATATTTGTAAGTTTGTACGAAAATATCCCTAATTCTATACCAAAAGAGGAGCTATCCAAAGACAAATAGCACTTAGACATGAAAGCAGATTGAACATACCCACCTCACGATTGAAAATGCACTCTTCTAGTACATTTGTTATGTCCATTAAAATATACAATAAGTTACCAGAATACATCAAAAACATAAATAAATATAATATCTTTATCAATAAATTAAAACAATTTCTGATAATCAAAAGCTACTACACCACAATAAAGGTTATATTTTACATAAAACCTTCGAATTTTTTCGAACATTTCGCTTCGAATATAAATTTATTTAAAAAAAAACTAAAATACTGTCAGGTTTAAAAATTAATATATGCTAAACAGTGCACAATTAATAATAATAACATTCTACAAGACTCAATAAAATTGTACATATTTAGTTTATTATAATTTATAGTGTTAATAATGTAAATCGGCAATATACCTATAAATAAAACTATATATATATAAATGCCATAAAAGCAAATGATACTATTTTAACATAATATTATTATTATTATTATTTTATAACAGCGCCTTCACCCTCTCTCCTATTAAAAATTAACTTTGCTGTGCCGACAGGGTCCATAATTGATTCGATGTTTTAAAATACCAACTATCATTTATTATGTACACATTATGGAATGCAATAAAGTATTGAGTATTGAGTAAGTATCGAAAACGCTAAAGGCTCCTTCAAACAGGCGCGATTATATCGCGTGTCGCGCCTGTTTGAAGGAGCCTTAACTCTTTCCGTTAGAACAAAGCAGCTCAGTGATAGCCTTCAAAGTATTTTTTTAACATCTTAAAACAATTTATGTGTTGATAAAAACATGGTCTTATTCTTATGTCATTTACGTTCCCATTATTATTTTAATTGATATAATTACCTATAGTGTGACGCGTGTAGGTACTTCGTTTCGGTTTTTGAACATGTGATTATCTTAGAATTTGATAAATTAAGTAAACAAGATAATTAAATTGAACCTTTCGGCCGACTAGGTGGCCAATTGAAGCATTCGTGAAGTCTTTATGTTCTCTCTGGGTGTATTGGTCAGGGGCGGATCTACTTAAAGGCTTTTTGGGCTGCAGCCCAGGGCCCCGTGGATACAGAGGGCCCCCAACCGAACTGAAAACAATATATGATATTGTGAACAATAAAAATTATCTAGAATTTAAAAAGTCCGATCATAATAAAATGGCAATTGGTTGAGGTAGGGCCCCTAATCAGTATTAGCCCAGGGCCCCACAAATTCAAGATCCGCCCCTGCGTTTGATAAATTCTGAGCATAAAGAAAGAAAGAAAGAAAATACGTTTATTTGCGGCAAATATGACGCATAAAAATAAAAAAAAAACACAAACAACAGAAAAAAAAGTAACAATTTGGGAGAGAGTATGCGTCACATCTACGCAAAACGGCCAACGCTCAGCATAATGCTAAGACCCTATACGAGACAGAGCCCCAGCGCTGGTTTTCAGCGACAGCCGGTGATTGACGTGATGACGTCAGCCAGTGCAGCATACGATTAGATATAAATAAAAACAATAATCAAAATAAGAAATAAAAATATACATTACAAAAAGTGGTATGAACATGAAATATATCAAATGGTAACATTCCGGGCAACGACTCGCGCCGCCGGTTATTAATAATCTGTGCGCGAGCGCAACTGTCACAAATTCACAAGGCATAGTTATAGGTATCCTACTTCCTACTATAAATCACACTAATTAATATAAAGGGGAAAGTTTGTGAGTGTGTGTGTGTGTGTGTGTTTATATATGCGTGCTTGTATGTTTGTTACTTCTTCACGCTCAAACGGCTGGACCAATTTTGATAAAATGTAATATTTTGATAATTTAATAAAATTTTGATAATTTGGTATGGAGGTATCTGACACCCTGGATTAGCATATAGGCTACTTTTTATCCCGATAGTCCCACGGGATCGATACCTATGCGGGTGGAACCGCGGGGCTCAGCTAGTTAACTGAGAATTTTATTACTATCATGTATCTCGGCAACAGTGAAGGTTGCCAACTTCTATATAATATAGTATCCTGCTTTATTAGAGGTCAAATACTATATTAAAAAAAAAAATTCGATGAAAAATCAAATAATTTCCCCTTATATGCCAGCAACTTCAGCTTTTACTGAGTGTATATTTTCAGTGATGAATACAAAATGTCGAGATGAGCGCAATATGGCCAGTATTAAGGTAATAACCTTATTTTTTTAAACCTATCCACAAAGGCTGCAAGTAGCAAAAATATGTATGAGAAAAAATAAAATATTTTTGAAACACAAATAATTTAATAATTACATACATATTTTTGAAACACAAATAATTTAATAATTACATACATATTTTTGTAAGATTTCACCATCTTCTATTTTTTTACAGGCAATGGCTTTGAAAACATGTACTATGTTTGATATTTAAAGAAACCTTCCGACTCTACTGTAACTAGGGTTTAGTTACAGTAGAGCCAGAAGGCTTCTGAATTCTAATGCTATGGATACACTTGCACTGTCGCGATATATTGAATTACACTTCGCGCGTTCTCTTGTAAAGCGAGCCGTCGAGCGGTGTGCGACAGAGAGCGCGCGAAGAGTAGTTCGCGTTATCACGACAATGTAGCCGTAGCATAAAGGCAATTCTGTCAATTTAGCTGAACCTTAAGAACCAAGTCATTGCTAGTCCGAAACGAGTCGTGGCTAGTCCGATAGTAGTCGTGACTAGTCCAAAACTAGCCGTGACTAGGCCAAAACTAGCCGTGACTAGTCCAAAACTATCCGTGACTAGTCCAAAACTAGCCGTGGCTAGACCAAAACTAGCCGTGACTAGTCCAAAACTAACCGTGACTAGTCCGAAACTGGTTATGACTAGTCCGAAACTGGTCGTGACTAGTCCGAAACTGGTCGTGTCTAGTCCGAAACTAATAGCGAATAGTCCGAAATTAGCCCGAAGCTGGTCGCTTTAGATTAGATAAAGTATTACCAAATGTGCTACTTTATAAAAGTAAAAAAAAAGATTAGTTGTTACGAAACGGGTCGTGATTGTGGCCAATCGAATGCCAGATAGCAAAGTCCATCTTGTGTACCAAAGTTTATTTCGGAAACAATAATTAATAACACAAGGGTACAACAAGTAAAACGATGGTAGCAGCTAACAACGGCCTTCTCCCAGATACAGAATGGAATGATGTCCCATGCAAAAAGTGCTTAATAGGTAATTATATTAATTTAGATTTGGTTAAACACAAAAAAAAGACAAGATAAACAGTACATAATGATCTGGGATGTATTTTGACGTTGAGTTAATGTGGTGAGTGTTAATGAGATGTGCGCGGAGTGTTTGTGGCATGTGTGCTGTGTGTGGTTTTGTTGGTAGGTGTGAAGGAGTGATGAGTATGTTACTCTTCCACGAGTTTCTCTATTTCATCATATCTACATATAGATTTAGCAAAAAAACCGGTCAAGTGCGAGTCAGATTCGCGACTCGCGCACCGAGGGTTCCGTGCTTTGTAGGTATGTAAATAGTTTAATCACGGGATTTTTTTAAATGTACCTACAAGTTTTCCTTTTTCCGATTTTTTCCTTTACTTGTGCTACATGATCTTGCTTCTTGCCAAATTTCATGATTCTAGGTCAACGGGAAGTACTTACCCTATGAATTTTGATTCCCTTGAGAGTGTCGAAATATAATTAGATACGTTTTCCGCCCTATCTTTTTTTACATTAGATGTTTGATTTTTTCACAGCTTCAAGGGACTGTAGACCTCATTATATGGTTTTAATTTTAACTCGATACCTCCACGCGTTCCCTAGATAAAGGGTCTGGGCAGACGGACGGACGGACGGACAACAAAGTGATCCATTAATGGTTCCGTTTTTTCCTTTTGATGTGAGGAACCCCAAAAATGGCATTGAAATATAGGTAGGTGTATTATTTTGACACGTGCCTTGAAGCAGGGCCCCAACTGTCCTGTTTGGGATTTAAAATGTTGCATAATTCCTATGTAAATTGATACATAGTACCTACTATGTAATTTGATGGCCGTTATTACCTAAGTCTGAATGTGAAGTAAACTTGTTTCAAGGTAACCTACGAATATGGGGTCAGTAGATTTAGTCCTTCGCATGCTGTTAGACTGGATTGCTTAATAATATTAACTTGAACTTAATTCATTGCAAGATTTGATTTACGTTAGTCAATAATGCTGTTTGCGCCATCTAGTTGAGTCAATTCACAACTTTTATTTAAAAAATATAAACGTTGGATTTTGCAATTGTTTATTTAATTATTATGTATTTACAGAATTATATCAATCGAATCATCAATACAACTCTCTCAGTTACAATTGGCCTGAAATGTTATAATTTCATGAAATAGTCATTCAATAGGTAATACGGGCTGGTGTCCGCAACTCCACGTCAATGCGCGTATTTTGCGTACAAAATTGGATAAGGTAATATGAACTTAAAAGGTTGTATTATAATGTTGTAAATATAAATTTGTAACGGTCGCGAATCATTTTTGATCAGCATACAACTTAATACTAACGTACAAATTATAGAATCCGTAATTAAATTTAAATTTCGTGGGCTACCGCGATTTCTTCACTGTCGGTCGACGCATACAAATCGCTTCACCATCAGGCAGGCACTCCCACAACATCCCGCTGTAAGCGGCTATGACGTCAGTAGGATGACGAAATAAGAATCGACGCAACAGCTCTCGATCGGAGAGGTTCGGCTTAAGTACCATCGACTCGAAAATAGGAAGACGCAACTCCGAGGTACTTACAACTCTCATCACTCACTCTCTCTCTCTCTCTCTCATCTTTGTTATTTTTTATTTCACCTTTTTTGATGTTTATAATACTTGTATTGTGTCTTTTGTTGCACTAAATAAACGTTTTATCTATCTATCTAAGGATAGCGAGCATAAGGTATCAGCTAATATACATAGATAGTCCATGACGATAGAACTTAACTCGCCTCTGGGGCTATAAAGATCATTTGCAAGGCAGGGCATGTGCAGATCAGCAGGCCAATTCCCATAATTTTATTAAAAACTCAAAATTTAGTTGCAATCTCATCTCAGCGATAATCAATATCAAAATTGTCATAAATGTAGGAAAAAGGTATTTATGACAGATTAAGACTGAGATCAGACTGAACGTTCTTAAAATTACGGTAATTGCCCCTCAGCTCAATAAAGTTGACAGTTATAAGTTGAAGTGCACATAATACAAATCACATGACACTTGACTTATTGCCTAATCTTGATTTGTGGGCGTAGCAAAAACGCGGGAGTAAACATAATGTAAATTCAAACGAATTTAAAGTTGTAAACACGGTACTTACTAGTTTTAAGACTTTATTCATAATGGGTGATACTTATTGTGTTTGACCCAAAAGTTTTTAACCAAAATGGTATCGGATAGTTGTGTTTTAAAATCATAAATCGTTCTAATTTACGTTTATCATCAGTCATTTAGTCAGGTTCTGGAATCAGCACTTTTTGACCGTCAGAATTACATATTAGACAGTCCACCAAAGCCCACCTTTGACCACTTCTTAGTGGAATAATTTATATAGGTTTCATGCGTGGTCGCTATTTTGGAAAAAAACAAAATGGCACGGCAGTAGGAATCCAGACCCCATATAAAAATCTTTAATCCCCTTTGGTCCAAGCCCAAACCTTCGAGACAGTTTTTTGTAATTATAACTATAACTTGGTCGGAATAAAGGTGCTAAATGGTTTACGAGCTATTGCGGTCTGATCTCCTGAATCCCCCACCACCCCAATAAACACCCCCCCCCCCCTGGATCCCCTGCTATTTATTCTCCTGTTTTAATATCTGTCCGAAGATAAAGTTTATTTTGTAATAAGGCCGTAAGGGACTGATACATACCTTCCTCCTGCCAGCACACTGCGAGATCAGCGCGTTGAGAAGGAAAAAGGACATCCCGTGCGCACATCCCGCCCAGATGGTGTTGTCTTCTATGCTGTTCTTGCATTCCGATGGTTCCTGTAACAAGAATTGAATTGTTAAGGATTATAGAAATAAGAAGCCGACAAAAGAATACATTTGGGTTGGGCAGCGTTTTGAAAACTTCGTCAAGACTTCTCGTCGCCAATACCGCAATGTTTGAGACTAAGGTCTTCAACCAGTGCGTAATGCCCATTATTAAATACGGTGCCGAAACGTGGACACTGACAGTCGGGCGTTAAAGGTCACTCAGCGCGCTATGGAGCGAGCAACACTCGAAGTTTCTTTGAAGGATAAAATCAGAAACGAAGTTATCCGGAAAAGAACCAGAGTTACCGACATATCTTGCAGAGTAAGGAAGCTAAAGTGGTAGCTGGCAATGTTTGTCGAAGGACCGATAGCCGGTGGAGCAGACGAGTCCTGGAGGGGAGACTGCGTATCGGTAAGCGTAGTGTGCACGCTCCCCAGCAAGATGGATAGACAACCTCAAAAAGGTGGGCGGGACAGATTGGGTGCGTAAGGCGAAAGCAGGGTGTTGTGGGGCAGCGTGGGAGAGGACTATGTCCATCAGTGCACTGCGGTAGGCTGAGTAAATTGAATTCTGTATTAATAAAACAGTATAACTTACTAACTACTGAACTAATATTATTTATCACATTAAACACCCAGTGTTCTTCCTCCTCTCTCCTACTATCTATGGTGTGCCCGACAGGGTCCATATTTGTGATTAATATAATTATTATTTCCCTACCAACTATAAATATTATGGTACGCAATAAAGAATTGAGAATTAAATTGATAGAAATAAAAAAAATTACCTTTATCAAAGAGTTTCGTGACTGACTGTTAGATAATGCATTTTGAACGGTATGAGGAATTTGATCGACGGGTGTTATTTTTTTTTTATGTGAAGGAAATCGCATGGTAATAAGCATTTAAAAAAAAAAATCAAAACTATGTTTATTTTTTTACAAAAGAGCTTTTTTATGTTTCAGTGTTACTTCGGCAAAGTTTTTCAGATTAATGAATGTTGATCAATTCTATCTTATTTAATAAAAGAAAGAGCAATACAAAAAAAAAATAATAGTACCTAGTTCTCTCGTCTTCTAAAGTTGATATGAATCTACTTTATTACATTCATAGTTCCATTAAAGTTCAGTCGGCTCTCAGTCTATAACTTCAATATACAAAATTAAAATTATTTTGAGCGCAAGTTAAAATGACTTCTAATAGAATACCTGCTAATTGCAAACTTGGTTGCAGTATTGTAGCGCACGGAACGGCAACGCCGCTCCTTACCTCCTCAGAAGCAATAATTGATGTTTTTGGCGCGGAAACTGTTTTTTTGCTTATTACATGGAAACTACAAGGCCTAGAGATTTGAAACATACGTTTTTTGATCGTAGTTTCAACACTTTTTTAGTATTTTCGTTCAGTTCTTTCATTCCTTGTGCAGCTATTATGCCTTATTTTTCTGACTATATTCCGAAACCCTAATCTCACTGGTTTGCATGTATGGAATGAGAAAGCTGGGGTGACGTCACTCCAGCTAACACACACACTAAACGACTCATATAAACGAAGTTTTTGTGGCAGCTAAATTAAGACTGGGAACTTTGATTGCAGCTTATTATCCCTTATATATTGGCATAGGTAGAATTGTTCTATCACACACATGAGGAAGCTAAAGTTATGCACATGTTTTAGGCGTTCGCTTTTAACGCCCTACTGCCGAAGATCACCAACGTACCTACTCACTCACTAACATACCTGTTTAACTTCCACAGAGGTGGTGTTGGTGAGGTGGAACAGGTCGCAGAAGGAGGCGTCGGCAGAGCTGGTGGCGTACGACGTGAAGAAGATGTTGAAGATCGTCGGCAGGATGATGGCGAAGCTGTTGTTACTGTTTGAAGAGGAAATGTCATTGACATTTAGTACAGAAGTTACATACTTTTTTTGCTAGTGCAGAGATGTGGAGGGTGTTTGCTAAACTGTTGGTTAACTTTACCTTTAAAAATAACATATTATTGTATATTCATACTTATTTGTGTTACAAAAAGTTATGGTTTTGTACTCTTTTCTCTATTCTTGTCACTTTGGTTCAAATTAAAATTCAATACTTTTCTTTTTATTAAGCTTATTCTTTCAACACATATCATAACGCAAGTATACCCCGAAGGGTTGGGCAGAAATTTACTGTTGGTCCATAGATGGGTCATATTTAAATACCAAGACCCTTCCTTTTTTTATGTATGTTCGAGCATAACTCCCTCATATATAAACGGATTTGCAATTTTTTTTTGTTCCAAAGAGGTTGATTCCGAAATGGTCCTAATTAAATTCGTAAAGATCTGATGATAAGTTTCGGAGACAACAACGGAACTCTTCAATAAATGCCAGCAAATCAACCTCTATTGCTGCTATAGCATTATGTATGCATTGTTTACGCAATCACACAACATAACATCACGCTTGTACCCTTTAAAGGGGTAGGCAGATGTGTTCTGATGATGTTTTGATAATTCTGTGTTATGTAATAGCTTCCTGTCACTGATATTCACATAGTAAGTAGTGTTATATGAATTTGATGGGGTAGGTAGGTACAACTAAAAAGTGAAAAATAAAAAGTTTTTTTACAAAAAAAAAACAACCGACTTGTAAAATAGTTTTTTTAAAGACATTCTTCATGAAAGTCAAATATAGCCGTAAAAGTCTAAAATTATAAATAAAGAAAAAAAGTATCAAATAAAAACCCTAAGCGGATAGATTTGCTACGACAGTATCTGGCGTAGCGGATCGAGTATCGGCTACGATCCCGTAGCATTTGTAGCACATCGCCGCGCCGTAGCAGAATCATTGTTTCGTTAACTAGGTCGTCGTCGTCGTAGCAAACATGCAATATTTTATTCCTGTCGACTCCGTTGCTCTTGTCTGTCATCCGTAGAATTTTGAAAGTCGTTACGGGTACTCAAAAGTCCAAAAATCTGACAACCAGTCTTACCAAAGGGTATCGTGTTACCCAGTAATTAGGTCAGATAGGCAGTCGCTCCATGTAAAATACTGCTATTAGTTGCGTCGAGTTAGACGGAAAGCCGACCCCAACATGGTTTGAAAATGGCCAGGCAGACTGTATCAGACTAGCACAGAATTTCATGAAAAGTCAATTCATGTGTTATCTTTTCAAATACGACACAGTTGTAACTATTTATTTTATATACTTTATTGTACACCACAAAAAAAGTAGATCAAACAGTAGAAAATATACAGGGTGTTTGGAAGCTGAGTACAAAGCTTACTGCAAACTTTTAGTAAAAAATAACATACCAACTTTAACTGGGAAAAAAATAAAAAAACATTGTTCGTCTAAGACGTATGGCTCAAAACGCCCTAAATGGTGTTAAATATCACCTCCTTAAGGCTTTGCATCCAGCTTCCAAACATTCAATACAATGGGCCGCCATATCGCTTTCTGCGATCTCTTCCAGGCAACCTTAGTTGGAATAGACAGTGATTTAAATACTGTCATCGGTTCTACTGTAGTTATGCTAATTTGTTGTATGTTCTAACATAAAGAAAAGTCTTTTTTTAACGAAAATAATGATGAGAGATAAACTCACGCGATATAAGTGACGAAAGTGAGGTAGTATAACAGTGCAGTCTTTCCCAAAAGAGGGGGCTTGAACAAAGGAGCTATCTGTGTCCAGAGAGAGTGGAGGGAGAACACTCCCACTTCCGCCTTGTTGCCGTCTTCTAGGTAGATCTGTTTCACCTGGAAGAGCAATAATATACGAATTGAATTAATTTTACAATGAACAATAATTTAATAAACATCTTGATAGAAGCTTTACACTTTTTTTGTGTTTTGTAAGGGTTCAGTTGAAGCACGGATGTAGTAGTTTATGCAATACTGTGTATTTCAAAATATTACGCACCTATTGTTTGTAACTTAGCAAACTTAGGAAAGACTGCTCAGAAGCAGCAAGTTGCTATGATATTTCTGTTTTAGTATTGTTATTAGTGCTTTTTGTGTTTGTACTTACACAAAAAGCAAAACACAATAGCTCCTAAAATCAATACTTACAGGAAACGAGTCCCCGTCATGTCCGTTAGCCACATACATCCTCTTCAGCACCTTCACCGCCTCCTCACTCCTGCCCACGTTAGCGAGGAACTTGGGGCTCTCGCTGAAGAACCACAGCATCAGCGCCGCCAGCCCCAGGGGCAGCGCCATGATGAGCGTCAGCAGTCGCCAGGGTCGGTATATGATGCCCAGGAGATAGATTGTGAAGTCGAGTTTCATTATGAGGTAGGCAGTTACTGGGAAAAGGAGTAAAAAATTATTAGGTTTTTCCCTTCGTATCTACTGAGATGAATGATCCAGATGAATTTCGCTCTAAATTGGGTAAAACCACAGAATAACTAATAGTCTATGGTAAAACATCGAACATTTCTGTCTGTATGTACTAATCACATATTGCAAACGTTGATAATGGAACTCGTCATATTTTTTTTTTACGTTCTAGACACTGCGACTGTTATTTACGAGTAGGTATATGCTATTATACTTACTATAATACAATGTAGGTGTGATCATAAGCGCACTGGTGATGAGCAGCATGTACTTCGCTCGTACTTTAGTGCCGCAGCACTCTCCAATCAGCGCGTATGTAGCTGACTCGGCGGCACTCGACCTGGAATCAGAAATGGGGAATTAGTGCTTGGCTAGACTGGCAGCGCGGGGTGGGTTAGCAGCACGGGTGCGGGAACGCGCGCGGTCTGCTTGTCCGCAGTCGAACGCGGCTGCGTTCTGCGTGTTGTCGTGTCCAATGTTTGTCAAAATATAATATTGATGAAGAAGACTTATTTTTACTAGAAAAAAGCTGGAACTAGTTTGAGAATCCCGGTCCCCGCGCGGGCCGCCGGCACACCTACTGCGGCCACTTGTATGGAACGAGCTATGGCGTGATTTCCCCGCGCGCTCCCTGCGCCGAGCAGCCTGCGCCGCTCACCGCGCCCGCTTGCCTATATGGACACTCAAATTAAGTTCTTATGTTTGAGTAAGCCGCGCCGCGCCGCGCCCGATCCGCGCCCGCGCTGCCAGTCTGGCCAAGCACTTTATGTAATAATAGATGTAGATACCTAGGTACTGCCTTTGTTAAAATAATAGGAAAGAGTCACCGTGCTATCATGCTATGCAAATTGCTGAGTACCTATTTCAAGCAGGGAGAGCATTGAGCTTCAAAAATCTAGCATCTACTAGAATTAAAACTAACAGGAGAGAAACCTTTTGGAAGTTTAAAAGAATTTTCTCTAGTTTTAATGGCGTGATAACGTTGAGATAGTTTTAAAGCGAGAAGAGCCTAAAATAATTTTAAAGTATAAACAATAATTCAAACAGTTCCCTACCTATGTGCTTTTTATTTTGACCTGACGGATTTATGGCATTAATAGATGGAGTAACAGAGAAATTGCTAGGATGAAAATATGATTAATCACGTAAGTGTTTCTGTTCAAAACATTATAAATACAACTAAAAATTCTTTGCTTGGATACTTACAGAGCTGAGCTGATAAACCTCAAGGCAGCTAGCACCTGCCAGGTTGGAGACAGACTACTGATGGCGGAGCTGATAAAGCTACCACACATGGCCCACATGAGCACCAGCCTCCTTCCCCTGGTGTCAGACAGGTAGCCCCAAGGATAGGACATTACTATAATACCTGGAAATTGGAGACAATTATGGTTTCACTACTTTTTATTTAACTTTGTGAATCTAAGAAACGACTATGTGACGACGAAAACACGAGATAATATAGTTTGTAGTTATATGCTATGGCTCTTTCTGTCATACAGGTTTAAAAATAGCTTTTAGCAACTGAGGCACTAACTTGAAAAAAATATTTGAACCTTGTGCAAATTAGAGTGCTGCAAGGTGATATTTGTCGATTTTGCTACTGCAGTTGTTCGTGGCGCTTACAATAAAATTATAATAATTCTTTTTCATGTCATATGTTTGGTAAAAACACCGATGTTTTACAAAGTCGTGTGCCTATTTCACCCCATCACCATAAAGGCTCGTACACACAGGCACGACGCGACACGCGACACAAAGGCACCGCTCGTTGCGCGACTTGCGGTGCCTTTGTGTCGCGTGTCGCGTCGCGCCTGTGTGCACGAGCCTTAATTTATCACACGGTAGGGCTAGTAGCTAGTAATCATAAAAATAATTATAACAACATAAAATAATTCGTAATTTGAGAACTACCTCCTCTGCACCGCTCGCCAACATTTATTTATTTTAAAACACATACATACAACTATCATCGCAGGCTTACCTAATATAATAGTGTAGTTATACTAGCTTACAATTGCACTTACAACTACATATTATTATTAAGGGGCTTACAGGACCTAAACGCAAAAAATACAAGTTCCAGAAACAACAAAAGTATAAGATCGACTACAGTAAACAAAATCACAAAAATATATGATATTCTTCAGGATATATGCTAGGTAGATAGTGCGCTGAAAACATAATACAACTAATTTGATACGATAAAAAAATTATAAAGATACCTCTAAAAACGTTCTTTTTACAATAAAAACCATACTAATACACATACAATAATTATGATTTATTATCAGATTATTCTACAAGCAACATAGGGCTCTGTCTCTCTTTCCTTCAATTCATTCTTTGCACGTGATTCCTTTTAATTTCATTAATGCGATGATATGATCCGTGACTCCCGCGCTACAGTTCTTTAAGTACAGGTTGTTCCAAGATGCTATTTTAGAAAATTGTTATAAATAAGTAAATAAATAATAACGTTTAATGAAATTAAAATATGTACAACCGCCAGCACATCAAGATACCCGAAATGGTAAAATTTTCCCAATCAACTTTGAACCTTATACTTTAGCGATAAAGTTGAAAATCTATTAAAGGAATTTGACAGATTGTAGTAGCTTGATGTGCTGACGTCTGTACATAAAACCAAAATGCGAAACCGTCTATAATGTGTGTTAGATTAATGTCGCCATTGATGCGCCATATCGCATATGTCACAAGAAGCTCTTTGTAAACTTACCAGCAAAAGACATAGACGACAGTATCCCGATCTGGCTGAGGGTCAGGTCCAGGTCACAGGTGGAAGCAGTCACGATGATGCCCAGACCGAAGATATCGATGCCCATGGCGATGATCAGCACGAAGCATGTCAGCAGCAGACCGTAGTTGTACTTGCCGTGACCTGCAGTGAGTGCTGGTTAGATGATGGAGTACTTGGTCACTGGCATATAGAAAAGAGGTCTTATCCCAACACGGTTGTGATTGATGATTATGAACTGACCCTTCCAATTACTCATTTTATTACATATCTTTATAAGATAGAAGTATCCTTCCGGGCGAGACAGGACAAAAAAGACACTCGCCGCACAGAAAACGCCTGGTAGAACTATTTGTCGATGAAACATACTATCTCATGAAAGAGCCTCTCCCGCTTTCACTAAAACGAAAGCTCATTGACGTGTGCATTCTTCTCACCCTCACACCCTCAACACCCTCAACTTGCAGCACATGGAGTCTGCCAACGACGGGCTGTGGAACGAAGTATGGTGTCAAACTCACAGAGCGCATTAAGAACTCTACATATACTTCGTCCCAAAACACAAATAGCGGACGCTGGCCGCACAGCTACTGGACTAAAGTGGAACTGGGCTGGCCACATCGCAGTAAGGACTGGCCCATAATAGCAGTAGACCGGGAAAAGTGGAAAGAGGAAAGGGAGGGGTTTGCCCTGCTGTGGGACAACACAGGCTAATAATAATAATATAACTATCTTTCAAGCTAAGCAAGTTTGGAAGATACGTAGTAAGATACCAAGTATTCTCAAGACCTTAAGGGGCCGGCCAACTACGCATGCTAATGTGTAGTTCATACAAACGTAATACCAAAATAATTTGTAAATCAAACATATTCTTAAGGTAGTGTGTATTTATTTGGATTACAGAGTATCTAGGTTCCCAAATATATATTTTGAAAGCACTCTGATATAAAGACGAGATATTGAGGAATTTCAAATTTCTTAGAAAACTTATTTTTCTCAGAACTCGTCTTTAAATCAGTGTCCATTCAAAATATATATTTGGGAACCTAGATATTCTGTAATCCAATCAGAATAAATACACACTACATTAAGAATATGTTTGATTTACAAATTATTTTGGTATTACGTTTGTATGAACTACGCATGCTCCGCCGCCGGCCCCTTAAAATATATGAGACTATTCAAAAATAAATTGCAAGAATGGTTGTGTAGTCATAGTGTTTATGGTCTCAAAGACTTCTTTGACCATAAATATTAAATATGCTTATAAAAAATTGTACGCTTATAGGTACCTAACTGTTAAGCAAAAACATGGTAAGTATGCTCTTGTTATTTTGTATTTTACCATCTGTTTATACAATGTTTTTAAGCAAATAAATATTATTCTATTCTATAAAATGAGTAATTCTGTAATAGTAACCAGATTATTTTTCTATGTATTTTGTTCTCAATATAAGTTTTTTGTTGACTGCCTCGTTGGTCGAGTGATCGTAAGCACTACTGCTGCGCATGAAGTTCTGGGTTCGATTCCCAGGTCGCCTAAAGAGTTAGAGAAGGATAAGGATGGAATAAGAATTCTAGTCCACTTCAGAGATCATTGTGAAAATATCGGGATGACATTCTAAATATATGGAGTTTTGCCCGTTCTTCTCCATAGAGATCTACGTTTTGCAATGGGCAACTAGCTTCTACTTTCTGACTAACTGACGGACTATTTTAATTTTGACAATTCAAAAGTGCCTGTACAAGGTTTAATTGAAATAAATGCTTTGAATTTGAATTTGAGTTCAAAGCTTGAGAAAAAAAAAATGTTGATCTATTGTTTTGAGATAACTCTTGAAATCTGCAGTGCGATTCTGTAACCATCTCACCGTGAAAACTTAGGTGAAGTGAGCGTGGAGTGAGCTGTCAATAGTGTCAATTCCTAGCAAAAACAAACTCACTTCACGTAAGTTTTCACGGTGAGATTTTTACAGAATCGACCGGCTGATAACGTATCTAGATCACATGAACGATGATCAGCACCATAAGTCAAGGATATCACGTCGTCTTGACGTGGGATAGCATTGTTTTTTATCAAAACACCTCGTGCGGAATTTTTACAATCAGAATCAATCGATTGTATTTCTAGTGGCAGTGGTAGTACACTCACATTTCGTCATGCTATAAGTCCTTGGGGCGACCCTATTGCCTTTTTTGCGACTTGTTAAACACAAACATAACCTGTATATTGGTGTAAACGAAGTAGAAACAATGTCAGAGCGTTATTTCAGTCTGGTTTTGTTAACTACTTTGTTTATAAACCTTTTCGACATTTTTGACAAGTTTTA
Source organism: Luperina nickerlii (assembly GCA_963855955.1). Lineage (NCBI taxonomy): Eukaryota > Metazoa > Arthropoda > Insecta > Lepidoptera > Noctuidae > Luperina > Luperina nickerlii. Next base: position 21,844,263 of record OY979674.1, on the reverse strand, counting down.
TACAACCAAGTTTTACTATAGTCTTACAACTTGCTTGGAAACTATGAACTCTCTGTGAGTTTGTTGATCGTTACTACTGCAGTGCTCGCTTTGTTATTAAAACAATCGACCCATCAAAAATAAAAAAGCTATAAAGCAGAAAACCAGTGTTTGCTAGTAAACAACAAAGTACCAGCAAGTGTTACTAATTATTTAAACTATTAGCTTGAACCTAATTGTGATACCTACTGATGAACAAGACGACAACGTTACTGATAAACAGGTTTTGTTGTTTACTTTGTTTATTTTTAAATGAAAAAGATGCAGTTTTATCTTTGTTGTTGCATAAATTACCGTGAACTATCTTTATGTATATAATTTTTCTGTACCTGTGTACCTATGTCACTGAACTCCTGCTACACGGCTAGACCGATTTTATTTTTTATTTTTTTGTGATTGTATTATTTATTTCAGATTTCTCCATATAAATTGTTAGTAACACGAAATACTTAAGAGAATGTTAGTAAACAAAACAAATATAATAAAACATAGATTTTAGGATAATCCGACACCAGAACGCATGTATGCTACTTACTTCACTGCGTGCAGCCGCATCCAGCGCTCAAGCATCGGAGAATCCCTATAAAATTGAGTACCCTGGATGATTTAGATTCACAATTGGATCCGGTAGGTGGTGCTGCGATCGAGTTCTAGGAAACAGAACAACGTCTGTCCGGTCAGCCAGTACTCGTAACTTTATAAAACCCTCAACAGGTGGAAGAGAACATGGTCACGGACGTCACGGTCGTGGGTATATAATACGAAGTTCACAATATTAGGAGCACGAGTGGTAAAAGTCTTAAATGTACAGTCGACATCGTTGCTTTACCACTTTTGACGACAATTCCCATGCAATTGAAACGTATACGTTACGTTGAAACTATCTGTCACATAGACAACTAGATCTTGTCGTTTTATGACGTGCAAGTGATATTCAACCTTAGGGTGATATAGAGGTCGATACAAAGTTCTTGTTTCTTTTTTTGAATACTGCTAAGACTTTCCTTGTATTATAGAGGTGTAACAGACAAGTTATGTTTATTTTGCTTAATGTTGTATTTACAAAACTGGTTTATTCAAATGATGTTGTTAACTGTGCAGGTAGTTTCCCTAATCATATATATATCCTATGATATCGTGTTATCCTATCCTATGATATCGTGTTATCGAAGGATCCTTACTGACCAAATACAATAGTCCTACGCATTCTCATACAAAAAGTGCGGTCCTTGCATATCCGTGGGTCCTTGTCACTACATTTATCTACGGTTATTAAAAAAAAATAAACTGTACAAGCCTTTCAAATATGATGAGTGGAGCATGAGAGTAATGTATCAGAATCAGGGGTGACCCAGTGGTAACGGCCACAGCTTACGAGTTGTAGGTCGCAGGTTCAAACCCAAGCAGGCATTTCACTGTGTAAATTATTTTACCATCACAGCTCTCAAAACGGTGATGGAAAATATCGTGAGGAAACCGGCATATCCTAGATGCAAAAATTCGAAGACATGTGACATATACCAACCCACACTGGACCCGCGTGGTTTGTCCACTCTCTCTCACAGATAGAGGAGGCTTGTGTCCCAGCAGTGGGAACATTATAGACTAAGTAGCCCATAATGTTTAATGTGTTATGTTGTATGTTGTTGCCACAATGGGTAATTATCCATTGTGGCAACAACTATTACCTACTCCTCTCCTCTGCTGAAATAGCATTTTTTTCCATTCCTATTCTGCTCGCGGAAGTAGAAAACTGATCAGAATTTGCATCAATGATCTGGGGGCAAAAGGCCACTTTGACGAATCATAAAGGATATCATTATGAATCGTAATGGACAGTTAACTGTTAAGTTAATCGAATCAAATCCCATTGATGAAGGATTTTTCAGTTTTTTTTTTTATCTGTGCTAAAATACAATCAGTCCAATCCAAATCCAATCCCTATCTCTTTGATTATACCTACGTAGTGCAGCGAAAAAAAGAAAAACACGGCCTGTCTTCGCCATATTATGATTCATAATGTTATCCTTTTACGATTCTGCCAAAGTGGCCTTTTTAGGCCAAAGATGGTAATTACATTGTTATGACCTCGATTAACTCGAAATAAATTAGAGAAACTGGATGTTTTACTTTGGTCACTTTAATAAAATAAAATATGTAAAAGAAATTTTTAAATAAATTGTTTAAATTAAAAAATGATGATGTAGACAATGTACTAAAAGCTAAAAAATAATTCGGTAAGTCCTCGGTACCAGTCAGCACACTACCTTCCAGGTGATCAGACAAAAAAATAAAATTAGGTATATAATACAATTTTATTGATATAGTCTTCATACTCTTTGAAACCAATGAAGATTGTTGAATATAAATTGTTAAAGTTGTTGTTTATTGTTGTTGTTGTTGATGGTTTTTCTTTAATTATAATTTTAAAGTGGGAAAAAAAACTTTACTACAAATAAAAACAACCGACTACCAAAAAAAACATTACAAAATGAAATAGTACATTACTTCAGAGGGAAGAAAGTGACAGTTCCATACCGAGATTATGGCATTTGCGCCACGAGCTTGCGAGGGGCGCAAACCATTTGAGGTATGGAACTGTACTTTATCCTGAGGGATGTATAGTGCTTTTTATTACACCTACGAGGAAAATTATGGACATAAATGCATAGATATGTTTATATTTAGTTAAAAGTACAATTATTAAAAGTGCAGCTATTATAAGATGTTACATTATTTTTGTCCGGGTATCTAATGCGCGGGCTTTTCCATTTTTTATTCGCCCGTTTCTGGAGTAGGCTAAGATCATAAGGTCATGCAGCCACTTCTTCCGTGATTCCGCGCGTTTTATATACAAAAATAATTTCGTTTTTAATTTTCTGTATGCACCAAGGAGGTTGGTAACTGGTAAAAAAAAAACTGTATGTGGCCAGTAACAATTTACTTGAAATTTAATTAGTAGACAGTTAAAGTCTCTTGGCAGTATGACTGCTGACAAATTAAAAAAAAAAGAAAAACAGGGTATGTAATGGAATTTCATACATACTTCCCACCCTTGGGTCGGAAGGATTTTCATACAAACTTCCATACCTTGGGATGAAAGGATTTGAAGGGCGGGATAAAGGTGTTTCTTCCCTCTAATTGGTATAATTAGTATGTATTTTCAGAGCAGGTGTGATAAAAAATAACTTTAATTTCGATAGCCGTTGTCTTTGGTCTTGTATTTTCGGTTTCAGCCACTTTAAAGTGTTTTTCTTTTGGAAGTCGATTTGTTTTTATTTTGTAAAAAAGTTTATATTTAATATTTTCAGATTCTTGCATTGGCTACAATCGTAACTAATACTAGAGTTATCTCAGCTGCTAGCTATTACAGTGTGTTTCTTCATTAATAAATATTTATGTGTAAAATTGTCAAAGTCAGCAGCTGCTGTGAATGTTAATAAGAGATACGTAAGTAAATCTATGTCATTTGTCTGTGTTAATGCAGATGGTGACACAAGGTGACACAACAGAAAGAACGACGAAGAATGTCATACCCCTTCAGAGTTACACGAGGATGAAGACATTCAAGACAGAAGAGTCCTTTTACTTACGATTCTAATTCGGTAATTATCATCATCAGCAGTCCACTGCTGGACATAGGCGTCTCCAATCGTACGCAATTCTTCTGGATTCTCGGCAACGCTCATCCAGCTGCAACCTGCCACCCTGCGAAGATCGTCGCTCCACCAATTGAGTAATACTATGAGATGTTTAAACTACTACGTTATTTTTTTTAATTCTTAAATTAGTTAAAATTCAGCGCTTTTTAAAGGTTAGATCAAATTAGAAAAACCAGCCAATCGACAATTGTTATATTATTATAGCCTTTAAGGACGTGGTAAGTACCTACTGCTTATCCTTATAAATGAAGTAGGCCGTACAGTTTTCCTTTAGTTTCAATTTGAAATGGGTACACTCGAAAGAGCTGTTTGGTATACAGGTAGCTACTTATATACTTATAGTAACTACTTTCAAACAATGTTGTCAATTATTTCACATCACTCTCTAAATTATGATTTCGCGCACAATAAAGACGAATTTACATAAGTAGTGGATTGAAAATGTGATTATTTTTGCTTGTGTACCAATAGACAAAGAGAATATTCTCTTCTTTATGTTCGGCTGACATAAAAAAGGCAATATTCTCTTTATCTATGTTACGAGTAGTATATTAAATTCCTTTATCTAAGTGTACGAGCCGCCTGACCTCTGCGCCTATCTGTCTGTCTGTTATCAATTTAGTGGATGCTGCTCATCATTTTTATTGAATTCTTTGATCTGGATTTATTGTTATCTAGATTTACTATTGATCTTAATCAATCTTATCAATGTGTTTTTTTTTTCTAAGCTGTTTGTACTACCTGTCTTAAAGAGTAGATAAGATTCTTTTGGACGTTGGTCTATGGTTAACTCATCGACTGATACCTAATGTATCCACTGCTAAGCATTGGACAGACTTACGAGTTGAAAGTCGTAGGTTTAAACCCAGAAAGGTGCTTTACTTTGTAAATTATTTCATTACCACCACTCTCAAAACAGTGAAGGAAAACATCGTGAGGAAAGCGGCATGTCTTTTTTTTTCAGAATAGGATATCATCAAATGACCCCTCTGGGTGGAGCGGAAGGGAGTGTCAGACTCTTACTGACTTTAAACCCACCCGTGTTCCTTCCTTAACCCTTTATGTTCTGGCATGTCAAAGAACCAAAACTTCGAAGACATGAAATCTACCGACTCACACTGGGCCCGCGTGGTGGATTACGATTATGCTCAGAATAAACCTAACAATGAGTGGCCAAAGCAGAAGCTATGGTCACGCTTGGAAAACAGAAGACATACGGAGGCTGCTGCCCATCCTCTGAGTGAATATCAGGCACCATTAAGAGCGCGCTAAAGTGTACTAAACCGAGAGTGACTGTACCCTTCGAACACGTTAAGGTTAAATATTTTTTGTTATAATACTATGCCGAATCCTTTTTTTTGGAACCAATTTTATAATTTTATTTTTCTATTCCACTTTCCTCATGCAACGCGCTGCTAACAACGGAATTTTGGAACAAAGAGACTCAGAGAGAGAAATTCTCACAGACCAGCACCCTGATTTATTTATTTATTTATTTATTTATTTTTATTGACAATTTAAAGAACAAACCTTACACACAAATTACAACAATCCTGTGATTTGTGTCTACTAGTACAAAATACAATTACGTATGTCTAATAAATACCTGTGTATATGGTGTGTATGCGGTTGTTTGAGCTTAATTCACACTGACCTCCGTACTAGTAAAAACTGTATCACGGCAGGTCAGTCTTCCTCGTTCACAAACACTCACACACTTCCACAACAATTAACAATAATTTGCATTAAACTGCTAAATAAAACACTGAATTATGAGTAAGGATACAAGAATACAGATACTTAGTGGGTATTTTTTATCATTCGATGATTTGATGACAGTATTAGCGAGGGTAATTATAAAATATTAAATGTATATGCAAAAATTTCAGACAAAAAAAGGTTTGGAACTTATGAGTTACGGTTATGAACTTATAATACTAAAATATCAAAATAAAAAAATAATAAAAAAGGAGACCATAAACATAAAGAATAACTGATCTATTTATGTGAAATGTAGATTAGTGAGTGCGAGTGTAGATGTGTTTGCATGGAATTGGAATGTGTATGTATATTTTATAGATCTATTTATGATATGGATATTAATAGTTTTTCTGTGTTAATATAGTTCATTTCGATGAGATATTCATTTAAAGTTTTTTTGCAAACAGAGAGGGTCGAATCACGTAAATTGATGGACTTTGATAACTGGTTATATAAATGAGGCCCCAGGTGGTCAAAAAATTTATCTGAAAAGGCCGTCTTACGTTTAGGTATGGAGTACACCAGATCTTTTCTACGCCTAGTAGTGAAATTAGGTATCGGTGACTTGCAGTGCTGAAGTAATATAGAATTTTTTATAAATATTTGTCTTACTGTGAGCAAACATAAAATAAATAGTTCTAAGTAGTTTAAGGTCACAAATATTACGAAGATTTTTAAATACATAAATCATTTTCCTAGCCCGAGTTGTAACGGTTCCGATATGTTCCCTCCAGTTAAGGTTTTGATCTACTATCAAACCCAGATATTTGATAGAGGATCCTTTTTTGATACTATAGCAGGAACATGCAACAGCACTTTTGCAAGTATGCAACTTTATTTGCAAGTTATTTGGTGGTTGCGTATTATTTCTAATGCTGAAGGTTAAATATTTTGTTTTCTGCACATTCAATGTGAGAAGGTTGTGATCGAGCCAAGACGTAACTAAAGCAAATCCTTCATTAGCCAAGCTGAAGACTTCAGTCCACGTGCGCCCATGAAACAAAAGTACCGTGTCGTCAGCAAAGGAGATTATTTGTCCTTGTTTCAGATTGAGACTACTCAAGTCATTGATATAAGCGAGGAATAATGTAGGGCCTAAAATACTACCCTGTGGCACGCCGAATTGGACATTTTCCTGTTGACTGGTGTAGCCATCAATTCTAACACATTGAGTTCTGTTCGACATGTAGTCTTTTATAAGGTCAAATGCAATACCGCGGATACCAAGATGTTCAAGCTTATTGAGGAGTATGGGAACAGAAACTGTGTCGAACGCCTTTGCCAAGTCCAGGAAAATTCCTAGGGTCTTATCTCCTCTATCCAAAGCATCGACGGTAAATGATATAAGCTTGTGTACGGCATGGGCAGTTGATTTTTTCTCTCTGAACCCAAACTGGTTATTTGAGAGCAGCTGATTGGATTCAAAGAATTTTTTAAATCTAGTGTTCATAATTCGTTCGATAACTTTAGAGAGGGATGGCAGTATTGAGATTGGTCTAAAATTCGAGACACAGTCTCTGTCCCCAGACTTGTGAATAGGAATAATGACCGACAGTTTCAGAGCGTTGGGAAAAACGCCTTTGGCGAAACTCAAATTACAGATCCTGGCAATAGGTACGGCGAGAGTGTCGACAGCCAGTTTGAGTAAGATGGAGGGAATTTCATCCCAACCACTGGAATTAGAAGATTTCAAATTCAATATGGTACTTTTAACTTCTCTTTCATCCGTAGGTAGTAGGACGAATGACTTCAGCGAGGAACAGTTTGGATTTGATAATCTAGCAAGTTCAATTTCATTCTTTTGTGTTCTTATTTGGATACTTTGAGCCAGTTGGCTACCCACGTTTGCAAAATAGTGATTTATGTAGTTTATGGACTCTTGCGGGTTGCTTTTAGTTAAAAGTAGGTCATCATAATTATTAGGGTTAGTATTGAAGTGACATATTTCTTTGATAATGGACCATTGCTTATTTAAATTATTTTTGTGGAGATTTATTTGTGATCTAAAATATTTATTTTTTAAGTTCTTTAACAGTTTGTTACATGTATTGCGATATCTTTTGTAAGTTATTTGAAGTATTATATTGTCTGGATCCTTACGAAGTTTTTGATGTAGACGATCTCTATTTTTCATGCAACGACATAGCCCGGGTGTTATCCATGGTTTAATATTACGTTTTCTATTAGAAAGTTTGTAGGTATAAGTATATTTATTAATGCAATCACGGATTGCGTAACACAATACCAATCACAATCTGAATCATTTTGAAGGATATTGTTATTCCATTGGTTCATATGTTCGAAAAATTTGTGTGCTCGACAAAGTAAATGTTTCAATTAATGTTGTTGAACTGTAAAAATGAAAGCTATTGCTACTGTCAGTGCGTTACGCAATTACCCCGCAGGGAAGCATGACACTAAAGGGAGCAGGGGCGGTACTTTCATAGAAGCCGAAAAGCCCGGCTTGCCCTAATAAAATCATAATTCACAACAACAAACTTACTTAAACCTATCAATAAATAAATATATTAAAAAAATACCAATCAATGAACTCGAACACAAACATTAATAACTGAAAATCAGCCAATCCCTCAGTTGGGCGTTTTTTTTATAAGTTGAAAATCTGTGGGCTTGCCCTAATTTTGACCCCTAGGCACGCCACTGAAAGGGAGGAGCCCTATCTAGCAGTGAGTGGAACAAGGCTGCCAATGATGTCGATGATGATCAAAATCAATAGTCATTTAACCAAACTAAGCTGTGAATCAGCACTTTTCGAACGTCAAAATTACAAAAGACAGTCCCCCAAAACGCTCGCCCTTCACCATGATGTTATTGGTCAGACAAGACTTCTCCAAGTCAAGCTAGGTCCACCAGGGATCAGGTTACCATACGTTACAGCTTCAAGCAGGATCGCGCTTAAGCGAATTACATCCATTAAGTAATTAAATAGGGTGAACATTCATTTGATAAACATGCTTTGATAAGAAACAAAACAATCGGTTACTGTAACAATAACCCTTTTCCCTCGGTCAACTATTACGTGTTGTACAGATTATTGATAGCTACAATCTTCTGTTATGACTTCAGAATTATCATCATCATAATTATCATCATCTGCCTAGCCACTTTCCCAATTATATTGGGCTCGGCTTTCAGTCTAACCAGATGCATCTAAGTACATGGAACGACTGCCTCTACCTCCGGTAGCCCTTGGCAAGGCTGGTTATCAACATCATAATTAGCCCGTAAAATAAAGGATTTTCAAGTTGTTCTCGGCTTTACAGATACCTACTTGCATCAACTGCACTGTGTAAGTCAAGAGTGACTTAAATAGGTATTCAAGCTAGATTTAAAAGTTGATCTATTTACCTCCAAGATATTTTTTTCACTCCTTTTTAATACAATCTGTCCTATAAATTATAGGTAGGTAGAGGACTAGAGGTACTGTAGGTAATTTACTTTGTTGTCAACGTTACTATGTCTGCGGGAGCCATTAGCGTGGACCATTCCAAGGTCTTTCATAGTGCAAACGTTAGGTATTAGTCAGAGATCACGACAGGAGGTGAGGCTTCGTTTGCCGGCTACTTAAAATTCGTACGTTTACAGAAACAAATCATACATGCACAAATACCTGTACAGATCCGAAATAACTTTCTGCAGGTCAAATAGATATTTGTTAAATGCGGGAATCGAACACGCTTCTGCACGAACCATAGATACTTATAATATAGTGCCAACTGATTGCCATGAAAACTAGATACTTATAATATAGTGTGAACTGATTGCTGCATCCGGTTAGACTGGAAGCCGTCCCCAACATAATTGGGAAAAGGCTAGGCAGATGTGTGTGATTGCCATGAAAATTAATATTGAGCGATAATTCCTGTAATTCTTCAGAACCCTGTATTTTATCATTGGTAATAATTATGATAACGTAAAATAATGTGCTCGTCAAGACCTTTCTTTTGATATCAAACATGTCATGATATACTCAATGTAATTTTTTTCGAGGTCAGAAATCGTGTAAAGTCCACCATATTAAATTTACGGAGAATTTATATAGCCACTTACCGGTAATTTCCAGGGCCTCTTCATAGCTGTACTGTAATTTACTAGGTTTTTCTGCAGTCATTTCGATATCGTCTTTTCTTTTACTGATATTGTAACTTTTTCTTGATGGCGCCATTTTTAATTTACCTAAATTCTATTTTATATTTTGCTTTATTTTTTGTATTGTATTTTAACGAAGTATTAATTTTATTTTTGGTATGTTTATCATCTTCAACTTTTTTATAGTCCATATGTTTCAATTATACTTCACGAAACACTCTGAAAACATACGTCTTATAACATAGTTTCTTTTTAAACTAACTTAGTTAATTTGACTCATACATAATCATCTTTTTATCATAATCACTTTAACACAATTCTGTGGCCTTTTACGGTTCTAACAATAGGATGTTTTTTCGGTATTATTTATTTAACACTTTAAGGAAAATAAGTGTTTCTGCCACAGCACCAAACGTTCGACTGATCAGAACTAAGTATCGACTGGAAGGTCAGCTTATCTTAGCGTTACGATACCGTGTTCTTTTTTACAATAATGTTACAATTTTATTTGTACTTGTTTATTTATACAGTGTGAGTGTTTATTTACAGTGTTTTATTGAAAACAGGATTCATTATACAGATTTTAAATACTGACAAATGAGTGCAAATAATAATTATGACTTTCATTTTTGACCTTATTTTTAAGATGAAAGTTGTTACAGGCTATATCTTGGCGCACATTATAGATTCACTGATGTTTCAGACTGCTTCTTAGCTTCCCATAAGACACTCCTTTTTACATTCAACCTTATCCTCTCGTAGGGTAAACGCGGGCTACACAGATACGAAGGATACATAAGGCTTTTTTTAAACCCATTACTTATTATACATTTTAGCTATAGTAATTATGAATAATCTTTTAGTACTTTTGAACTTCGCAGTTTTATTCCAACCACAAAAATATCCGAGAGGTAATTCTAGTAATTTTAAGAATGTTCACAGTCTGATCTCAGTCTGTTAAAAATCAGTTGACGGACGTCACACGGCTCATGTCAAAAATACCCCTCCCCTCCCGCACCGCGCTGCTTCCTCAGGCAACGCCTCAGGGCCTATAGTGATAAGTAGACATAATGATGTTAGTAGTTCGCGCAAGATAAAACACTCCCATCTCTCATCTCCTATAAGGGAGCACATAGTTCCAGTTTGATAATATTCTATGATTGACTGATTTAATTTAATAAAAAAAATGAATAATTTTTCATTAATGCTCCGCTCCTATTGGTCGTAACGTGATGTTATATAGCCTATAGCCTTCCTCGATAAATGGACTATCCAACTCAAAAGTGTGAAACCTGAAAACATTCAAGTGTGAAACCTGAAAACATTGAAGCTTGCGAAAAAATCAATTGAGTCAGTTTTTTTTTAATAGATTTGTTTCAACCATAGGAGGAACCTATTGAAAATGGTTCTTTTATTCAAAGAAGATTAATTATAATTAATAAAATACTAACTAATAGAATATCTATATCTATTGTTTTATAATAATAATAATAATAATAATTCATTTATTTCGGGTAACTAGGCCCATTTATAACCGACTTCCAAAAAGAAGGAGGTTATATGTTCGAATTTATGTATGTTTTTTTTTTATGTATGTTCACCGATTTCTCCGTCAATTGTGGACCTATTTTATTTTTATTTGAAAGGATATACTTTAGAGGTGGTCCTATTGTTATCAAGCTGGAATCTGATGAGAGGATCCCATGGAAATCGAGGGAAACCCTCAAATTTCATAGCCAACCATAGCGATTTGGGTATTTTTAAAGTAACTTGAGCATTTGCTCTCGGTAATCATCATTTGGTAAAGTGGAGCTGATGATGAAGACCACAGATGGCCATCGGAACTACTCAGTGATAAATATTTCACGCCATTTTAACTTAGATAAAGTATAAGCAGACCTAAAAAACGAAAAATAAAAACTTTTTAACAAAAAAAACCGACTTCCAAAGAAATACAAAATGAAAAATACCTTTAATTTCGGAAGTCGGTGGAAAAAACTAAAATTCAGATCCAAAGACACCGACTTCCGAAATTAAAGTTACTTTTCACTTTGTAATTTTTTTTGAAGTCGGTTTTTTTTTTGTTAAAAAGTTTTTATACGATCAAATGAACATTATGAGTCGTGCACTTTTTCTATTTTCCAAATTTCTACCAGTATTTTTACTTATATTCAACTAAATAGCGACTAAAATATTTCAATGGAAGTAGTACTCTACATGTAAATTTATTCAGTTATATTCTTAGTCGTAAATATTCCAGGGAACATTAAGACCTTCTTTGTGAATGACGTCATCACAACAATACTACACCGTGAAATAAAACATTACATTAGTCACAGCCTTTTGAAAACTACAATGCAATATATTCGTAGCGAGCCGGAATATTCTAAGAACTAGAAAAATTACTATAATTCTTGTTCTCAATACAGGGTCAACTTAAATTAGCTAGCGAAACTCCGCAGATGTGATGGGTACTGACGTGAAAACACGACAAAACGAGGTTTTTCTTCACCGTTTTCAGCTACATATACTGTGTTAGGATTCTGCAAATGGCTTCAGCAGTGCTATTCTGTAAAAATCTCACCGTGAAAACTTAGGTGAGGTGAGCGTGGAGTGAGCTGTCAATAGTGTCAATTCCTAGCAAAAACAAACTCACTTCACCTAAGTTTTCACGCTGAGATTTTTACAGAATCGACCGGCAGATCCATTTTTTAATGATTAGCTCGCAAACAATGTGGAGGGAAATTTTGAAATTGGAACGTACCTATTTTTACATACTAATAATCATATTTTCAAAGTAGATTATAACTGGCCAGTCTCTCATACTTAAAAACTTATTTTCGCAATAGCCTTTCTGAGTGGCCTGGTATTTTGATGTTTTTTTTTCGTTTCTATTGCATTAAATCAACTTTTGAAAGTACAGAAACAATCTCGATTAAATTATCTATACAATGGTACATAAATTAAGTAGGTTCTGTGTACTAGCAGGAGTATAACACTAGAAACAGTTGCAGAAAGGAAGCAAAAAATTTGTTTCGATCGTAAAGCACTCGATGCTTCGCACTATGAGTCGTGAAAAATACTGGTATTCAGCTTCTCCGGTTGGACTGGAAGCCGACCCCAACATAGTTGGGAAAAGGCTAGGCAGATGATGATTAACGGCTGATCGTTCCAACGCCAAATAATTTTATTCGAGGAATAATTTTTTGACAGTTCTTCCATACAAAATCTGTCAGACGTCAACTTTATTCCACGAATTTGAATAAGAAAGAAACAATGGTTTTGGGATTGTGTTTATTTTTAAAAACGTACAAATAACGAAGTTCTTATTTCTATACATCCATGTAATTATTTTTTCCGTATATCTGGCGGTAATAGGCATGAAAACGCTGCGGCGACTGTAACAAAAGATAATAATTAGGTACTCGTATAAGTACATTGACCCTAAGAGTGAAGCCGACACTGTGGCATTTGAGGATGATACCTATAAATTTACTTATTATAAATATAGAGATATTTATTGATAAGGCACTTCAAGGACTTACTCAGTAAGACATACACAAACAAAAATCACATGCAGTTTTAGGAATATTGTGAATTCGTGACTTACACAATTGCACAGCACTAGCAGGCAGAAGAATTAATTGTACGTAGGAGATATCGTTAGTTGAATTACCTATACATCAATAATATAATTTCTAAATCAGTAAGAGATTCAATATATACTTATGCAAAAGGTAATATCTAATATATTATTATTTATATATTTATTGTATTAGGTGCACACATATTATCATCTTGGAAAAGGATCGTCACCACATCGTCACCGTATCGTTTCTCGCCTAGCCATCAAACAGGCGTCAACATTTTGTTTTTTTTTTATCTTGGAGAAATGCTCATGCATATTGCACTACCACGGGGAGATAGTGCTGTTATGTGGGACTCTAACCCACTAAAACTCCACGGTGTCCTCTGCCGCTTACGGCGGGAACACGGGCACGCGTTAGCACTCATCCGTGAACCCGCCGCGGCTGTCCGTTGCCGGACCCTCCTCTGGGGAGTACTCCCCATCACCGGCGCACCAGAACACATAGCACGTCGTGACGACCCCAGGGACCAAACCAGCACATGGGCGCTAGACGACCCGTATCTGGGCACCCTTGGTCCCCCTGCGACGGGTCAGGTCATTGGCCCCGCCGCCTGCCAATTTTCGGCTGCAGAGCATAGGGAGAGTGGCCAACGTAATACCAACACTCCTCCTCCCCTGCAGCCCCACCGCGTCCGCCATCACACGGTGGCGACCCCGTCAAGGCCGCGGAAGGTAGGGAGAGCGGCGCACCGCAATACCGGCACCCGGCTCCCGCTGCGGCCTCCAACCCTCAGCCGCGATACCCCCGATACGACATCGCGGCCCGCCTCATTGCGATGTCGCCCAAGCGGCACCGCAGCCTACTTTTGGCCGCTCGTTGGCTTGTCGGCAAAAGCCCTGACAAGCGGCCCCTTCTCGGGTTTCTCTTCGCTTCACCGTGGGTGAAACCACCGGGGGGGAAACAGGCGTCAACCTAACGTAACCAAAGCGGACCAGAAGCTCCGATACGTCGACTCGGCTACGGCGAGGCGATGCCACGCTTACGGCTCGCCGACCGCTGGTTGATGGTGCTGCAGGCAGGCCGCCGGAGGGGTGAGAGGGGCAAGGGTGAACGAAGAGACGTAAGCTCGGGTACGGAGAGACGTAAGCGCGGGGACTGCAAGTTGACCACGCACCGCAACGCGGTTCATGAGATTGTCCCGAGGCGAGGCGATTACTTTACGATTCCGATTAGTGTACGTTTCAGTAGGGAGTTTCATACAAAGAATTCTAAATGGCTCGAGTTGATACGGTGACGATCCCTTTCCGAGTTGATACCTTTAATCTGGATTTATCATATTTTTCTTTCTTTTATTTTATTGTTCTTGATGAACCTACAAGGTTTTTTTTACCTCCAAACAACCGTTAGAGGGGTATGGTTTGTTTGGTAAATATTTTAGCCGTCAACCATCATAGTTCTGTTTCATTATGAGGAATAAAAGGTGGGTATAATACTAGCACAGGAGAAGGATTTCCATGTTCTATTGCATATACAATTGCATTTCATAGCAAGATAATATGATAAGGTAATCTTTCAGTTAAGCAAAACCCCACACACTCACCTAACATCAGTCCCCCGCACACGTAGAACATGGATGTACAGTTTGACATGATGAAGGCTCCCAGGACGTTGACCCCGCCCAGAGCACTGAGCCGGGCTACCATGACACCTATACATGCTGCCATGCCCCTGAACAAGGAATACAGTCACAAGTTATTCAGTGTTGCCTGAAAAAGTTACAGCAATACGTTGCTTACCTACTGGTAAATGTATTGTGCTTATTAACATTTTATAGCGATTTTTTGTCTTTCGTCGAATGGCACAAAAAATGAAGATGAAGAACACAATATAATTGACACAAAGTAAACCGCCTATCTGCGTTCGAACCCACGACCTACAACTCGTAAGTCCCAGCCGTTAGCACTGGGCCACCACTGCTCTTTAAAACACAATCATAAACAAAAGTAATGTAAGATGATGGGTCCATAATCGCCTGCCTATAATCAAAGACTGCCTATAATCTCAGAGATTGCATAACATGAGAGAGTCGCGAACTGTTTGCTCAAATTGATGTACAGACGCCAGCACATCAAGCTACCTTGTAGTAGCTTGATGTGCTGGCGTCTGTACAATATCATATCAAGCTAGTTTTGCTATTATACTTTGCCAGGCGTTGAAAAAAAAGAGGTAGAGAATAAAATAATTCCAGCAATCCTCTAACATTTTGAAGGTCTATCCGTTAAAAAGGCGTCTGAATATAATTACGAAAACTTATGTACTTACCTTACCTTTTACTTTATCTGGTAATACCGTTAAAGGGTTACCATTACCACTCACCGATAAGACGTGGGATACATATCTACGAAATACGTATAAATAATTCCTATACACAGCTCATTCGTCAGGAGTCCGAAGAACATGATGAAACTAGTCAAGTTATCCCTGATGAGGACAGCTCCAATGGCAGAGAGGGCAGAGAAGGCCATGATAATGATCATCAGCGCCTTCTTCCTGTGCGCTAGCTTAGTGATGACCAGCATGATGATCACGAAGGAGACGCCCTGGGCAAGGCTGGCCCAGACTAGACTGATTCCCATTGTGGATTTGCATTCAAACTGGAAATTAAATGAAAAGTAAATTAAATACTTATAAAATTTTTGAAATTCTAGTGGTCACAAGTGCGTCTTCCGAGCATGTTTCTATGTTCAAGTCGCCTAGGGCGAGCACAGCTCCCCAATTGCGTAACACGCTTCCAATCACAATCTGAATCATTTTGAAGGGCATTTGCTAATCCATTGCTTCATATGTTTGAGGAATTTGTCTGCTCAACAACGTAAATAACGCAATGAATGTCATTGTCCTGTCAAAATGAAATCCATTGGTACTGATAGTGTGTAACGCAATTACTCCGCAGATAGGTGCAGATTTGTTGAAGATACATCAGTTTCGTCAGTGACATTATGACTATCTTTTTACATCGATATTTCTACGGTAGCACGGACATGCTCATTTATTTTTAGATACTTTTACTTGTTATTCAAAATAATCAAAGTCATATTGCCAAAATAGAAGACTTTGACTTCACATTGCGTTCTTGTACCATGTTTGTTGTTTTCTGGCAAACAAAATACAAATTTCAGCAGTTTTTTTTTTATTTTCTTGTAAGAATCTGTGTGTGTAGATATTGTTTAAAATATTGGATAATGGTCATAGAAGCATGGGTGCAAGCATGCATACTAATTCCAAAATCATATTCACCATCATATCTATTAATGATTAAATATCGGAAGTCTGTGATACTAGTTACATCTTTGGTGGACCAATCCAAGCCCATGGTTACCCAGTCCACTATTAAACAGACGTTCAAATGTTTTGTCATTGAATACACGAACTTAGAGATAAACTGAAAAGTAAATGATGCTGAAAGGACCGAGAACCGAATGGATGCTGGGGACAGGGCGATGCGCCTCAAGTGGAGTTGGATAGGATATCTAGTTAGACGAGGAGATGGTTGATCTGGTAAAGCTGTGACCGAATTGTGGCCAAGATTCGGCCAAAGAAACCAGGGCCGTCCAAAAGCGTGTTTTGTTGTTATTATAATTAAAGTCACGGGAAACACCTGGATGAGGGACGCACAAAACTGGGAAGTATGGCAGAAAAAACGAGGCCTATTATACCCAGCAGTGGGTGATTCCAGGCTGAAATGCTGATCATGATGAAAGGACCCTTACGTCTTCTGCAGTAATATTAGTTTTGCCGACGATCATCTTGCAGAGCCCCGTCTCATCATCAGCTTCCATGGCGTTGAGGCCAGCAGAGAACTTCTCTGCCAGGTAGGGAAACCAGATGAAGAAGCTGTTGTTTCTGTAACAAAAGAGAAACAAATATAAAGCGATGCTCAGTAGGGCTTGGCTGACGTAAAGGCACAGTTAAGTAATTTCAAAATCACTAAACCCTACCGCCTCAACAAATATAGGTAACCCATGCTTTATTAGAATCAGCAATAGTAGTTCAGTGTATGCCACAAGTTGAGGCTCTTCACTCTGATACGTATATAATAGACAGATAATCTTAAACTTTAATATTACAAAGAGGTAAAATTGATTGTTATTATTATACATATATATATATAAGCTCACGCGTTATTCCCATGGCAGTAGGCAGACACTACAGAACGCCACCAGCTACGCCCTAGGAGGACATTATACTGATCTTATTGGTGAACGTAAACAAGGTGTATACTCCTTTTTCCTCATTTACGTCCATACATTTCGTAATACACGCACACCAGTTGCCAGTACTACGCACCTTACCATTCTGAAGAACATCATTACATGTCCATTCACAACTGTCCTGTAAAAACTACCTTTTAAAATTGTTTCTCTGATAGAAAGCTACACTGTTGCCGACTGTCATAGGATATGTTTTACTTCAAAACAAGCGAACGAAGTTGCGGGTAGAAAGAAGCAAGTTCTTCTTCTTCGTGTCGCCGGCACGACTGTATGTTAGCTCTTGTTGGCCCAAAGACATTAAATTATTTCTTAACAATATCATAAATGTCTTTGTGTTGGCCCAAAACTTCGTCATTTCCACGGCTTCGTCGTTGGCAGCACAGAGGTCACTTTGACTAGTCCATTCAAGTTCTAAATATAATACTCACGTGCTAAAAATGACAGCAGTAAAGAAGTAAAGCATGATGCTCTTCCAGAGCAGAGGAGGCTTGAACAGCGGCACGATCTGCTCCCACAGAGACTGCAGCAGAGAGACATACTTGCAGCGCTCATTACCTTCCTCGTTCAAGATTACCCTCTTGACCTGAACAACAAAGGAAGGAAGGATGGTTTAAGGACTCCTTAAAAAACAATTACATAAACAAACGTATATTAAAATTATAATTCGAGAAAAAGATCTGCGGAGCAATTGCGTAACACACTATCAGTAATAATGGGTTTCATTTTGACAATTCAACAACATTCATTGCGTTATTTACGATGTTGAGCAGTCGCATTTTCTGAACATAAGAAGCAATGGATTAGCAATATCCTTCAAAATGTTTCAAATTGAGATTGAGACTGCGATATGCAATTAGGGAGTAGGACAATTTTCAAAAAACTTCATTGATTTGTTTAAATATCTATCAATCTTCATTGGATAGAAAGACTGTGAAGAAATTGTACTAAATAAATTGTTCATTTATTAATTGTATTTCATTTAACAATATGACAATCAGGGATTTGAAGGCTGTTAGTAATCCCCGAAGTGTTAGCAGAGGAATACGTGTAGTACTCCCGCTCTTAGAAAAAGGTCCCAGAAATCTTAAATAACATACTTACGGGGTATTTCTCCCCCTTCCCATGGTTTCTCTTCCAAATCTTCCTTAGGTTATCAATAGCCTCGTCATCCCGTTGGACGTTGAC
Source organism: Luperina nickerlii (assembly GCA_963855955.1). Classification (NCBI taxonomy): domain Eukaryota; kingdom Metazoa; phylum Arthropoda; class Insecta; order Lepidoptera; family Noctuidae; genus Luperina; species Luperina nickerlii. Next base: position 21,825,645 of record OY979674.1, on the reverse strand, counting down.
TAGGAACTTGGGGCTCTCGTAGAAGAACTGCGTACCGAAGGCTCCGAAGCCCAGGGGAAAAGCCAGGGCGAGGGCCAGCAGACGCCAGGGGGTGAACGTGATCACACCCATGTCGTAGGTGAAGTCCAGGTTCAGGATGAAGTAGGCTACGGCTGTAATAAGGATGAAAATTTTTTAACAGATCGTATATGAAAAAACTTGATTAGATATTGCCATTGCCAAAAAATCGACTCAGATTTTACGACTGACTGGTGTCAAAAAGATATAAAGGCATAGGCTATCCAAGGGGTGATATAACACATATGTTCAGTCGCCATGATTCGGCACAGGCCGGTCGGCAAAATTGAATATACCTACATTTTCCGCCCGGCTCTGTCGAATCATGCTAACCTGAACATATTTTTAGCACGCCTTACATAGTCTCACGATAATTTTACTCAAGAAACAGGCTGTGATTTATCTTTGTAGGACCTTATAGGACCACACGTGTGTCTGTCTGTCCGTCTGTCGTAGCCAATTAGCTTCGAATCTGATGGATCAATTTAATTGAGTATACATATGAATTTCTGTGAATTAAACTCGGACGCGTAACTTATACATATAAATTAATTTTAAAGTGCCCCCTTTCGGGAGGTAGGTATTTTTTTAAGTTCCTATTTGTACCGTGTGAAAAATCAAATGAAGGTTTGCGTAGGTAAGTTCGGCGGCGCTCACGCAGGTGTCTGTGCGTAGGGCGGCTCGCAGTCTCAGTAGCACACACGTAGGTAACTCGACGATCCATGTACTGGCGTTGGTGAGTTTCGTGTGTACCTAATGCAGTCTTGAGAGTGCGATGCCACCGGTCGACGATACCGTTGTTTTGCGGGTGATAGGGTGTTGTGCGATTTTTCTTTATACCCATTTGCTTCATTAGGTTTTAAAATAGTTGACTCTTGAACTGACGACCTTGGTCGCTGGTTATTGTAGTCGGGCATCCAAAACCTGCGATCCAATGTTGATACACGACATCGGCTATTTTAACAGCTGTTATTTCGTCGGTAGGTATTGCCTCGGGCCACATGGTTGCTCGGTCAATCATTGTTACTAAGTAAGTAAGTACCGATGGCCTTGAGCTGTTGTAGGTAGCGGTCCGAAGATATCGACGTGTAGATGTTGAAAACGCTCGCTTGGCGGGAAAGATGCGATGTTCGAGAATGTGTCGTTGTATCTTGTTTTTTGACAATGTATGCAGGTTTGAGTCCAACGGCTGATGTCTGCATTCATTGATGACCAGAAGTATTTTTTGGTGATAAGTTCGCGAGTTTTGCGCGTATCAGGAAGACTGATGTTGTGCACGCTGTCAAAAACTTCTTTCCTATGTTGCTCGGGTATGTACGGGCGTACGTAAGGAGTAGATGCTTCGCAGTATAACTTGATGCTTGTGTTAGATATCACTATTTTCTTGAGAATTATTTTATTTTGTAATAATAATTGTTCAATGTTGCTGTCCTTTTCTTGCGCGCTGGCTATATCGCTGTAGTTTATTGCCGATGAGCATGAGATTCTATGCAGCTGAGTGTGTCGGCGACGATGTTTTGTTCACCGCTCACATGACGTACATGTCTGTGGTAAATTTTCTGATAAACAAAAGCTGTCTCGTTCGTCTCGGTGTTTCTGTATTCGATTGTGTTTTTGTCATTACAAATGATAGCGGCTTGTGATCCGTAAATATAATGAGGTGGCGTCCTTCGAATGTCTTGCAGAAATGTTTGACTGCCATGTAGATTGCGAGTAGCTCTCGGTCGTAGGTGGAATACTTCTTTTGCGCGTCATTAAATTTCTTGGAATAATATCAGAGCGGCTGCCATGTTTTCTTCAGGTGTGTTTAGTTCGGGGTCACCACATTGGTATATGCAGAGTATAAAGGAAACAACAGGTTCGAGACGCTGAACGGTAATGCTCTATTTCTAAAAATAACAACTACTTATACAAATTCTTAAGATAACAAAATATAATAACGGGCACTTTAAAACTTGCGAGTTTATTAACCAATCAGTGCAAAGCATATATTATTGCCCAATCACTGCACGACACGTTTAGCATGTAGTTCGCTGAGCTCTCAACAGGGCCACTATCGCGGTGGCGGTAGCAGAGCGCTAGGGCTAAGGGCTCCGCGGTAAAGCTACAGGCTCCGCGGTCGGTTGGTATGATGATGAATGATGCAGCTACTGTGAGGGTCTCAAAATATTGTTTTTTTTAAATATCTTTTCTACTATGCTATTTTGCGTGTTCGAGCCTCATTTTCAGTAGGCGTTAGTTATAGACAGAACAATTTAAGTAAAAAATGGCTGATATCTTACCAACATAGGCCGCTAAGCTAAAGTCCAGCACGCTGGTCATGATCAACATGTAGGAGTCTCTCACTCTCTCTGCGCACGATTCTCCTAGGAGCGTGTACGAAGCTGACTGCGCGCAGCTGCAACTGTTAAATACACGTTTTATTTATTCAAAATAAAAAAATCAAATTAAAAGTCATTTATTCAAATTTGAGAATCAACACTTTTTGAACGTCAAAATTACATAATGCAGTCCCCCGGCACGCCCGCCCTTCACCACTTCCCAGTGCTTTCACTGGGAAGAAGAACTGGCGCAACAAACTCCCCAGCAGCATAGCTGTCTGTTCAGTTAGAAAATACTTGATTGTACACAATACTAAGTATGCAAAGTAATTAACATTACAAGACACAGACCATTAAATTAAATTATTTATTAGATGAGGACACGATCTTTCCACCAAAGTGTATGATCCTTTAGTCCTAATCGATTGATAAAAGGAATTATCTTCTTGTCTATTGGAATGAGTCTTCTTGTCCAGCTATCTATATCTATACTAATATACAGGGTGTGGCGTAAGTAATGGTCCACCGTTAAGGATTTGATATACCAGACAATTTACTATAACATATTACAATTTTAACCATTTTTATCCAATGGTTCCAAAAATATATTTATTTTGTTTTTTATTTATGAAATTTCTACCTTTTGTTACAAATTTGGTTGTAGTTTCAACAAAAACCATTATATTTTCATTTTGATTTCTGATATTTACTGCTGAAATACTAGAGCTGTCGTGTAAAATTATGGTTTTTATGTAAATTTAGAGCTTTTGAAGAAAAAGTTAGTTCTTCTCTGTTTTAACCATAATTTTTCACATAATCATGCAAATTCAAGAGGGATTTTTGTATAAAAAATACTACTAAAATGGTTAAAATTGTAGTATGTTATATTAAATTATCTGGTATATCGAATTCCTAACGGTGGACCACTACTTACGCCACACCCTGTATATTATAAAGCTGAAGAGTTTGTTTGGTTGAACGCGCTAATCTCTGGAACTACGAGTCAGATTTGAAAAATTCTTTTCGAATTTGATAGCCTAATTCTTGAGGAAGGCTAAAGGCTATTTAACATCACGCTATGACCTTTAGGAGCTGAGCAAAAAGAAAAAAAGACAGAAAGAACGCTAAGCAAAAACGATGTAATAGCGCGGGCAGGCGATGCGATGCGACGGGGTGGGTCGGGGGAACAAGAAATTTCACGCGGACGAAGTCGCGGGCAGAAGCTTTTCTAATAAAGCTGAAGAGTTCGTTTTTTTTTTTGGTTTGTTTGAACGCATCAATCTCTGGAACTACCAGTCAGATTTAAAATATCTTTTTGCATTTTTTTATGTGATTATTTAATCAATTAATGTTACCTCCGATCGCCTGAAACACAGGATTACCTAGTACAGGCACAAATCATGGGTGAACTTGACATATATGATTTAAGAAAAACTATATTTAACGTCTTTACATTTTTGAATAAATGTTATTATTATTTATTATTAATAATAAACCAAAGCGTTATAATCGTTTGCATGTTCAACATATATATAAAATAAAAAATAAAATAAAGTTACTCACAGACTAGTACTAATAAACTTAAGGACAGCCATCACCACCCAGTTGGGGCTGAAGGCGCCTATGGTGGCCACAACGAAGCTGATCCACATGGCAATGAGGAGGCTCCTCCTCCGGCCCTGGGTGTCGGAGATGTAGCCCCAGGGATAGGCCATCACTATTGGACCTGGAATTGTGGGAAGAAAGTTTGTTCAACTGGGTAGTTTTTTACCAACCAAAATAAGAAAATAAATAATGCTTTATCGTGTGTTATTTTGACTACTGATAAAATAGAAGTAGGTATTATTATGACATAACACGACGGCTGTATTCCGCCAAGAGTTAGCAGAGGTGTACTGGACTAGACTCTGGACTCCCCTGCGTTGAAATTTCTCGCCGATTATTTAAAAAAATCTACTGTTTCCTACAAAAGTAGAATATCTACACGGTCAAAATGTAGGGGGTCCAGAATCATGTATTAAATTCTTGGTAAGTGCTTGCACGTCCATGTCCCTGCTACCCTGAATAAAGGAAACGTGAAACGACGTCCAAGGAAAAAAATTGAAGCCTCTCTGCATTATTACAAAATATTGTGACGTAGGTAGTCATAGAGGCTAAAGTAAACACAGAGTCACTAACACTTTGTTTGAATATTATTATTATTTCAAATAAATTGGCAAGAAAACAATTTAATATGCATGAATATGTTTTCTATTGAGTTTTATTATTTTCACAGCTGCTTTTGCTATGCCTCAATCGAAGATTTGCAGACTTATACTAATAATAGAATGTCACTCAAGTATGACGAAAGAAAATATGAATATTTAAAGTTTTCAACTTTAAAAATACACTTGAACAATTAACCTATTGTTCATATACAAGGTGGGGACAACAACAAATTAAACTTCGCATACCTAATGATGTTCTCAGTCTGCATACAAAAATTTCAGTCACTACAGCCAGTCAAAGATCGGAAAAATCCATAGTCGGCCCATGATTACCTTAGTTTGTTAGAAAAAATCTCTTTTTAATTTCGATCTTAGGATTTAATTTGATAGTTTCAAAGATTATGTCCGGTTTTTTATATAGACATTGACATTGATGAATTTTATATAAACAATGACATGAATATTTACTTTGTAAAGTTTTTTTTTATTTAATTATTGTGAATGTGAGGACTATGTGGGTCATTTCTTTTTTTCTGTTTTCGTTAGTTTTAATCATGATCTGGCAGTTTGAGTAATTTACGCGGCCGCCCCAAATGTCCTTTCTTCTCAGAATAGTCAGATACGAAACGCCGACCTCATCTAGTTTAAAAAAATATAATTGTCGTGTAAAAGTGTGTGTACCAACCTACTTACAGAAAATAAATCATTTATCATTTAAATACTTCTATGCTAGTATTGTCAGAGTTTTCATGTATAGTCTTATTGGCGTCACCACATTGTATAAAACAACATAAATGTATGATTCAATGCGTGAAAGTGATTCATATCTAAACATTCCCAGTTGTTACGCCAATTGAGCAGTTAGTGGCAATTGATTCGTATATTGAACATTTGTTTCTTTTGTATATTGATTCGTAGATCTATATCAATACCAATACACCAAGAGAGAAAATAAATACTTCACGAATGCTTCAATTGGCCACCTAGTGGGCCGAAAGGTCATTAGTAACAGTTCGACATTGACAGAACCTTTATGTTGTAGCATTAAGGATGATTTTCGTAGTGTAATTGTGATGGCTCAAATCAAAAGACACTTATTCAAATTAGGCTAAGAATAAGCTCTTTTCGAACGTCAAAATTACATAACACATTCCCCCGGCTCACCCGCCCTTCACCACTTCCCAGTGCTTTCGCTGGAAAGAAGAAATGGCGCAACAAACTCCCCAGCAGCACAGCTGTCTGTTCAGTTAGAAGAACTTGATTCTATACAACAGTAGGTATGCAAAGTAATTAACATTACAAGACACAGAACATTCAATTAAATTATTGCCCATAATATGTCAGCCAGCCACACCAATATACTAACAAATACAATGAAAACGATACTCAAGCAAAACATAAAAATTTAATCAAAACTTCACAACATATATTAAAGCATCCAGGCGTAACGGGCGTCATAGCTTGCATATTGGAATACTGGGTTATGTTCACGTCACGATAGCTGGTTGACTGTACCATTAATGGAAGAAGAAGATCAAGACACATAAATCATTAACCTAGGTACTCACCAACAAAAGGCATCGACAGTAGTATACTGGTCTGACTGATATCCAGATCGAAGTCACAGGTACATCCACTAACGATCACTGAAAACCCGAACATGTCCACCCCCATCGCGAGGGTACACACGCTCAGGGTCACCAGGAGACCTATACTGTAGCTGCCATTACCTGAAACAGGGTACTTACTCTTCAATTTAATTCCGATAGATCGACATTGGAATTGTGACGTTTCGTACTCTTGAGTTCGATGCTAGCGCCAAATGATTTTTAGATTGGGTGTCCATTTTGGAGAACTAAGTGGAATTGGGTTCGGACTTGGCGTGAGGTAATTGTTGACAATATTGTTTTCAAGAGTACCGAATCACGTGACTGTAAAATTAACACTGGAATCATATTGGCATCTCATTGGAATTAAAATTAGTTTGGAGAGTAAGCCCCCAGAATTAGGACAAATCATGCGTAATGTAGGACGTCTCCCACATAGAACATCCATTATCTGCCTATATTGTTCCCACTGCTGGGACACAGGCCTCCTCTCTGTGAGAGGTAGTGGGCCGTAATCCACCACACGGGCCCAGTGCGGGTTTGTTAAGTAGATGGTCATATGTCTTCGAATGTTTGGTTCTAAAACATGCCGGTTTCCTTACGATGTTTTTCTTCACCGTTTCGAGAGCAGAGGTGATGAAATAATTTAAACAAAGTAAAGCGTCTGTCTGGGTTCGAACCTAACGACCTACAACTCGGGCTACCACTGCTTCATACAGGGCATAAGTATTCTTGCATAACTTGATAATAGTACGGTCAGCATCAAAAGTCGATTGAAGTCGTCAGTTTTTTTAATCTTAGTTATTGAGCAAAATATTAACACTTCAGTTTTTTTTAATCTCAGTTATTGAGCAAAATATTTGTTGAAAATTGCATCGTACTTCTGCTGCAATTTTGAATAAATATTTTGCCCAATAACTGAGATTAAAAAAACTGAATCGACTTTTGATGCTGACCGTACGAGAGTTCAGAATAAAAGAGGTTTTTCCTTTTGTTAAGATTAATAATTAATAAAGGAGACTTACCAGCTAAATTGATGGCTTCAGCATAGGTGTATATTTTATCTTCAGGACCATTACTATTTATGTTTAAAATGCTATTATTTATGCTATTATTATTAATACTATCTCCTTGCCCATTCTGCTTGTTACCCATTTTCGTCGTCATTTTCTCTCTGATTTGTACCCTGAAACAATGAACAGGTTGTTTAAAGAAATCATTTAGAACTAGCAGCGCCCCGCGGTTTCACCCGCATAAAGGCTTCTTCAAACAGGCGCGACACGCAATAAAATCGCGCGCGAAACCTTGCCTTTGTGTCGCGCGCGATTATATAGTGTGTCGCGCCTGTTTGTAGGAGCCTTAACTATCGATCCCGTGGGAATATCGGGAAAAAAACTATCCCATGTCCTTTCCTGGAACTCAAACTATCTCTATACCAAATTACATCTAAATCGGTTCAGCGGTATAAGCGTAAAGAGGTAACAGACAGACAGACAGACACACTTTCGCATTTACAATATTAGCATGGATTAAGTTTAAATTGTAGTTGATACAAGGGCAGCATGCCCACTAATGGATTATGTTATTACTTATTTTAATTTTATTCAGATAAGTAATGAGAATTCATTACGAATGTTTGATGTCATTTAATTAAAAATACTTAGTTATAGTAAGATAGACCGTCACCCAGCAACTTTATTCATGTATTATTTTATTTATACATAAATCGATACACTATAATAATAGTTAGGTAACTATTATTTATTGAAAACTAGTTTTCTACCGCGGCGGCGCCCGCGTAAAGGCTCCTTCAAACAGGCGCGACACGACACGCGACACAAAGGCACCGCAAGTCACGCTACGAGCGGTGCCTTTGTGTGGCGCCTGTTTGTAGGAGCCTTAAAGATCGGAAATGATCCCACGTAATGCATTATCGGGATAAAAAGTTCTATGTCCTAGCCCAAGGCATGGTCTGCTTGTGTGCCAAATTTCATCGAAACCCAATCCAGGCGTGAAACAGTCAGACAGGCAGAGTTACATTCAATTTTGTTTTTACAAGGCTTCGCTGTCCCCTCATGGACAAAGGCCTCATATTTATAAAGTAAGTATTAGCTTCTACCCGCAACTACATCCGCGTGAATTTCTTTTTAGTCCCCCGGGTCGGGGGACAAAAAAGAAATTCACCCCGTCGCATCGCATCGCTTGCCCGCGCTTCGTTTTCGCTTTCGTTCTTGCCTTTTTTCTTTTTGCTCGGCTCCTAAGGGTGCTAGCGTGATGTTAAGTGGCCTATTAGCCTTTCTCAAGAATAGGACTATCAAACACAAAAATAATTTTTCAAATCCGACCGGTAGTTTCAGAGATTAGCGCGTTAAAACAAACACACAAACAAACAAACTCTTCCGCTTTATTTTTAGTATAGACGGATTAGGTCCCATATTTCTACTTAGATAAAGTACATTAACTTAGATAGCTCCAGGTTTTATTGTAAGTTAGACCATAAGTTTTGCGTCTAATAACAGCTCCCTGCAGTACTTATCTACCAATTTTCTAGATTAACCTACAACAGCCCCAAATAATTGTGCCCAGATAACCCAGATGTCTGGACTCTCGTCTTAGTGTCAATAGATGAATATGTCTCAGATTTGTTAAATATTTTGAACGCGACGTCTGTCTAACGGGATTGTAATCCCGTTTGTTTAAATAATAACAGCGTTCAACTGATGAGGATTTGTTATTATATTCATTTAGTATTATGACTGCTGATCATTTCTCAGCACTTGCTCTTGTGTCCAATGACTATTAACTAATCATTTTTCCTCTTGATTTTACTTAATCACTCTAGCAGCTATCAGCGCAGCCTTTTTCCCAACTATTGGAGTCGGGTTCCAGTTTAACCAGATGCAACTGTATACCAATATTTTTGCATAGAGCGACTGCCTATCTGACCTCCATAACCCAGTTACTGGGTAACACGATACCTCTTTGTAAGACTGGTAGTCAGAGTTTTTGGGCTTCTGACTACCCGTAACGACTGTCAAAGATCTACGAATGGCAGCCGAGACCAATCGAAGCACGGAGGGGCATCGATATATAATGGATGGTCACCCATCTAGAAACCGACCGCGGTAAGCTAGCTTAACCTTCAATCGGCCCGTGAGGCTGTTATTATTTACCCACGAGCCCCTATTTTTGCTCCCTTGTTTACGCTTTTACTCGGGACGTTTTTAACATGCTTGTCTTTTACAACATTATCACATACTTATAATTATAGATTCAACATTAATAATGTAACTAATATTTGGTATTATAAAAGAGTGTTCATGGAGTTTCTTGCTCGTTGTTTTCCAGGAACCGACTACGTTTTCAACTCAGTTAAACAATTTACAGTGCCTACAGGCACTGTAAATTGTTTAACTGAGTTATTACTCAAACTCAAAGCATGTGTTTCAATTAAACAATTTACAAATTGTTTAATTGAAATACATGCTTTGAGTTTGAGTAATAATTCATAGCATATGATAATTGAGGAGTATATTTATAAACGTTGCTTAAAATTGAGAGACGTCTAAACGTCAACATTGTATGGTTAAACAGTCGCTAATCATGACCTACTTAACTTTAAAAACAACTGGGTAATACGACACCTCTTGGTAAGACTGGTGGTCAGACTTTCAGGCTTCTGACCATCCGTAACGACTGTCAAAGATCCATGAATGACAGACGGGACCAACGCAGTAGCTTAAAGTGCTTTCCGAGACACGTAGGGGTCTCGGTATGCAAAGATGGTCACCCATCCACAGACCAACCAGACCATCCACAGATTAACCTGATCGATCGACCAGTGCGGCTGTTATTAGCCATGGGCCCTCTGTAAGTACATAAAAATGTTTTTTTTTTTTGAAAATTAAATAAGAATACTCCTAGGTAGTAAACCTACCTACCTAAATTCTTAATACGAGTTAAATCTTTATTCCAGGACATACCTACCTAACATCATCACCATTGTCCTGTCCTTATACCAATTTATTCGCGGTCGGTGCAACATGTATTTTTCTTCCGTTCTTCCTTATTAGTCGTCATCGCAGTAATCACCCCCTTTCTAACCATATCATCATTCACACAGTCCATCCATCGTTTCTTTGGTCTTCCCCTACTCTTATATCCATCGACATCACACTTAAAACTTTCCTCAGAACATTCACCTCATTCCTTCTTATCATATTCAATCAGTCGTTTTATATTATCTAGAGTTAAGACAAAACAAAATTTTAAAATCGTCATCAATTAATAACCCATTCAATCATATCGTTTCACAATTTGATCACATTTGATTCAGTAATTACCAAATCAATTTAGTTATTACGTAAATGATAAATTATTTTATTTCTGTAAATAGGTTTGTACAAACAAACATAGCAACGTTTCGTGAAGTCAGAAGCCTGTAAGTCTGACAACCAGTCTCACCGAGGGGTATCGCATTACCCAGTAACTGGGTTGTGGAGGTCAGACAGGTCTGGTCGCTCCATGTAAAATACTGGTATTCAGCTGTATCCGGTTAGACTGGAAGCCGACCCCAACATACTCGTAGTTGGGAACAGCCTAGGCAGATGATGATGAGGTTTGTACAAACACTTTTACACGTCAATAAACACATACATAAACATATTGAATTACATAATTATTAAGTATGAGAAATTTTCTTATGTACTATTTTTATATCCTTACCTACCGTCCTCTTAGACTTAGCAGGCTATGCTTACTAACGGGTGCATTACATTAAGGACATTTTAATATTTATTCAGCAGTGTTGAATTATTATAACTAAGTTAAGCAAGTCGTAGTTTAAGTCTGATAACCAGTCTTCCCAAGGGTTATTGTATTATCCAGTGACTGGGTTTAGCCTGTCGCCTCATCTATCGGGATTCAGACTGGAAGCTGACTCTAACATAGATGGGAAAAGGCTAGGCAGATGTTGATTATACTAATAATTTAAAATTATTTTTAACAAAATTTTAAATGAAGAATACTTCATTTAAAATTTTGTTAAAAGTCATTTCAGTCATAAATATATTTTCTAAGAAAAATATAGTAATAATTACCTGTAAGTATATTGTAATCCTAATAATAATCCTAAAACCTTTTCTAAAAAAAATAAGTAACTAGATACTTCACTGAGGAAACTTAAATCACCGATTCAAAATTATGATTTTAAATATTTTTATCACAAATAATTAACTAGAACCTAATTTTAATAAAAAATAATTTTTAAGTACTCAAAAATAATTATTCACGCATTCTAAATTTGAAAAAGTCAGCACATTTTGGGAAACGACTCGCACACACTGCGCTGTAAGATCGACTGCGGTTATGAGAGAAAATTATTATTTATTTAGTTTTGCTCTCTGCAACCATTTAACTATACTGCCAGGTGTTTATTATTTAGCCTAGGTTTTATATGATTGTAGGCATATTGTCCCTAGTTTTGATGCATAACTGGGCTTGTTAGGTGGAAGGACATTGATGGCTCCATGCTTCCTAACTCTCTCAACAACTGTACCTTCTGACTCTTATGTTAGAGGTTATCATCCTCCTGCGTTTAACCAAATCAATTTGTATAAATCTCTTTCAGACGTCATCACAGTATTACATTAGAATACAAAAATAATTTCTCACAACTTGTCTAGTAATATCATCATTCACACAATCCATCCATGTTTTCTTTGGTATTTTCCTACTCACAAAGCCATCCACATTTCTAATCAAGTTATAGGATATAAGTACTACAGAATTATGTGCGAGGGTGCGGAATGTCTGTCTGTCTGTCAGTACGCGATAAACTCAAAAACTACTGAACGCATTTCCATACAGTTTTCACCAATAGACGGTGAATATATTCATGAGGAAGCTTTAAGTGTATAAATAATTAAGGTTTTGTGTAAATTGGCTGATGACGATGATTGTTGAAGATGTCGAAAACCTGGATTAACAACATATGGGGTATTTTTAATCCCGGTAGTACGTACCCGTGGGATATATTTTGACATAAATGCGCGCGAAGCCGCGAGTAAAAACTAGTGTGGATATAAGATAAAAAGAAAATTATACAATGACAATGAGTACTCATTGTTTGTTTGTAGTCTTATCGGTCGCAGATGACGGAAAGACATAGTTCAGTATCGTAGGTCATGAGTGAATGGCCGCGCCAAAACTCATGATTCACCGAAGTGAACTTGAAAATGAAGATAAAAAGTAGGTATTCCTTAATACCTACTATAAACTTTATTTATATAAAATCTGTTTTTACGAACTGCTTCTCTTTTTATGTGATCAACGTCATAGATACAGTTTCTTAAGGATGATTCCCACCAAACGGTAAAATCTTGTACACAGTATTTAAACTTTATATTAAGAGGCTTACACGACCTAAAGCGCAGTCACTGTCGGACTGCATAGAAAAGAAAGAGACGCGCGATGACACAACGCTGGTAATTTATTGCAAAATATGAAGCAATTATTTTATTACAAAAAAATCTATTGTTTGGACTTAAAAATTAAAACACTAGTATTTTAGTATGTTGCTTGTAGAATAATCTGACAAAAATCAGAATGATTGTATGTATATTAGTATGATTTTTATTATAAAAAGAGAGTTTTTAGAGGTACCTTTATTCATGATTTTTTTTCTATAGTATCAAATTAGTTGTTTTATGTTTTCAAAACACTATCTACCTGGAGAATATCATATATTTTTCTGATTTTTTTTGTGCGTATACTGCAGGGCTTCACCCCTGCTACCTCTTGCGACTGGCTAGAGAAGGTACATACCGCGGCAGGAGCTACTTCAAATTCGTCACAAACAAGTTACAGGTTACGTGTCGAAAAATCGACACAGGTTGAAGCTATTCAAAACATCATCTGCCTTTCCTCAACTATGATGACGTCGGCTTTCAGTTTAAACAAATGCAGCTGAATTCCAGTATTGTAATGGAGCGACTATCTCTATCTGACCTCCACAGCCCTGCAGTTATTAGGAAACACGATACTCCTTGGTAAGACTGGTTGTCAGACTTTCGGGTTTCTGACTAACCGTAACGACGTGGAGGGAATTAATATATATATCTCAATCGTGATGAACTGATGCCACAATGAACCTGAGCACCGAACGCGAAAGTAATCCTACAGAACACAATGCTTGTTATGGGAAGCAGTAGCTTTCTTTATAAATATTGTCTATTAACCTGAGACGTGTCAGTTTATAACAAGAAGCATAATAATCAGCCTATAATATTCCGACTGCTGGGAAACAGGCTTCTTCTCTGTGAGAGGAAGTTGACTATAATCCAACACGCGGGCCCAGTGCTGGTTGGTGGATATGACATGCCTTGGAATTCATGGTTTTAGGACATGCTGGTTTGCTCGCGATGTTTATTTTCATTGATTTGAGAGCCACTCTGTGGTGATACAATAAATTACACAAAGTTCTTGCCTGCTTGGATTCGAACCCGCGGCCTATAAACTCGTAACTCAGAGCCGTAAGATAAACTATACTTTCATGGTTGCGTCTTTAGATTACAATCGTCCCTTTATCTGAGTTTCAGAACATTTTATTTATTTCGTAATAGCTACATTCTCTTGTGTCTATTAGAGTCATAAGTACATCGGCTGACTTTTTTACTGTCTGGTCAAAAAAGTTAAAAAACAATGGAAAAAAAGGTGAACGTAATAGAAGCCTGTCACAAAAATCTCTTTTTTTTTACATTAAATCCTTTGATTGAAGTTGACCGATGGCTTCAATCAAAGCATTCAATATCGCTACGAATTCTTTGGTAATTTCCGCGTGTAGTGCCTATAAGTTGATTTTTTTATATTATTTTACGATTTATGTATTTGGTTTTATTATGAAAAGTTTACTTCAAAAGTCAAAGTCAAATCATTTATTTCAAATAGGCACATTAAAGGCACTTTTGAACGTCAAAACTTACAGTAAAATTGAATTGATAAATAAGTAATAGTATTTATTGATAGGTTAATAATTTCATTTTAGATTTTTGAAAAATGAAAAGATTTCTGTGCCATAGGTGTCTACTCCATTCACCTTTAAGGTATACTCTTTTTTTGTCCAAATAGTAAAAGTAAGCCGGTATATAAAATTGTGACGTTTTCCCGCACTGTAAGTAGTCAAGTCTTAATTATCCTCAAATATCTACAAATGACAATATGAAGGACGAAATAACTGCGCCCAAAGTCAAGAAAAGTATATATTTGCCTAAATAAATTGCCTAATTGCCTAAAGTAAATAAAACAGATTACTTACATTCTTAGCTCAGTCAAGGTTAGAGGTTAACGAACCGGGTTCGAGGCCTGGCTGAATGTTACCTGGAACATGCGGAACATTATTGCCAGCACGAAGACAGTGAGCTTGGTGTCATCAGTTTTATTACTGGAATGCTTTTCTTATCATACCCAACCCTATGGTTGGGTATGATAAATTTCGCTACATTCAAAAAAATAAAAAATTCAGTTCAAAAACGAGGCTAAAGCGGATATAGCGCTACAAGGTAAATGTGGCGCCTGGCCAAAATGGGAACTCATGACGCCAATTTGTGTTTTGTGACATTTTTTTCTTTTTTTCAGGATGGGAAATCATCAAATGACCCCGCCCGCTCTGGGTGGAGCGGAAGGGAGTGTCAGACTCTTACTGACTAAAACCCACCCGTGTTCCTTCCTTAGCCCTTTGTGTTCCGGGCCAGCGGTAACCCTTTCGGACAATCCCCCTGACCCGGTGTTTTGTGACATTTTACAAAACAATTGCACAAATATTTACCAACAGGTGCGCTCCCTCTTCCCTCACTCTCATATTCCGATAGGACGGCAATCCACAGGAGACAGGCGCAGGACCAACGGTTACGTGCTTTCCGAGGTACGGGACTATCACACTGCCAACACACAAACATACGAACACGCACACATGTACATTATACTATCTCCCGTGCTAAAGGCTAGTTGAGAGTAAGCTCTCTTGAGGTTGGCCGCCGTGGCTAAAATGCGGTCTGGAGAACTATATGGACTACAGATATTCGTAGTAAACAGAAACAACACTTCTTCCCTTAAATTAGCACCTTAGTCGCCTCATACCAAAAATTATATCTTACTAGCAACGTCCCGCGGTTTCACCCGCATAAGTGTCGATTCCGTCGGAATATCGGGATAAAAACTATCCTATGTTCTTCCCCGGGATACATTCTATCTCTCTGCCAAATTTTATCGAAATCCGTTCAGTGGTTTAGGCATGAAAAGGTAACATAGAGACAGACAGACAGAGTTACTTTCGAATTTATAATATTAGTATGGATGGGAGAGCGGCGACATATGGTGTCCTATCTGTTCTTGAACGTTGTGTCAATAGATATCAATATAAACATTATTGTAGCATCGTACGAACTTAATCTTCAGTAACCGTTGAGCAAATAGTTGTGATAATTGATGCAAATATAATTTTCCGTAATTAGCATCCTAACAAATGCAGTTACAGCGAAACTGATTATAGTTATAACGTATGCAGTTATAGCGAAAATGATTAAAGTTATAACATAGTTAAAGCTAAAATTATTATAATCATTATAATAATTATTATTATTTATAATCATTATAAATAATTTTACGGAATCTTTTTTTACGTTCTTTACATTTTTTTTATCATATGACAACGCTTGTTAGACTAAACTGACTCCTTCTGATTTTTCTTCTATTCTAAATGCAAATCAGTGTTTGTCTCCTTAGAGCGGTTCTGCACTACATCCGAATCGAATCCGAATTAAAGATCCGGGGACTTCAGTCCGAGTTGGGAATGTTCTAAATTCGAACGGATAGAGTTCGAATCTAGTGCGCAACCCCTCATACAAATAGGACTATGGTCACCTCGGACCGGCATTTCTCGGATTCGGATCGGATGTAGTGCAGAACCACTCTTATTGTGACATTTACTTCTATCGGACTCGCGGAGGTTGCATGCTACAACCATATCAGGTTACAGCCTCAGACTCGGCCTCTACAGTAGCTACAGTACCCCCACATATCACGAGTTATGTTTAAGTTTCACATAATAGGGGGTGGGGGTGAACCTATTGACTGTTATAGGAACCATAATTTGTAATAAAACTTTTTGTGAAGGAGGAGTGTCCCTGGAAGTACTACCACCATACTTGTTTTAAATACTCTTGCTATGTTACGGTTTGTTTTTTCTAACAATACTTTTTTTTAATACGTAGTGAAGTTTGTCTTTAAATCTGGAATTGGAAATTCATAGACTGTATCACTTGAGTGAAGCCCAACGTTGAGGACATAAGGGCACGAGATCAGCTCGCAATTGCGCGGTTTTTAAATCAATGCCATCATTAATCATCAAAGTTTTTATTTTTCACTTTTTCGTTGTACCTATCTACCCCAAAGAAATTCATATAACACTACTTGCTATGTGAATATCAGTGACAGGAAGCTATTGAACACATTTGCCCACCCCTTTAAAGGGTACAGGCGTGATGTTATGTTGTGTGATAGCGTAAACAATGCATACATATGCTATAGCAGCAATCGCGGTTGATTTGCTGGCATTTATTAAAGAGTTCCGTTGTCTGTCTCCGAAACTCATCATCAGATCTTTACGAAATTTAAATGGGACCATTTCGGAATAAACCTCTTTCGAAAAATTTGCAAATCCGTTTATATATGAGGGAGTTATGCCCGAACATACCCAAAAAAATATATATAATATAAACATCCGAATTGAGAACCTCCTCCTTTTTTGAAGTCGGTTAAAAAAAACGCGCAGGAGACACGGCTTAGATATATCGTACGCCCGCGCCGGGCGAAAAGTTTCTGCTCGAATGGCGGGAAGGGATCGTGTTTTATTTCTGCAGGCGGGAAGGGATTGTGTTTTGTTGTCGTCGTCTTTGATGAGAGGGGTAGCGGTAGGCAAAAGGTCTCTGGAGAAACTTTATTTCCTTCTGAGTTCATATGTGTCGGTGTACAGGCACATGAGATATTTCTACTTTGTCTCTAAGTTGGCAACGCACCTGCTAAGCTTCAAGCTTATTCACGTTTCTATTCAATTTCATTCTCATCATTACGTCATCCAAATAAATTATTTTTATTGTTTATAACAATACATAATCAGCCTGTAATGTTCCCACTGCTGGGACATAGGCCTGGGAACATGGGCCTGGAGTGGGTCGTAATCCACCACGCGGGCCCAGTGTGGGTTGGTAGATGTCACATGTCTTCGAATTTTTTGTTCTAGGACATACCGGGTTCCTCACGATGTTTGCCTTCACCGTTTTGACAGCAATGGTGATGAAATAATTTACACTAAGTAAAGCACTTGCTTGGGTTCGATCGCACAGTCGCAGCAACAACTGTGCCACCACTAGTGTCCTCTTATATTATTATCTTGTATATTTCGGGCCAGTATCCACAGTTGGGTCTGGGTTCGAACCTACCCCCCCCCGGTGGGTTCCCGCATTGTCGAGGCGGGGGGGCTCAGTAGCCGTGGCTTGGACACCCACGGTGAAGCGAAGAGGAACCCGAGGAGGGGCCGCTCGTCAGGGCTTTTGCTGACAAGCCGACGACGTAGCGGCCAAAGGTAGGTTGCGGTGTCGCTTGGGCGACATCGCAACTGAGGCGGGCCGCGATGTCGTACGTACCGAAGGCATCGCGGTTGAGGGTTGGAGGCCGCGGCGGGAGAGGAGTGCCGGTATTACGGTGCGCCGCTCTCCCTACCTTCCGCGGCCTTGACGGGGTCGCCACCGTACGATGGCGGACGCGGTGGGGCTGCAGGGGAAGAGGAGTGTCGGTATTACGTTGGCCGCTCTCCCTATCCTCTGCAGCCGAAAATTGGCAGGCGGCGGGGCCAATGTCCTGACCCGTCGCAGGGGGGACCAAGGGTGCCCAGACACGGGGTTGTCTGGCGCCCATGTGCTGGTTTGGTCCCTGGGGTGGTCACGGCGCGCTATGTGTTCTGGTGCGCCGGTGATGGGGAGTACTCCCCAGAGGAGGGTCCGGTAACGGACGGCCGCGGCGGGTTCACGGATGAGTGCTAACGCGTGCCCGTGTTCCCGCCGTAAGCGGCAGAGGAGGACACCGTGGAGTTTTAGTGGGTTAGAGTCCCACATAACTGCACTATCTCCCCGTGGTAGTGTAGTATGCATGAGCATTTCTCCACGTGAAAAAAAAAAAAAAAAAAAATGGGTTCGAACCTACGACCTACAACTCGTAAGTCGCGGCCGTTACCACTGGGCCATTCATAACAATAACAATTTTAATATACAATATTTATTGTTTATTTCAAGCTGTTTTATATTGTTTATCTTTTGAAAACCACAACGTAGTTACATTCATTGCGACAAAAAATCCAAATTTACATTACTATGTTATGTCGTGTTTTGACGCCTTCTGGCGCAGTGTTAGCCAACCAACACTCGTTGTGATTTAACGTAGTCCTGAACAGATTCTTTTGATTGGTGTATCTCCGAGTCACGACACAACATGACACAGTAATATGCCTGTGGCTTAAGAATTTTAGGTAAGTATCATGTTTTTACTAGACCCCATTCATGTATGGAATTTACTTAAATTAAATGAACACAATAGAATACTACTTTTTAATGTATGTATTTCATTTCGATACTACGTCTTCGGCCTACTACGGTGAATGTGCGTAGGCACTTGGGTATCTACAACCCACAAGAGTTAGCTTGAGAATCGAGCGGCCTCTCCCGACCCCCGTGCTGTTACCGCTCTCGCCATCAACGACTCAGTACCGCGCACTTACGTCATCCGAGCGAAATCTTTTTTTTTTTTTTATTTGAAATGGGTTTGCTCTTGACTCTACTCTAGGTCAGAGATGACAGAGACAAAGTCTACGATGGAGTGAGCTCACCCAGAAGAAGCCTGTTCACTCTTACATTGAAGAGATTCGGGTTGTATGCACTCGGAAACACAAACGCAGGTAGAGTTCCACTCTTTTGCTGTGCGCATTATAAAGGACATTTGAAAACGCTTAGTGCGAATTGGTGGAATAGCAACTAGGTAGGGATGGTAACTTGCAGTGCGTCTGGATGTCCGAAGGTAGAAAGGGGCCGGTGGAATGAGGTCGTGGAGTTCTTGGGCACACTCACCGAAGTACAATCTGTAGAAGACCGACAAACAGGCAACCTTGCGGCGATGAGCCAAGCTGTGAAGCTTGGCATCCACCAGTTTTACGTCGCCAATGAGCCTCTTAGCTCTGCGTTCCACCGAGTCAAGCGCGGCAAGTTGGTATTTCGCTGAGCCATCCCAAAGGTGGCTGCAATACTTCATGCAGGATCGGACTTGTGCTTTATAAAGGGTTAAAAGCTGTCCGGGCGTAAAGTATCGCTTCACCCTCATCATCAGCCTATAATGTTCCCACTGCTGGGACACAGGCCTCCTCTCAGTGAGAGGGAGTGGGCCGTAATCCACCACGCGGGCCCAGTGCGGGTTGGTAACGCTTCGCTGCACCCTATTAAGGGTTAAATCTCAAGGGTTGTACCTACTTCGCAATGGGGTCATCATTGTCTGTCCCGCTGGCACACAACGCTAGAATAGTTAAGCAGGAATACTAATAATGTTCATCCAATATGAATTTCAAATAATCTACATGTTACAAAAAGATAGAACGCTGTGTCAAGACTCGTTTATTTTTTTACTATCTTTAACTTATGATTACTTAACATACTAATTTACCAAATCGGTGGTAGTTTACAAAGCTCACTCAATTTCAAGAATCAGCAAAATGTTTTCTTTTAAGAAATTCATAGTTACCGACCAGAGTATCGTACCAAACAAATCAGTAATCATCCACTTGGCAACGACCATTGTTTCTTTGTCTTCTTCGTATCGATGGCTATCTTACCAGCCCTAAACTTAGCTACGAGTATAAAATTCCCTGCGAGTCCCCGTCACGTCCACGAGACTACCGCTGAACATGTGAAAATCGCCCCCAAAGGTCCGCTGCATTTGGGAGCTTTCAGGCAATATTGCCTATATTTCTTCGTCCTTCAGTTCCGTATTACTACGTTCCGTACTACTGGTTACAGTTAGCCTGCATCACCCCACTGCTGAGCAAAGGGCAAGCTCTTTCTATGAAGGACTAAAGTGGACCACTGGCCCTTTGTTTTCTCCAGCTTGTCCCGTCGTCTTCTACGTGGTGGTCCGCGACGCCTTCTGGCTATGTCAGGACTCCATGTAGCGGTTATTTTGGCCCACAGCTCATTGTGCATACGGGAGACGTGGCCAGCCCAATCCCACCTATGGGCTTTTTGAGCAACGTCAGTAATCTGTATTTGGGAGCTCAGTGTGCAGTTCCATATTAAAATAACTTAATTATATGTGCCTTTTCGTGACCTTAAACTTCTTTGGCTTTAAAATCTGGAGGTAAGAACATCGCCACTCCGACTCCACCTGTGAATAAAATAAGGTTTTAAAAAGTTAATAGTTTAAGTATAGCTGCAGCTTGACGCTGGAAAGCATCAGTAGATAATTAACCCATGTTCTTACTAGACACTTGAAATAGAAAATAATAAGCTAAGCA
Organism: Luperina nickerlii; assembly: GCA_963855955.1. Classification (NCBI taxonomy): domain Eukaryota; kingdom Metazoa; phylum Arthropoda; class Insecta; order Lepidoptera; family Noctuidae; genus Luperina; species Luperina nickerlii. The sequence continues at coordinate 21,804,848 of OY979674.1, read as the reverse complement.
AACCACTGCTGATAATAGGCCTCCACAGTTGCACGCTTTTTAATGGTACCAGCCACCCTGCAAGATCGTCGTTTTACTTATCCTTAAATTTCACACAGACTAAGTGAGCAAATCAGGCGATTATTTTCTTTCTTTTGGCTTGAACGTGGTCCACATTATAGTATCTAGATAATATATCAATGCTTATAATAAAGCTCTCTAGAACTGCCAGTTGGATTTAATATTTTCTTTTGAAAAAGCTACTTATCATCACGCTAGGACCCTTAGGAGTTGAGCAAAAAGAAAAAAAGTCAGAAAGAATGTTAAGCGAAAACGAAGTAATAGCACGGGCAGGCGATACGATGCGATGGGGTGCGACACGAAACTTAAAGGTACTTACTCATCAGGTATGCGGTAAAGACGTAGAAGGTTGAGGTGCAGTGTGTCATCACGAAGCTGCCCAGCAGGTTGACGCCAGCCAGGCCGCTGATCCGGGCCACCATCACGCCAAGACATGCTGCCATAACACTGGACAGAGCACCACATAATTAGTACGATCATGTTTAGGAAAAGAGTAGCGTATTAATAGGACAGCAAAATTATAATTAAAATAAAATTAAAATAAAAATTTTTATCCATCGGCCTATTTGCAGTGAAACAAAAGTTCTGACGAGAGGAAAGGATTATTTATAAATACTTTTATTAAGAAGGTAATGGAAATTTTAAACCAATTAGTCGAAATTCAAAAACTAATTGTTTTGATTACCAGTCGTAGCATTTTTTATTGCCAAACATATAAATAGATTGTAGGCAAATTTTACCTGTGATAGCTAATTCCATATGGAGGGTCTTATATGCAAAGTTATGAGGTCTTTGCTTCATTATTAAAGGTTCAAGAGTCTTCATTTTAACCGTCCGTAAATTATAGGAATTGAATGTTAATAATGTTTACCTTCACGATTAGCCAGTGTTATCAAGCTTACTTCAAATATATTGCGTTTTGATAGGTTACAACAATTATATTAATTATACTGACACCATTGCAATTCTTAACTTATCTTATATAATTCATATTAGCTGATCCAGTGTCATACCTAAATATTGTAACACATGTTTATGAATCAATAAACTTTATTATATTATTAAGTTTTGATATATAATCTCGGGACCATGGGGTCCCGGTCCTTTGCAAGGCGTACGAGGGGCCGAAGCCAACTCGCAGAGGCCCCTTAGGAAATTTTAATGAAATGCGGCACCAACCGACGATTATCCCTAGTATGCACTATTATTATTTATTATCATTATAATAGTTTCAAAAATGGATCTATCAAGCCTTAAACCACCGTGGCTTTAAATAAAACTTTCAAGATAACTGTGTTATCTTACCTGTAAGACGTAGGATACAACTCCACATAATAGGAGAACAGCATTCCCATGCAGAGATTCGTCATCGTCATCCCCACAAACAGAATCAAGCTAGCCAGGTTATTCTGATTGAAGATAGCTCCTAAACTGGACAGAGCTGGTATTAGAAGGAACATGATCATCAGCAGTTTCTTCCTGTGGGCTAGTTTTGATATCATCAGGGTGATGCCAGCGAAGACCAGGCCGTGGGTGATGCCTGATAGCAAGGTGTGGGACTGGATTGATGATGAGCAAGTCGCCTGGAAGAAACAATTTGTTATTTTTATAGGATTCATAGATCGGTTTTCGAAAATCTAAAAATTAGCAACATGTAGATGTGGAAGCAAATGGAGTAATGTCAGGAGCGTAGGTAGCACGGGGCATACTTTAGCCAACCGCGCCGTTGGAAAAAATAAGTTTTGCGGGGGTAGTGCGGCAGCCCGCGAAATCAAATTTTTTTACGTTTTTTACAATTTTTTTTCAATAGGGTTTTGTGATCTGAGAGGGTTGTATTGATGAATTTAATGATTACAATGCTATAAATAAATACTTGTTACGGTCGCGAAACATATTTTGTTCAACCTACAATCTGACATGGACCTGCAAATTGCAAAAAACGTAAGATAATTAGAATTTTTCGGACTGATCTGGCGTTTTCGACTCCTAATTCTGAAGCCTAGGATATGATGAGTATGAACTCATGACCCATATTTGTGCTATCATCCACTTGAATAGTATAGTATACACACAGTCATATAGGTACAGGCAGAAACTATAGAACGCCACCTGTTACGATCCGACCAGCATAGCTATTCACAACCATACGACAGCCTGTCGAATCGAAACATACACATTTTTAATTACTAATTTGTCTCGCCACAGACAGCAAATAGTTGTCGGAAGAATGGTGGTCGTCTATTTGATTTAAATTTTAAACTGACAAAATTTTCTGGTTTTGGATTTGTGAAAAGCCTTTAAAGGACTCTTTTGATAACATTTATTAATGTTCGATTTGGCACGGAAGCGTATCGAACAGTTGTCAATAGCTATGCAGATCAGTGTTATAATATTGGCAATGTCGTAATGTCTTACTAAGACTACTAATAAGTGGTTACTAACAGTATCATTAGAGCTTGAAACATTCACTGTGGATTTGAGGATACTGCACAAACTTCTGGACCCATCGTCAGTATTTGAGTTTGTTCCAGCCGTGAAGGCTTCTATGATGTACGGCATCCACATCACTAAGCTGTTGTTACTGAGGAAAACCAAGATCTTTATTTGAATAATACATGAATGGATTAACTGGCGAACAGGATAAAACTATGAGGAAAACGGAAAACTGTATTTTGATCTAATATTCTTTTCCAATTTCCTGATATTTCTCTATAACCTGAATGTCAATCGTCCTGAGGATAGTAAAATGACAAAGGACACATTACAAATATATGTATCAGTCCGGTGAAAATACTTCTCATCTAATCAAAATCTTTTATGGTGCGGTTTTAGCAGAAGATTCGACTACGACGATTGATGTCCCGTTAAAAAGAATCTGCTGATTATAAATTTATTAAGACAAGTATCAATTTTTCAATCCACTTACATGCCATAAATGACGGTAGTCAGGTAGACGAGCTGCAGCGTCTTCCAGATGAGCGGTGGCTTGAACAATGGTATGGTCTGCAGCCACAGAGACTTCAATATGTGGTTGTCTTTGTTTTTTGAACTTCTGTCTTCATTTAATACTACTTTTCGTACCTGCATATTAAAACAAAGAGTTTTTATAATTCATTAAACAAACAGTACCTAAAGCCTGAATAACACGGTGAGGGGCTTACAGGACCTAAACGCAAGTTTTAGAAACAATAAAAGTATTTGATCGACTGCAGTAAACAAAATCAGAAAAATATATGATATTCTTCAGGATATATGCGAGGTAGATGTGTGCGAGATAGATAATGTGTGTTGAAAACATAATATAACTATTTGATACGATAGAAAAAAATCATGAAGATAGGCCAGGATAAGCTAGGTAGATAGTGTTTTGAAAACATAAAACAACTAATTTGATACTATAGAAAAAAAAATATGAATATACCTCTAAAAAATTTCTTTTTACAATAAAAACCATACTAGTATACATACAATCATTATGATTTTTTCTCAGATTATTCTACAAGCAACATACTAAAACAGAACTTTTTTCATTTTTTAGTCCAAACAATAGATTTTTCGTAAATAGATAATTGCTTCACATTTTGCAATAAATTACCAGCGTTGTGTCATCGCGCTACTCTTTCTTTTCTATTCAGTTTGACAATGACCGCGCTTTAGGTCATATTGTCGTATTAATTGCTTGTGGCATAATAAGTTGAGCAATTATAATCGATATACCGTCTAAACAGTCTTTACATTAGACGGTGTAAGTCATTTGTTGCTTCAATTGTATTATAATTATGTCACAGGCAAAACACTTGCATCGCGTAAATGGGGCTTTATTCTAGCTATAGCAATAATTTAAACATTGTTTTCTATGTTAAAACATTCATACCACTTGGAATACATACCGGATACTCATTCTTCCCTCCATTCCTAGTCCAGATCTTGGCAAGGTACTCCAAAGCCAGCTCCTCTCGACCAGCATTTACCAAGAACTTGGGGCTCTCATAGTAGAAGTGCAGCAGGAACGCGCTGATGCCCAGAGGGGCAGCCATTACTATGGTCAGCAGCCTCCAAGGTGCGAAGATGAGAAGACCCAGGTTATAAGCGAAGTTTAACTGGAGTATGAAGTAGGCTGGTACTGTAGAAAAAAAACCATAGTCATCTGAAAGTTTCTTAAATATAGTGTTGCATATTTTCTAAAGAAACTCAATTGGTATGTTCTTTAGATTGTTGTTCAGAGTCTGATAGATTGTGAATGCATAATGTGCAATTTGTTTCAGTAAGAGTAGCTACAGTATAAAATGCCAAACAAATAAAAAATATTTAAAAAAGAACTTAGGAAAAGTTTTAAGAGTACTCTCTGTCTCCTTATCTAGTATGCTCCCGTGTTTTGAGGAACTAATTCCACACAACAGTACTAGGAACTTTAATCACATGAATATCCTAGAAAATAAACAAGCCACTCACCGACATACGATAAAACAAAGAGCATCAGCGCGCTGGTCATGATCAACATGTAGACGCCACGCACTGTGCTCGCGCACGACTCGTTGAGAAGTGCGTATGCGCCTGATTGAACCGCGCTGCAACTGGTCACACAAACAATAAAATAGTTATTGCTATCACAGTAGAGTTATCTGACGTTGCTAATAGTCTATTAGAAACTGCTAATCACAAGATGTTCTACCATTAAGCATTAATTTCTTATGGAGTAGCTCAATAAGACTCGTAGTCATGGTAAATTATTTTAGTAATATTATAAAGTACTAGCTTCCACCCGCGGCATCAATCGCATGGTATGTCGATAAAAACTTATCCTATGTCCTTCCCCGGGATGTTATCTATTTCTCTGCCAATTTTGTCAAAATTCGTTCAATGGTTTAGACGTGAAAATGTAACAGACAGACAGACAGAGTTATTTTCGAATTTATAATATTAGTATGTATTAACAAGAAGACGTATTGCGCCGACCTAAACAGATTGGAAATATTGTTGAACATTTTGGACAAATAGACTTGAGATCTGAGGGGCAATTCTCGTAATTTTAAGGACGTTCACAGTCTGATCTTAGTCAGCATCTGTCAAAAATACGTCAAAATTCCCTACATTTTAGACAAGTTTTTGACATTGATTGTCACTGAGATGAGATTACGACTTGAATATTTGAACTAACTGAAGATAATACAAAGCTAAAGAAAACTCACAAGCTTGAACTGAAAACCTTGAGCACTGCCAGCATGATCCAGTCGGCAGAGAAGGCGCTGATGAAGGAGGATAGGAAGCTTCCCCACAATGCTATGAGCAAGACCTTCCGCCTGCCTTGCGTGTCTGAAATGTAGCCCCACGCTATTGACATTATGATTGGTCCTGGAAACATTATAATAACAATGATCTATGTTGCCAAATCTCATGTTGGGATTGGTTGACCGAAATAACAATAGCCCAATCAAAACAATCATGAAATGAGATTTGAAACCAATTAATTTAAAAGATTTTTGTAAACCTCAAGTCCACTATTGAACGACGCGACGTATGAAATAACTGTTAAGAAACTAAAACTTTTGAATTTAAAACTAAATTAATTGTGTGATCGCGGCCACTTAGTAAATGATAAGGTGTTGTTAAAAAATAATATCTTTGATGGTATGACTGTTAAAGAAATAAAACTTTAGGGAAAAAAATGTGTGGTCGTGATTAAAATAGGCTATCACTTAGTAATCGATGAGGTTCTGTTATAAAATACTAGTTTTGAAGAAAAACATTACGCTGTAGCTGAAGTTTTTAATATTCACATTCTACGAATTATGTAACTTCTTTAAACTCTTACCAATAAAGGGCATAGAAAGCATGACACTCCTCTGCCAGTGCTCCAGCTGGAAGTCGCAGGCGCTGCCGGTGACGATGACCGAGAAACCGAAGATGTCGATACCCATCCCCAGCAGGCCGAGGCTGAGGACAGCGAGGAGGCCGCAGTTGTAGGAGCCATTACCTGGCAAGGACAAAGTTAATAACGTTAAGGTTCGTATTCGGAAGAGAAGGTAACTGACAATTTTAGTAAATGTTTCTAAGTTTAGGATAATTTGTTAATGATCCCATTTCGTCACCGCCTTTACATCAGCACCCTAATCGCGTAACACACTAGCAATCTCAATCTGAATCATTTTGAAGGATATTACTAATCCATTGCTTCATATGTTCTAAAAATTTGTCTGCTGAGCAATATAAATAACGCAATGAATGTTATTGAACTGTCAAAATCAAACCTATTGCTACTGATAACGTGTTACGCAATTACCCGGCAGCCAATAAATGCTTATACACACAAACATCACCCCCCCCCCCGTTTCCCCGAAGAGTCGGGCAGAAATGTACCAAATGTGTGTATAGTACACCCACATTTCGCCAGCTATCTTTAAGTCCCATGTAAGAGGAGGGGAGTCTATTGCCATCACAAACCGGGCACAAATCCAGGCACCGCGCCCCTTCGGATTCGGAGAACACTGCCTGACCAGAGAATCGAATCTTAGACCTCACGCTAAGGAGTCACCACTAGACCACTGGAGTGTGTGACCACTAGACCTACGAGGCTGTCAAGTCAGCTATAAGCATATGATAACAAATAGCTTCTGCCCGTGACTTCGTCCTCCTGAAATTTCACCCTCCCCCCATTCAACCTCTAAGGGGTGGAATTTCGAAAAACCCTTTCTTAGCGGATACCTACTCTTCACAAAGAATACACCCTCCAAATTTTATGTCTCTAGAACCAGCGGTTTAGGCTGCGCGTTGATATATCAGTCAGTTAGGACTTTGAATTTTTTATTTATACAGGGTTATTGGTAAAACATGAACAACCTCTTAAGAGGTCATTGTACTCATCATTATGAACAACTTTTACTATGGGACCAAACCTGAAATCGCGAATAAAAAATCAGCTGTTCCCTACATTTATGTTCGTATAACTCGTCAAAATGTAGGAAACAGCTGATTTTTTTTCGCGATTTCAGGTTTGTTCCCATAGTAAAAGTTGTTCCTAATAATGAGTACTGTAAATAACAGCTCTAGTTATTTAAGTTTAGATTAAGTCCTTTGTTTTGTTATTTTATTACATTGATTTACCATTGTTTAAAGTAGTAATTTGTATGTTAATTTAAGACGTATAAGCTTAAAATGATTTGTATGTTAGTTTAAGACGTATAAGCTTAAAATGATTTGTATGTTAGTTTAAAGATGTATAAGTTAAAACTATAAAAGAGCAGCGCGCGAGCGCTCAATATTCATTCTATCGTCAGACGCCGCCCACGCAACACACAACACATTACTCCAAGCCGCAGCTATTATTCCTCAAACAAGTTGTTTTATTTTGTTCGCCCACAAGTTCTATGGTACTGAAAAAGTCTACAACACGATCGGGAAAGCTATACCCCGTTCAATGGTCCTTCGTCGTCGGATTTCATGAATCAAGCCAGAACAAAGAAGATTCAAGAAAGAAAATCAAGCCAGAACAAAGAAGATTCAAGAAAGAAAATCAAGCCAGAACAAAGAACATTCAAGAAAGAAACATGTACGCGCGAGTTATTAGTTGTTGGTTTGCTTGACCACACTAAGATACTTGGAAGCAATCATCATTACGTACGCGGCCACCTAGCGGTGTTAAACGGCCATTCCAAGCGTACGGAAGCATAGTGGACTACCTGACGACTCCACGCACCCCACAAGGTGTTACAGTCAGACCCCGCCGGTACGGTGTGAAACGCTTTGGGGCCATAAATTGGCAAGCAACGACGAGTGCGGACTATCCCACCGCACTTTGATGCACCCAAAAAGTGTCCGCATCCTATGCCGGGAGGTTCCTACCCTTCCTCACCTTCTCGTTCCTATTCCTGGTCCGGCATCACCGCGGTAGGAGTCCGGCCAGGCAGATAGACAAGTTAGGCTTCAGATCAATAAGTGAATGTGAAAGTGAAAAGTGTTAGATTTAAGTAACAATAGGAATAGGGAACCCCTCGTGCACACAATGGAGAACGCACGTGTGTTACGCTCAGGCAAATCCACGCCAAGTACAGACGCCACACCGGCGTCGGGCCAGACAGGCTCAACAGAAACAAATACGTGGAGTAGGGGCACCGGCACAGAGGATACGTCCGGTGATAGCAGCACGCGCGTAAATAGGGCCGACGATAGAATAATCAACGAAGAAAGCGCGATAAACGATTTAAATACCCAACCAGTAAGTGCGCCGGGCACAGTTGTAAACGTCCCCACGGACAGAGCAGGTAGCCGTTTGTCTATTTTAAAAGCCGAATTAGAGTTGTACAATTCCGAACTAGCACAGGCTAAGGCGGCCTCCGCAGCTGCTTTAAGTCGCTTGGAGATAGCCAGAATAGAACTGGAAAGCTCAAACGACGCGGAGCCGCCTAATGTTGAAAAGTCTCGTGTAGAAGGTTGGATCTCGGAACAACACGCATCCAGTAGGCCGGAAATAACAAACAGAACTCAAACCCAGGGACAGCCCATACGGCCACTTGATGGGAATAGGAGCTTACCACGCGTAGGCGAAAACATGTCCGCAAATAATAAACAAAATAATAGCGACATGTCAATGCTGGCCGACGCGATATTGCAGGCGGTAAACTCAAATAAATCGGGCGCAGCGCCACCAAAGTTCATCCACGAATTACCCCATTTCGACGGGACGATCGCGGAGTGGATGGCTTTTAAGGCAGTCTACAATGACACCGCGGCCATGTTCACGGACGTACAGAACGTGGCCCGCCTCCGAAAAGCGCTGCGAGGCGCAGCCCGCGAAACCACCAGAGCGCTATTGTTCACAGTATCGGATCCGTACGAAATAATCGATACGTTAGAAAGACGGTACGGAAGGCCGGAATTACTCGTACTTTCCGAACTCGAGAACATTAAACGCATGCCAAGCCTGACAGAAGACGGACGCAACATAGGTAGTTTCGCGAGCAAAGTAGCGAATACGGTAGCGGCAATAAAATCACTCGAACAACCGCAATATCTGTATTCGCCCGAATTAGTAAATAGAATAGTAAAAAAGCTGAGTATCATTCTAAAATATAAATGGTACGAGTTTAAATCGGAACATACTGGCGCGCCCGAGTTAGAGTTGTTATCTAAATTTCTCAACAACACAGCTGATAGGTGCGGCGCCATGTTCGCATACGAAACGACGGGAGAGGATCGCAAAACAAAACAAAGGTCGCGCGCAGTAAATACGACAAGAGAAAGGAATCGTAGACACGCCCGCTCGTGTAGCGAAGATAGCGATAGTTCGTGTCAGTCGAGCACCGAAACTCGCAAAACGGTAGCCTCGTTAAATAAATCTTCTGCAAAAAGGCAATCACAAAAAAAGCAAGCGGCGCGACCGCCGCGGCCGACAGCAGAACCGACACAGTCGGACAAAAACAAATGCGTTATATGTGCGGGCAATCATAACAATGCAGAATGCGCAGACTTTATAAAACAAACCATAAGCGATAGATGGGATACGGTCAAAAATAATAAGCTGTGTTTCCGATGTCTGCGGGACGCGCACATAAGACTATATAAATGCAAATACGTACCGTGCGGAGAGAGCGGGTGTGAAGCGTCACACCATAAATTATTACACGGCAACAGTAAAAAAGATGACAGCCGGGCACCCGCATCTCCGCCCACCCGCGGCAACGTAAGCTCGATTAACCACGTACATAAGTCTAATACCTACCTAAAAATAGTCCCGGTCGAAATAAGCGGTCCAATAGGTACGGTCACTACCCATGCCTTATTAGACGAAGGCTCAACGATGACGTTAGTTGAACAAGAGGTAGCGGACGGCGTTATACCTAGAGGACGCGGCCAGCTCTTATCACTAGAAGGAATAGGAGGAAATCGAATAGACGAAGCAGAGTCGTGCTACGTTAAATTATCGATACGCGGTTTATGCAGCAGAAATATAGAAACGATGAATGCGCGCACTATCGGTAATTTAAACTTATCCCCGCAGGAGGTAAGCAGCGATCTAGTGCGCCAGTGTAGCCACATAGCCGAAATAGAAGAGGAGCTATGCTACGAGTTGAGTAAACCTACTATATTAATAGGTCAAGATAATTGGCATTTAATAACATCCAGACAATTACGCGTCGGTAATAAAAATCAACCCGTAGCTTCGTTAACCAAGTTAGGATGGGTGCTACACGGGCACGACTCGCAGCGACGCAATACCGTTGCGATAATAAACCACGTGCGACCCGCACAAGTCGATGACCCCGCACTACAGATGATCAGGGAATACTTTAGTATCGAGTCGCTGGGTATAGAACCGCGAAAGCCAGCGTCCGACCCAGACCAGCGCGCCTTAGCCATTCTAGATAAAACATGCAAAAAACTAGAAAATAGCAACAGGTACGAAGCGGGCTTATTATGGCGCACGGACACTGAGGTAATGCCAGACAATAAAAATCAAGCCCTCAGCCGTCTATACAGCTTAGAGTCGAAACTAGATAAAAATAAAAGGTTAAAAGTTGAATATAATAAACAAGTAAATAACCTCATAGAAGCAGGCTACGCTGAAAAAATAGAGTCCCCGGCTACGTCGCCGCGTAGTTGGTACTTACCTCATTTTTCTGTCGTTCACCCACAAAAGGGAAAAGTTCGATTAGTTTTCGATGCAGCAGCTAAATACGGGGGAAAGAGTTTAAACGACGCTTTACTAGCGGGCCCAGACTTATTGCAATCGCTATTCGGCGTACTAGTCAGATTTAGAGAAGGCCGAATCGCAGTAGTAGCCGATATAAAAGAAATGTTTTTACAGGTCAAAATAACCCAGCAAGACCGTGACAGTCTACGATTTTTATGGAGGGGTGAAGATAGGGAAGGGCCGCCACAAGAGTACCGAATGACTTCGTTAATATTCGGGGCAGCATCGTCACCTTGCACCGCCATTTATGTTAAAAATAAAAACGCAGAAAGTCACAGTCAGCAATATCCAGAAGTCGCGAAAGCCACAGTCCGCAACTTCTACATGGATGATTATTTAGGCGCTTTCGACAGCGAAAGCGAAGCGAAGCGAATAATAAACTCAATGCATAAAGTCCATTTAGCGGCATCTTTCGAGTTACGCGGATGGGCGTCAAACGTACCCGAGATAATAAGTAACGTCACGGACACGCGCAGCAGCGACACGACCACTCTGGGTAAAAGCGACACAGAACGCACTTTGGGTCTCATATGGAACCACGCACGCGATACGTTAGGTTTCAACGTTAACCTTCGAAACACACCTGCAAACGTCATACAAGGCGACACTTTACCTACCAAACGACAAGTAACCAGCGCGGTCATGTCTGTTTTTGACCCACTAGGCCTGGTCTCACCAATTACGATGATAGGTAAATGTCTCATACAAGAGATATGGCGCAGCGGTATAGATTGGGACGACCCCATTACGAGTGAACATAGCGCGACATGGTTATCATTCATTAACAACCTACAGCTATTGAAAAAGTTGGAAATAGACCGCTACATACCAGCAACGCCCTCTGGCGAGGGGGAGTTGCACATTTTTTGTGACGCAAGCGAGAAAGTATACGCTGCCGCAATATACTTAGTCAGTACAGGGACAGACGGTATCAAAACGTCTCGATTAATTGTAGGCAAGGCTAAAGTGGCCCCGCTAAAACCTATATCGATACCCCGTCTAGAGCTGCAAGCCGCAGTGTTAGGTAGCCGACTAGCAGAATCGGTCAAGCGTGAGTCTGATTATAAAATAACAAAATGTCAATATTGGTCCGATTCTAAAACAGTTCTAGCTTGGATCAAATCTGACCCACGCACCTTTAAATCGTTCGTCGCACATCGATTAGCCGAGATCGAAAGCTTAACCACGCCAGCAAATTGGCGGTGGGTACCAAGCGCTGATAACATCGCGGACGACGCAACCAAGGGCATTCCCTTAAATTTCAACGCAAAACATAGGTGGTTCACAGGACCAGAGTTCATAAGAAACGACCCCACGACCTGGCCGCAGGAAAAACAAACCGCGGTGCCGTCACCCCCTTCTGGGGAAGAAAGAGTATTAAAACAAGTTCACGTAACTATTAGGCATGACGTCAGCGACTACTTACCTAAAATAGAACGCTTTTCAAAGTATATTCGTTTAATTCGTGCTGCTGCCACCGTACTTCTCGCCGCTGAGGTATTCAAAGCCAAACTACTCAAAAGAAACACGAGAATTGAACTCGCACCAAACCACATAAAACTAGCAGAGTTGTTGCTAATAAGAAGGAGTCAATTTAACTCGTTTGCTGGAGACATCGCAACAATAGAGGCTGGGCGGCGACCACCGAAGAAGTCACCGTTCTACAAGCTCTCCGTGAAGATCGACCGCAACGGGATCCTGTGCTTGGACAGCAGAGTCAAAGATGAGCAAAACACGCCAGTCCTACATGCCAAAGAAGGCTTCACAAAGCTGTTGGTGCATCACACGCACGCAACCTTCAATCATGGCAACCATCAAACTGTCATGAACGAATTAAGACAACGATACCACATAATAGGACTGCGCAGTGCTATACGCTACATATGCAACCAATGCCAATGGTGTCGGACCTATAAGGGGATCCCCTCAAAAATCCCCCTAGGCGACTTACCTGCTGAAAGGCTGGCCCAAAATCAACCGCCATTCACTGCAACCGCGGTAGACTATTTTGGGCCCATGCATGTAACAGTCGGGCGAAGACACGAGAAAAGGTGGGGCGCACTATATACATGTCTCACCACGCGTGCAGTACATATGGAGATGGCCACATCCCTCACGGCCTCCTCCATGATCATGAGCCTGCGAAGAATGATAGCGCGCCGCGGCACGCCGACCGTGTTATACAGCGACAATGGAACCAACTTCGTTGGCGCTGAAAAGGAAATAATGGAAGCCATGCAAAGCAACGAGCAGACTATAAAAGCCTTTGCGTCGGATAAACTGATCACCTGGAAGAAGATACCACCAGGCACTCCTAACATGGGCGGAGCCTGGGAACGTCTCGTAAGATCAGTAAAGACAGCCCTAAAAGTCACATTACATGAAAAATACCCACCAGACGAGGTTCTACACACACTACTATTAGAAGCGGAACATGTGATCAATTCAAGGCCATTAACTCCAGTAAATCCCAATTTGGATGAAGAAGCGTTGACTCCCAATCACTTTCTAATGGGACGCTCCTGTGGGATATCACCGTTTGGCTCATTCAAAGATGCCACATTGGACTTACACACATGGAAGGCCACTCAGGCATTAGCCGATACCTTTTGGGCACGCTGGTCGGCGGAATACAAACCTCTGCTGATGCCCCGACCCGGCTCCAATTCACAACACAAGAATCTGAAAATCGGCGATATTGTCATAATAGTAGACAATACAATGCCCAGAGGAGTATGGCCAAGAGGAGAAGTAACTAGAGTCTATCCGGGACCAGACGGACGCGTTCGAGTAACTGAGATAAGAACAGCTGCTGGCTTGATTCGTCGCCCGGCCTCTCGCCTCATCGTGATAACAACAGCGGACTAATCACTATGTGTAACGGTGCTCGCGCACGAGGGGGAGATTGTAAATAACAGCTCTAGTTATTTAAGTTTAGATTAAGTCCTTTGTTTTGTTATTCTATTACATTGATTTACCATTGTTTAAAGTAGTAATTTGTATGTTAATTTAAGACGTATAAGCTTAAAATGATTTGTATGTTAGTTTAAGACGTATAAGCTTAAAATGATTTGTATGTTAGTTTAAAGATGTATAAGTTAAAACTATAAAAGAGCAGCGCGCGAGCGCTCAATATTCATTCTATCGTCAGACGCCGCCCACGCAACACACAACACATTACTCCAAGCCGCAGCTATTATTCCTCAAACAAGTTGTTTTATTTTGTTCGCCCACAAGTTCTATGGTACTGAAAAAGTCTACAACACGATCGGGAAAGCTATACCCCGTTCAAGTACAATGCCCTCTTAAGAGGTTGTTAATGTTTTACCAATAACTCTGTATCCATTAACTGCTACCTACTAAAAGGGCGGAGAGTTAACTATTTATTATTATTTATTTATTAGTACATAATATACTTATGACACAGGAAATATTTATAGTACCAAAAACATTTATATATACTTACGATAAATCGAATCGATAAGAGAATATGGATATTTTATGCTCCTTCTTCAAGCTTTCAGCTTCTAGGAAGCTATGTGTTTCCTCTCCTTCAGACTTCGAAGACTTAAATGGTAATATAGTTCTCACCTGTTAAGTTTATTGCTTCTTCGTAATCATATATTTTGTTTTCATTAGCACCAGCACAGCAAACAGGACCCTTCACATCAGTAGCACCATTATGCGTATATTTTTCACTTTTGACTCCGACTCCTGCGACGTTTACAATGTATGTGCCACTGCGGACCATTGTGTGACCGTCACTACAATTGGTTTCTGTAATAGATCAAACAATTTTTGGTTACAGGTTACTAAAAGGCGCACATATATACGAGTATGTAGAATCGTAAATTTAAAAACAGCCACTTCAGTATTTTTAATACAACTATCCAACTACATCGAAACTTTAAGGGAGGTAATGATATTGATTTTTGAGAATACGTTATTGAACGACTGTTTAGATGAGTAAATATAAATAACAACTATTAGAGCCATATTATCACAGTAATGCGTTCATGACTACACTAGTAGACAGTCGGCTGCGTGCAATAAGCTTAAAAAAATTAATTGGATTAAAAGCGAGCGGAATTATGCAGCGAAGGCTCCGTATCTATAATTTGATTGACCTATTAATTGATCCGTGTCTATAATTTCTCTATTGTTTATAGTAACTTACAGTTTACTTTTAACTGCCTTCGCAAAAATAAATGTAACAAAAAAAAAACATTCTACAACTCTACACGACGACTCAAAAACAAAAAATTATAGGTACTTATAACTGATTCTGACTAAGTATTAAAAAAAAAAGTGCCAGTGTTCATTAGTTGGGAAACTTTGGATAGCTTTGAGTTCGGAAAAATAGACACCGTTGTTTTGTAAACGGAACCCTAAAACTGGTTTATCTTCTAATACTGTGGAAACCAATTTAATGCATGGTATTTTTTTATTTAAGAGTGATTAGGTTAAGTTAATCTAATTCTTAAAATAACTGTAAGAAGTAACTACGAAGGTAATCATTCGGTACTTTTTTTGGCAAATAAAAAAGTATTAACGGATAATTTTGTAATCTAACAGTCGACAGTCCTAATCGTATATCTATCTTAAATGGAATTTTGCTTCGCTACAGTGAGAATAAGTATGATTTGATTACAATTGTAACAGAGCCAAAATGTATGGAATACCAAGAAAGAGAGGCACTAATTTTCTAATATCCTACTAAAGAAACTAAGGAAAAAAGAATAGATACATTTATTCGAGCAGAGCCATGGAATTGGTTTTCATACCCCCCCACAGAATACAAAAAAAACTTTGAAAATCCATCTATCTCTAACCTAATCTATATTATAAACAGGCAAAGTTTGTAAGTTTGGATGTATTAGGTAATCTCCGAATCTGCTCGTCCGATTTCAAAACTTCTTTCACAGATAGAAAGCTACACTATTGCCGAGTGCCATAGGACATACTTTATATTAAAGTTGACTTCCACTTGGCCGAAGTCGCGGGCAGAAGAAAGTATAAAAACGTACCACCCTGTCTCCCGATCCCAAACCTCACAACAACTGATTTGATGTTTGATTCTCTTAACATTGTAAGTTAGGTACCACTAACTTATTTTATTATTATTATTGAACCACGCGAGTCGTTTGTATTGTCTAACTGTGGTTAATTTATTGAACTTGAATCTCAATTCAATGGCAATGTTTTGAGTTACTTGTTATAACAATAAGTCGTTATCTTTCGGTATGAAACAGTTCTAATTTGTGGGTGCGAATATAATTTTATATTGTTATTTTTTTTTTGTGGAATCCTACTACAAAGCCTGTGTCGTGTGTTTGTCACAGGGGTAGCATGAAATGTTTTTTTTTTTTTGCAGACCCTAGAAATGCATTTCTCTTTCTGCTCTCTTTTAAGTTATAAGTACGGAACCTGTAGTTCGTGAATCTGTAGTCCGACTTGGGCTTCGCCGGCTTTTGTTTTATATTAACAAATAGGAGGGGTCCGTGGCTAAATAATAAAAGCCGCACAGGTCGATCGATCAGGTTAAGCTACGCTTGCCGCGGTTGGTCTGTGGATGGGTGACCATCCTTACATACCGAGACCCCTCCGTGCCTCGGAAAGCACGTGAAGCCGTTGGTCCCGGCTGTCATTCGTGGATCTTTGACAGTCGTTACGGGTAGTCAGAAGCCCGAAAGTCTGACAACCAGTCGTACCAAGAGGTAATGTGTTACCCAGTAACTGGGTTGTGGAGGTCAGATAGGCAGTCGCTCCATGTAAAATACTGGTATTCAACTGCATCCGGTTAGACTGCAAGCCGACCCCAACATAGTTGGGAAAAGGCTAGGCAGATGATGATATGAATAAATAAACAAGAGGTAGGACTAAACTCGATATTATTATATTAAACCAATACATACCACAAAACTCTTGTTTCTTGACTTAAAAATACATTTTTGATTTTCCTTAAATACACTTTAATTAAATTTAGTATTAATATAAAAATATTTTGTATTTCACTATATAATCACTATAGGTATAACTTTTAATAACAACCAAAATCATTAATTTAATCGTCGCACTTTGTATAAAAACTTATTCAAACTTTATTTACACAAACGACTAAAATTAACAAATTTCGCTCAGCAGCAAAGGGGTCTGAAGCCGACTTAACAATATTGAGTATGAATCAAACCGTAACATCTTCCATCCCAGTATTTATATCATAGATGATATAATTTATACAAGCGTTTTATCTAAGGATGTGTTTCCATAAAAATAAATGAATAAACATAAATTTTTGTTTGATATTTTTTTACTTTTTTTGTTGTTTGCATATTTTGTGTCCCAATGCTGGGCAAAAGCTTCCCGTTTTTTAATTTCTCCCTTAAGCGTCCGATCGTCGATTTTTTCAGAGATTCAACAAAGGCTTTCATGATTATGGGCGCAGAATGTTTACTTAGAAAATTTACCATCGTTGAGCCTGATTCTGGAAACCGCTATAGTTACATTACAAAAAAAAAAATATGGTGATCCCAAACTTATTTGCAGTTAGTAAACTAACCAGGACCTATGTCGATATATGGGGACAATAGTTTACTCACGGCAAAGTTAAGTTTCGCAATCATTCGATTAATAAAGGAAAAAAAAGGAAAAAATAAATTAGATTTCGGAAGTCGGTCTCAAAAAACGAAAATGCGGAACCAACGACACCGATTCATTTTATCTTTTCGTTAGAGCAATATTCAGTGCTTTCATAGTTAATGAACTTCAGTAATGTTACCTAATTATTTTGGTGAATGTAGCTGTACATTACCTAACTAGTTACACTGTTATACTTATTATTATATAGATAAGTACATAGATTTGTCAAACGGAAAAACGGGAAAAATATTCGAGACACCACAATTCCAGTGATAAACTATTTACATACCTACGGAACCCTCGGTGTGCGAGTCAGAATCGCTCTTGCACGGTTTTATCCAGGGTGCCATGTGTTAATCCAGGGTGCCATCTACCTCCATACCAAGCTTTATCAAAATTGGTGCAGCCGTTTGTGCGTGAAGAAGTAACAAACATACAAACACACAAACTTTCGCCTTTTTACTATTAGTGTGACACATAAAAAATACATACATTACACCAGGCCTGTATTCTCCGAAGGTTTACGCATAGCTGTATCTAAAGTAACCCACCTATTGCCCTCAACCGGGCACTAATCCAGACTCCGTGGTGCTGCTGGAAAATTCCAGATGGAAAAACCCAATGACACAGCTCGATCCAGGAATCGAACCCGGGACATCAAGCTCAGCAGTAGTGCTTGCGATCACTAGACCTACGAGGCAGCGAGTGATAATATAACAATAGAACTCAAGAAAATAATTTTACCAATTTTCGAAAGAAGATCGAGTAACAAGAAATGGTTCATTTTTTGACTGGTGAGGGAGTTTTAAATCAAAGTCCAGAGGTTTGTTGTGGATATAATTATTTAATTGATATAAAAATATAACAGTATGACTCCTGCGCCTCACGTCGTCGGCCGCTCGGGGCGCGTGCTCTTCGGCAGTATTATACACAGCAACCCGCTCGCTGGAACAGACAGACACACAGTTAAGAAATAGCCAAAAATATATAAAGAGAGCGGGTAAAAGATAATTCTCTCAGTTAAGTTAAAGCGCGTCAAAGGCCAGAAACGTAAAAAGAAAAAAACCGAAAAGGAACGATCTAAACATCTTTCTCATTTCATTCAAAAGACGTGTATGTACTGCTGGACAAAGGCTGAGAGGAAAAAGTAATAATCAAAGATAGGGAAGTAGAATAATAATTATTATACTGTAGAATCTTGTAGTCATGGTTTGGGAGATACACTATCCGTTTTAGGTTTATCTTAGGACCCAAGTTTAAGGGGCATACACGACCTAAAGCGCGGTCACTGTCGGACTGCATAGAAAAGAAAGAGAAGAGCGATGACACAACGCTGGTAATTTATTGAAGCAATTATTTAATTATAAAAAATTTATTGTTTGGACTAAAAAATTAAAACAGTAGTGTTTTAGTATGTTGCTTGTAGAATAATCTGACAAAAAATCTGAATGATTTTATGTTATTTTATTGTAAAAAGAAAGTTTTTAAAGGTATCTTCATGATTTTTCTATCGTATCAAATTAGTTGTATTATGTTTTCAACACAGTATCTACTTAGCATATATCCTGAAGAATATCATATATTTTTCTGATTTTGTTTACTGTAGTCGATCATAATTATACTTTTATTGTTTCTAAAGCTTGCGTTTTTTACGTTTAGGTCCTGCAGGCCCCTTAAGTTTAAGACCTAAGTTTTATTCCAACTAGGGTAAAGGTCTTGTTATAAAACTGAAAACCTAGTGCCGGACTCAGTTGTCAGTTTTGTTTAAAGAACTTTATTTCAATCATATTTAATTTTTATTATAAAAACCGGCTCGGTGGTGTAGTTTAAGCGAGAAGCACAGTGATACCAAACATTTTTTTTTCATCTGGGAACGAAATTACAAAAAGTCCAAAACATGAACACTTACTTATTAGCAACGTTCCGAACATGTAGATGGGTACCACGCAGTACTCGTCCACCAGGGCGCCAAATATCACGTTGCCCACGATGGCACCTATCCTGCCACACATAACTGTCACCGCCATAGCCGTAGCTCTGGAAAAAATATCCAAGCTTTTAACAAAAATTCTATAGAAGATAAAGTAGAATAAATGCTGAGGAAATGCGTTCCTTGCGAAGGATATGTGGTGTAACTAACCTGAGGACTGATGTGGTAGGGCAACATTGGGGTTTAAAAGAAAATATTATAGTGACAAAAATTTGAAAGATGAGCTTAGGTGGTTTGGTCATGTAGAGAGGATGAATGAAAGCCGACTAACAAAAATTATTGACAAGGAAGATGTGGGTGGAAACGCCGGTAGAGGGCGCCGTAAAAGCACATAAGTGACCTTATTGGTGGTGGCCTTCAAAAAGATCAGGTGTGTAGTACTCGCAACCGGGGTGCATGTTTGACTAGATGAATGAAGCAAAGGGAATAAGTAAGGCTCGTAGCGGGTGGCGTTCTGTAGTTTCTGCCTGCCCCAATGGGAAGAAGGCGTGAACTTTATGTATGTATGTAGCGTTTTTTACAAGCTATATAGTAAACACGTGAGCTATATAATCCCATAAAAGAATCAGTCACACCCCTTCAGCAAATGACGTAACAGTTAAATAAAGGATTATTTCAAGCCAAATACGAAAATATCTGCCAAAGATTAAGTGGTGAAAAGGAAGAACATTCACAAAAGTTCAGTTCTATTAATAATAATTATTCCTGGGGTAAGATGACCATCTTCAACTTGTAGCAGTTGAAAGCCAGAAGCTGGTTTGGTTTTGATGTCAACTGGGGCAAAACTATTATTAAATCTTTCAAATGGCCTTGGATTGGCTGATGATGCTTAAGATTGACAGAGATCACTGATTGTTGCTTGTTGCTGTTTTTAGATTACCATTGCATCACTATCTTATATTTTGTGTGCATTAAAGTGTTTTCTGTCTATCTCATCATCATCTGCCTAGCGTTTCCCAACTATGTTGGTGTCGGCTTCCAGTCTAATCAAATGCAGCTGAATATCAGTATTTTACATGCAGCCACTGCCTATCTGACCTCCATAACCCAGTTACTGGGTAATAAGATACCCCTTATTAAGACTGATTGTCAGATTATCGGGCTTCTGACTACCCGTAACGATTCCTTTCGATTTTTTTTTCTGTCTATAACTATTTAAGAAATACTCACGCGACTTTAGTAGGAAAGATCTCGCAGATGACACAGAACAGCACCGCTTCCGTGCAGCTGACGATGGCTTCAAACACACACGACAGGATGAGGTTCTCCAGGGAGGAGCGCACCAGGTTCAGACCCAGGGCAGCCAGGCCGGAACTGATCAACATCATTACTGGAAGGAAGAGAGGTTTTTATTACGTAGACTGTAATGATCTCCGACATGTTAGCTTTCATCTGTTACAAAAATGTGGGGGCAAAGCGCCTAGAACAAACTAGTTTTAGCTGTGCTTGCGCGACTTGCCTAAAAATATTAGTAGGTTAGGAAAGCTATAAATGAACAGAAGACCAATTCCTGAAATTAAATACGTTGTAAATCTAGTCGCAATCGCATTTCAGCGACAATTAATGTCAAAAACCTGTCAAAAATGTAGGGAAATTAGGTATTATTGACAGATTGAGACTAAATGAGGTATTTTTGACAGATTGAGACTGATATCAGGCTGGAAACGTTGTTTAAATTATGAGAATTGCCCCTTTGGACGAAATACCACTTTAGTACCCGATGTGGTTTTACGTCCAGGACGTAAATTAAAAGGGAGCGTCGTAAAATTAGAGTACTTCCAATTTTAAGCAAGATATCGTATAGAAAAATAACATATTGGATATTTCGACTGAATTAAAAATTATTCTAGGTGGGCCAAAAACTAGGTACTTAGTGGGTAGGTACTTTAAATACTAATTTCGGTTTTGTTTTTGGGGCTTTCATTTCTGTATTCTAAAGGGAGCCTTAAATGAAACGTCATCAAAGTAGTCTTAAATCGAAATAACCAAGGGAGACATCCCTATTAGTTTTAAATAAGCACTTACCTAACATGAGCTTCTTGCCCACAATGTTGATGGTGAGCCCCACCCACAGCGCCGTGGGGACACAACTTAGAGCTACCACCAGCGTGTGGATGTACACTTTGTCATCCAATGTCTGCAGCTTGCCCTGGGTAACGAAGACAGGAGTTTAACTAAATGATTCACAGACTGTGAACTCTGCCATATTATTAGACCTTTATCAGAAGTTTCGAGATCAGTATTGGATCAAGCATTATGTTGAGTTTATACATGTAATGCGTAAATATGTAATGCGTAAGTATAGTCAAAGAATTAAATGTTTCCTACTAGCCTAGACGAGACTGTATTTGTTTGCCTGTAAGAATCTTCAGTCACGTCCGACAATATCTATAAAATGCCACAAATTGTAAAATCTTTGACCGCAAGAACCCAACAATGCTCTGTTACCATAATTATATCTTTTACAATGGAAGAAATACTATCAACACTATATTGCAATGCAGAGCGCATTTTGATATAGTGTTGATATTATTTCTTTTATATTGTAAGACTAGCGACCAGCCCTGGCTTTGCACGACTTCACAAAACATTGAGATTTCTTTATCCTTCCAGGAGTAAAAATCTAAATGATGGTGGAAACCGCATCAAATTCCATTGTGTAGTTTAGAAGAACAATGCGATCACAAAGCCAGTGCCAGGACCAAAAAAAATATATCATCTCGTTGCTCTAGCTAATTAGGATGGGATAGGATGATGTAATGCTCACAGTCAGCTCAGCAGTATCGTTGGCGAGTGCCAGCGACACCTCGCACACGCCCGCAGATACGTCAGGGTAAAGTGACGAGAACTGACTGAACCTCTCGAACAAGTC
The DNA here is from genome assembly GCA_963855955.1 of Luperina nickerlii. Lineage (NCBI taxonomy): Eukaryota > Metazoa > Arthropoda > Insecta > Lepidoptera > Noctuidae > Luperina > Luperina nickerlii. Next base: position 21,782,600 of record OY979674.1, on the reverse strand, counting down.
CGGGAACCACATCATCAGTGTGTAGTAACTGAAAGAAGATACATTTTCAATCAAAAAACTTTATAAACGTATGTCCCGTTTATATTACAGACGATATAGTTTCTCCTGTAGAACAACAAGCTAATTACAAATTAGAGGACTATATCCAAGATAAGAATGCTTGGAAACATGCTGGTCCTGCTCTTGGGCATCCTAGAGTCGAGACAAAATTTAACTGGTTGCCAATTTAAATGTATGTATTTATTACTTTTATGACATTGTTTTACATTCTGTGATTACTTTAACTCACACACTGACTTATTAATAAGGAAAATTGGATATTTTTACAATGTTTTTAAATATTTGAGCACCATAGATCTAACATATAATTAATTTAGTGTCATTGCTTCATTTTTAATTCTTTTTACCTATTGTGGTATAATAATTAAATTCTAGGTGCATCGTCTTCACATATATTTAATGTATACAAAATATTGAAAAACATTTTAAAAGAGTAACGGTGGAGTTTATTGCCCATTCTTCTCCATACGAAACTATCTTTTGGAAGGGGCTACTAGAATCAATTCTATTTTGCTGAACATATGCACCACATTTTTTAAACGCACCGTTGACGCGCGTTTGTAGCGGTACAGACGCGATACGCACGCGAGTCAGATACTGGCAGGCACTGCTCTGTAGGATAAAAGCGCGCCGTCGACCCACGTTTCTAAAACGCGCGTCAACGGCGCGTTTAAAAAATGTGGTGTACACAGGCCCTTAATAGGTGTGTGTTAATATTAGGTAATAGGTGACCAAGAATTAAAATAAAATCACCTGAACATAAGTCCAAAATCGACGAAACAGCAGAGCACCAACAACCCGATGTAGGGCGGCATGACCAGCATCTTCTTTCTGACCCAGAAGGCGTCCCATCTTTGTGCCCAGGTCAGAGGCGCCTTGGTCTCGTTACCATTGTTGTCTGCTGACACCACCTCCTCCTCCTCGCCTTCATAGGCACTTATCATTGACTCTACCTGGAAGTCGATAGATAGAATACTCTTTATTACGTACACCATAAATATTTATTTATTTATTTAATACTTCAAGCACATAAATGTACAGAGGCGGACTTAATGCCACAGGCATTTTCTACCAGTCAACCTTCACATATCATTTACGTCATATTATACAGATATAAATGTAGACATTTTACAAGAGGTCGCACAATGGGCGGTCTTGTCGCTAAAAGTGATATTTTAAAGACAGCTTTAATTTGAAATATATAGTATTGTGATAGTCTAACTCCATAGAGTCATTCAAAGGAACCAATGTCCTAAGCTTTCTTTCAAGCATGTCAAGACATGGTTAGCAAGTCAAAGAATGTTACGTCATTTATTATTTTATGGTCATGTCAAGATTAATCTTTTAAATGTGTTTTTTGGTTTGTGTTTGTTTGAACGCGCTAATCTCTGGAACTACCGGTCGGATTTGAAAAAATATTTTTGCATTTGATAGCTCAATTCTTGAGGAAGGCTTATAGGCTATGACCCTTAGAAGTCGAGCAAAAAGAAAAAAGTCAGAAAGAACTCTACGCGAAAACGAAGTGATAGCGCGAGCAGGTGATGCGATATGATGGGGTGCATCGGGGTAACAAGAAATTTCACGCGGAGGAAGTCCGGGCAGAAGCTAGTATTCTGATAAGCGAAACAGATTTTACACATCAAACTAGGTAACCGAACTTGGAGGCTCTATCTAGGTCTAGAAAAATCTCTAAAACAATAGGACGGTCACGATCTCTAAAAACCATTCGATATTTTAAGATCGTTATTATCCTAATACAATATGAAGATTACAAACTCACCGGAAAGTCCTTCTCACTAAGTTTAGTATTAACAACGAATATCCTCTGCAGGACCTGCAGCGCCTGTTCAGCCCTGTTGGCGTACAGCAGGTATCTGGGGCTTTCGGGGAACGGGATGAGAAGCAGCACCACCAGCAGGCTGGGGATCCCGCAAGCTGCGACGAACACACGCCAGGAAGTGTACTGGAAGTCGGCGCCAGCAGCCGTCAGGTTGAACCGGGGGTCAGGGATGATGAGGAATGCGATACCTGAGAAATAAAAGAGGTACTAATTATTATTATTAATTAAAGTGGTAATTTATAAAAATCGATTGGTTTAAAAAATGCATCAGTATTCTTAAATATTTTGGCGGTAAATTGTTTATGCTAACGATTACGTTTATTTTTACCCGACTACGGTGAAGTAAAAAGGGGGGGTTATGATTTAGACCGGTATGTATGTATTTAAATTTATTTTATTACTTTTAAGTATGTAAAACTGTAATAATTCTTAACAACGTTTCGAGTTTAGTATGACAAGGCACTGCAGCCTTGTCATACTAAACTCCTCATTTTATCACTATTCGGCGGTCATTGATGCAAGCATTGCAAATGTGTATCATACATGGATTTTCATGCATTTCATCTGCCTGAAATAATTAATCTCGGCTTATGTTTTCGTTTCTCCCGAAATATATTTATTACTTCAAGTAGGTACTGAGGTAGACTTAATGCCATAGGCATTTTCTACCAGACAACCTTTGGGTGATGCAGAGACAAACAGTGGTAACCAATCATGAAAATTGAGCAATAAATTAATATAACAATATATTTATATTTCCTAAATCTGTTTATATTGACGCAGTCGCGTCCACAAGCAAGTTTCTGGTATGTAATCGGTCGCCATTACAATTGGCAGGCGGTGGCATCACTCCCGTGCCTGTGCCAATATCATTCCGGTTGACCTTAGCCGCGGCGCTGACATTCAAATTCTTGCTCGTACGATTAGCGCGATCATCAATTTTGGCTATTATTGGTGCGTTACTAAAGAGTGCGTGTCTTATTTCGTTTTGGTTATCATTTAATTTTTAAATGACCTCATTGTGAAAACCTCACTCCCATTCCACTACATCTCAAAAAGCATTACCCTCATTTTAGACTCTGCCACAGTCGGGTTATAAAAGGTTGTCACAAAAATTTCAGTACAGTATTTTCTTGTGGAAAAAGTATCGGACTCCGTCAACGAACCAATGTTGTTTGTTTTTGTTTTGTGTGTAATTTAATTTATTTTGGATTAGCGTCTTCGGTCAGCTGGACCCAACTTCAGATGCAAATTATTGTTAATGAATAAATGACAAATAACATGAAATTGAAGATATATTTATAGATGTGGCAGTCTTCAAGCCGTATACAAAAAAAAATAACATCCTCTGCAAAAATCAAGAAGCTCTCTTACCTGGCAGCAGAATGGTGCCAAATGTCCAGAACACCTCAAGCCGGCACAGCATGACATCCCGGTGCCTGAGAGACAGAAAGTCTCCGAAGTAAGGGAAGATGAGCCCCGTGGCCCCGATGATGCCGAACCCAGAGAAGAACCTGCAAGAGGCACAAGTCTACAACGAATAGTTACGCCAAGATTGGTACAAATAAGATATAAAGTGATTTTCTTTTTGATGAGCGTCTAATAACTGTTTTCCCGGCCCCTCTTAAAGCTGGTAAAATGGCTGTCAAGTAGACTGGTCGAACTTACTCCTATTTTTCACCATTTATTAAGTTCCCAGAGGTACAATGGCACAAATTATTATTATATTAAATTCATGTTAGAGAGCTGTAAGCTAAGCTGGTAGGGTTAACACAATAGGGGTAAACTCTGTTTTTCTAATATCGATACATCTTCTAGCTAGATAATTACTTAAATATGAAAACGAAAGATAAAAGTTTCGATTCAGTATGTTTGAATAAATACTCCGTTAAAAAAATTGTCCTTGCAGTCGCAGAATCATAAAATAATGTGCTCTAAAATCTCAACTGCCTCTTAAATAAGATAATCCGCCTTAAAGAGATTACAATAATAAAACAGCAAATAATTTCTAGATACCTGCAGGCCAAGAACGCTGGGAATGATTGCACAACACTGGACAGGAAGGCTGCCAGAGCGTCCAGCAGTAAGGCACCAATGATGGCTTTCTTCCGACCTCTCGCGTCTGCCAGGTTGCCCCAGAAGTAGGAGCCTACGCACATACCTGTAAAAATGATTACAAATATTTAAGTTAAAATTTGTGTTATTGACATGAATAAGAAGAGGTAGGTGGTGGATTTATATGGTGTACATAATAAAGAGTATTCTATTCTATTCTATTCTAGAAAGTTTTGTAAGGATTGGTAGAGTTTGGAAGATCTTATCAATACAGTAGTTGGGCTTAGTTTTGGCAACAATTCCGTAAATGTTTAGTATGACCGATCAAAGCCTACCTCAAACGTCAGCTTCATCACCAGGATAAACAGAAATCTACTGCTGGCTATTATAGGCTTAACTAGTCACAGGCCATTTAACTTGTAGCGGTATCTACAACGCCACATGCAAACAACACGTCATACTGACGTCACGCAAATCCTGCATCGCGCAAGCAGAGTTTACCGCGCAACTAGCATAGATACAACGGCCCGACATGAATCAACGGGCAGTTGCCCGCCAGACACAACACCCGTCTGGTCGGAGGATCCTCCCTTTTCTATGGAGGTTGAGTGAACTTTACACCCTGTTCCTCATACCTCTATAAACTCAACACTCGGTTACTCTTATCCAGCTACTAATAGAACCCTCCCCCCCCCCTAACTGCCCCGTCGGTCGGGGTTGCAAGCGCCACTGCTGACTGCTGGGTGCTGTGGGGTCCCTGGATTGGATTCCCAGGTCAGATGAACATAAACGGACAAAGTGTTATTGGGTTTTTCGATTAGGAATTTCTTAGTATCAACCCGGAGTTTGGAAGTTGGAGGTGTGATACCCCCGTGCCTTGTTGGTCCTGCGCTTGAACTCTCGATGAAAGAGTGCACCTGTGTCTCCGCACACACTTGTACTCTACAATATATCTCCCACGCCGAAGTCTCAGTTGAGATTGGCCGCCATGGCCGAAATACGGTCTGAAGAACTATATGCTAGCCACCCTGCGTATATTGTTGCAACACCTTTCCTATACTTTCATTAACATATAATATTGTCACACTTGCCATCTCATCACTTATCTGATTTTATTGGACAGTTGAAAAATGACGACGTATAACGAAGACGTATAACATGCGTATGGAATCATACTACCAAAGTAGGTAGGTACTCACCAATAAGCGGCGTGGCAGTGAGCCTGCCCTTATCACTGGAGGACAGGTGGAAGTCGTACTCCGCAGCCGGCAGCACGAAGCTGAGGGTGGTGGTACTGAGCGCGCACACGGCGTAGATCGCGCCGCAGGACATAAGCAGCAGCCATTGGAAGCAGCCGTAACCTGGAATGCGGAAGATAAAGTTATTATTAAAGATGACGAAAATAATGGTAGAAATGTATAATCTGTAGGACGAAAATGGAATCGCAATGAGCAGACATTCGTCAAGGATGCCAGTTCAGAAAATGAACATGTTAACAGCTTCAATAAAATTAACAAAAACTAATTTAGATGACAGTGTTTCAATGGGTAAAAACAACGTGGAATACGCCAGTAACCAACGAGCAGTGGCGGCGACGTGGTAACGGCCGGCCGCGAATTACGAGTCATAGGGACTTACGGGTCGTAGGTTTGAACCCAGCCAGGCGCTTTACTTTGTGTAAATTATTTCATCACCACTGCTCTCAAAACGATGAAGGATAACATCGTGAGGAAACCGGCGGCATATGTTCTAAAACTAACAAACACACACAGACATGTACCATCTAGCATCTAACAAGCCGCACCGGGCCCGCGTGGTGGATTACGGCGCACTTCCCCTCACCGAGAGGCCAGGCTAGGCGAGAGGCTAGGTATAGGCTAATTAAGCAACGAGGTACGTGGTGTGGACATAAAATGTGGTAACGAGAAAAAAAAATGGCTAGCCATATGTCTAGTCTCATTTTAATGTTGGCTGCAATCTGTTTATTTATAGCATCCGCATAAAAAGTCACAAATCAAGGACAAAGCCATACATATCTGTCACCGTCTTTTTTAAAATCGATTCTAGACATTAGCTGTGAATTGAATCGATATTGAGATCACTTGAACTAATGAGTTTCAATAGACGCGAATGCAGTGATGTATATTATTGATCGACATACTCATTGGTGCATGTTGTACTGGCGCTGTTGATAATGGGACAATTTCAGAGAGCATTTTAGGGTGCATTCCTGGTTAGTCCTCTATTTCGCCATAAGCGTGGATAAGTGTATGAAACTATAATATTCACTATAGATGCTAATATGTCGATTGTGATCATCCAGGACAATGGCTGCAAAATCACTTCTATTGGATAGTTCACTATCAGTTTATTTAAAACTAGCTTCTGTCCGCGTGAAATGTATTTTTTCCCCGACCCACCCCGTCGCATCGCATCGCCTGCCCGCGCTATTACTTCGTTTTTACTTATGGTCCTTCAGCTTTTTTTTGCTCGGCTCCAAAGGCCCTAGCTTGATGTTAAATAGCCTTCACAAATTGGGCCATAAAATGCAAAATGATTTCTTCACATCCGACTGGTAGTTCCAGACATCAGCGCGTTCAAACAAACCACTTGTAACTAAGGATCACTTGAAAGACTTATTGTTTTACAAACATTATAAGAAAGGCCTTCGTCGCCTTACGTAAGAACATTCTTCCAAGAATGATCTTCCACTTCGTTCGGATGTCGGCCTCTCTGAGGGCGGTCGTTACATAGAGTCCAGTGAGTGCGGTATTGGTCTGGCCAGCGGTAAGGGGTCCGCCGCGAGGTCTTTTCGCTTCTATCTTGCCCAGCTTGTTAAATATTTACATAATCAGCCTATAGTATTCCCACTGTAGCGACACAGGCCTTCTCTCGGTGAGAGGGAGTGGGCTGTAATCTACCAAGCGGGCCAAGTGCGGGTTGTATATTTAGCGGTCGTCAAACACGGGATGATGATGATAATACTACTGATCGGGGAACAACCCCTTTTGATGATGTTCTTTAAAGTACAAATATAGTTAACAAAGTAGTTATCAACTAATTCATTACCAACGAAAATCTCTTACATAAGCTGTTAGTTCGCTAAGCCGGTAAGTACGCTAGCTAAGCACGGTCACAAATTAGATTTGTGTCCGACGAAACCGAATCCAATTAATCGGGTAGGCGACCAGAGGGCAAGACGTCACCGCTGAACTATGAGGACCTACGCATTTTATTGATATACACAGAAATTAAAAAGGCACCTAGCCGAGGCAATGTGCGAGAATTTTCTCCATGTTAGAAAATCAAGATGAGGCGGTTCAGAAGAAAAAGAACAAAAAAGAAGAGAAAAAGAAGACGATAGAAGAGCACGTAAGTCACAGTCTAAGGATGAGAAGGTGGAAGTGACAATAGCCATGTTTCATAGATCTGAGGACTGACAACCATTGGAGATAGAAGGTTATCAAATGACGACAGAAAACTTGAGGGCTTCGCAGAATGACAATGTCTCAAGATTAAAATTCGACTAAGCAGTCTAATGATAGCGACCAAAAATATTAATGTTCTACTCGTAAATGAAAAGAAAGAAGCAACACGAGCTGAAAACTAAATAACCCAGCAACGCGTTATCATTGAAAACAACTGTAGCCTTGAACACACCATAAATTATATATATTGTACGTACTAATACACACAGGTACCTACCAACGTGCTTTCACTTTCAAGTACATACGAAATACCTATCAAAACAAACCAGCCAGTACGTAACCGATACGTTACCGTGCTACCAAGGTCACAGTGTAAAAAGTGTCCTTCAATAGCAGTTGACTCACTCGGAAAACTGTTACAATAACATACTGTGTTTTTTATACTGTGGATAAAAATAGACGCTACAGCTTTACGGTCAAACCGCGAGTATCTACTATTTGTAAATTATTATTACGAGTATCTCTATCTCAGAGTATCTATTTGTAAATGTATTTGCAAATTATATTGCTGATAGACAGTTATACACGTAGTTATCAATTCAAATAGATATTGTGAGTGAATGAAGTAGGTGTGGGGACTAACAATGGTTAATAACAGGGAAAAGTAATTTGCAGTTAAAAGGAAAAACGCGTACTAACCTACCTGAGCACTTGAGTATGGATAAAACGTTGAAGATGCGATTAGAAAAAATGTCTATCTAACATTAGTTGTGATCTTCATTTAAAACTTTAAGGAAGTGGTGCATGGCGAGACCTTTGGTTACTCCCCTTTTATGAAACCATTTTTTTTTAAACCAATCATTTAATTCAGTTTATCGCAATCCAATGCTGAGCATAGTCTGTCTCAGCCGTGTTTTAAGGTCGATAGCCATCTAGTTATCTATTGGTTTAGTAATAAACTAACAGAGTTTATTAGCTTCTTTCAGAAAACCCAAAATAGTTTTCGTAACGACCCCAAACCAAAGCATGTCATTTTAATGTGTTATATTGTATTACGTTTATGTTTTCGTATTACCCAGCAACTAGGTTGTGGAGGTCAGATAGGCGGTCGCTTCGTGTAAAATACTGGTACTCAGCTGCAGCCGGTTAGACTGGAAGCCGCCCCCAACGAAAACGAAAAGACTTGACAGATGATCATCTACTGTTTATGTTTTTTTTTTTATTTAATTATCTATGTGTTATTTGAATTCATTGTAATTTGGATGTAGGTATATCTGTACAATAAATAATATTTTCATTCCAAAGCGTCTTGAAATTATCCGATATTTCGGAAATTGTCATTGGAGCATGGAATGAAATAGTAAATTAATAGTTGTTTCTACGTCAGAGTTCTATTAATGTCATCTCGATGTCACAAGAGACTGTGCACTTTGGACATCGCCCTTCTCCGCTATTTTCAGGCGTAAACATCAGCTCTAAAAATAATTTTCATTAATGGCGTTTTTGTTTTGTAATGTGGTTGTGGTTTTGTTTTGTGGTATGGTGGATTTGTAACGACTGTTCAAACTTTAACTCAAACTCAAAACATGTATTTCAATTAAACCTTGTACAGGCACTTATGAATTTTTAAAATTAAATAATCTGTCAGTTAGTCAGAAAGTTGAAACTAGTTGCCCAATCCAAAACGTAGATCTCTATGGAGAAGAACCAGCAAGAAACTCCATGGACACTCTTTTAAATCAAGATATTACAAAATCCTAGGTACATTATTCTTGTCGTTTCTATATGTGAGAACAATGTAAAAAAAAGACACAAATGAAGAAACAATTCAAAATATAATAATAAAAATAAGCCTTCACAGTTCAGAGATGACCAGTCTCAACCGACGGCGCCCGTTCACGAACATGACGCGTGGATCAGCACCATCAAGCTCAACCATTTTGTAGGGAACCGAATGATCCAACACACGCGCCTCCATCATTGAGACATTTAAACGAGCATGACACGTTCTCAACTGCCATGCTCTTTCAAGTCAACATCAAAAAATCATAATAAACGGATACATGGTTCTTACATTTACAAAATAAAAAAAAAATGCTTCTAAATTATACAAAACTATAGTTTACAATTTATTTAAGAGATTAATAAAATTTTACTATCAAACAAAAGAGATATTTAAAATTATATTGTGTGTTTGGGTCCAGGTTAATGATGATAATGAAGTCCTGACTAGTACTGACGCTTGCCGGTTCTATGTTTATTTGTTTCCTGACACGAATAGGCTCTGTATGGGTTAAAAGTATGTCGGATTTCTACCGATGCAAACTAATGTGCGACTCCGTTCTCAGTTATCGGCATTGAGGCTCAAAAACTTCCGAGCTAGGAAACGCTTTCTACCCATTATGTCCCGGGATTTCCTAACCTTGTTATTATTGTGTATTAAAGGCCAGCGGCGCGTGAGTCGTTGCCCGGAATGTTACCATTTTATAAATTTCGATTTTTTTATATAGAGATTTGAAAAAAAAAACAACAGTCAAATCTTTTTTGATTGTTCTCTTTTATGTTATCGTATGTTGCACCGGTTGACGTCATCACGTCAACGCCGGCTGTCGCTGAAAACCAGCGATGGGGCTCTGTCTCGCACAGGGTCTTAGAATGCTAAGACCTGCTGAACGATGACCGTTTTGCGTGGATGTGACTCATATTTTACCCCAACATTGTTTTTGTATTTGTGTTCTTTTCTGCGTCTGATTTGCTGCAAATAAACGTATTTTCTTTCGTTATATCACTCCAAAGATCTAATAAGTCTCTACCTTTAGCTGGTTACTAGAAATCTCTTATTTATTTATTGATCACTTCAACGACTTACTCACTAAGAAATGCACAAACAGTAATCATATACAGTTTTAGAAATTTTGGATCCATCACTTATAGAAGTGCACAGCACAAGCAGATAAATTAATATCACGTACAAGGATTGTTAGTTGAATTACATATAAGTAAGCAAATAACAACTAATACCTAATTAATTAATAAAAATAACAAAATGTATTCCTAACTTAACTAAAACTATACACAAACTAAAATATAGCGTCGAAAAATTCATCCGCATCGCTGTCGACTGGTAATGTACTCAAGAGACTGGCGGCATTACCACGTTATATGGTAATGCTTAGCCTTTGGCCAAGGTAAAAGCCAGCCCATGGGAGACGGGAAGTGTCAACCAGCCGTTTCGAAATTTCCTTAAAAAGACCATGAGCATGAACATAATTTCCGATAAGGTTATTATATTGTCGCCGCTTAAGGTTTTCCGCAGCAGCAGCGCCAGCACAGCATGCCGAGCCAGGAAGATGATATGGCGCAAGAGTATCGACACACGTTGCGTCCCACACCTTCCATGGAAGTAAAGACATACCGTCCGGTCTCTTGCCATCGTCGCGTGCTAAGCCATTGGGTTCTAATACAGCTGGAACGCCGACGGTGACAAGAGCTCCTCGGATGATGTCATTAATGTTCGCGTGCCGCGCTAAGCGACTCGAACTTCATATAAGTTGTAAAATAAAAATGAGAGTTCACAAATACGATCGGAAATACAAAAATATTTAGGAAAAAACAACAAAAAAAGGTTGACAAAGAAGGGAATAAAAGTAAATACAATTATTACTAGGCGGCTCGTGTCGCACAGAGGACTCGAGACTCCGAGCTGTTTAGAAGTCTCGATCGGAATTGTCGTAAGAGAAGACGCCGATGCTATTGGTCCGTGTAGCGATTTTATTGTACTTTCCCATTAGATGGTTAATAGGTGCGGAGCTACCAAGGTTAGTTAGTTACGACTTTCAGTTGTGGCAAACGTAACGGTTTCGCGACTAGACCTAATAGCATTCTGTCGCAATACAGCTATACTTAATTCCACCAAAAGATGCGTTTACAATGTCTTATAGAAGGATTTGATCCGTTACGTCTATTCGGTGTTCATGTGAAAACATTTTAAAATGACTGAGCCTTTAAACATAAGAATAATCCCATGGCGTAAGAAGAAGAATCCCGTTACGTTAGCCATGGCCAATGGTCCAATTATGAATTGCGAGCTTCTAAAGTAAATTCTTGGCACCAGTTCCCGTACTGATAACTCATTCCTAACAACAGCCCTCTGAGGCAGTAAACACTGGTATATACCCTCCGATCATTTGTCCCGGGATTTCATAACTTTCTTAAATGGGTGCAGAATTTATGAGAAAATTCTAAGGTTTAAGCTACACTTGCCGCGGTCGGTCTGTGGATGGGTGAGCATCCATTACATATCAAGACCACTCCGTGCTTTGGAAAGCACTTAAAGCCGTTGATACCGACTGACATTCGTAGATCTTTGACAGTAGTCGGGGGTAGTCAGAAGCCCGAAAGTCAGACAACCAGTCTTGCCAAGGAGTACCGTGCTACCCAGTAAGTGGATGGTGGAGCTCAGATAGGCAGTCGCTCTATGTAAAACTGTTTAGTAACCGGTTAGACTAGACCAACATGGAAAAAGGCTGGACAGGTTGATAGTATCACTCCAAAGATGTATGCTTCTGCCAATCGATCTGACAAAGTCTTCAACTTTTACCAGTTGCAGGAAATCTCTCACCTTAGCCGGGGCCACTAACTGAATGTCAGCTTCTAAAGTAAATTCTTGGCACAGATTCTCGAACTGATACGTCTAGTTCCTAACTACTGACGTCAGGTGACCTCTCACCTTTCTTCTAGTTATTTCACGAGTTCGCTGGCACTGTTCAATGCCAAGTGCTGACGAGTGTGAAGCTGTTGGATTAACTCATTATTATTTACATCGTAGGTAATAGAGAAGTATGAAATGCTTGACATGACTGTGCTTGTGTTGGTTTTTGATGGTCACATGATTTCCATTGATGTAGGTATCATGTGATGGACATGGTCAGATATATCTATATTTTTTACATATTGTCGGTAGGTACTGAGAATTCCTACCAGGGTTGCGGGTGGTTCGAAAGAGGCACCGTGGCACACGGGTGGGTTTTAGTCAGTAAAAGTCTGACACAACCTTCCGTACCGCCCAGAGCGGGAGAAGTTATTTGATAATATCCCACCTAAAAAAAAATAAAAAAAAATAATGAACGCTGTATTAGTAGGTGCACTTCTGACATTGGGATCTAACTTTGATTCTTAAGATGGAACTCGTCGCGAGCTCGAACTCACTGGTGGTCATGTGCAAAAATCACGCTGTCTCACCTAGCTTCATGTCCGACAGAGATAGTATCAGTGATGAGCAGTTAGACGTTAGTCTGCACGCACAACGTTTAGTTCTCACGCACAGAAACACCGTTCCGAAATGAAACGCGTAAAAAAAAAACGAAAAGTGCTTTGGAAAATAGAGTTTTAGGAAAAAGCCACTGCATAAATCAATTACAAACAAAGTTTATTGAACTATTCGAAAATTGAGCTTTGTCGTTGCCGACTTAGTTTTGAAGATTTTACATATGCAGTCAAAGTAACCTCTACGCTGCCACCGACGACGCCCAAGGAGCTGGCAAAGTTTTTGGCCAACAAAATTTAATTTACTGTCGTGCCAGCGACACGAAGAAGAGGAACAGTGCATTTCCAAACCCATTGGAGTTGCAAGTGGCGCGCCCCTTGCAACTCCAATGGGTTTGGATCTCCAATGGATTGGCGTTCCCATTTCCATCAGAAACATCTTTTGTAGGATTGATCTGCTTACTAAAAAAATGTAGCCATCGCTAGTGAGCGTTGAACCACAAAAGACGTCATATCAGCAATAAACATTATCCAAAAATATTTGACATTGATATTTAATAAACAACACTTTAAAAAATAATCTCCGAGAGACATAGACACTGAAAATTTTAATTTATTCGCTCATCCTCAATCTTCGTGAATACCAACGAAAATGCACGGAAATAGCCGAGCGTTAGAATGACCAATATTAGGTTGTATCTGATTGATACGGTGTTTTGGCACACTGTCAACGACAGTTGACAGTGTGCCACATAACTTTTTGGTCTCAGTCTCCATCATGATAATGATGGAGACTGAGACCAAAAAGTTATGTGAATAGTAAATAATTAAGATCGTTAGGTTAGCGATGTATTGTGTGTGAATTTTTGGCGTTCGAGTTTTTAATGATACATAGACAGTGTGTGAATTTTTGGTGTTCGAGTTTTTAATGATGCATAGACAATAATAATACATTTTGAAAGTGGATGTTACTCTACTTTTTATAAATTCTTTGAAAATACAAGCAGAGCATATCGTCACTGGAAAGGAGAAAATGCTAAAGCGCCATTTAGGCCAAAATGAATTATATGTATAAATATAATATATCGTTGGATTAGATTTTTTAAAACAATTTTTAACTTTTTTTTTTAGATAATCTGATCCAATTAAAATTGGCTCTTGAAACCTAAACAGATCGACGCAGAAAAAAATCTAATCCAACAATAGATACATATTCCAGTGACGATATTATTCTTGAAAATATAATTAAAAGTTGTTTGTTTTTGTGATTGATTTCACACCTTAAGTTTTTTTGTTACCTGTACGGTACTCTTATACCCTCAAGTCGAACAAATATTCATCAACTGGAAAACGACTATGACCCTGAAACAGACGCTTTACCACTGCACCGAAGGTTCAAACTAACTTAAAAATTATATTAAGTACATACTTCCTTCCTTCAATATTGATGTGGAAACATCTCAGATTCTGTCAGCAAACATCAATACATATTATAAATTAAAGTCACTTTTGTGTCTGACTGTGTGGTTGTTTTTCTAAACCACGCAACGTGTTTTAATTTGGTTTTCACCATCATTTAGAAAATTGATTCAGGCAGGTTTATGTGTATAATACATTAATATTAAACTTAAATTTTCTATAATAAAGACATCTCGATGTTTTTTCAAGTCGTAAAAACCGTGCAAAGCAGGGGCAGGCCGTTAGTGAAGATATTATGAATTAATGATAGGTAGTAAAGTAAAGTCCATTAACTCATGAAGTAAATAGAGCTCTCCATAGGACAGTTAACGGAGTCGTTAAAATCAACAAAGTCATAAAATTTGTTTATGAGCGTATACAAATGACAATGCGCGCCATCTGGACGTATTTACTTGTTTGTGTTAGCTGGTTTTAATTGGCTAGGTATAGAAATATCTGAAACTTTTAACGAATAAGTATCTTAAATTTTCAAGAGCATGAATGACATTTTCCTAACAATTTAAGAGCGTATAACAAAGTTTCACTTGCTAAGTCACAAAAATTGTTGTACCGTGTTTTTTTCTGAACTGAATATTTTTTTTATTATCATTTAAATGGCAGGAAAATAGAGGCTTAAAATCAACGTCAGAAATCTGATTCTACGGAACAACAAACTACAGTCACCGTGATGATAATATTCTTTAAGTCCTTAGTGAGTCATATAATAATAACAAAATTGAGGCAATTTGTTTTAAACTTTGTTTATGAAATGGATATTTGGGCATAAATGCAAAATATCCAGCTCTTATCTTTAGGCTAAACGTCCAACCATTTTGCTTAGGTTGGATTGAACGATCGAAGTTTGCGCAAGAGGTCTGGCCAAAAAAACGACAACCTTTATTTGCCAGAAAAGATAGCAGACTAAAATAAAATGCAGATTGTCTCAAATATATTATATAAACCGTGTAGTGTGTGTTGATAGATCTCTAGCTCCTCTTCTATCGTCGAGTACAACAACCTTTTACCCCATTCGATTTTATTTACCCAAAATGATGGCAACTGAAACATTTCAGTGTTTCAGAATGTCCATTACATTTTATTATTTATTTCCCCTTGATTTGTGGACGCACGTATGAATTCTTTGCAACTAAAATTAATGTTCTATTACTCGTGAAGTTTGGTACGTTTAATTTACCTCCGGCTTCAAAAACTGGAGCAATAAAACGAAAACTTGTCTTAAATTTTATTATAATGTATTTGGCAGCGAATTTCATTGTTTTCGTCAATGTCTTTGAGTAGCTCAGTGGTATTGAACATTTTTGCTTTGATGTGCAAATGTTTAAAAGATGACAATTTAAAATGATGATGCCTTATGCGACCCAGACAAACACATATGGGTTAGGCGCATAAGGCATCATCATTTTGTGTTTTATAACCTTGGCAAAGTACGGTAGGATTAAGAAAAAAGTAATTTAAGTGAAACTATAGACTAGGGATAGATCATTACGCTCTACAATATCTGAAAGATTGATCACAGTGTCTCCAAATTTTATCATCGGCGCGGCAACAAGGGTTATTGTAGTGTAAGTTTTTATAGTGAAAGACTATAAAAACTTACACTACAATAACCCTTGTCGGAGAAGGATAAAGAAACATTATATAAGCCATAACGATGATGGAAATTCAAATTGTATTGGATTGACAAAAGCAACCGAAAAGCTTAGATAAAGAAAGAAAAGAAAACATGTTTATTCTGCACAAACAAAAAACACTTTAGAAAAAAGTATACACACATACAAAGTAACCAAAAGCCTCATATTCAAGTAATAAAATTTTCTCCATTTTGTCCATTGCTTGATGTCAGTGCCAGGGACCAAAGACGATACACATTACGTAATTACTCTGTGTTGCAATACTGGCTAATAGACAATCAAAACAAAAGCTTATGTCAATCCTGTTCTGTCTTTGACGAAATACGGAATATTTTGGAGCGATTGCCACTTGTCTATGCCCTTTTGATAGTAACTGTTATGCGAACGTAATGTAAAAAAATTATGTCAACATTTTGACAGTATCAAACCATGCTCGAAGTATCTTGACCCTCATTGAATCCGGGGCCAATAATCTCAAACGTCCAAATGTTTACCACTGCTGACTTCTGTTTACAAGCACTAACTAGTTCGCAAATTCGCGAAAAACAGATATGTTTTATTTTTAGAGTGATTCAGGTCGAGCCTAGACGAACGGATGCAAGTAAGTAAAGAAATGTAGTAGGTAATTAGTGCTGAGGTACGCGATGTAATTAAAAGCTACTGGGAGCTATGTTTAATGAATAAGTAGCGTACCTACCTACATAAATTACTTTCAAATTTAAATTCAAATTCTACTTCGTACTTTCCGTTGACCTAGAACTACAAAATTTGGCAAAAGAAGCAATGTCATGTAGCACAAGTAAAGGAAAAATCCGAAAACAGTAAATTTGTTATAAAATTCCAAAAAAAGAAAAAAAAACCCGTGATAAACTATTTAATACCTACAAATTTGTACGGAACCCTCGGTACGCGAGTCCGACTCGCACTTGATCGATTTTTTTTTGGTAAAAAGATTTTTAAAATATGTTCGTAATTTCGTATTACTGATTTAAAAATTAATTTGCGAATAGCTTAGTGGTTAAATGCTAACAGCCGCGCGGGTCGATCGAAGGTTAAGCTACGCTTGCCGCGGTCGGTTTCTAGATGGGTGACCATCCATTACATAAATATCGAAACCCATCCATGCCCCAGAAAGCACATTAAGCCGTTGGCGTTAAACAGTCAGAATCCCCATAAGTCAGACAACCAGTCTTACCAAGGGGTATCGTCTTACCCAGTAACTGGGTTGTCGAGGTTGGATAGGCAGTAGCTCCTTGTAAAATACTGGCATTTAGCAGCATCTGATTAGACTGGAAGCCAAACTCAAAGCATTTATTTCAATTAAACCATTCATAGGCACTTTTGAAGGATCAGTGTGTCGGTCAGTTAGTCAGAAAATTGAAGTTAGTTGCCTATTCTAAACGTAGATTTTTATGGAGAAGAACGAGCCGATCCTTTTTTTTTGGTGCTCGATGGAAGTCCTTATGGACTTCCTCCATCGTGGGTGTGACAGAGGGACACGCCGGACTCTTACCGGCTAAAACCACTGAGGTGTTCCACCTCTACCTATGGCCGGGGGTGCGGGATTCCGACCCTAACATAGTCCGTCCGACCGCTTTAACGGACAGACATACATTTTATAAAATCTATAAAAACAACCATATATTTTCTTTGCAATTTTACCCGATTCTTCTAATTATCATTCAAAACTAACGGAAGTAATTATTGTTATAAAGACACTGTTAACACTGTCTGAGAAGTGTCTGAAAATATTAATATTCTCAATTAACATATCTATGACTGCTCCAATTAGTAACCGTCACTTCAAGGAATCATTAAGAAAATGCCTTGAGGAAATAATTCACTGAGTTTATTTATTATTTTTCTATAGAACGCTGGCGACGAGAGAACTTTAAAGAATTTTCGGAGTATATTTTTTGTCTACTAAATAATGCATACTAAGGTGTGCGGTAATTTTGGAGTATAATAGGTATAGTTTATGAAACCTACAGTTTTGTGACTCAAACCTCATTCTTTTTGGAACGAAGTTCTTTAACGGAGGTACGAGTAAAATTGGAGATATCGCCACGTACCGAAAAAGCGTTATACTAGTTTTTATTATATATAATAGAAAGAGACAAAGAGAGAGAGAGCACAAGAGTTCCGTATGTATCGAAGGTGAACAGTAGAGCACCACGGAAGGGATTTTAAAAATTTACATAATCAGCCTATAATTTTTCCACTGCTGGGACACAGGCTTCCTACACAGAATAATAAATATTAACTACTTGTATGTGCCTATGTTTTCCTTTTTGTATGTGCCTATGTTTTCCTTTATTTTTATAAGCACTAAAACTCTCAGAAAATGCTCAATATTGCCGATTTAAACAGCTGTCAACAGAGGCCTAGTGTACAAATTTGACAACTATTAATTACATAACAAAAACATAGAGACAAAAGTCAAAGTCAAAGCATTTATTTCAAATAGGCACATTAAAGGCACTTTTGAACGTCAGAAATTACAACAAATAGAATTGATTCTAGTCGCCCATTCCAAAAGGTAGTTTTCGTATGGAGAAGAACGGGCAAGAAACTCCACCGTTACTCTTTTAAAATATTTTACAAAATTTTGCATACATTAATTATATAATAATAATAATAATATGTGAGCACGATGCACCTAAAATAAAATTACTATACCACAATAGGTAAGACTTAAAAATGAAACCATGACATATAAATTAATTATCTGATAGATACATGGTGCTCACATATTTACAAACATGGTGACGCAGTGTATATCCTTCTTATTCAGTTTATTAAATATCTTTTAAATAATTCCAATATTGGAGGAGGAAATAGGCGAGAGCCAAACCTCGAATTATGACTTATTCTTAGGCTTTTTCAAAAGTCTCTCCGACCGCATTTCCTCTTAAGTTTACCAATCATGAATCATGGTGTTTACTACTAAAAAATACCTGGTATTTCTTCCCCAAATTAAAAATATAAAAAGTAAAATAAACAAATCATCGCACACACGTAGGCTATTAACATTTTCATCTGCAGAATATGCCCGGGCACTAATGTGATGACAGGTGCACATTGTACCAAAATATTTACGACACTAAATAAGATTGATTTCTTCCAAATATTGTTGTTGTTGATGTTCAAAATGTTTCATTTCAAATGCATTCGTGAAAGAACGAGTGTGAACGGTTCGATAGATCAATTTTTTTGGCTAAGAAAATGTGAAATCATTGAAGAGGTTATTGATCCCAGCTCTTAGTGTAAACTTTTTAGACTAATTATTGCCCGCGACTTCGTGTACAGGTATTTTGATAAACAAATATCCAGGATGAAAAGTAGCCTATCTCCCTCTCCAGGTTACATTATTAGTCCAATTTCATAGGGATCGGTTCAGTTGTTTAGGCGTGAAAAGGTAACAGATTGACAGACAGAAACACCTTTATTATCATTTGAATTAGTATAGGAATGTACACCACATTTTTGGAGGCGTACCTATTGCCATAAAGCGGGCACAAATCCAGGAGTCCGAGCTACTTCAGAGGAATGTGTGTGTGTACTGAGAAATGTATGTGTACCTACTAAGAGGGTACATCACTACCTAACTCTTCGGGAATGGTGTGGTAATATATTTTGTTCTTTTGTAAAGGCTCCTTAAAACAGGCGGGACACGCGATAAAATCGAACGCGACACAAAGGCACCGCAAGTCGCGCAACGAGCGGTGCCTTTGTGTCGCGCGCGATTCGCGTCGCGCGTCGCTCCTGTTTGCAGGAACCTTTATACTTATAATGGACTAGCTGTACCCGCGACTTCTTTCGTGTGCATGTCGGAAAACAAGTTGGATATCACGGGTTTTTTTTTTGCGCGGTATTTTAATTCTTATTCTAAAATACAGAAATCTAAGTTTCTTCTTATAACATCAGATATCTGCTAGTGAAAGTCCCATCAAAATCGGTCCAGCCGCTTGGCAGATTAGCCGGAACATACAGCCATACAAACATTCAAGTCCTGGTTTTTCGAAATGAATGAACCGATATTAATAAAACTTCATACACATCGCTCACTGAATGCAAAAGGGCCACAAATCAAAATGCATCTTTTTTATACGGCGGCCAAAACAAAATTTAGAAAAGGATTTTTTCAAATATTTCGTCATTTTTTATGTAATAATAAAACATGTTAATATGTCTTTAGATGCTTTTTACGTGCTCTATCGATAAAAAATATGAACATTTTCATAGCTGCTACTCATGAAGCTAAAAACGTACAAAAGTCCCTTTTGCATTCAAAATTTCGATCAATGTCATAAAAATTATGTCAAAAATAAAACTTATTTTTAAAATAAAAATGGTTTATTATGTCTTCTTCGAAATAATAATTATTCTAAAAAGTCTCTTAGTAGTGACAGATCAAAACATGTTAGTAAAGAGACAACAAAACATTAAGTATCTAAAATAAATGACAACATCTACAACAAAAAAAAATCTTAACTTTTAATCATTATTAAAGTACCGTTTTCTAATCAAAATTAAATATCTCTAAAACTTTAACATTATTAATTTGTAGAATGTCGTTTTATAGACAAGAATCACGTTAATTAACAAAAATAAAAGCTTGTAATAATTAACAAAAAATACTCTAATCACAACCATTGAGCGGTCCAATCAGTCTCTGGAACTTAAATCTTATTATTAAACTTCTACAAAATACAATACAAAATAAATCAGATTAGTTTTAATAACTAAATAGCACAAAATATGTATTTAATAATGTCATACAAAGTTGTAAAATCACACAAAAAAGTTTTAAAGGCACTTTCTTTTTATGAAAATTAAAATCCTTAATCTAAGACACTTTCTTATTAAATTAGTAGAAAAATTATAAATTTTCCATGATGCTGGATATGCTTTCCTTTTTCGAGATAATGGCTGAGGGTCCACGCTAGTTGGTTGACTGTCAATGCTAGGTGGCTGAGTATTAACACTGGATGGATGTGAATCAATATTAGGTGTTTGAGTATCTAAATCGATTGATAGATTATTATAGATTAATGGTTGAGGTTCTACATGAGAAGGTCCGGGTGTGGGTGAAATATTAAAATGTACTGTATTGAGTTTTGGCTGTACATCATCCTCCGAATCAGAAGATCCATTATTGTAGGGTTGAAAAATGGGATCCTTAACACTGTCATCTGAAGAAAAATCGGCATTTGACGAACTACTTGATGTTGAAGAATCACTAGAGTCTTCGGTTTCAGAGTCACATGAATTACCACTTGAGTCGCTCGGTTCAACAACTTTCCTTGTAATTTTTTTATGAGCTGTTACAGGTTCTATATCAGAATCTTCTTCCTTAAGTAATGATAGGTCAGGATGGCTATCTGGTATGGAGTTTGTATCTAAAGAATCATTAGATAGTGGGTTTGGATGAAGCAGTGCTGGAGTATTATATTCTGGTGCGTCTTGAATGTTCTGGGTCGATAAAGGTTGATCATTATCTGATTCTTGAGTGAAGGTCGCCATTTTCAAAATTAATTTTGCTTGGCTATTCATCCTGCAATTAATAATTAATCATATTATCATAGCCAAGCCAAAGCCATGCTCAAAACACAATTTACTATTATTTACATCATCATCACCCTATCACAGACCATAATCCACTGCTGGGCTTACAGGTACAGGTGTATCATATTATTAGATATACTAGCTGACCCGCCACGACTTCATTCGCGTGGTATCCTACCCCTACCCAACCGATACCCCTACCGCTATCCTACCGATACCCCCACCTCTACACTACCGATACCCAAAACTACCCCTACCCTACCCCTACCCCTAACCCTACCCTACCTCTACCCTACCCTACCCCTACGCTTGAGACCGACTTCCCAACTTCAAATTAAAAGGGCTGTTTTTAGGGACTTCGTTCGCGTGGTATCCTGCCCCTACCTTACCCCAACCCTACCCCTACCCCATATTTTCTCACCGTTTGAACCTTCCCTAGACCTCCACGAACATTTCAAAACCAAAATCAGCTAAATCGGCCCAGCCGTTCTCGAGTTTTAGCGAGACTAACAAACAGCAATTGATTTTTATATAATAGTAGAAGTAGATAGTAGAAGTAGATTGTAAGTAAAAATTAAAAGTATGATTCTAAGTTTATTGATAAAAGCGTTTGCTTTAATGCCCATAAAACAGCTGTAGAAAACACAATATAAAACATAAAGATTATTATAAAAATAAAATAATTATCACATTATAATAAATTATTGTCATACAAAACGGACACATTTCTAAACTTTCTACTTTAGCTTTCAAAAAATAATAATCAATCCATGCATAATTCCATGCAAAACGAACGCATTTCAAATATGGCACTGTTGTAATAAAAAAAAGTTACTATTGCACGATGTTTGAATGCAATACAGACGTATTTCAAATAATGGCCCTGTTGTATTACAAAATATAATTATACTTACTTGATGTTTGAATGCAAAACGGACGTTTTCCAAAATATGGCACTTTTGCAGAGAACTATGAACACGAACTGCAGTATTATTTCGCTTTGTGGCCGTTTTGCACGCAACTGACGTGCGTTCGTGTCGAGTTTCGGGTTGCAACTGAAAAAATGGCCGCTTTGCTCTGAAGTTAGTTAACAAAAAGCACCAATGCAAAAATGGCAGTCAGTCGGTTTTTGAAATATTGATGCGAAAATGACGGGTGTCTTTTCTTACAAAAATAATTTAGGTGATTTAGACCTCATTTTTTCAATAAAATGATTTTGAGAAATTTTTGATTTGTGCCCCTTTTGCATTCAATGAGCGACATAACCAGAACAGTAAGGTCTAAAAAGTTAAATAAGAACATTTACGAAATGTCTTATTTAAAAAAAGATGACTAGAAATCTGTTTCTACGGAAAATTTAAAATCGCTCTAATATCGCTGTAACACTATTTTTTGAAAATGTTCTTAGGTAACTTTATAGACCTTTGTATGAAGTTTCATTAAAATCGGTTCATTCATTTCAAAAAACAAGGACTTGAAAGATTGTACGAAATGCCGTACGGCGTAAACGCTCTTAAGTAAAAACCGGCCAAGAGCGTGTCGGGCCACGCTCAGTGTAGGGTTCCGTAGTTTCCCGTCCGTCACAATAAGTGTTCCCACTTATGAGTGGTATCCATTATGTTCGCGCTCCAGCAGCGCTCCGCGCTCCTGCAACTGCTCCCGGTAGTGGGTACGTGTGCGAACACGGAGCGTGCAACATTGCACGCTCCGCGGCAGGCGCTCCGACTCGTGACGGTTTTTAGCGCGAACACAAAAGGATACGTTCAGGATAATAAAATATGTAAACGAAATTTAAAAAATGCTTGCATATACGATTATACTACAAACTTAGTCCAGAAATTATTTTGTACAATTTTTTGTCTTTTTTTGTACAAAAACTGTTATTTCCATCAAGTTCAAAATAATTTTCCTAGAAAGTTCTTATAGAGTTCTACTTTTCAGAATTTTTTCATATTTTTTAAACTTATGGTTCAAAAGTTAAAGGGGGGGGGGACACATTGTTTTTTACTTTTGGAGCGATTATTTCCGAAATTATTGACATTATCAAAAAATGATTTTAGTAAACCCCTATTCATTTTTAAATACCTTTCCAACAATATATCACACGTTAGGGTTGAAATTAAAAAAAAAATCACTTCCCACTTTACATATAGGGGGGCTACCCTAATAAAACATTTTTTCCAATTTTTATTTTACCACTTTGTCGGCGGGATTGATATACATATTGGTACCAAATTTCATCTTTCTAGTGCTAACGGTCACAGAGATTAAGCGAGGACGGACAGACGGACAGAGACAGACATGGCGAAACTATAAGGGTTCCTAGTTGACTACGGAACCCTAAAAACTTGTTATGTTGACATTACAAATAGAAACTTCAATTTTATTTATTTGTACATATATAGATGTCTAAAGTGATAACAACCAGCAAACTACTGGGACAATCACGTTTAAAGCTATAACTACAGCTCCGTAGTCAGTCGTACGTCGTAAACGGAGCCATCTAATGTAAATTGATGGTCGACACTCTGGGAACTTTCCGTACGGAGGAAAACGTTTCAGTTTTGAGCTCATTCGTACTAATTGTTCTGACTGGGGGAGAAACCGGCATGTCCTACAACCAAAAATTTAAAGCATGTGACATCTGCCAACGTGCACGGGATCATATATATATCGGCTGAATAGGTGTATGTTTATTTATTTATTTATTTATTAAACTTTATGCACAATAAGAAACTGTACAAAGGCGGACTTCTGTCAAGCTTGTATGTATCGTTTTAGATTCCGTGACGAAGTAGTAGGCAGTTCTTCACATGTTTTCAAAACCAGCTACCAAACACGGCAGTTTGCTTCAGGGGTGCTGCCTATGGAAAATTACTGAATGGAATAAGAAATAATGGAAAATGGAAATAATGGAATAGTGGCCATCAGAGGAAATTCATGTTTATTTATTTAGGTGTTTGAGCAAGTACGATCGCCGACTTGTCTCTTTTTACCTGACCACGTTCTTAATTTCTGGACTTGGGTAGCGTTTTCGCTAATTGCAAATCAGGCAATTTTGTTTTTTTTTTCACAGTTGGTATATGAATTGGTGGTTACTGCCTTTTTTTAGGTTCGAGAAATACCTATTACTAATAGTTTGCTAGATTTACATTCCGTGGTTTAAAATATAACTCAACCAGCTTCTGCCCGTGACTTCCGTCAGTGGCAATAATGTAACTTTCTAGGAGCAGTGGTGGCCCACTAGTAACGGGAGAGACTGAGTTGTAGGTCGTAGGTTCGAACCCATTCAGGCGCAAATTATTTCATCACCACTGCTCTTAAAACGGTGAAGGAAAACATCGTGAGGAAACCGGCATATCCTACAACCAAATATTTAAAGCCATGTGACATCTGCCAACGTGCACTGGGCCCGCATGGTGGAATACGGCCCACTCCCTCTCACTGATAGGAGACCGGTGTCCCAGCAGTGGAATCACTTTAGGCTGATAATGTATTTTATGTATAATATTAGCTTAGAAGTCTAGATTAACCAGGTACAGTACCCGGCGATAAATATTGCACATCGACCTTTGGAAAGAGACAATCGGCTAATTTCGGCTTCGTAGAGCGTTATCTCTGTCGCACGAAATACAAACAGTCCGATATCTATTAGGAGCTGTTAAAACAATTATGATTTGCTTCTTTTTATAATTATTTTTATTCCAAAAAAAGGTAAAGGTCGATGTGCAATATTTATCGCCGGGTACTGTAATAGGCCTATATTTACTAAAATAACACTGTCTAAAATAAAAAGTCTAGCCCAAAATATCCAGGAAGCTCTTTCGTAACTGTAAACACTAAAGCACCGACTATCGTACGTCAGTTATCAGCAACTGTATTGTCGATACTACACATTATCTGATATCGGTCAGACAATAAAGCTATCGATACACACTTAGGTATTGTTATATATTTTTCACACCACCTGCTCGAAAATGTCAAATTATATGTCAAGCAACCTTAACCTAAAGTGAGTCATTAGTGGCCGGGGGCACAGCCGGTCAATAATGTTGTACTGGATTTCATTATGACCCGCTGGTCAATAATGTGATTTGAATTTGGAATCTCACATCATGCTCAGCTAAATTGGCAGTATAGTACTAACAAACACCCTTTGGTGCCAGAAAGAGGAAAGCTATTCTCGATACCCTTACTACGCGTGGATGATATTCTCGATTTCCTACAAAATCATAACGACTGCTTTTTCATATCGTTGCCATGTTTTCGAAGACATAATATTGTAAGAATAATTAGATAACTACGACCCATTTTTTAAAAGGAATGGAAGTGCATATAACTAACTAGTTCTAAATATAATATTGTAAGAATAATTAGATAACTACGACCCATTTTTTAAAAGGAATGGAAGTGCATATAACTAACTAGTTCTAAATATGTTATTCTTACTGTTTGTTTATTTAATAAATACTTTCTTTTTCGTACTATGGCTATTATTTTCTCACAGTAGGTGTAAAAAGTAGAGTATGCTCCTCTGGGCTAAAGGTGTCTTTGCCTTGGGCTAGCTTGAATCCCTCGCTGCATTCAGGATTCTTGTATTAACTCCCTCGCTTCGCTCGTGAGTTAAACTCTTAATTCCCTCGCTGCGCTCGGGAGTTAAATCCCGAATCCTTCATTGCGCTCGAGATTCAATATGACGCCCGTGACATAAGACACAACTTTAGCCCCTCGGTGCATAATCTACTATTTATGTCGACAAACTCGTGTGTTATGTATATAACATAATTTGTGAATTAAGTAATAGCGGTTGATGACCTGAAGGCTAATTCCCGTAATTAGAAATGTTCAAAATCTAACCTCAACTTAATTTCAGCGAAAATCAATGTCAAAAATGTAGGAAATTAGAGTTATTTTTGACTGATTGAGACCGAAATCAGACTGAACGTTCTTAAAATTACGAGAATTACCCTTCAGCAGTGTGATTCTGTAACCATCTCACCGTGAAAACTAAGGTGAAGTGAGCGTGGAGTGAGCTGTCAATCGTGTCAATTCCTAGCAAAAACAAACTCACTTCACCTAAATTTTCACGGTGAGATTTTTACAGAATCGACTGGCTGGTTTGATCATGGAAATGTTGGGAAAACGATAACAGATTTTAATATTTTTTATGTAGAATGTTCAACTATTATTGAATCTTGTTATTTCGATTCTTCTCTAGCTTAATAATTTACGAAGCTACTAATGATAGAAGCAAAAATATTTTTTTTTCTCCAAAAATATATTGTCAGCCCTTAAACAGCCCTTAAACACAAGACAACAACAACAACATCAACAACAACCACAACAACAACAACAACATCAACAACAACCACAACAACAACAACAACATCAACAACAACCACAACAACAACATCAACAACAACAACATCAACGTTAACATCAACAACAACATCAACAATAACAACCACATCACCAACAATAACATTCGTTTTATGTATTCGCAATTTCCTTAGTTTTAACTACAACAAATTGGTTACATAACATACATAATTAGCCTATAAGGTTCCCACTGTTGGGACACAGCCCTCCTCTCTTCCAGAGGGAGTGGGCCGTAATCCACCAAGCGGGCCTAGTGCGGCTTGGTATATGTCACATGTCTTCGAAGTTTTGGTTCTAGGACATGCCGGTTTCCTCACGATGTTTTCCTTCACCGTTTTAAGAGCAGTGGTGATGAAATCATTTACACAAACTAACGGCCTGGGTTCGACCCTACGACCTACACTCGTACCTAAGTCGCAGCCGTGACCACTGGGCCACTACTGCTCTCTATAATGGTTACATTTATTTATTTTAGGACATAAATATTGAAACCCATACTCAGTAATGAATTTTGTCATACAAAACTTTAATGACTCTGACTGTTCTCTCTCCGATGACTTATAGGATACTTTCGACTTACCAATCGTACCTCCTAAATAATTAAGGGGCCAACCGGCCTTTCTACGTAAATCATTATCTACAATGTACTATCACGCGATACTCAATCTTCTTATGAAAGGCACCTATAAACTGTGGTTTGGGTGTGTCTAATTGCGCTTACAAATAATCTTTGATGTTACAAATATTACTACTATCACTTTATGAGCACTCAAGAGGGAGTGTGTGGCTATTGTGTAAAGTAGGTAAAGCCATCGTGGCCCATCTTAGTCTTCTAGAAAGTACTTACATTATACAGCGTTTGGTGGGTCATAGGGTTCAAAGATTGATTGAAAACTAAGGATGGTACGTTTGAAAGGACGAAATAAATTTATCTCAAGAATTGTTTTGAGCATTCATAAATAGTTAGGAATTAGCTTGATTCATTATTGACTAGCTTCTACCCGTGGCTTCGCCCGTGGATGTTAGTAGAAATTATTCCATGGGAACGTGTTACCGGGACAAAAAGTATAGCCATGTTACTCCTTATAACATCAGCTATCTGCCAGTGAAAATCCAGTCAAAATCGGTCCCGCCGTTTCGAAGATTAGCCGCAACAAACAGACAGAAAAAATTTTAAAATTGAGTTTTTGTTGTATGTACCGTACCTATGTACCTACTTTCATAAAGCATTTAGTAAAAAGCTGGTATTTTGATTAAGACACTTCCAATATAATTTAATTTATTTGTGTGTAAGTTTGTAAGTCATAAGTCATAAGTCATAAGTCATTTATTCATTTGTTAACATAGGTAGGTACAGATTACAGATGTTATGAAAAATAATATACAAGTGCTCTATGTTATACCAAAAAGGTGTACAAATGTCCATAGATTCCATTACATTAAAGCAAAAAATAAACATTGCAGACAAAAATTAAAATAAAACATGTCAAAAAAAAAATAAAAGAATATAAGAATAATGTCAATAAAAATAATTTAAAAAAATAATGTCAAAGAAATATAACAAATTTTTACATGCAAATGAAGATAAGTTATTATAAGTACAATTAAGTCAAGTAGTTTCAAAATTTTTGTTAAGTAAATGTGTCAAAATTAATTCCGATTTAAACAAATTATTATGATTTATGATTACAATATAGTCAAGGAAGCAAATTACATAAGATTACAAAAATTACAGTTAAAAAATGTCAAAATTTATCTAATAAAAAATCTGATACACTATAATAACATTTTTGACACAGCATACTTCTCAGTTTTTGTTTGAATAAATTAATATGTAGTGTTTTTAGTTCTTTTGGCAATTTATTATATATAACTGGTGCCATGTGAAAGACACTTTTATACATTAAAGCAGTATTCGTTTTTGGAATGCACAGACGACTTTCATCCCTTTGGGTCCGATTAAAAGCTATTGATGCTAAAGTATATAAATGAGGATTTTGTTTAACGAAAACCGCTACTTCAAATATGTATAGTGATGGTAATGGAAGGATACCATGCTTTTTAAAGAGAGGCGCACAACTCTCCGTTGATTTGAAACCAAACATAGCCCGAATGCATCGTTTCTGTGCCTTAAAGGCGAGGTCTTTGTCGGTGGAATTGCCCCAAAAAATTATGCCATATCTGAGAACAGATGCCACTAGCCCATGATACGCAGTTAAAAGGGCACTGGAGTTTATTTTGTTTGCAAGTGTATGTAAGGCATAGGCAGATTTGCTAACTCGCTTGCATAGTTGTTGAATATGCGGTTTCCAGGTCATTTTGTCATCAATATATAAGCCTAAGAATTTGCAATTGTCTACTTCCTCTATTGTTTGCATGTCAAAATTTACATTTAGGTTATTTGGTGCCGGTAAACGTTGTCTAAAGTGCATTAATTTAGTTTTGCTTAAGTTGGCTCTCAAATTATTAATATTAAGCCAGTTCATGACTGAGCTCAATGTGTTATTTATGTCATCTTCATAGGTATTTACGTTTTTACATTTTACCGTTACTGTACTGTCGTCTGCAAAAAGAGTTAAAGGATTATCAGTGGCATTGGGTAAGTCATTGATGTACAATATAAAAAAGGGTGGTCCCAAAACGGTTCCCTGAGGAACACCGCAGTTTACTTCACGTTCACGCGATCTAAAGGTTTCCTCTTTTCTTGTTAGAATATTCACTCTAGTCAATTCAGTGTACTGGTGACGACCTTTGAGGTAAGATTCAAATAATTGCAGAACATTACCTCTTATTCCATAATCATTAAATTTGCTAACCAATATATTATGCTCAACGTAATCAAAAGCCTGTGTCATATCCATAAAGATAGAGCAGACAGGTATTCTTTTGTCAACATTAACCATAACAAAATCTAGAAAGTCATATATGGCCATATTTATAGTTTTATTGTGTCTAAAACCTTTTTGTTCTTTTGCTAGAATATTGTTATTTTCTAAATAGTTATTAAGTTCTTTGTAAATATATTTTTCAAATATTTTAGAAATAACTGGAACTAACGCAATAGGTCTATAGTTTTCTAGACATTCCCTATTATCTTTTTTGAAGATTGGTTTTATGACAGAAGTTTTTAATTTGTCAGGGTAGATTCCAGCTTCAATAGATAGATTTATCAGATATGAAAGATGAGCAGAAATATTCGTAGCTATGTATTTCAAGACTTTAGTTGATATGCCATCATAACCTACACTATTCGTATTTTTTAAACTCCTGATAATCTGCCATACATCATGTGGCGAGCATGGTTTCAAAAACATTGAATTTGGCCTAGTAGACATATCAAATTTATACTGCATGTTGAATGAATTATTCTTAGGTAATATTTTATCGATGAAGTAATTATTAAAAGCATTAGATATTTCAGAAGGGTCAGTTATTGTTTTGTTATTTATTTTAATGCTAGTTATAGTATCACTTGGTAAATTCTGTTTAGGTTCGTTTATAATTTTCCATACCGATCTACTCTTATTATCCGACGTGTTAGTTAAATGATTATTTTTTACGCGCTGGGTTAATTTTATTACTTTTTTATATCTTTTTGAAAATTGTGTCAGTTTAGTTTTATTTACCTGGCTGGGTTTTTTTCTGTATTGCCATAAAAGATCACGTTTTTTGATACTACAGGCCTTGATTCCCCGCGTTATCCAGTTAGCTTTACGATGTGTATTAATGGTGATATATTTAAATGGAAAGCAAAGATCATAAAATAACTTAAACAAATCAATGAAAGCAGTATAGGCTATATTTGGATCAGAGGCTGTGTACATTTCCGAAAAAGATAAATTCTCTATACAAGTCCTAAACTTCTTAAGATTTTCCTCACAATAATCTCTACGTTTAATTTTCCAACTTTTTATCAGGCACACCTTGTTGACCTGGCACCTCAATATCTGAGCTGTGTGATCGGATAATGTAAAGTCAATCACCTCTGCTTTACACTTATTGTGGTAGTTGTGAGCAAAGTTATCTATACATGTTTTGCTGATTTTTCTGGTAGGTTCGGTTATCTTAAGCTTTAGGTTATAGTTAAGAAGTAAACATTCAAATTCAGATGTGATATTATTTTGTTTTAAAGTATTAATATTAAAATCCCCAGCTATTACAATGTTATGCTTATTATAGGTTCTATTAACATATTTGAGCATCTTATCTAATCTATCAAAGAAATTACTTAAGTTACTAGCAATCGGAACCCTATACAAACAGATAATAATGACTTTGTAGTCTATCAGTTCAATTGCAGAGCATTCAAAAGTTGAGCATTCAGTGAATAACACCGAATTTGGAATCGCTTTCCAATGATGACCTTTCCTCACGTAGATACACGACCCTCCTCTGTTAGAATTAATTCTGCTAAAGTAGGCAGCTATGCAAAAATTGGGTATAACACATATATCTTCGTGGCCTGACATCATAAAATGTTCAGTCAGACAGATGACATTAATATCAGTTTTACGATCCGATAATTCTTGTAAGCAGATTGTTAATGCATCCGACTTGCTCCTCAAACCTGCAATATTTTGGTGTAGTATGGTGATGTGTTTATGGCCGAAAAAGCTTTTGCGGAGTAGGTTTAAGGCTGATATTTTGACTCGGTGACATTACCTTGTTTTGATCAGCTACATATTTACAACTAGTGATGGAGGATTCTACATAAGAAATCATTCTATAGATATCCTTGAATAATAACTGCATTCCGGAACTATTTATCGCGCCAGTGCGTCTGTCGAACATCATGTCGTCATATCTCATATTCTCGTTGCTGTCCAAAAAGTATGCATGTTCGTGAGTAGCTGTATCCAAATATAATAAATTATTGAAAGTTTCTACTCTTGAATTGTACAAGTAGTTGTTAGTAAAGAATTTGTACGTAGGGGTGCAGATAATTATGTTAGTGTTTGAGATTTCTTGCAGGACTTGTCTTATCTGTATTATACAATCTAAATATCTATTTGTCACTTTAAAGTCCTCTTCACCTAGTAGAATAATGCAGAAGTCCAGTGAAGTAAAATTCGTTAACTTTTCTTTAATACCTTTCAACAGAACTTGCATACTACCATGGGGTGTGATGTAGTGACAAATTTCACTTTTCTCAAAAATGCTTTCTGCAATATAAAGCAAGTTGTTTTTGTTGTCTGTGCTTATAATACATATTTTTTTGCGTTTTAAATCATTTTTGACTGTAGTCTCTCTTTGTAGTGTCGGTTTATTAATATTATTTAAATTCGATTTTGGTGTTTCTGTTTGAGTTTGTTTATTGTTTTTATTGTTACTGCTTTTGTTCTTTTTTGAGCTGGACGACTTCAGTTTAGTGGGTGTTAAAGTTACTTTCTTATACAGATCATTATTTTTACTCAATTTTTCGTTTAAAGACTTGAGATTACTATTTTCCAAAGACAAAGATTCAATTTCCGAGTGAGCGCTCTGTAGTTCTAATGTAAGATGAGTAATTTGTTCACGTAGTTTCTTAACTACATCGTCTTCGTCATCGGACATTTCGGGTACACTGGTAACGGTCTCATTTAATGTTGGTGTAGCTGCTATTACCTCACTGTCGTTTAATATCGACTCCGACTGCGCCCTCGTACGGCGGAATGTGATATTATCCAGAAAATTCATGTTAGACTATCATACAATAGTACTAATGTTTGAAATAAACTTTAAAAAGTGAATTCGTCTCTCTGGGGATCGAACTCGAGACTCTTCGTCTACACGATATTACGGGTACGTCTGCAGCCTCGAGACCAGTCGTACAGTTAAGTAGTTAAGCGAAATAGTGATACGTATTCATCGTATGTTTAGTTTAAAAATAAAAAGGCCGTTGTGATGATTCATGCAATAGTTATTTTTGCACTTTTTTTTCACAAAAACAATTTTTTTTGTCACGGTTGTGTTCAGAATGTGTCCACTGTTATGTTTTAAATTACACTATTCACCTTCCTAATACACACTCAAGTTTATTGAAGAAAGAAGTTTATGATTTTATCATTGTTTATTGTTTACTATTTTGCTACAAATAAAGTTGATTGGTTCGTTTTATTACAGCTGTTTTAACACCTTAACGATTGTCACTTTAATATTTTTAACACTTCAAATGTTTTACTTATTTAATGGTTGTTTGATGCACTTTGTAGTGATTTTTATTCATGAGAAGAACTGTACGCGTTTAGATCACTTTTCCACTTTTCTGGGTAAGGTTAGAGTCCAGATAACAATAGGACAGCTAATTCCAAGCGATATTGTCACTTAAACACCACTTTCAACGTTAAATACTCGGTAATACTATTTTTAAATATTTTTATACACGGAGCTAATGTTAACGTGACGGCAGCGCCATCTCATTGATCATTTATGTATATTATAATTATATATTATAATTAAGTATTTAGCAATAGTAGTAGAGACCATTAATGGAAATTCTCGTCCATGGTAAGAGGTAACACTATTACTTATGGAGATTATTTCTATTCTATTTTTGCTACGTGTGTCTTAATACACTGAAAGAAATAAACAGTAAATAAAAATGAAAAAAACATTGATCTAAACTGCTTTAAACAGTTCCATATGAGCCTAACGTTCAAAACAGTATTTTTTACTGATCCGAAAACAGTTAAAGCTTGAGGCAAAATGTTACAGTCATGATAGTAAACTTTAAGGTTATAAGTAGCGAAAAGGTCAGTGTCTTAATGAAATCGCTTTACTGCGGTGTAGTAAGAAATTATTTTTTTCAGTGTAAGGATGCAAGTTTCAGCTTGAAACCTCAGGCACATTGTTCATTTTATACTTAGCTAAACATAGGGAACAGGCTTCCTATATGTATAATAGACGACACATTCCGCATCCAGGCCAACATTGAAAGTCTACCTACATAAAACAAAATGAGGGCAACTGTAGCGGTATCTACAACGCCACATGCAAACAACGCGTCATACTGAGTTACTGACGTCACGCAAATCCTGCATCGCGCAAGCAGAGTTTACCGCGCAACTAGCATGGATACAAACGGCCCGACACGAATCAATGGGCAGTTGCCCGCCAGACACAACATCCGTCTGGTCGGAGGATCCTCCCTTTTCTATAGAGTATGAGTGAACTTTACACCCTGTTCCTCATACCCCTATACAACCACAGATATAGATAGATCTATCTCTTTTGACAATTCAAAAGTGCCTGTAAATGGTTTAATTGAAATAAATACTTTGAGTTTGAGTCTAGATAACGCAAGTATCACGATCTGTATGAAAACCAAGCGTGCCATTTTTTGACTACCTACTATGACGTCACAAGCCCTATTTAGTGATGGGAAAATAAATTCGATTCAAAGACCTCGCCGCGTGCGGCACCCGTCTCGCCCCACCCGCGGGGCCTAGCGCCAGCGCTCACGCTCACCCAGCCAGCAGTACTACGGACTGAGCTCGAAAGTGGCGGCTTACCATTTTTGTACGTAAGCTGGGCACGCGAAGCAGTTGCTCTTGCGTTATCTAGGTGTATACCGTGTATATAGATAGATACACGGATATAGATCCGTGAGGGCAACTTTCACGTAAGTAGGTAGGCACATTATCTATACACGCCATACGTGTTACCCTAATTTACTCTAATTTTGGACAGTTTTATTACCTAAACGTTTTCAGTGTTCATTCATGTTTCATTCTCATGAAATTAGATCAAGTAAAACAGGACATAAGAAAGTTAGTCTTTTTTTATTATTTGCCATGATAGAGGCCGTAGCAACACGTATATTATAGACTCGTGATAGACAGGTAGACTGTCTGACCAACGGACTGACGGCATATAACCTTAATAATTGGGTATCTTTAACTACCCCGTTGGTCTCGTGGTCGCAAGTACGACTGCTAAACGTGGGGTCAATTTCCAGGTCGGCCAAAGTGTTATTGGGTTTTCCTTGAATTATTATAATTTTACTACATGTTATTTTTTTAAATACCTACCCACGTACTAAAACATCAGTTACCTACGTCACAGCAATAAACAATAAAATCCCGAGACTTTCCAAAAGATTCTTCAAACGAAACAGTCAAATAAAAATCCCACTTTGATCGCCATGCCAGCGTTTGTTTTGGCGGCAAAACTTATTTTCGGTCACGTTTCACGGCCATTTTGTATTGCGAACATTCAGCCTGACTACCACAGAGTATGTATAGAGCCTTGTGGGATTTTCGTATTTAACCCCTTAAGCTCCGCTAATGAGACAAAATTGATTTTCTATTACCGGATAGGTAAGTGATACACGCACGGTATTCTGGATTTCAGGCATTTTACAATTCCAAAGTTTCAAACTTTTCAATTATTGCTACACGCAGTGAAAACTGCCTCTAAAACGCAGTTATTTAAATGAAAGCAACAAGTAGATTAACCGCAACAGGCTATAAGCTTAGGTTAACACAATGTTGACTAACAAAACTTTTCTAGTAAAACATATATGTTAAATGGGTTTATGTTTGAAACGCGCCACTTCTTCTCCCCAGTGAAAGCACTAGGAAGTGGTGAAGGGCGGGCGTGCCGGGGACTGTCTTATGTAATTTTGACGATCGAAAAGTGCTGATTCTCAGCATAGTTTGAATAAATAACTTTTGATTTTGAAACGATTTATTTGCTGAGCGGAGAAGCTACAAAAATCTCCTGAGCGTAAATTGTTGGCATGCTTACAGCAGGATCTAAACATCCATAACCTAACTTGTATATCAAACCTCAGGGATCAATCTTTTTCTTCTTCGTGGGTTGAAACGACAGTAATTCAATTAAACTTTTTTGGGGTTGAAACACTAGGGCCATAGGGTCCGAGTGCCCACTTGGTTTTTCGAGATATCGCCAAGCGGTTAGTCGACTCTTCACGTGACCAGAGGGCTGGCCTATTTCTTGGCCAAAAAATTAGCATCGCCATACAACGTGACAATGCTACCAGCCTTTTGGGCACTGTTCCTGTTGACAGCGATGCGGACTAAATTTTTGATGTCCTATGATTATTTTACTTCTTTTTTCATATACATGTACATATTATTATTTTAAATGTTAGCATAATTAAGTAAAAAAAAATTTCTTGGCCCATAACTTCACTTTAGTTGAATCAACAAAATTAACAATTTAAACAGCCTGCCATCTTGCTGCTAGTCTGACTAACTTCTTTCATCTACTGTGAGTACTGTGACTAAACATCACCACACTTTCAGCCTCCAGCCTGACCTTATAAACCATCCCATAAAAAGACACCCTACATCTATATTTATCAACTGAGCTACATTAATAGCCCCGGCCTTGCCCCGCAACCTTGATGACGTCACCGTGTCACACCCCTAGTTAACTAAAAGCTTACGGCTAATGTAATGACGCTTGTTATGACCACCTCTAGCTAATGACGGTGGATGATTGAAGGTTGGGACCTTGAGAAGAAGGTTCTGCCTGATACCTGAAGCGAGGTTGTTGTGAGACACTTGAGTTTGATGAAGTATCTAGGAGTTATCAATTTAATTTGTTTCAGGGTTATTTATATTAAATGTAGGTTTTTCGGGTTTCGTACCAAAAGACTGCCAGCGGGACCATATTACTAAGCCTTCGCCGTTCGTCAGTCTGTCTGTCTGTCAGCAGGCTGTATGTCAGGAACTGTAATAAGTAGGCAGTTCAACATTTTCAGAGTATCTATTTTGATTGCCGTTCATCATCATCTGCCTAGCCTTTTCCCAACTATGTTGGGGTTGGCTTCCAGTCTAACCGGACTGCCTATCTGACCTCCAAAACCCAGTTACTGGGTAATATGATATCCCTTGGTAAAACTGGTTGTCAGACTTTCAGGCTAATAAAAATAAAACAAATTTAAAAATTAAAGGTGGTGTCCATACAAGAAATGTGTTTTTTTCGGCGTCTTTTACCTTCGTGTGCGAGTCTGACTCGCATTGGTCCGGTTTTTTTGCTTTTTACGGTTTTTGAAGATTTCCTCCACGCCTAGCATGGACGCACGAAGGTAACGTAACGTTAATTCAAACGATCTATTACGTCAAAGTCAAACCATTTATTTCAAAGGAGGCACTTTTAAACGTCAAAAGTTGTATTGAAAATACTCACATAATATTTATTTACTTATTTGGAAGACTTTATTCATATTTACGGGCGGGCGGGCGGGTTTTTTTTTTGATATTTATTATTCTTTTCAAAATACTATAGGTTAGTTGTATACTCCGCGCCCTCGTGCTAGGCCCACTGAACGTTAATTTATTGTACTGGCCATTTTACTGAATACTAGTATTTTACATGAATCTACAAAATCAAATAAATTTTTCAAATAGGCACATAAAAGGCACTTTACATCGTCAAAAATTGCAATAAAATAGTAGGATTGATTCTAGTCGCCCCTTCCAAAAGGCAGTTTTCGTTTGGAGAATAATGGGAAAGAAACTCTACCGTTACTCTTTTAAAATGTTTTACAAGGTTTTGTATACAATCATTATATAATATTATATTATATGTGAAGACGATGTACCTAGAATAAAATTAATCTTATACCACAAAAGGTAAAAAGAGTTAAAACAACACATAATATTGATAATTAAAGCAATGACAGGTAAATCAATTATGTGATAGAGACATAGTGATCACATATTTACAAATATTGTAAAAGTAGATAATTTTCCTAGAATTTTAAAAAGTGTGTGAGTTACTGTAGTCACAGAATGTAAAAATCAATATCATAAACATTTCAAAAATATAAAATTAAATTAGTGATTTGGTCTACTTCCTATCAAACCTCCACGACTCAGTTACTGGGAAACACGATACTTCTTGGTAAGACTGGTTATCAGACTTTCGGGCTACTGACGACTCGTAACGTCTGCCAGAGATTTACGAATGACAGCCGGGACCAACGGCTTAACGTGCTTTCCGAAGCACGGAGGGGTCTTGATAATTAAGTAAAGATGGTCACCCATCCGAGACCAACTGCGGCAAGCGTAGCTTAACCTGATCGATCGATCCGTGCGGCTGTTATTACTTCGCCACAAGCCTTGGCGACAAGTAGGTAGGTACATAAACATTAACCATTTCAAAATTATACGTAAACGCGATCTCTAACCAAACCCGCCCATACAGGGTTATTGGTAAAACATTAATAACCTCTTAAGATGTCATTGTACTCATCATCATTATGAACAATCACGAAAAAAATAAAACAGCTGATCCTTACATTTATGTTCGTATAAAGGCTCCTACAAACAGACGCAATACGCGATATAATCGCGCGCGACACAAAGGCACCGCTCTGCTGCGCTGGTAGCGCGACTTGCGGTGCCTTTGTGTCGCGTGTCGTGTCGCGCCTGTTTGAAGGAGCCTTAACTCGTCAAAATGTAGGGAACAGCTGAATTTTTTTTTCGCCATTTCCTGTATGATCCCATAGTACAAGTTGTTCATAATCTACCCCAGTAAAAAAGTATCTACCCCAGTAGGTAACAACCCCTAAATTCCTTTCTATAAATTTCGCCATAGCGCCAAGCTGTCACGCACGGGTTTCCCAAACACCACACTACCATGGCATGGGTGGAAAATCCCATCGGTTGCGGCAATCATTACTTACGGTACGCTAGCGCCCCCTACCGGATCGACCCGTTGCGTTGGTGACAGTATTAAATCTATACCGTACTACAGGGACATTGCCTAATTGCTATTTTAATAGTTCTGCGTTTGTAGGAAGTTTTGCTTCTATCCCAAGGGGGATAACAGTGTTGATAATAGTGTTGTGTAACTATAATATATAGACGCTTTATAACGTTTATTAGTAAGGACTAATAAACGTTGTATAGCGTCGGTATATTATAGTTACACAACACTTTGTCTTCTTCTTTCGAACGTCAAATTAATGACGACTGAAAGAGAGAAATCGGTTTGTGACTATTCATCTGATATATAAGGTCAAATTAAATTAACTAGTAAAACTTCGCAGACGTGATGAGTGTCTATATCTCAACACGATAAAACAGATTTACCAACTTACACTTCATGTAACTACAATACTAGCGGGCATAGAACCCAAAAAAATCATCAGATCATTTTTATTTTGTCGTCTCGATATCCAAATATCGATCACATGTGCGAAGTTACGCAAGCTAATTTATTTTGACCCTGTAGACAATGAAACAGCAACCATTTTCTTTATCCATGGCAACACATATTGTAATAGTTAGTAACATCTAAACAATTACGCCAGACTCATTCTCGATTTAACTCCGGACCAAATGGCGGGCACAACACAACGGTTAAAAAGATTTACAATGAGAATAACAAAGAAATATAAACAGTTGCTGAATGATTGACAGTAGCGGTTGTAGGCTGCGCAGTGTCAACGTTTATAACTTAGATTTATGTACTATTAAATGCGGATAACTCAGGAGTTTAATTTGTTGAGGATGGAATTAAAAATCAAATCGTAAGAGCCGGTTTCTCTCTCAGCATAGTCGATAAGAAAACCCTCAATCGCCATTTGCAATTCGCGATTAGTGAAAAGTATGGGACAAGAGTAAAAATCGTGATAGCTTTAATTCAATTGCTTTTCTTCTACACGAACCTACCTAGCTGTGTTGTGATAATCGTTTTCAGGCACCTAATTATGTAAATAGATAGAGAATTGCACAATATATATAGTTTTATTAATTGAGGTGTTATTTTAACATTACCTAAGCTACACAGGACGATAACACTATTTATTTGAAAAATCTTTAATAGTTTCCAAGTTTTTTCCTTATTAAGAGAAACCAGCACCCTAATTACATAACAAATTATCAATCTCAATCTGAATAATTTTGAAGGATTTTCCTAATCCATTGCTTCATATGTTCGAGAAATTTGTCTGCTATACAACGTAAATAACGCAATGAATATTTTTGAACTTTCAAAATGAATGCCATTGCTACTGATACTGTGTTCCGCAGTTACCCCACAGAGCTATTAAAGCTTACCAAACCCCCCAGAGGGAGTCTTTAGCATAATTCTTATGTGAAGGAGTTCCGGGGGCCAAAAAAGGTCACTTTGGCAGAATCATAAAATGATAACATTATGAATCATAATATGGCGAACACAGTTCGTGTTTTCGCTGCACTACTTAGGTATAATCAAAGAGATTAAGATTGGATTTGGATTGGATTGATAGCTATTTTAGCACAGACAAAAAAAAATTACTGAAAAATCCTTCACCAATGGGATTAGATACGATTAACTTAACAGTTAACTGTCAATTGTTACTGATAATGTTATCCTTTTATGATTCTGCCAAGGTGGCAAGGTGGCCTTTTTAGGGCCCCAGGAGATTCCCCGCTGAAACACTATCTATTCCCAGAACCCAGGTACCTACTCATGATTACAAGACTATTAAGTAATAGAACGAACTCACTACGCACGGTTCGGTCTTGACCAAATTCTTTATATAGCACACATAACAATTGTACGCACGTAAAGCGTGCAAAATGTGTTTTTATATGTGTTTCGCTTTGCACGAAATACCAAGTAATTATAAAATTTGGTATTTCCTAATTTATTATGCGGCTTGTCTTTAACACAGAAAAGCTGTGTAACTCCAGTTTATAATATAGTGCATAGTTGCCAAGTGTTAGCATTTATAAGATAGTAAACATGTAACCGACTCTGACCCTACATTAATAAAATGGACAACCATATTTCTCCTCTCTATTCAATATTTTTCATAAAAAATCTATAACAATCTACCTAATAGGGGTATTTTATCTCTTTGTTGTCTCTTTCCCAACTATGTTGGGTCGGCTTCCAGTCCAAACGGACGCAGCTGAATTCCGGATACGGGTAAATGAGAGAAATAGCTCCTTCAACTTCTACACAGTTTATTGTTACAGACTCAATTACTAACACTACTGTACTAATTAATACTCTGAACTTAAAAGGAAACACGGAGCAGTTTCTTTCTGGGCCCGTATGTGTCACGACCACGTCTAAACGATCACTGTCGCTCCATGGTCCGTAAGGTCTGTAACTCGTAACTCTGTTCGGACACCATACTCAATCCAAGACTCCGCACAATGCTAAACAAAGGCGCCTGTGTCTCATTTTAAGTGCATACTCATGAAAGATGCGATATACTTAAGTCCAAGTTTTTTCACGATGTTTTCATTCAACCGCAAGTATTTACATGCGTCACCTACCTCCAAAATACCTGTTAGTCTGCTCACTCACAAACCGTGACACTGCTGGTACATCGAAATAAGGTTAATTACGGAGGCGAGCGACCGAATTAGATACAGACAGACAAACAGAACGCCTAGCGAAATGCATTTGAGCGTGAGAAAAGTTAGAAAAACAGATGTAAAATTTTTGTGGAAAACTCAAACTTTTGATCATTACCGTTTTGAACTGGTGTACTAGTGTACACCAGTTCAAACCTCTCTCACCTAGAGGAGGCCTGTGTCCACCAGGACACAGGCCTCCTCTAGGTGAGAGAGTGGGCCGATATCCACCACGTGGGCCGATTGCGGGTTGGTAGATGTCACATGTCTTCGAATTTTTGGTTCTAGGACATGCCGGTTTCCTCACGATGTTTTCTTTCACTGTTTTGAGAGCAGTGGTGATGAAATAATTTACACAAAGTAAGCTGCATGTCTGGTTTCAAACCTACGACCTACAGCTCGTAAGTCGCGGCCGCCACTGGGCCACCACTGCTCTAGCACATAATAATATTACATTAAAGCACATGAAACTCATTAAATAAAAATAGGAACCTGCTGTATTTGCCTGGTTGGGAAAATATTTTTTTCAAAGGATTTTTTTTTTCAATTTGTTGGCAATTCCATGACACAAACTTCATATTTCTTTATTTAACTACATAATATATGTACCTAATCTATTGTGATTAGATCGAAGGACCCTGTATTAGAAACTATGATTCTACACAAATATTGGTCTACAAAGACACGAAAGCGAAAATGAAAAACCAGTAGATGGTATGCAAATTAGTGCGGGACGCATCTTCAGTTTAACAATAAGCCCAAAATAATATTTTACTCATTAAGGTAAAAATGCCAAATCATTACTTCCAAGGTTCCCTTTGTAATTTTGTGTATGCGCAGGAGTCCCGCGCAATTATGTCGCGTGCGTGGGCGCAGGTCAATAAACCCTATCAGCTCCCGATATAAAACGAAATGAGAAATGCGCTGAAAGTGTTATAGTGAACTGAAAATTATTTATATTTCAGTAAAAAAATTAAAGATTTGAATTTGTAAAATTCGACGTTGAAGTTTTTATCTAATGGGGACAATTTGGTCTATTTTATGTTGAAATAAACAGTGTTTTTGCTTTATTTTCATGAAAACTTATGAGGAGACCGTGTAATTACTTTAAAGTCACTACAGTACTTTGTATACATTTATGAAACAAATTTTTGAATCTGAAGTGAAGTTGCTTCAGCGGTAAATAGGTCATTTTTAAGGTCAGTTGTGGTCATTTTTTATGTCATAGTTTTATGAAGATAGAGTTTTTTGGGTGATATAAAAAGTAGTCCCTACACACCATCAGATGCTAATTAATTAACTGACAATTGACAGATATTTATGAATGAGACGCGAACTAATATAATTTATTCGTGTTTTCAGAATCCGGAAAGGGTTTGAAGTAAACAAAAAAAAACCTCAATCAATCAACTCAGCCTATCGCAGTCCACAGTATCGCAGTCCGCAGTATCGTAGTCCACAGTATCGCAGTCCGCAGTATCGCAGTCCGCAGTATCGCAGTCGCAGTTTCGCTGGACATAGTCCTTTCCCATGCTGCGTCACAATTCCCTGTCCGCCGCCTTCCGCATCCAGTCTGTCCCAGCCACCTTCTTTAGGTCGTCCGTCCATCTAGCTGGGGGGCTTCCCACACTACGCTTGCCACTACGCGGTCTCCACTCCAGGACTCGTCTGCTCCATCGGCCATCGGTCCCTCGATAAACATGGCCAGCCCACTGCCACTTCAGTTTGCTTACTCTGCAAGCTGTATTGGCAACTCCGGTTCTTTTCCGGATAATTTCATTCTTGATTTAAAAGAAACAAAATGCCGAAGAATTCATAAATATTAGCTGTCTCTGTATGAAAGAAGCATGTGCATTGCAATAGGGCAGTTAAGAGGCCGCGTATCCGCAAACATCAGGGAGGACGCTCCCTGGTTAGGTGGAGTGACAATCTTCGCAGGATGTCTGGTAGCAGCTAATCAATTTCATTGTAAAACAGAAAACCTTTTCTACGATATTCGTTTTCTTAAAACATCAAACACACATCGACTAGTAACTAACGCACAGTCAGACAGTCAACCTCAAAAGGCGAATTCGCACGACGTTATCGATTTATTAGAGATTGTTTAACAGTATGACGATGATAGTCTCACGTCTGCCCCGCCTTGATCGACTTGGTAGGTTTGATATTGGCAGGAATTACGGGTACATCGCTATCGTTAAACCATTGGTCCCGGCTGTCATTCGTGGATCATTGACAGTCGTTACGGGTAGTCGTCAGAAGCCCGAAAGTCTGACAACCAGTCTTACGAAGGGGTATCGTATTATCCAGTAACTGGGTTGTAGAGGTCAGATAGGCAGTCGCTCCATGTAAAATACTGGTATTCAGCTGCATCCGGTTAGACTGGAAGCCGACCCCAACATAGTTGGGAAAAGGCTAGGCAGATGATGATATATAGCAATCTGATGATTTGGGAACCAAACTGTACAATGTTTGAACCGCTGGATGCAACGAACAGTATAGCAAGATTATCATAAGTGAGGAGACTGAAGGAAGTTGTTGTTGTTGTCTTTTACGGAACGATTCTGTTGTCTATGTCTATCTCATTGAAAACACCTTTTACTTTTTCATCCCACTACTCGACATAGGCCTGTCCCACGGATAATATACCCATTCAACAGATTTTAACCTGCTATAAAAAATAAACATGAATTAGTTTCATAAGCTGCGAAACTTTAGTTACTTTTCCAGTATTGCTCTCTCTTTTCAATTTTACATTCTTTTAAGAACAGTTATGGCTTATAACCCTTCAAAGCCAGGCCCCCTACTGGGTAGGCAGGGAAAACCCGACGCTAATGGGTTCAATCGATCCCTCGTCTAGCCATCGGCGTGATGGGTCTGGACCGGAAAACTAATATCCAAGCCATTTCATTTTACCCTTATTTTATGTGACAAATGTTTTAGATTATGTGAACAGATGTAAGAAAAGTAAATGGAGTGAGAAAGCTTATGGTGACTAAGCTGAAGCAAGCCAGTGAAATGACGGCTTTTTTTTCAGGATGGGAAATCATCAAATGACGCCTTCCGCTCTGGGTGGAGACGTCATCATTCGCCCTTATACTGGGGTCGGCGCAACATGTCAAGGCAATGAAGGTTTTTAGATATTGGTACGAAAAACATCAATATAATTTTATTG
Source organism: Luperina nickerlii (assembly GCA_963855955.1). NCBI lineage: Eukaryota > Metazoa > Arthropoda > Insecta > Lepidoptera > Noctuidae > Luperina > Luperina nickerlii. The sequence goes on along the minus strand of OY979674.1, from coordinate 21,738,411 downwards.
CGCATACACACGAAAGATTCCTCGATACATATCATATCAAGTATATATTTCCTTATCTTATGGTTACCTATTTTATTCGTCATCATGGTGTATTTATCCTAAATCATTTTATATCTTCTTCTTCCAAACATCTGTATATATCAACCGTCTTATTAGTATCTACTCACCTCCTCACTTCCTCAGACATAGACTACAACCCGATTCTAACTTTATGGCAGGTCAGTTGCGGTACTCGCTGCGCAGTACCTCACCCCTAACCCCGGCTGACATGTGAAATTGTTACTGTGCAGTGACTCGCCTCATGTTCCGAGCCGCTAAAGTTTGAATCGGATTGTAATACTGCATCAATGCTTAGCAAGGTGAATGGCTACATAAATCCAGTCAAAATTATTTTCCCCACATATTTTGAAAGAGAACTTCAGGGGGCCTAAAAAGGCCACTTTGGCAGAATCATAAAAGGATATCATTATGAATCAAAGTGGACAGCTAACTGTTAAGTTAGTCGTATCAAATCCTATTGGTGAAGGATTATTCAGTTATTTTTTTTTTGTCTGTGCTAAAATACCAATCAATCCAATCCCAATCTCTTTGATTATACCTACGTAGTGCAGCGAAAAAAGAAAAACAAATAATGTAATAATGTTATGTTATGTTATGTATGTGTCATAATGTTATCCTTTTATGATTCTGCTAAAGTGGCCTTCTTAGACCCCCAGGACTCTTGAAAGAACATAATATTCGTCCGCATCGTTAGGAAAACTAATGACACATACTAAACTAATACTATAGTAAATTATTGTTTTGGTCACTCACCGGCATGATGCAGCGCCGTCTCGAAGGGCGCCCTCTGCACTCGCTCCTTGCTCTCTGCCAACAAAGTATAAATACATGAGACGGTGTGCCAACAGCTGATCGTCTACACAACACGTAGTAGCGTGAGCTGAGCTACGGATAAGGAAAATTGTAGATTTCATTTAGAAATATTATTTAACTCGCTCAGAATATAAGGCTCGCTTGAAGTGCTGGGGAGTTTATTGCGCCCCTTCTTCCCAGCTTAAGCACTAAGAAGGGGTGAAGGGCGGGCGTTTTAGCGGCTGACTTATGTAATTTTGACGTTCGATTCTCAGCCTAATTTGAATTAAAATGAATTTTGATTTAGATTTGTTTGATTGTACGACAAATACGTAAACAAACTACACCACCACCACTACTAAAATTACACGTTACCTATACAAAGCACTAATATTATGTTTAATTTGTCGTCAAGCAAGCAGCTGACAATCTTTATGATGATCTTAATGAGGAAATATTCTTTCAGAAAAATGGATTAATATTCGATGCAGACAACTAATTTTATTTAAGCCACAACAGATTGCAGCTCACAGTATAAATATGTGTGAAACAATTATATATTCAACATTGAGTGATGTCTTATTTTAAAGACTTATCTCATCAGCCACTCTCCCGAAATGGGTTCTCAGTCATTACCATGAATGGGCTCTCCAATAAACAAGCGTGGCAAAACGCATTTATACCAAAACAAAGCTGTAGGTAAACATAATAAAATAATTTCTCAACGTTATCGGCTATAATAATAAACAATTTTTTGCATTCTTTGTAAAACGAAATCGTATAAATAAAACAGAACGTAAGGAGTAGACGTAGAGTTATTTTTATATTTCACTACTTGTCCCGACAGACATTACCTGTCCAAATTTCAATATGGTCTTGAGTTCATACAAAAATCCCATTGAAAAGAGCACTTTCAGTTTTTCCTGAATCTGAATCCAAGCAAGTTTTCCTATTTTGCTTTTCATAAAAACCTAATTCGGACTATTACGAACATTTTAAAACAAAAAACAGCCAAATTGGTCCAGACGTTCTCAAGTGATACCTTACCAGCAAACAGCATTTTCAAGAAAAATTTATCAAGTGGAGACAGACTACTAGCCAATCGCCAATAAATCTAAAATAACCCACTTCTTTCCCGTAAACTGTACAATTTTGTTCTATTCGTGAGAGTTCAAGAAACTCTGAAAAGTAATTTATTTATAAATCTCCGTTTCTTCTCGACGGTAGAGAATTTCTTTTAAAAGTGCATAAATTGTTTTCATGTTGAACTGGGAAAAGTAAACAAAGAGTGTTTAATTTAGGCAATTATTGAAAGATACAGAGCTATTGACGGTCAGCACCAAGCATGAAAATCACCTTTTTATCCCTTATTTTATTTATCCATGTCATCTCAACATTTCCTAAAAACAGTTTCTTCCTTCTTACTTAAAGTGTCATTTACATTGATGGTTGCATTATTGGTGTCAGTTGCTCAATTCTGAATTTAATACATTTCTTAATGCAATAAATAGGACCTTTTTATTGACAACAGCATCTCAACGGGCAAGGGCATCCAATGTAACACTAGTTTTTTTGTTAAATGTTATTCTCTCGTGTTTAGTTTATAAATTGCACTGTCTGTACTACGCCTTGGGTTTATTTATTCTGTAATGTTGCATAATACACTGTAAATAAATAAATAAATGGGAGCTCTCAAATGTTAGAATTTTATTGAAACGGTCTTCACTGCCACAATGATGAATCATGAGAAAGCAGTATTCCCTCAATCATCACGGTTGGTAGACAGATTGGTGATCGCAGTACGTTGTTATCAGAAAAAAAGGAAGCATTGCCCAATTTCCCAACAAGGGGGTATCTACCTATAATTATCCGGTAAGACTGGAAGCCAACCCTAACATAGTTGAGAATAGGCAAGGCAGATGATGAATACCTATACTACATTCACATTTCTCCAAATAAGTTTAGGTAATTTATTATAGGTAGGTCTAAGGAGTTATACTTTTGAAGTCACACAATCTTCAATTATAAATTGCTTAATATTGTGAAACAAAAGTAATATTCTGTTAATTGCTCATATGTTTACGTATTATTTCATTAATAGTTTCAATGTTTTTGTTTGACACCTGATAACTATTGGTAAAAAGTCAACGGCCCTGCAAAGTAAGTTTCCATCTACGTACCAACTTATTCAATCATGGTGTCACAGTGAAACAACTTTTATTACATTTATACAGCATGTATCAGAATGGTGTGGTCGAATTTAAGGGGGTGTGGTACATACCATCAAACTGAACAACTTTCTCTATTAGACCAACATCATCATCGATTAAAAAAACTCCTACCTGTCCGTTACACATTGCTTATTTCAGGCGCATTTGGTTAACTGGAATTTGACTCTCAGTTTCCAGTTAACCAAATGCGCCTGAAATAAGCCAAACATTTCAGTTTTTAACGAAGACTCATCAAACCTGACTACGACAACAATAAACACGTAAATATTCAAATAATATCCTTGAGAAACCGGTATTCTGATAGCCTATAAAGTGAATATCTACATAAAGAACGTGTATGACCCTAAGAGGCAAAGATACGTTAAAAATGGTCACCCATCCACCCAGCATTCGAAGCAATAGCACCGAATAACTAATTGGCAATACGGATCTCTTAATCACATAATTAGTTACCAACTGCCTAAGTTCTGCCTTCGATTTCGTCCGCAATAAAATATTTTCGAATTCGGATCAGGAATTCTGAAGATTACCCCCTACATACAAACTCACAAATTGTACCTCTTTATATTAGTAGTATCTATACTAATATTATAAAGCTGAAGAGTTTGTTTGTTTGTTTGGTTGAACGCGCTAATCTCTGGAACTACCCGTCGGATTTGAAATTTCGAATTAAGATTTCTTTTTGAATTTGATAGCCCAATTCTTGAGGTAGGCTATAGGCTATTTAACATCACGCTATGACCTTTAGGAGCCGAGCAAAAATAAAAAATTCAGGGAGAACACTAAGCAAAAACGAAGTAATAGCGCGGGCAGGCAATGCGATGCGACGGGGTGACAAGAAATTTCACGCGGATGAAGTCGCGGGCAGAAGCTAGTAGAAATATATTAGTAGGTATAGTTAAAGTGTAGGAACGTTTATTCCTGACCCCAATATTGTGCAAAATCCTGCCTCATGCATATACCACACCAGCTTGGTCTTTGCCGGAACATTCTATAACCTGCATGCAACCTTTAGCCTCATTTCGGTTGTTGTCTCCGTAACCCGTAGGTACTGAGTACTGACGTCAAGCAGTAGGTAGTATTTTGAAACACGATCTTTATCAATGGCAATCTCTAGTTTGAGGGATGCGTCACTGAGTTCAATGTACAGACGCCAGCACATCAAGCTACCCGAAACTGTCAAATTTTCCCAATCAACTTTGAATCTTATGCTTCAGCGATAAAGTTGAAAATCTATTAAAGAAATTTCACAGATTGTAGTAGCTTGATGTGCTGTCTGTACTTTAACTGGAATAGTTCTGGATTTTGGGGTAGGTAGATACAAGCTTTTACCTGTTTTACATGATTTAATATAATGATTTAAATGGCTTTATGTCAATACGGTGAAGGCAAATATCGTGAGGAAACCGGCATGTCCTAGATCCAAAAACTCGAAGACATGCGCATCCGCCATCCCGCACTGGGCCCGCGTGGTGGATTACGGCCCTCTCCCTCTCACAGAGAGGAGGCCTGTGTCCCAGCAGTGGGAACGTTATAGGCTGTTTATATGCTTCTATCATACACAAGGGCTCACGTAACATCTATATTTATATTTATTTGACTATGTGACTTTTTAATACCACAAGGCAAAAACGCCGAAAAATCACGTTTGTTGTATAGGAGCCCCCCTTAAATATTTATTTTATTCTGTTTTTAGTATTTGTTGTTATAGCGGCAACAGAAATACATCATCTGTAAAAATTTCAACTGTCTAGCTATAACGGTTCATGAGATACAGCCTGGTGACAGACAGACAGACGGACAGTGGAGTTTTAGTAATAGGGTCCTGTTTTTACTCTTTGGGTACGGAACCCTAAAACACGCATTTTATTTAAATTAATATTTAAATCTGAAAATAAGTATTATGTCATTGAAGATCGTATGCAAACAAATAAAATGACACTAGTTGACACTTCCCGTGACCCAAGGGCTGGCTTTTACTTTGAGCCAGAGGCTAAGCATCGCGATACAACGTGGTAATGCCGCCAGTCTCTTGGGTACATTACCAGTCGACAGCGATGCGGATGAATTTTTCGACACAATTTTTTAGTTTCTGTATAGTTTTAGTTAAGTTAGATTTTAATTATGTTATTTTTAGTTATTAATTCAACAAATAAATAAGTAACATTAATATGAAGATGCGCAAGAGTATCTTGTAAATGGACATTATTATTAGTTTATGATAATGTTCAGCGTCGTAATCAGCATTTTTGGTTTTAAATATTTTATTTTGTCAACGCTAGGTTGTTTACCTGAAGCATTATGTTTTATTAGCCATGAATGTCCACCTTCTGGGAAAAGGCCTCCCTACTCTCTTTCCACCTCTCTCTTTCTAGAACTGCCATTGACCAATCTTTCTTAAAGGAGTCCAGCTCAGCATAACTAAAGGAAAGTTTTCATAGGAAAAGATATCCAAATAAGGAATGAATAGACTGTCATGGAATGCTCTCGGAATAATAAAATATACTTAGGTATTGTCGACTGTACGTCGATGGTAGCACGAGTTTCAATAGAATGAGTTTTGTCACCACTGAAGTGGTGCCTACTGTACCAATTTACTTAGTACACTTATTATGTAACTAAACATATATTGTTACATAAACTAGTACGGTAGTTGCTGAGAAAGAATGATAAGCACACAATAAAACTCAAGAAAGGAAATACTTAATTAAAAAACAATATTTTACGATTATTTGCGATTTTATTGTTTTACATACAATAGGTACTCGTTACTTGTGCAATATATTAAACCGAAACCTTCAACGAGAGACGTTGTTGTACAAATCTACTACCTAGCCACTAGCCACCTACCTACATACTTAGTTAGTTCTTAGTTTTCAAGACCAATGCGAAAATAGTAGGAAAATCGCAATAAGAAAACTGTAATAGGTATTCTGATTACAGAGCTGCACCCACACACTATCAATCATAATTATCTGAATAATTTTTAAGGATATTATAATTACCAATCCATTGTTTCATATGTTCGAAAATTTTACCTGTTCCACAAAGTAAATGACGCAATGAATGTTGTTGAACTGTGAAAATGAAAGCTATTGCTACTTCTACTGCTCGTACAATGCGTGCCACGAAAGAAGAGTCTTGACCCCGCCACGTGGTGTGTCAAGTCTCTTCTTTCGTGGCACGCATTGTACGTGTGTCATGTCTTATCTGGGATGCTGCTAACCTGACTGAATCATTATCTCAGAGGTGGCTTTGGTTATCAATTTGTGATGATGAGTCACAAATTGTACAGTCCTTTTTAGGGTTCGTAACAAAATGGTAAAACGGAACCCTTATGGTGAGACTCAGTCTGTCCGTCTGTCACAGCTGGATATCTCAAGAACTACTAATGCTATCAACTTGAAATTTGGAATAGGTTTTGCTGACGTTTGCCCAACTATTTTGCAAATAAGAAAGAAATAAAAATCATATTTATATTTTTAGCAACAGGGACTGAAAGGGGGTCTGAAAATTTTTAAAATATTCAAAATTATTTAATTGTTATTGATGTGAGTGTGTTACACAATAAAGGTGCTGGTCTCATGTGAATGCTTACCTATCCTAATAATTTCATGAACAAAACAAGGTACAAAGTTTCACCTAAAATATTGATTACCAATATACCTAACCATCTGTCATATTAATTGCAACTGGTATGAACCAACAGCTCCTAAACCTTCAAGGATTACAGACGTGACGCAAAACAGCGTTATCAATGTTATCATTACTCCCGACTTCACTAATAGGCGCTGCTTCAAGTACCAAATCATCCCGCCATAAAGCTCTCATGAAACAAAACGAAAATTAAAAACAAACCAGTTAATTAAGAAATGTTTGCACCACAAAGTCAAATGTTTGTTCTGAGCGGCATCCGTTTAATCTTAAATTAATCCTGTGACAAACATATCAACACCAATCAACTTTAATTGTAATCTATCTACTCTGCACTACTTGCACCAACAAGAACAACAAAAAAAGCCAGTCAGAACCGGTGAAATCCAGATTCCCCCGGTTCAAAGTGGTTCCAACGAGATTGTGTGTGCGCGAATTGCTTTTATGTTTGATTGATTGATAAACAGATAATGATTGGTGATATCTGGTAATGATTAAAATAATGTTGTCAGAATTAACTGGTGTTGTCTGCATGTTGTGGGAAGTAATAATATTGCTGATAGGTCAATTAACTGACGGGAAAAGTGCAATATTGTTGAAGAGTTGCGCACGACATAGGATACATATAAAACATTGGCTGAAACGTCCTATTAATAATATATTTCTGTAACAGAGTTTCTATATGAATAAAACTGAACAATCAGCCAATCAAAATCAATCTCGAGCACTTTACTGCATCAATTAAGACCTCCTTTATCTAAATGAACCATGTCCTATGTCAATATCGTCATCATAACACAACAGCATAATTAACCTACAACATTGTATTTGTCTGTCCTTCCCCTTTTTAAATCCATCCAAAAGTTGTCCTTAAAAGATCGCTCTTAGCGATAAGACCGCCCATTGTGTCACCCTTTGTACACAATAAAGAGTATTCTATTCTATTACTGCTGAGACACAGGCATACTCTCTGTGAGAGAGACTCATATACGTAACACAATAGGTACGTAATAAGTAGGTATTTAAGTACTAAAAAGAATAAAATTCATAGCAATGCAGAAAACAAAGAAACAATTAATAAATCTTTCCACTTTGTCTAGCCAGAAACTGCAGCAAAAAGTAATGATGCATAACCTGCATCATTACTTATTGCGTAACAATTGTGCATAGTTCCGTGAGTAAATGCACAGCCACTAAGACGAAAACATTATTGAATCTCATGCGGAATTTTTCGAAAATCTCAACTGGTTACTTGGGTTTAAAATAATCACTCTTGAAACAAATCTGTTGATTGCCTTGTTGATCTACTGGTCGCAAGCACCAGTGAAAAGTGGTATATAGGTTCGATTCCCGGATCAAGCAAGAGTTTTTGTATATAGGCTCATTGGCGACGTAAAACTGGTGGATGCCTAGCTTCACAGCCTGGCTCATCGCCGCAAGGTTGCCTGCTTGTCGGTCTTCTACAGATTGTACTTCGGTGAGTGTGCCCAAGAACTCCACGACCGCATTCCACCGGCCCCCTTCTACCTTCGGACATCCAGACGCACTGCAAGTTACCATCCCTACCTAGTTGCTATTCCACCAATTCGCACTAAGCGTTTACAAATGTCCTTTATAATGCGCACAGCAAAAGAGTGGAACTCTCTACCTGCGTTTGTGTTTCCGAGTGCATACAACCCAAATCTCTTCAAAGTAAGAGTGAACAGGCTTCTTCTGGGTGAGCTAACTCCATCGTAGACTTTCATCTCACTCATCTCTGACCTAGACTAGAGTCAAGAGCAAAACCATATCAAATTTAAAAAAAAAAGAAATTTTCAGTACCAACCGGGAGTCTGGTTTATGGCAATAAGGCGCGACTCCTTTTAAAAGGGACTTGCAACTTGGCAACATATAATGTACCTACTAAGCACCTCACACTGAAAAGCACAAAGAAAAGTGGAAAAATACGCGGGAGATCTTTGCTCAGCAGTGGGACAATCTATACTAATAATAAAGCTAAAGAGTTTGTTTGTTTGAACGTGCTAATCTCTGGAACTACCAGACAGATTTTAAAAAAATAATTGTACCTAGCACAATTCTTGAAGAAGGCTATATATAGGCTACTTAACATCACGCTAGGACACTTAGGAGCTGAACAAAAACAAAGAAGTCGTAAAGAACGCCAAGAGAAAACGAAGTTATAGCGCGGGTAGCCGATGCGATGCGACGGGGTGGGACGGGGAACAAGAAATTTCTGGGCGAAGTATAAATATAATCCACAATATAGGTGTAACTGACAAAAACAAGCACCTCTGCCTACGCTTTTGAGAACAGGTGTGATGTTTTATAATGTCCAAACATAGACTGATATGGTGAGAAAAAATTCAAGCCCTGTTCTGTCTGCATAATACCAGTGTTTAGAAATATATCAGCTCTTATCGTGAGGCGGTCGAGTGGCCACGTTATTAATTGTTGAGTCGCAGGTCTGCGTGCTGTGGCATTCACCTTGATACGCCGACATTAACACACTATTACCTTTTTACTTCCTGGTTTCCCAAAATAAAGGGATTTTTTCAGTCTTTGGAGGATTCACTCATAAACAGCCTATAATGTTCCCACTGCAGGGACAGGCCCTCTCTACGAGAGGGAGAGAACTCTTGCTTGCAAAAAATGGACCCACCCAATGCTCTTCGATTTGAAACAGTATACGAGTAATTCAACAAGTTTTGCTAACAATAACCATATTGTATATTAAAACCTTCCTGAAAGGATGTAGATTACATTAGTGAAAGAATTATCAAAACTGATTCATTCGTTTTTGAGAAAATCGCGAACTTACAAATAGGGTGTTGAATAAAGAACCTCCTTTTTTCGAAGTCCGTTTACAAAACCAAATTCAATTTTTAAGTATTTCAAATAATACAATTAAATTCTAACTTAACTAAAACTACAGAAACTACAAAATTGCGTGAAAAATTCGTCCGCATCGCTGTCGATTGGTAATGTACCCAAGAGACTGGCGGCATTGCCACGTTATATGGCGATGCTTAGCCTCTGGCCAAGGTAAAATCCAGCCCTTGGGTCACGGGAAGTGTCAACCAGCCGTTTAGATATTTCTTTAAAAAGACCATGAGCACGCGGACCCCACGGACCGAGAGTTTCAACCCCAAACGACTCGAAAATATAATTTCCCATATGGCTATTTTATTTTCACCGTTTAAGGTTTTCCGCAGCCGCAGCAGCAGTACCAGCACAGCATGCCGAGCCAGGAAGATGGGATGGCGCCAGAGTATCGACACACGTTGCGTCCCACACTAAAGGCCTACCCACCTTCCATGGAAATAAAGACAAACAAACAACTTAAGTACCGTAAAACGCTACAACTTTGCCAACTAAGCCCAAGTTTGCCTATTTCGTTTCAATTACGATATTTCGCGTTTGCTTAGTTTTTTCCTATTTTCTACTATTTGGTAGTGATTTTACATTATTAGGGCAACAGATTTTTCATTTTTTGTAACGATAACTTCATTGTTACTCTGTCAGTTGTGCGACAAACAGCGGTGCGCGGAGGTGAAAAATTTTAGTGTCGCATAACTTTTAAGTTTTAGCTAAAGAAAAGGTGTTTTCGTGCAGCTATAACATCCCAGGGTAAGAAAATACTATCTACTTTCCATAAGGCTTGATATTTTTATTAAAAGGACACGATTTCATTAAAATAACTTAGTAGGCAATTTTGTGCACTGTTTTGGAAACTTGAGTGACACAACTTTACCTGGGTCTAGGGTTGTCACTAGTCGGATTTTAATATTGACATATTTTTACTATATAAATGCATATTTATATATATATTTGCATGAAATTTGCACAGCTTGGAACCCGGTTATATTGAAACTCAAGAGCTTGCATGCACTAAATTCCCTTTGTTTTACGATATTTTAATTTTATTGCATAAATTCTTAATGTTCCGAAATCGGGTGAAGACACTGACTCCTGTAACACAGGTATCAGATAGCTCAGTAGTTAGGGCTTTAATAGAAAATGTTACATCTTTTTATGTCAATAAAACATTCTTTGTTTTTATTTCGACATTTATGTTTTTGACTGCCTGTAAGGGTGAGAAGAGGTGTATCTCTGCCAAACCCTTTGGTATTCGGCGTGATTTTGTATATAAGTAAGTCTTAATTCTATTGCAGTTATATGCAAAAATGCCGAATAATACATAACGAAGCAAGAGAAAACCAGGAGCTCGTAGTTATGCCGATAACCTACTCTGTAGAAATATTAGAAGTTGCTGCAGATCTCGTACGAAAAAAAAATAATTTCGTCATACGAAGCGGAACAGCAATTTGCGATCCCGCGTCGGACCATTTTTAATTGATCATAAAACATGCATAACAAACCATCTGGTCGATCTACAGACTTGACAACTGAGGAAGAAGCCCACATCGCAGATGTAGTGAATATTACAGCTAGTAAAGCCTATTTAAAAACAAAAAAAAATTATGTTAATAGTAATCACAAGCCAGCATTGCTAAAAAGCATTACATTTGTGATTTTTACTCATAAGTAGGAATTTGTTTAATTTTTTACAAAGTGAATAAAAGTTTAAGAAAATAATCCGTATTTTTTTGGGACAACCCTAGAGTCAACGACATTTTTGTATGAAAAGTTTCTGGTACCTGCTACAACATTGCCTATTAGCAGTAAAAAAATATATATTACCGTCATGGCAATAATCTAACTGCCGGGGTTGAGCACGGTGTCTCATTTACATGGAAAAAAATATTAAAAAAAAATCAGCAATATATCTATTGAGATATCCTTCTAGGCAAAGTTGTGTCTTTTACCTACAACTTTGCCTACGACTTTGAGTGTTCGTAATTCTGAATAACGGCATCATTTAAATAGATTTGGATTCTACCTGGCAAGGCATAAGGTCTGTTTTCCATCTGAAAGTCTTTAAAAGCCGTAATAATAAATAGGTTCAGAGATACTAACAAAAAACGTCAAAATCCAGGCAAAGTTGCAGCATTTTACGGTATAACAATTGTTTGTAAAATGTTCAATTATTTCATAACAACTTCTCAGTTCAATTTTGATTAAACAAACTGAAATAAACAAAATTTAATGTTTTTCAATTTCAATGTCAAAAAAAATGACGTACTTTTTCCGAATAAAAGTGAGTGATGAAGACATCTGAAGAATCCAGTCGATCTTGACAAGAATAATAATACATAATATAGTGTATGTTAAAATAAAATGTTACAATAATTTGTTAAATGTTAAAACATTACCTACAACTCGTCAGTCGGGGCCACCACTGCATTCACTGCAGCGTATCAATTGATGGGTTTTATGTCTCATTCATGTTTTAGTCGGTTTTTGGCAAAGAGAATTTACATAGTCTTCAAACCTGAACACAATACTGTTTTCTTGCAAATATGGGTATTTATAGATGTATCATTCATTATCCATTGTAAGGTTAATTAACAGCAGTCTTTACATAACAAGACCCCTCCGTGCCTCGGAATGCACATTAAGCCGTTGGTTCCCGCTGTCATTCGTGGATTTTTGGCAGTTGTTACGGGTCGTCAGAAGCCTGAAAGTCTGGCAACCAGTCTTACCAAGGGGTTATTATTACACAAATCTATCAACCTTTTATAGTTCGACCTTTTTATTATGTCAATCGGTGACTGAACTTTTTGTTTATAATATTAGCGAGGGGTTACGTAAACATTACCTATTTGTTTATTTGTTCGGTGTCGACGTTCGGGGCACTTTCAAATAGACAGACGGTTTAATGAGACGGTTATCAGTAGGTATTATGTTATATTTGAGTTAGTTACAAGGTCAGTAGATAGCTATGTTTTTTTTCGTCTCAATCTGCAGTTTTGACAATTCATCTTTATCATGTGCAAGCTCTTTTTCTTTCAGCATGGAAATATCTACTGCTGAACTGTGCTATTTTTTTGTTGCCGGTAGGTGCAAAGAAATTTGAAACTGATAGGCAGCGGGATGCGTCTGCCCCTCACACTGACACAGACTGACACTGACTGACACTGACTGACACTGACTGACACTGACTGACTAATATTAGAAGTTGACAGAAAGAAATGGAATATTTGTTTTTTTTTTCAGTTGTTTGTTTTCAGCACAAACAAAACGCACATTACAAAAAAAAACAACAAAATTTACACAACAAAGTAGCCAAAAGTGCCTTCACCAAGATACAAAAAAAAATGGATGGATATTGAGAGAGGGAACAGAGAACAATGTTGCAAGTTGAAAACATGAGAACGAAAAGATCTAACTGCCTGTGAGATTCAAAAATATTAACTAAATATTTTTTTCAGAAATCGTGTTATCGATGTAATATCACAATTCACAAGTCATTGAACCAGCCCTTTGACGTCACTACATTATTCCCTTTAACGTCTTATCTACCTTTATAACTTCCTAGAATAAAAGAGATAACAAAATATTAGATAAAATTACATATTATCCTCTGCCTCGCCTTTTCTCAACTATGTTGGGGTCGGCTTTCAGTCTAACCGGATGCAGTTGAATAACAGTATTTTACATAGAGCGACTACCTATCTGACCTCCACAACCCAGTCACTGGGTAATACGATACCCCTTGGTAAGACTGGTTTCAGACTTTCGGGATTCTGACTACCCGTAACGACTGTCAACGATCCATAAATGACAGCCGGGACCAACGGCTTAAAGGCTCCTACAAACAAGCGCGACACGCGATATAATCGCGCGCGACACAAAGGCACCGCTCGTTGCGCGACTTGCGGTGCCTTTATGCCGCGTGTCGTGTCGCGCCTGTTTGAAGGAGCCTTAACGTGCTTTCCGAGACACGGGTCTTGGTATGTAAAGATGGTCACCCATCCACAGACCAACCGCGGCAAGCGTAGCTTAACCTGAGCGATCGACCTGTGCGGCTGTTATTATTTAGCCACGGACCCCTCTTGACCCTCTCCCCTTTAAAATTGTATGTATTGTGTAAAATAGTGTATTCACTCAAACGACTTGTAGGTAAATAACGATTTAGACTATACGTATAGGTATTATGTATAATACAGGGTCAAATATAATTAGCTAGCGAAACTCCGCAGATATGATGGGTAAACATGATAAAACAAAAAATTAATTAATTTGATGATTATTTGTCGCTGTTAGTTAGTGTATTTTACTTGTAATATCAGTTTAAAAAATCTATTTTTGTTTGTGTTAACTTCACATACATGATTGGTATCGATATCTAAAAACGAAAAAACACATTTTCTAAACTCGTACTTCAAGTAGGTACAGACGCCAGCACATCAAGCTACTACAATCTGTCAAATTTCTTTAATAGATTTTCAGCTTTATTGCTAAAGCATAAGGTTCAAAGTTGATTGGGAAAATTTGACAGTTTCGGGTAGCTTGATATGCTGGCGTCTGTACCTAACAGTACCACCAGCGGTCGTTGAAAATCTTTTATTTTTTTATTTTATCGTGTTTAGATATTGATATCTATCACGTCTGCAAAGTTTCGCTAGCTAATTTAATTTGACTCTGTATAGTAACGCATCTAACCGGAGATCAGAAGGTCAATTCTCGTAATTTAAAACGTTCAAAATCTAGTCGCAGTCTCAACTCGGCGACAAACAAATGTCAAAAACTTGTCAAAATTAGAGGTATTTTTGACAGATTGAAACCCAGATCAGACTGTGACGTTCTTAAAATACGAGAACTGCCCCTCAGTTCGAATGCCAACCGCTCCGAGGGAAAAGGAAACATTGCAGCAGTTAAAATTCAATCTTAAAAATGGGTAAAATTGAATTTAAATGACTACACATTAGGCGAATTTTACTCACTATTATATTAATTCTCTATCAATCGAAAAACTGACACCAGTAAATCATGACATCTCTAGTCAGTTCCTAAACACAACAACTCCTAGATCTAAAGGTCGGCTTCAAAGAACATCACCATTCCAATCCATCAACAATTAATGAATGCTGTGAAACTGGGCCGTCAGTCGGCACCTTTACTAGACGATAACCGGCTGATAAAATCTATTTTTATTTTATTTCCATTTCCGTAGCAGCGTGAAAACAAACAATTATAATCCTAGCTCTATTCACCATACAATAAAGAAGGTTATTAACCAAAAGACTGCCATGGGGCATTAACGTTTAATATGACTCTAAACAGTACGGTAAGGCTGGTCAGTAAATTCAAGGTCGCACAGCGAGCTATGGAACGGGCTATGCTTGGAGTCTCTCTGAGGGATCGAATCCGCAACGAGGTGATCCGGCAGAGAACCAAACTTGTCAATATAGCCCACAGAATAAGCAAGCTGTAGTGGCAATAGGCCGGCCATATTAGCCGTAGAAACGATGACCGTTGGGGTAGACGTGTTCTTGAGTAGAGACCGCGAATCGGTAAACGTAAGGTGGGACGCCCTCAGGCTAGGTGCAGCGACGATCTTCGCAGGATGGCTGGTAGCAGCAGGATGAGAGTTGTCGAAAATGGAGTTGAATGGCGTGCAATAAGAGAGGCCTATGTCCAGCAGTGGACTGCTGTAGGCTGATGATGATGGTGACTGTAAAAGAATGTCAGTAATGAAATTCCCTCAATTCATAATTATTTTACGCATTTCTATGCCATGAAGAAAAAGCCTGACAAAGTGCTGGTTTTCCGAACTATATGATATACACTTAAAAAAAAATATAAAACACACCTGGAAACTTGTAAAGATTGGGGAGATGGTTGTTTGTATAACCGTACTCTGATTAATCAGATGGAAAGTTTTTATAGTATTATATTTCTGGGCTCTTTCAAAAGTAAGAGGATTATTGTATAAGCGTTCTGTACTTAGAGAACAGCATCATCATCTGCGTAGCCTTTTTCCCAATTATGTTGGGGTCGGCATCCAGTCTAACCGGATGCAGCTGAATACCAGTATTTTACATGGAGCGAGTGCCTATCTGACCTCCACAACCCAATTACTGGATAATACAATACCCTTTGGTAAGACTGGTTGTCAGACTTTCGGGCTTTTGATGACGCTCTCAAAGATTCACGAATGACAGCCGGGACCAACGGCTTAACGTGCTTTCCGAGGCACGGAGGGGTCACGGTATGTAAAGATGGTCACTCATCCACGGACCAAACGCGGCACCCAATAACTGGGTTGTGGAGGTCAGATAGGCAGTCGCTCCATGTGAAATACTAGTATTCAGCTGAATCCGGTCAGACTGGAAGCCGACCCCAACTTAGTTGGAAAAAGACTAGGCAGATGATGATGAACTTATAAAACTAAAATCCAAACCCGATTCTTTTTAAACATAATTTAATATTCTCCAGTAAGTATAGCAACATTTTTTATGACATGAGCAACCTGTTGATATAAATACCTACGTTATATTTTTACCCCAATCCCCAAAACAGCGTGAAAACAATCAATTAACAGGACGGTTCAATAAAGAAAATGGCGTGACGGCCATGACAGTGTGCTCTCTATTTATAACTAACGACCAACACGGAGGGCTTACACGTGTTTATTTACTTGGATGATAAAATGCTTTTATACCTGTTGGTGGAAATTATAGGATTGTGTGTTTATCGAAACTTGCAGTAAGTAGATTCCTAGGTTGTCGATTGTTTATGGCAAGGGAATGCAATCTCTATCGAAAAAGGCTTGACACCTCGCAATTTTTTTTCTATATTCAATATCAGTTCACAAATCTTGAAAAAATGAATCATGCCTATGTAATTGCTGAGCGTGTTCTCCAATGGGCAATATCGGCACCAGATTTAGCACATTTTTTCGAGAGGGGGTGGTCTGTAATCCACCACGCGGACCAAGTATGGGTTGGTAGAAGATGTCACATGTCTTCAATTTTTTGGTTCTAGGAAATGCCGGAAGCGGCATCTCTTATACGTCCTGTATGTCCTGTATGTGAGTAAACCCTCACGATGTTTTTCTTCATCGTTTTGAGAGCAGTGGTGAACCAACGACCTACAAACCCGTAAGCCACGGCCGTAAAATGTTCACGTCTGATTAAATTGCAAACCTGAATATCAGAACCACAAAAGGCAGATTCCCACGTACGCATGATCATTTCCTGTTTTAGTATAAATATTTGTATGATCTACTAATATTTATTTCCGATTCACAATTTGTTTGTTTATGTTGGCACTCGAGCTAGTAGGTAACCCTTTCGACTAACCGTTTATATTATCTTTATTAAGAGTATCAATCTTTCATGGGTGACGTCACTGTGTAACGCTGGTTTGCCTCGACTGTAGAGGTTGATTGATTTGTGGGTATTTTATTGTTATCTTTCATTTGTATTTAAAGGATTTTTAATCACAAATATTTTTTTTACCATGATTCGTTGACGTTCTTGTATTACAAGTATTTTATTACTATTCAGCCTGTAAAAGGTCACAGTATCTGATAACATGTTAAGATGCTGCGGTCTCTATCAAATTCCGGTAATGCCTAATAAGAAGGTATCAAAATGTATGCACAAAGAGATGAATCCGAAAATACGTAATATTCCTTATACATTACAATACAAAAAAACCGGGCAAGAGCGAGTCGGACTCACCCACCGAGGGTTCCGCACCATCATATGTTTTTAAATTTTCATCGGCGAGACCTATATTCGTCAGAGAATTTTAACACTGTGCACTGCGGTGTAGAATATTGCAGTTTTATATCAGCGCCATCTCTTGACCGATAGTGGAACTATTGTAACATTTGTTGATGATTTCTGTAAAGTGTGCTATTTAGAGACTTCGTTTTATTTTTCCTGTAATCTTTATATAAACTTCTATCTCATAGAATAATTTCAGATTTTTTCTCTTTGCAAACTTCGGCGATAAGGGGGCGAATGGTTTTTTTTTTACTTTTTTTCAAAAGTCGAAAACTATGCGGCCTAAAAAAAGAAAAAATGTTTGAGAATGTGCAAACTGCGATTTTTTATATGAGGGTATCACAATATGAAAGAGTGCAGTTTTCGCACATGCCCTAGCAGCCCGACTTCAAATTTTTCAGACCCCCATTCAGTCCCTTGTGCAAAAAATATACCTACATATATTTTTATTTCTTTCTTATTTGAAAAATAGTTGGGCAAACGTCATCTAAAACTATTCCAAATTTCAAGTTGATAGCATTGAGATATCTAGTTGATAGTTCTTGAGATATCCAGCTGTGACAGACAAACAGACTGAAGGTTCTCACCATAAGGGTTAAATTTTACCATTTTGGTACGGAACCCTAAAAACGTTCCATAAAATAAGTTAACTAAAATGTGAAAAATAAAAACTGGTTTCTGCTTCTGTTTGCTCTGTAAAGGACAAAAGGCTGAAACTTGATTGAATTTTCTATCAATCATTACTACAATAGTCATATCATCGCAGTCGGGACTACTCAGGACTCAATAATAGGAACCAATAATGTTTAGTTCCCGACTGGATGGACAGTTATTTAACTGGCTGAACAAATAAATCTATGTCATATTAATTTGTGCACACAAAACATGCTTTTACTGAATGCGTCCGGACGAAAGGGATCGATAACTGAACTGTCAACTGACAACGGATATTATGAGCTCTGCGGTGACGAAAGTCTCGTGTCAAAGTGATAAGCTGTTTTCGAGTAAGAAGTAGAAGACAAACAAAAACTTTCTTTGTTTTATGTTACAAAATATTATACCTCAGTAAGTAATTGTTACGTTAATCGTATGATTCATAGCAATCATAGTGCATAACAAGATTACAATTCTGTTATTACTAGCTACGCCCCGCGGTGTCACCCGCGTAAATTTCGAGTCCAAAAAATGTCTGGAGAGGGCCACCCTTATCACCTAGGGGTATAAAAAATAGCCAACGACCTATTCTCAGACCTACCAAATATACACAAAAAATTTCATAAAATCGGTCAAGCAGTTTCGGAGCAGTTCGATAACAAGCACTTGTGACACGAGATTTTTATAAAGATTTTGTTGTTACTTTACGAGTTTATTTCTTTACTAGCTTTTGTCAGCGACTTCGAAATTATGCCATGGTAACGTACTACTACGTTAAATATATCTTTTTAAGAGGGAACAGGGCGTTCGATTCTCCATACAAATGTATTCCCCTTTTTTCTTCCTCAATAATGCCTCTAGAGCAATTTTTTTTTCTTCATAAAATCATGGTCTGCTGTAAACACGTCCCTGTCATTTTCTTTTTTTCAGCAACTAATTAGTAAAGAAAACATGACCCTCTAAAAATTCCAAAAAAAATACCCTATTTTTACCGCCAGACAAATTAGAAAAGTTTATAACATAAAAAAAAAATGCTAGGAACCTAAACATACTTTATCTTAAAATGTTAATGTAAAAAAATATTGAATCAGCTTAGTTTTTGAGGAGAAAAAAGGGGAATACGAAACGTCGATCTCGTCAAAATTTTTGTGATAATTTCGTTCTGAGCTGCAGCTGTTCCTATCACACACTACGGGGGCAGACTTGGGGTAAGGCGACGGAAATAGTTTCTTCAAATACCTATTTTTCAAATTCCTCGCAGGCCCCGTCCCCTCATAGGAGGGTATGGTGCGGTTTACGCGGAGCACGCCAGTAAAGCCTTCTTCAAACAGGCGCGTCGCGCCTTTTTGTAGGAGCCTTAAAGCTCCTACTATATAGACACACCTTACCTTTCGGGGCTTACAGGCGTGATGTTATGATGTTAAAATGTATGTCTATAGAATACAAATCACAATAACAAGATTGTTACCATAGGAACATATTATACTATACATAAACCTCATGGCCCTAAAGAAATACCATAACAGTCTGACACGCCATAAATTTCATTTACCCGTAGCAAATCAATTAGAAAATTAATTTATAACAGGAAAATACAGATAGAAAATAGGTTTTCCAGATATAATAGACTTTGTTTAGGTATTCTATTAATTAGGTTGGTATGGAAAATATTTATAAAAGTCCTTCCTTGATATTGGGAAATCCTTGATATTGTAGATTGTTATCAGACAATAAATTCTCGCAACCAGCGCGTACATACTAACTAGCTATCAGGTATACAGGCAAAAATATTCAGCTTTCCATTTTTTATTCTTTGAAATATTGTGTGAAAAGAAGTTGTAAAAAATTATTTGTTTATGTGAAAAAAAACCCACTACTCTGCTAATATTAATTTTAATAGTGCGCGTAATATTTATTTCATCTTAAAAATTTTTACTAAAGAGACTGTAAAAAAATTACTCCGTATCAAAGTTGCGACGATGATAGTCGACATATCGTACTGTCGCCCTAACATTTGTCGCGTATTTGTTTGCCGCAACTTTGATGCGGAGTTTAAAAAATTGACTACTCAACACACTTACAAAATCGTTTAAAAGTAGTTGCAAGATAGGTGTCTGGATACCAAATAGCATGTTCGATTGTACCTACTCACGTACGAAAATATACATAAATGTGGATACTAAAATTTTAATTTAAAACTACAAGACAGTGAGAGAGGATGTGAAGAAAGATATATAAGGACATAGATTTCTGTAGTGTCCGTCTCTTTCTTTAAAAGAGATTATAAGATACCTAGTTACCGGTGGATCTAACTCAAATTTTTGATGACAAAAATATAGATTCCTTATCATGAAATAAGCACCACCGCTTAAAGGCTCGTTCACACAGGCGCGACGCGACACGCGACACAAAGGCACCGCAAGTCGCGCAACGAGCGGTGCCTTTATGTCGCACGCGATTCGCGTCGCGTGTCGCGCCTGTTTGCACGAGCCTTAAGCTTAAAAATTTATCAAACATCTAGAAGAACAATATTATTACATATAGTAGGGACCTTTAACGACACTTTTCTTCACCCACTTACTACGCCTAAACAAAACATTATTTCTCTATCTATGCCAAGACGCGCAGATGGGTCCTCAAAGTAATATTAATAATGTATTTAATTTAAAAATATGCGTCTATTTGTTTGCAAAGTATGATTAATTTAATGTTGTCTTATCTCTAGCTTTCATAAAAGGTCGTCACATCCTGCAGATTCTCTTTCTTGCTATCACAGAAGCAGAGGCTTTTTGGTAAGGTCAGCATCAAAAGTCGATTAACACTTCAGTTTTTTTTAATCTCAGTTATTGAGAAAAATATTTGTTGAAAATTGCATCGTACTTCCGCTGCAATTTTGAATAAATATTTTGCTCTATAACTGAGGTTAAAAAAACTGAACTGTTAATCGACTTTTGATGCTGACCGTACAAGAACAGATTTCATCAGTGAAATTTGGAACATAGGAGACCATGATCTGGGTTAGTAGTTTCGACATAGGATACTCTTTATCCTAGTAGTAGGTAACGTACCTACTGCGGTGCCCATGGGATAATTCCCAACCACCACATGGGCGAAGCCGCGGGCCAAAGCTAGTCTTCTACATCTACCTTTTGCACATACCTAACCCTATATATGTAGACATTTTTCACTATTTTTACCATACCCACGGATAGCGTGGGGGTGGTCTGAGTGCCTGGTTACACCATAAGCCATAATAATATAATAATAATTAATAATAATAATAATACATATTTAATCTGACATATTATCATCCATCAGAAACAAATAACATAACTATTACGAATGATCAGAGTGTTCTAATGCTAACGTGCCAAAGGTTGATATTACTTGGATGTCTGCCCACCCCACCAGGAAAAAAACAGCGCGTGATAAATAAACAACAAACAATGAGAGAATAAAATAATAGTGAAGAAATTTAAAAATAATACATCGAATTGATAATAAGGTTATGATAATAACTGTAGCATTTTAATTTATTATTGTGTTTTTGTGCATACTTTAGTTACATAATAAGAGTTTTAAAAACAACATTTTGCAAGTATAGAAATAACTCTATTATGAAAATAGCCATAACTAGTCACTATAATATTGGCTCGCAAGCGTCTTCGAGAACAAAACAAAATATAAGTACTAGAACATTCTAGAATGTGATTTATATTTTTAAATTACTAAAAACATCTACATTTTTGCAGTAATTTAGGATGTTATCCCCAATATACACACACTCACAGCCAGTACTAATTATAAAACCTGTTTTTCTCTATTTAATTTGATTATAAAAACTGGTAAATAAAACAAGCTGCAAGCCATAGATAGGTATAGTATATATTATGTACTGTAAATATTGACCTATTTATCAATTAAGACAAAAGGCTGTTACACTAAAAGATTGGCAAGGGAGTATCCCTTGGACTCCTTAATCAATTGACTAATACATGACGTCAGACTTCTGCAGCCATTTTTAAGACGCTGTGCCTGATCAATCTAACTTTAAAATATTTTTCAGAGAGACCAAGTGGGGTATAAACAGTGAATTATGAAATGAATATGTTTCTGGAAAAAAAAAACTGAACGGAAAATTTTCTACGAGGAAAATTACGCATTGTATTCGAAAAAAAAAGGTAGTTTTGCAGGCTACTGGTCAGCTTTCAAAGAGATGTTTGTACCTTAGCCAAGGCCACAAATTGTGATAAATAAAATAGCAATTCTAAAAAAATATATAAAAAATCGAAACTCACCTCCGTGCTCCTCCATAATTAACACTATCCACTAAACACTAAGAAAAAGTTCCTAAAACTAATATCACACAAAACAAAAATCGTTTATCGACAAAATCACCGACTCCACCACTTATAGTCTGTATTGATCACCACTCTTTATATAAATCACCAGTTTTGAATTTATCCCATTTGTTGGAGGGATTTTTTAAGTTTTTTAGTACTGGATTTTTAATTTGACTCGCGTGCGGTAGTTCGGCGGCATTTGTTCGCGTGCGACTGTACTCTTCTGCGTTCAGGGCGGTACTGTTCAAGTCCACTGAACATTTGAACAAACCGTTCAGCGCTGAACGTTTTGAAAGACAGCGCGCCTGAGTCAAGTTCAGAGTCGACTCGACGGTAAACTCCTGAAATTGATGCGCTTTTGTCGCTGTTTTTGAAGTTTTGAATTTGTGTCGAGTTATAGTTTACATATTTTAAGTTTGCTATTCCAACTCTAAGAATTGATGAATTTATGTCTTAACATGGTTCAAGGTAAATTTTGAATCATGATCCTGAAAAGAAATCAGCGATGTTTCGTTATAGAATATAGATCATCATCACCATTCTCCTGTCCTTATACCAATTTATTCGTGGTCGGTGCAACATGTTTTTTTCTTCAGTTCTTCCCTATTAGTCGGCATATCAGTAGTCACCCCCTTTCTAACCATATCATCATTCACACAGTCCATCCATCGTTTCTCTGGTCTTCCCCTACTCTTAATAGCCATCTACATTCATACTCAAAACTTTCCTTACGACATTTTCGTCATTCCGCCGTATCACATCACACCCGTCCATGACAACCAGATAGGTTATATATTTTTTTTAAATTAAATAACTTACTGTTTCTAGAACATTATAATGAAAGCCCTTCCTGAAAGGCAAATGAAGCCTCAACAACTTGGGCTAGGTGACTCTTTCTTATCAGTAGGCAAACCTACTGTTAAATATGGCACCTACCTAAAATGTTTGTCTAAAATAATGCCAGTCAAAATTATTTTTAGAATAGAATGGAATACTCTTTATTATGTACACCATATAAATTAGAGACATAAATATAGAAACTGTACAAAGGGTGACACAATGGGCGGTCTTATCGCTAAGAGCGATCTTTTAAAAACAACCTTAGGATGGATTTGAAAAGGGGAAGGACAGACAAATACTGTAGGTAGTCCGTGGTGTACCATTTACATAATACAATAAATACACACATAAAGTATATTATACTAATCTAAATAAATATATACACATACATATAAATATATCCATATATTTCCATATATTTTCTTTATTTATTTAATTAACAATTTTAACATTGTGTCGAAATATATAACAGTAAAACCTGAAACGTTAAGATATATAAATTAAAAATTAAAACCAATTGAAACTGAATCTTGTCGTCTTTCAGAACTGTTGGAGCAAACATATGTAACCTCATGTCTGTCACATTAATTTGTAGACAGGCTGGTTGTGAATTTTAAAATGAGATTGTTTTTAAAATTGACAACTGTTGTTTGGAACAATAAGAAAATTTATTGTTATAGATTTATTATTGTTGTCAACGTGTGTATGTCCATCAAAGTTCGCTTTCTATATCTTTTATCTTTTCTCACATATATATTTGTTTAACACCAAATAAAGGTTTAATTATTCTGCGCTGTGTTTAATTAACTGAAGACACAACGAGTTCCAACAAAGGTTATGGACCCAGAAACCAAATAAACCGAGAAATGATTGAAAACGGCGAAAATCATTCAGCAGAAACTGTAAGTAAGAATGATTCTTTGAGCATGGCGTCAATTGAGAAACTAGATGGTGCCATTAACTATAGTTCATGGAAATTTGAGATGGACTTATGGCATAGAAGAATGGGTCACCTTGGAGTACGTAACCTTAAACTATTACGCAATATCATGGCGACAGGGGTGAGTTTTTCTAACAGTTCTACTACACTAGAGTGCGTAGCTTGTCTGAAAGGAAAACAAACCAGACAACCATTCAAGAAAAGCAGTCCAGCAAATAGAGCAGACAGTGTACTTGAGCTAGTACATACTGACGTCTGCAGACCAATGGCTGAAGAGTCATTTAGCGGATTCAAATATTTTGTAACGTTTATTGACGATTATACGCGTAAAACCTTCGTATATTTTCTTAAATGTAAAAGTGAAGTATTTAATAAACTTGAAGAATTCAAAACTTTTGCGGAATTACAGACTGGAAACAAGTTAAAAACTTTACGGTCAGATAATGGCAAAGAATATGTAAATACTCGGATGAATGATTTCATGAAGAAGTACGGAATCAAACATCAATTAACGGTGGAATATACACCTGAACAGAATGGTGTAGCAGAAAGGGCAAACAGAACAATCGTTGAAAAAACTAGGAGCATGATCCAAGAAGCTGGATTAAGCAATAAGTTTTGGGCAGAAGCTGTGAAGACAGCTGTTTTTCTGAAAAACCGATCACCAACGAAAGCTGTTAGGAATAAAACGCCTGAAGAAGCTTGGACTGGAAAGAAACAAAATCTGACATATATCAGAGTTTTCGGATGCAAAGCGTTTATGCACATACCTAAACAAAAACGCACCAAGTGGGATCCGAAGAGCAAAGAGTTGCTTCATATTGGATACTGTGAAGATGCGAAAGCATATCGTTTGTTTGATCCAGAAACCAAGATGGTACATAAAGCAAGAGATGTTGTTTTCTTCGAAAATCAATTTCAACCCATAGAGAGAAGTTCAGAAACAAAGAAAGATGAGACATCTATAGTTTTTGAACACGAAAATCCACCAGTTGTACCAACAAACACTGTGATAGAAAGTGAAGAAGAACTTCAAGAACAGAATGAGACTGTAAGAGAAATAAATACAAATGATTTAGATCAAAATGAAGAATCTAATGGCAATGAAACAGAAAGCTGTGATGAATGGGAATCCCTTGATGAAAGAGACGAAGAGGTACTACAACCAGAGCCGGTATTTCCTAGTGAGAGAAGATATCCATTAAGAGAGAGGAAACCTAAACAATTTCCGGATCACATCACATATCAAGCTATTGAAAGTGTTTTTCCACTGACAGTGGATGAAGCTTTATCACGCATGGATAAAGAAAATTGGAGAAAAGCAATTGAGGAGGAGTTAGATGCTCTACGAAAAAACAATACCTGGACACTGGTCAAACCACCAGCGTACCCTTACAACATCGTTGATTCTAAATGGATATTTCGAATCAAAGAAGAGGTGGGCGGATATAGGTATAAGGCACGCCTGGTAGCAAGGGGATATAGTCAAAGGAGAGGCATTGATTACCATGAGACCTTCGCACCAGTTGTGAGACACAGCTCACTCAGAACTTTAATAGCTCTCGCAGCTAAATTGGATCTTCAAATTGATCAGATGGATGTTAAGACTGCATTCCTAAATGGAAACTTAAATGAAGTTGTTTACATGAAACAACCACATGGTTTTGAACAAAAAGGAAAAGAGGACTATGTGTGTCTTCTGAAGAAGTCATTATACGGACTGAAGCAGGCTCCAAGAAGTTGGAACATAAAATTAGATGAGGAACTGAGGAAGCTAAACTTTAAGCGATCCTTAAATGAACCCTGCGTCTACACTAGGACTAGAGGAAAGAACATAATAATCCTGGCTGTCTATGTAGATGACATTCTGCTATTTTGGAACAATTTAACAGAAATGAAGGTAGTGAAGAAAGAGCTTATGTCGAAATTCGATATGAAAGATCTTGGCAAGGCAGAGTTGATGCTTGGTATTCAAATTAAACAAAATTTGAATAGCATAAACCTCAATCAAGAAAAATATATCGAAAAGTTGCTTAGAGAATTTGGCATGGAAGATGCAAAGACAGTTTCAACGCCGGAAGTAACTGGACAAAGGCTAGAGAAGCCTCCATCAGAACACAAGTCAAGAGATGACCTACCATATAGAGCATTGATAGGTTCTCTTATGTATCTTGCTGTGTGCACACGTCCAGATATTGCTCATTCAGTGAACAGTTTGAGTCAGTTTAATAATTCATTTGACGAGAGTCATTGGATCGCAGCAAAACGAGTACTTCGTTATCTCAAGGGCACTAAGAGTCATGGTCTAAAATATTTAAAAGGACAGAATGGACCTCTAGAAGGATATGCAGATGCAGATCATGCTGGAGAGTTTGATAGGAGATCATACTCTGGTTTGGTCTTCATAATGCAAGGTGGCGCAATCAGCTGGGAGAGCAAGAAACAAAGAACAATAGCTCTTAGTACAGCAGAGGCAGAATATGTATCGCTATCAGAAGCTGCAAGAGAAGCAATATTCCTGAGAAGGTTTATAGCCGAAGTAACTGATGGACAGGGCTACAAATTGGATGAAGCCGTGACCATTTTCAGTGATAGTCAGTCTGCCATCGCTATTGCCAAAAACCCAGTACATCACCAACGTACTAAGCATGTAGATGTGAGGTATCATTTTGTGCGTGAGGCAATTGTAAATAATGAGGTGATACTGAAGTATAAGGAGACCACATGCATGGTCGCAGATGGTTTAACGAAACCACTTCCAAGAGAGAAGTTTCAGTGGTGTGTGAGAGGTATGGGTGTGTGTGTTTGATAAACATGTATGGTGTGTGAATGGACACGAGATTAAGGAGGAGTGTTGGAGCAAACATATGTAACCTCATGTCTGTCACATTAATTTGTAGACAGGCTGGTTGTGAATTTTAAAATGAGATTGTTTTTAAAATTGACAACTGTTGTTTGGAACAATAAGAAAATTTATTGTTATAGATTTATTATTGTTGTCAACGTGTGTATGTCCATCAAAGTTCGCTTTCTATATCTTTTATCTTTTCTCACATATATATTTGTTTAACACCAAATAAAGGTTTAATTATTCTGCGCTGTGTTTAATTAACTGAAGACACAACGAGTTCCAACAAGAACCCTTAGATGATGATGTCATTCTCATTACTATGAAAACGATTTTCCTTAATTTCCATACTTTCTCCATAGACATACCTACACGTGTCCCACAAACAAGACGAGCTCAGCGCGCTAATTATTATACGACCTTCACCTATTTAGCAATCAGCTGATAATAAACTGCTATTAATAAAATATTTTAGTACCTACCTACCTACTACTAGTTATGAGAAAATAAATGTATGAAGCAGTTCTATGTCAAATAATTGACTGACTGGCGGACATCATCACAGTCTACTCAAACTCAAAGCACTTATCTATACTAATATTATAATAATTAAAAGCTTGTAATAAAGTTTGTATATTTGTAAGTTTGTATCTAGGGGGGTAATCTCTGGAATTACCAGTCGGATTTGAAAAAATCTTTTTGTATTTGAAGGCTATAGGCTATTTAATATCACGGTTTGACCCTTAGGAGCCGAGCAAAAAGAAAAAACCAGAAAGAACGCTAAGCAAAAACGAAGTAATAGCGCGGGTATGCGATGCGATGGGACGCGGTGAGTTGGGGGAACAAGAAATGTCACGCGGACGAAGTCGCGGGCAGAAGCTAATTTCAAATAAACCAATTACAGTAATTTTTGATTTGTCAAGGGATCGGTCAGTCAGAAAGATGAAGCTAGTTGCCCATTCTAAAGCGTAGTAGGTAAACATGGAGAAGAACGGGCAAGAAACTCCACGGATAATCTTTTAAATCATAAAATTGTTACAAAATATTGGTAACATGTTGAAATTATACATCTGAGAACGATTTAGAAAGACGTGCACGTTAAAAGCGTCTGTAATGAAAAAAATAAAAACAAAAAATTTAAGACTTAACCAGTAAACTGTAGAGCTCTTCAAAGTGAGTAAAAAGAAAGAAAGAAGAAAAAAAGAAAGAAGAAGAAAGTGAATTTACACAATCCAACGATAGTTTTTTAATCTTCAGCAGCTCCAACAATATTTTCGAATGCTAATCAATTAATTTATGCGCCCGTGTGGAGCAGGGCCAGCGTTGATCCAAGCATTTTTGTCAGCAATGTAATCCCACATCGTATAACTTCGTTTCATTCAGTTGGAGTATTTAGGGAGGCATTTTTTTGTAACATTTTAAACAGTACCCCATGAAGGATGAGTCTACTTTAGCCAGTCTGATACCTGGTGAACTACATCAACATCATCATTTCAGCCGAAAGACGTCCACTGCTGGACATAGGCCTCCCCCAAGCACCTCCACTTCGACTGGTTCTGTGCTTCTCGCATCCAACGGGTTCCTGCGGCCTTCACAAGGTCGTCGGATCACCTTGTGGGAGGCCTTCCAACGCTACGTCTTCCGGTACGCGGTCGCTAGTCCAGATCCTTTCAGCCCCATCAGCCATCTGTTCTGCGAGCAATGTGCTATGTATGTTTATATTATACCCCTCCATAATCCCAAACATAATTTGTTTCTTGGTTTTCATTTTATCATTGAAACGCATGTGTTGCCAAGGCACTATTGTCATAGGCAGAACTGTCGACATCAGCACTGATGGCCGTGAAGAAAAATAAAAATTAGACATCGCACCCAACGCAACACAACGCAACCTATAAAGGATGCGTTATATAGGTGCACTAAAAAAAAATAAGCTAAGCAAAATTACGCACTATGGTGATATAAGAAAAATTGCCAGAGTCAAACAGAGTGTTGAAGTTTGTAATAGAAAACGGTAGTAATAAAATACTTCAATACTTTTCTGCACCTTCAAAGGACGACAGGTCTTCGTAGCCTTTTCACAACTGGATACTATTTTTGTTCATGTTCACCTGTTGCAACCACAACATCGACTGTAGAAAGAGCTTTGAACTCTTCGAAATGCTGGCAGCTTGCCAACTTGTAACGTAATAAGTAAATACTTAACCTAATACTCTTAGGTGACCTTCTAAACTTGTTGCTTTCATACCTGATATACTAAACTACTCCATTATCCCGTAAGGTTCCACTACTCAACATTAAAACTAAATAAAAGACTTGCAAACTCCGAAAAGGACTAAAAGTGCATTTAAATAGCCTGCACGAGTAATACCTTGGGAAGTCAGTCCTATATTTTTATTACGGCGTAGCAGGAAACCACGCACAGCAGCAGCGTTCTGAAATAATATTTCGTGCTGACTTGCTGAGTAAGAAGAACCTCTCAGGACTTTACTTTAATACTAGTAAAATCACCATAGTAAGCAGACAAATTGGTGAACAAACCTTGCAGATAGAGGTACACTACTGCTAATACCCTCGCTGTCAGCCCTTAGTCACACTAGTCGCCTTATAATACGACTTATGAAGAGGAAAAAATCGAATCTAATTAATTTCCCATAACTACCAAATCATGATAACTATAACCACTATCTCTGATCCCATAAACCTTGCCATATCGTTATACCACGTCCAAAGCCAAGGCCACACGACTGGGGCCTGGCGACGGCGGGGCGAAGGGGGAGAGGGGAGACTAGAGTCAACAGTCGTAGCTATGTCATCTGACCTCACCACCCCCTGGGGTTGCTACATGAAGCATTTACCCTTCAATCTGGGTAGGTTAAAGCTTTTAAACAGTAACGTTTTCCAGAAAAATTATATATCCATACTATCCATACTAATATTATAAATTCGAAAGTAACTCTGTCTGTCTGTATGTTACCCTTTCACGCCTAAATCACTGAACAGGTTTCGATAAAATATGGCAGAGAAATAGATTGCATCCCGGAGAAGGACATAGAATAGTTTTTATCCACATAACACGCGGGCGATGCCACGGGCGGAAGCTAGTATTATAAATTGCGAAAGTGTGTCTGTTTGTCTGTGTGTGTTACCTTTTCACTTAAACTGCTGAACCGATTTAGATGAAATTTGGTATAGAAATAGTTTGAGTCCCGGGAAAGGACATAGGATAGTTTTTATTCCGATATTCCCCCGGGATGGAAACTTACACGGGTGAAACCATTGGGCGTTGCTAGTGATATTATAATATCTTACTAAGTTCTCTCCATTAACCTCTGACCTCCATTAATCTGAACATATTGCAATCTAACGTTAGTAACAGAAGATCTTGAAAAAGGTTTCTCCCAGGAAGTCCTACTACCACTCCAATTTCATTTGCTTAACAGTTCCTATTAATTCGATCTGCCTAGCTTTTTCCCAACTACGTTGGAGTCGGCATCCAGTATAACTGAATACCAGTATTTTACATAGAGTGACTGCCTATCTGACCTAAACAACCCAGTTACTGGGTCACACGATACCACTTGGTAAGACTGGTTGTCAGACTTTTTGGGCTTCTTACTACCCGTAAAAACTGTCAAAGATCTACAAATGACAGCCGGGACCAACGGATTAACGTGCTTTCCGAGACACGGAGGAGTCTCGGTATGGTATGAATTGTCACCCATCCACGGACTGACCTCAGTAAGCCTAGCTTTACTTTTACTTAACGATTGACTAGTGCGGCTTCTATTATTTAGTCCCTGGTTATATTTTAACCCACTTCTGGCCACCCTACCCCCCATGACATCCACCGAGCCTCTGTTTGTCCAGCTCGTTTGGCTGACTGCGGCCCTCCACCACCACAGATCTTTATTACCACCACCAGCAGCCTTCCCGAAATATCTCCCTAACTAGATCTAGGTTTATTAGGATGGTTCCCTTTATGTCGAGTCCTTTTACGTCGAGCTGAGAACCTTGTCTTGCTCTATTACCCCTATGTCAAGTCAACGATTTTGGATGGTTCGTTTATTAGTTAGTAATAAGGCTTATAGAAGGACGTTTCTACTTTTAGAATTTGCTGCTATTCTATGTAGGTATTTAATTTAGGAGAAAGAGGTGCAGTGGTGGCCCAAGGGTAACTGCCGCGACTTAAGGCTCCTGCAAACAGGCGCGACGCGCGACGCGAATCCCGCGCGACTCGAAGACTCCTCTCGTTGCGCGACTTGCGGTGCCTTTGTGTCGGGCGCGAATTTATCGCGTGTTGCGCCTGTTTGAAGGAGCCTTTACGAGTTGCAGGTCGTAGGTTCGAACCCAGACAGGCACTACATTTGTGTATATTATTTCATCACCACTGCTCTCACAACGGTGAAGGAAAACATCGTGAGGAAACCGGCATGTCTTAGAACCAAAAATTCGAAGACGTGTGACATCTGCCAACCCGCACTGGGCCCGCGTGGTGGATTACGGCCCACTCCCTCTCACCTAGAGGAGGCCTGTGTCCCAACAGTGAGATCGTTATAGGCTGATTATCCTATGTTATGCTATTTGATAAAAATGTTAAATTCGTTCATAAATTCACTGACAAACAACGCACAGTCTAAACTGCTGGGTGCAGAACATGAAATTTTGCACAAGAGTTTCGAAAGTGAGCACTAAGGAAGATTTTTTTTAATTAATCCTCTAATAGGGGTTCAACAGGGGAGGAAAGTTTTAAGGAAGTTTATCATTTTTGCCGGCCTTGTATAACTTACCAGAAGTCCCTAATTTACTTACTTCCGAAACCTTCTTCCTACTAATATTAAAAACGCGAAAGTTTGTGAGGATGGATGATTGTTACTCTTTCACGCAAAAACTACTGAACAGATTTGGATGAAATTTGGCACACAGATAGTTTATAACCAGGATTAATACATACGAAACTTGTCATCCCGATATCTCCCGGGAGCGTAACTTATGCGGATGAAACCGCTAGACACTGATAGTTCATTCATAATCAAGAGGCACCTACTATTTTAACTGATTTTTTTTATTGTTATTTTTAGTAAAAATCAATTTTATTTTTAGCCGATTTTGTAACTACCTACAAAGTTGATCACTTTTTAGGGTTCCGTATACAAATCCTCCGCTGTCCGTAGGGCATGAGATACAGCCCGTTGGCGTCTAACGGTTGAAATGTTTACAGAGTATATCTGGTATTTCTATTGCAGTTAAAACAACAAATAATAAAAACAAATTAAAGTTAATAAAAATTCTAGGGAGTCCAAACGTGTTGTTTGGCGTTTTATGCCTTATGATCACCTTGGTATGCGAATCTGACTCGCACTTGGCCGTTTTTTAAAAACTCGAGGACTGGAGTAATATTTTATTACAATGGATATCAGATACCTACAGTCATACATAGCTCACTTCCTTTTACCAAGAACAACTCAATGCCAACTAGCCTGTGACATCACACGCAGTGGGATTTTACCATATGGATGTCGAAGATGAAATCAATCAATGTATTCTTCCGCTCTAAACATAGTAATCTGTTTGTTTGCTGTCCATACAAGAAAATGAAGACGGATAGGTACACTTACTTTGTTTACTCATCTACTTTGCAACAATACTTAGATACTTAATGGTCACATTTTTGTACGATCACGAGTTATGATTTACGATACCTACATTAAACAATAGGTTTCTACTTAACGTTATGTCACTACTTTGCTATCTGGTTTAATACTGACAGACAAGGCACAGCCTATGCAATGAGTTTAAAAGCATGAAATTTGCTCAACAGTTTCTTTTGTAACGAAGTGAAGCACTAAGGAACGATATATTTAGTAGTACTTGTAGTACTTGTAGATGGCTGTGAGTACTTTCTAATAAATTGATTAAACAAGAGTCGAGCCTGATAGGTACCAAATAAGATTGTTTTATATCAATGTCCAAAAAAACTGTTTTAATCAAATAATATAAAGGCGAAAATTTGTGTGTGTGTGTTTATATGTTTGTTACTTCTTCACGCTCAAACGGCTAAACCAATTTTGATAAAATTTTGTATGGAGGTAGCTGACACCCTGGATTAATATTATAAAGGCGAAAGTTTGTGTGTGTGTTTATATGTTTGTTACTTCTTCACGCTCAAACGGCTAAACCAATTTTGGTAAAATTTTGTATGGAGGTAGCTGACACCCTAGTAGATTAACATAATAGGCTACTTATTATCCCGATATTCGCACGGGATCGACATTTACGCGGGTAAAACCGCGAGGCGCAGCTAGTGGGATATAAGTCCTGTTTCTGGTCTTAACAAGCAGACCAGTAACAGCGGGGTAATTGCGTAACACACTAACAGTAACAATGGGTTTCATTTTGACCGGTCAACAACATTCATTGCGTTATTTACGTTGTTGAGCTGACACATTTTTCGAAAATATGAAGCAATGGAATAGTAATAATGCAATATCCTTCAAAATGACGAAATGATGAAGAATGATGATGATGATACTTCAATAGGATGCTAGACATGTGTCTTACTAAGAACTATTTTATGTTAATTGACAACAGTTTGAGGCGCCTAATAACATTCTCTTAGCAACATGTTTCGTACGATCTTACAGCCTTCGAGATTCGAATTTCGAAATTGATGTGTGAACAAATCCTACCCTACCGGCCAAAAAGGTACTTAACACTTTTAGTCGATAACACTTTGGGCACAATGACCGTAAAAGTTTCCTTTCTTGGAAAAAAAACCATGAAAGAAAATATCAATTCTTATCACCATAACGAAAATACTAACTGCCTCGTTGGTCCAGTTGTTGCAAGCGCTAATGCTGAGCATGAGGTCCTGGGTTCCATTCCCAGGTGGCACAAGTATTTTTGGGATTTTCTATCTGAAATTTCTCAGTAGCAGCCCCGAGTCAGGATTTGTGCCCGGTCAATGACAATAGGTTTGCCCCTTATCACTTAAGACTTAAACATTGCCCAACTTTTCGGGCAAACAAGGCGTGATGTTGTGTATAACAAATATACAACAGTAAGCACGATGCTTGAAAAGTAAAATTGACTAAGCGACACACGGAGCCAACTTTACAGGAGAAAAGTTCACTTCTCATTACAAAAAATCATAATTATAAATTCTGATTCAGATGATAAAGTAAGATTTCGAAAACAGTAAGAATTACGCCTGTAGGATGAGAATTTATATGATTTTTTTCTTAAAAGAGAAATTTTAAACTCTTCTCCTATAAAGTTAGCCCTATGTCGCTTAGTTAATTTTGCCTTTCAAGCGTTTATATCATATCCTAGTACATGCAAGCTTAAAGGAATAACAATTAGGAATATGTTGCAAGTAGGTATAATATGATTGTTCAAACTTGTATGTGGTAGCGTCAGCATGTGCGCGTCGCGTGGAACTAACAATCAACGTTGTTCGGCTTCTCTGTCACAAATGTCTATTGTGATTTGTTGCACGGTCAGCATATTCAACATCAGTAAAATAATTTATGAAAATATTTGATTTCACATACACACTTATGAAACATCAAAAGCTGCGTGCACGGTTCCAATTGGTCGTTTCCATGAAGAAGAGCCGTCAAGAAACTCCACGGTTATCGTAACTTTAAGAAGCGTGGAAGGGTTTACGGGAGACCTTTTCTCAGCATTGGGACAGCGTAGGCTATATAATAAAAACTTTCATTCCAAAGGCCTGCATCCTAATTGCGTAATACACTATCAATCTCAATCTGAAGAATTGTGAAGGATATTGTTCATCCATTGCTTCATAAATAATGCATTGAATGTTGTCAAAACAGAGCGGCTCGATGTTATGTCAGACGTAGATGCTCTTGTCTATACTCACCTTTATGCACATCGGACTCGAATTATTTAAAAAGAAAAATGATGTTGTGTGTCTTTTGTTTCTAATTACCATTAAATTTATCTTATCTAAACCCTACGATCAAAGTCATAAATTGATGATTACTATACCGTCTGCTACTTTATCTTTACTTTACTTTATTTTACCGAATTTGGAATCACCCAAAGAGTTTAAAAAACATAAGCAACAAGCAATAAATAATTGGCGTAGTAAATTGTTCACTATAAAACTTTTTTGCCAACCGTACGAATGGACTTTAACCGCGAGTCCAAAGGTTGTCACAGCGATGTGTTTATTGAAGGGCGAAGTCCAAGGAGACCTCAACCCCTATCATTATGGTTTCACTGTTCGACGGCAGTTCCGTTCAATATCGTTTGCATTCTGTCTAATAATAGATTACTTGAGAACTGGCTTTATATGTATGTATTTACTTTACTAAAAGGTTAGAGCAGTGGTGGCCAGGTAACGGCCGCGTGTATTACGAGTTTTAGGTCGTAGGTTCGAACCTAGATAACCGCTTTACTTTTGTGTAAATTATTCATTACTACTGCTCTCAAAACGGTAAAGGAAAACATTGTAAGGGAACCAGCATGTCCCAGAACCAAAAATTCGGAGACTTGTGACATCTACCAACCCGCACTGGGCCCGCGTGGTGGATTACAGCCCACTCCCTCTCACTGAGAGGAGGCCTGTGTCCCAGCAGTGGGAACATTATCGGCAGATTATGTTAAAAGCTTGGCATTATAATAATTATAATATGAACTGTTTGGCGCCATATTCCCACAAACACCACGTTAGTTAAAATTTAGTTTATTGCCGACCTCCAGCATCTAAACGTGGGTCTAGGTCAACGCAGTGTCCCCAGGGATGTGCCTTACAGGCGTTGCACGGGGGGGTTCCGGAATTGGTCTTTTAAGAGGAACCGGGACCACCCCTATGTGCTGATGGTGATCACCGGGGTGGTTTTAGTGAGGTAAAAATCCCACACTCCCCGACCTCCCTCCCCGGAGGTCGGGTGCCTTTTGAAGGTTTCCCCCCGACAACAAAAAAAAAAAAAAAAAAGGTCAACGCAGTGTAGAACACTCATTCAATCTTCGATAGCAACAATTTCCACATGCAACATGTATTCTTGTTGTGTCTACTCTTTTCGTTTACACCTAAAACAAGTCGTGAAGATTAGTTGTATCCAAAACGTGAAGAAAACTTGTGTAAACTGTCAAAAAGGGGAACGCTGCGCCCCGCGGCGGTGTAACCTGCATAAATTTCGATCCCGTAGGAATATCGGGATAAAACGTAGCCTATAATAATATGTTAATCCAGGGTATCATCTATCGATTTTGACATACCGTAGGACGCGAGACTCAGGCGTCACTAACTTTATCATTAGAAGTTTGAAATGTCCCAAAACAGTCCTCTCTACCTTCTTTCTAATTCTCTCTGTCTT
Source organism: Luperina nickerlii (assembly GCA_963855955.1). Classification (NCBI taxonomy): domain Eukaryota; kingdom Metazoa; phylum Arthropoda; class Insecta; order Lepidoptera; family Noctuidae; genus Luperina; species Luperina nickerlii. Next base: position 21,702,062 of record OY979674.1, on the reverse strand, counting down.
CAGAACTGTTCTCGAGATTATTATATAAGTCCAGTTTAAGAAAAAAAAAACGAAAATAAGGGCTATCTCATCATTTCATCGCGTTATGGATCACCTGCGATTTCTACCGAAATAGATGCACGTTAAAAGCCTGTATTTTTAGCACAAAAAATAGTAGACAAAATATCCGAAACGGACGATCACCTCGTTTCGTTCATCATGCAGATAAGTATGTACATATATTATTAAACTTATACCCACGTGCTGCGCAAACGCAACACACAAACAATTACGTTACACGCAGATAACGGACAATGACCGTCTATTTTTTTAACACTTTACAATGTCACTGTATTACATTGTAATGAGCTCAATAAATGAGGTTCTGAAAGAGAATTGTAGTGTTATTAAAGAAAGTTTGTTTGGAATATCATCCAGAACATCGTCATCTTCACCTTCTTCGTGTCGTTGCCACGACAGTTAGTTAATTGAATTTTGTTAGCTCAAAACTTCGCCACTTCCACGGCGTATCGGTGGCACCGCAGAAGTCACTTTGGGTGCATGTTTTAAAGGATAAAGTTTTTTTCAAATTCGACTGGCGGTTCCAGAGATTAACGTGTTCAAACAAATAAACTCTTCTGCTTTATTGTTAGTTGTATAACCATAATTACCATAAATATACCTATAGATAGTATTATTCATGACGTATCTTACTAATATTATAAAGGCGAAAGTTTGTGAGTGTGTGTGTGTATGTTTATATGTTTGTTACTTCTTCACGCTCAAACAGCTGGACCAATGTTGATAAAAAAATCAAAAGTCAGTTCTTCAAACTAGGCTGAGAATCAGCACTTTTCGAACGTCAAAATTACAAAAGACAGTCCCCCGGCACGCCCGCCCTTCACCACTTTCTAGTGCTTTCGCTGGGGAGAAGAAGTGGCGCAACAAACTGCCCAGCATATGATAAAAATACCATATGAAAGGATTCTTTTGTCATAATGCCACAGAATACTTAATAGTAATACAAGTACAATCCGTTTTAGGCAATAAGTCTACTTGCATCAATTATTTATTTTCCGATATAGAAGAAGAAAATTAAAGTTTTTCCGGTGCCGCTCTTGTCGTACTGAGTGTAGGTACTAACAGTGTCAATTCCGTTTCAACGTTGTCAACTAGAACAAGACACATTTCTCATGGCACCTGAAATCGGTATGTCGGATCCGGACACAGAATCGTGATTAGACGTGGTGTAAGACATTCTGTGGATGCAGAATTGGGACGGTTACCTAAACTAGAGAAATAACTTCTTATTATAACGTTCACTCTGGTGATTGTTATAGAGTAAATTATAGAGACACTACATAACACTAGGTACAGAACTAATACTCATCATCTGCCTAGCCTTTTCCCAACTACGTTGCGGTCGGCTTCCAGTCTAACCGGATGCAGCTGAATACCCCTATTTTACATGGAGCGACTGCCTATCTGACCTCCACAACCCAGTTACTGGGTAAAACGATTGGTAAAACTGGTCGTCAGACTTTCGGGCTTCTGAGGACCCGTAACGACCGTCAAAGATCCACGAATGACAGCCAGGACCAACGGGTTAATGTACTTTCCGAGGCACGGAGGGGTCTTGGTATGTAAAAATCCATACCATAGGTACTGTAGCGGTATCTACAACGCCACATGCAAACAACGCGTTTTACTGACGTCACGCAAAATCCTGCATCGCGCAAGCAGAGTTTACCGCGCAACTAGCATAGATACAACGGCCCGACATGAATCATCGGGCAGTTGCCCGCCAGACACAACACCCGTCTGGTCGGAGGATCCTCCCTTTTCTATAGAGTATGACTGAATTTTACCCATCCACGGACCAACCGCGGCAAATATAGCTTAACCTGATCGAGCGACCCTTGCAGCTATTATTTCTTAGCCAGAAGCCCCACTACAGAATTAATACTCTGAACTTAAAAAGAAAACACTGAACAGTTCCTAGGTCAGTATGTGTCGCAACCACATCTCAACGATCACTGTCCCTCCATGATCCATATCGACACCATACCTCTAGACTCCGCACAACGCCAAACAAAGGCATTTGTGTCTCGTTTGGAAATGCATAGTCATCATATCAGATCCGAAAGACATACATTTTTAAGTCCACTATTAGTGCAGCTATTACCGACTACTACTTTTGGGCTTCCATTTCTATATTTTATTCAAGAATTATTCCGAAAATAAGCTGCCCCTGAAATTAAACTGTTTACAGTCACGAATCACTTGCAGAAACATCCAGACTTGATACAAATATCTGTAGCTGAAGCTACAGCCTCACATATTTATGCCATGACGTGGGAATCGAGCCGACGACCCTGACTACAGTCGCTTCTGCAAAGATAAATTAATGATGAAATTTTCATGTTCTTATGGAAAAATGTAAAAATGTTTGCGTGTTAAAATACTAAAAAAATAAACACATTTTTCAGAGGTTTACGTAGTATATTGTTAAGTATTCAGTATCATTCCATTCCATTTGCTTGACATAGATTACATTGTGATAACTTTATAGCTATAGCTGTTGCCCACGTCTTTGTCTGCGATCCAGGATAAAGATTAGTATATGTCCTTACCTAGGTCATGGCCTATATGTGTGCCAAATTTCATCCAAATCCATTCAGCCGTTTTTGCGTAAAATCGTAACAAACAAACAAACTTACTTTCGCATTTATCACAAGTACTAGGTTCCGCCCGCGGCTTCGCCCGCGGGGTTTGTCGATAAAAACTAGCCTATGTCCTTCCCCGGGATACAATCTATCTCTCTGACAAATTTTATCGAAATCCGTTCAGTGGTTTAGGCGTGAAAAGGTAACATACAGACAGACAAAGTTATTTTCGAATTAATAATATTAGTATGGAAAAGTATTAGTTAGGATTAGGATATGTAGTCATAAGGCCATGCTGTAAAGTTAGTTTCAGGAATAGAATGTTTTGGCTAAGTTGCTCCATTTAATTTGCATTTATAATTTTACTAACTTCATAATTTTTAAGTGATTTTTAATCTAAATTGGCTCCGTTATTAATTAGGTAAGTTTACAGGGAAGCAGGGACATCGAAGCGGAACCTGTTACTATGGGTTCAGTACATGATTCTGATCCCCATGCGCTGAAATTGTTAGATGGTTATTAAAGAAAAATACTATTCCATAGATTTTGACCGCGTAGGTAGGACGCGCACAAAAGGCAATTTTTTTTTGATAACCGACTACAAAGTTCTACTCTAGTCTAGAATCATGTGCTGATTCATGGTAACAGTTTGCGCTTCTATGTCCTTGTATAATATAAATCAATAATATAAATACTAGACATATTTGCCTGTCACAAGATGTCAACCACTATCATCACAGTCATCAAAAGTAAGACTACAGACACGTGTAAGTACAGACGCCATCACATCAAGTTACTACAATCTGTCAAATTTCTTTAATAGATTTTCTTGAAAACTTGCGGCTCAGTTTGGGACAATTGCTGTCAGATGGCATGGCCTAAATTGAATCGTTAAACTGACGTCATGGTACGAATTATGTGGCATGTCGGGTCACCCTCCAGTATTCAAGGTTTTGCCTTTTTATCGGGTCCATCTCATCTTTTACTTTTCAATTTCACTCACAAACGCATAAAGCACTGATACATAACCTTTGCATAACACATTACATCATTCACATCATTGGCCATTTTGTAATTCCTTACATCATAATTTTTTGGTGCAAGTTGGGTGCGCGTACGTCAATGAGGGTTTTCGTGAAAATTTACGACACCAGTTGGTACCACTGTGATAAGAGGTCTTCCAATATAAAATATATGATGACGTTCATCATTCGATTCATTTATTCGTTCATCATTCAGTATAAATATAGGCTCTTTGACAGATGTCTGAACCTGACGTGTCAGTGCTGCCACCTGGCGAACGTCATTTCAGAAAACCCTCATTATGACGTTTCTGAATGTTGCCACTACATAAAGCGAAAAACGTTTATAGAGGATAATAATTGTTTGCTGCACCGTGCGACGTCATCACGTCGGCGCCGGCTGTCGCTGAAAACCAGCGCTGGGGCTCTGTCTTGTATAGGGTCGCAGCATAATGCTGAGCGATAGCCGTTTTGCGTGGATGTGACGCATGTCAACCTTTCCTTATTGTTTTTTTTTTTTTTTTGTTTTGTTCTTTTTTGCGTCATGTTTACCGCAAATAAACGTATTTTCTTTCTTCTTTCTTTCTTTCAATTAGAAGAACAGTTCAGTTTAGGTCCTAAAATGGATCGCGTTAAGGGCTCGTGGTAGGCCTCCTGTTTTATTAATTAAACCTTTATTGTAATATAATAGGAACCTACTGTTCTTTGCTTAAGATAAGTTATTCTCGTGTATTGGCTGCTTCCACTTTCATTTTGTTTACATTTTCCGACATTGTGACGTCATTATTGCGTCGTGTTTTGTTCAGCATCACATTTTTGAGCATTGGACTTACCTCGCGTTCAGCGTATAAGATGGAAACCACCTAAGAAAGAGACGTACGAAAATAAGCAGTTGATTCAGGAACCATGGTTACTCGGTATATGCGAGATCCTAAATCTAAGGCAGTCATCATCAGCCAAGCCTTTTTCCCAACTATGGTAGGGTCGGCTTCCAGTCTAACCGGAACTACCAGGAACTACCGGAAACCCAGAAACAGAAACTACCGGACCACCAGGAATTCTAAATCTTAGGCAGTAAGCATCTTTTTAAAAAGGATTGCTAGAAAAGTATGTTGCTCAAGTTCTAGCTAGCCAGTCTGTTTTGGCGGCTTTAAATCCGCCAACGAAATTGGCAATAATCCCTTCACAATCCAAGGGCTACAAAACTACAATCTATAAAACAATTATAAACAGCCAAAGTCGAAGATAAAATGTAGTTTTATCACCAAACATACATATTAACTAAGAAACTGTTAGCATAACGAGATGTACCCCGCTACTATATTTGTTAAACACACAGCACAAATCCTTTACAAACTCTCGGAAACATAATATATAACACTATCATTTTAAATTACCTCATTGCTCCAAGAATGGTCTTTTGGAACAGTCATAATTTTAATATCTACCGACAATTAGACATACGGTATATTTAGATAGTTATTATTTAAAGTTATTAAAAAAAAAATATGGTGACGGCGAAGAGTGAAGCGGAGGTGACGAGGCCTGCTGAAGAGATTCCTCATGATCATCTTTTCAAGGTGACAGGATTATCTTCCACGAATTTGGAGAAGTTGGCACAAGGTAAGTTTTGTGATATTTTGGGAGTCGTGAGGTCATCATGGTGACAAGATAATTCCGTGTTTATAGTCGTCGTAGTCAATATGTGGTGAACTTAATAGGATGAGCACGAAATTAGCAGTGTTTTGATTGCACAATGAATGCAATTAATAATGTTTGTTTTGATCATTGACCCCACATTATCTTAAGGACAACACTAATTTAGAGACATATTTAAAGGAAAAGTTAGGTTTGGTGAGTGCCTTATTGGTTCCTGGGCTAGATTCCCATGTCAAGCTTATTGTTATTGAGTTTTTATTCAGCAACTTCTTAGTAGTAAACCGAACATGAGATTCGTGACCATAGACTCACCTCCCATTACATTACAAGACACGTTACTGAAATAGATTCTAATGTCGATTCAGAACAAACAACTTTCAGGACTGTATTCTGTTACGTGCCACGTGTCCTTCATCAATTGGAAACTCATTTGCAAAGACCTTCAGTACCTGAAACTGCCTCATAAATAGTATCATAATATATTAAAATTAACCAGCAGTAATAAACCTGAAGTGAGTGACATTTATTACTTAAAGACGAAGACACCAGGGGTACTGGCAGAGTTCCAAGCATTCGGGTTATAACCAGACCGTTTTGAGACGATTTTGTTTTGATCGTCACGTATATTGGGCATATTTAAACGAAATATTTTGTTTTTGTATTGCAATAATACAGAATTTTGCAGACGGGTTTTTCGAGTACTTTGGTTGAGTTTGCCAACGAAAAGCATCGCAATACGAACACTAACCTATTGATCTCATAAAAGGTGAAAGAGATTTTGATAAGAGGACGCTTTCTTATTAATTATGCTGACTTGCAACACTATGAATGCTGATTAAAAATTCATTTGCCACTCATGGGTCCACGAACGTCCTCTGTTCATAGCAGTATATATGTGTAATCAGTCATTGTATGCAATTCCTAGGAAATGTGTACAATTCCTATAATAGATAGAAAATCTATGATATATTTTGTAGTAAGCACTTTTCCTAGGAAATCTATACATTTCCTAAATAGCAATCGGAAATGTATTACATTCTTGATGTTTGAATTGTACTTAGATTTTTATGTGTGCTAGATGAGCCTTAAAAAGGAATAAATAGTAGATTTTTGATGTTTAATTCTAGTAATAAGCCCTAAGAATATTTTATATTTTGCGATGTGATTGTTACAGCTAATTATGTCAACGAGAGCCTTAATAAAAATTCTGGTTTCAGTTTACAAACGTGTTTTATTTCTTTTAGTCTTAGAAAGCATTACTTTTTATATATTTCCTAGCATCATCTCGGAATTTCATACAATTCCTAGGAAATACATATATTTCACAGGAAATGTGTGTATTAGAAGAATCTTTGAAATATTATTTTATACATTTCCTAAGTAGGCTCGGAATTGCATACACATCATTATGTTACGGTAACATAATATATAATGCACTTTATTATAGTATACTATACAGGGTGGTAGGGACAGCGACACACAACCTTTTGCCGTGAATTCAGTACATGATTCTGAACGCCGTCAAAATTATTAGTCGATTATCATTATGTCGGTTATACAAAACTATGTTTGGGCCCATAAAATTTGAGGGTTGCCCTCGATTTCTCCATGATCCAATCATCAGATCCTGACTTGGTGACTATGGGACCACTTCAGAAGTATCTCCTTTCGAACAAAAAAAGAATTTTGAAAATCGGTCCACATTTGGCGGAGTAATCGCGTAACAAACACACAAAAAAAAACATACCGTCGAATTGAGAACCTCCTCCTTTTTTGAAGTCGGTTAAAAATGTATGGCAGAACAATTTCTTTTTAATAACTGTTAAATCATTCATAGTTTAGTTTGCGCGTCGATATCCCTGCCACCCTGTTATAGATGAAAGTTACAGAAGAAGAATGTAGAAATTCTACATAGGGTGACACAATGAGCGGGCTTATCGCTAAAACCGATCTTATAACAGTACAGTTTTATTGGAAGAATTATGTACATATGTCTCTCAAAGACATGATCGAGAGTAAAATAGCCTCCGCGTATGTCAATGGATGTATGTCTGGCACTCCTTGGGCGAGCAGCTCCGTCACCTTACATTTTCAAACTATTCTGCAGTTCTGCAGTTCCTGCTGATATGAAAGTAGCAGAAGCTTACTTCCTTTGGCCAAAGAAGCCTGAGCAACAACTGGCGTGGCTTAGCTCTACTGTAGCAAAACATGACCAATATCCTGCGGGGCGATTGCGGAACACACTATCAGTAGGAATGACTTTCATTTTCACAGTTCAATAACATTCATTGCGTTATTTACGTTATTGAGCAGACAAATTTTTTAAACATATGAAGCAATGGAATAGTAATAATGCAATATCCTTCAAAATGATTCAAATTACGATTGATAGTGTGTGACGATAGTGTGTGACGACGCAATTAGTGTGCTTCTTGTCGAAAGGTTATTTTGACTAGCAACTTGATTAAAACCACTTCATCATTCTTCCAGAACCCGAGCCCTCAGACTTCGAGGAAGCGATAGCAGCGACAGGCTATGGTAGGTTCAACGTAGCCCTGATGCTATGCACCATTCCAGCCTTCTGGAGTGCGGTCTCCGTTACCAGCTCCATCAGCTACATCTTCACGAGAGCGCAGTGTGATATGGGGCTGAGTTTGTTGGACATGGGGACTATCACGGCCATGACTTATGGAGGTAAGCATAGATATCCGAGAGATATGCCTTCACTCTATAGGTATTTTTTCGAGTTCAAATGTCGCCACCATAAATATCCGTGGAAGTAAGTCTAAATGTAGGCAGAAATGTTGGAGTTATTGGATTTATAATTAATTTCTGTTTCCTATTCAAGGGAACTATAAAAGGCATCCATAATATGCCAAAATAGTCGAAAATAGATTTTTTCTGAGACCAGTTAACCTTTTGCGTAACATGGTTTTTTTATTGTTAAAAAACATAGTTGATAACTCATATAATGAAATGTTTTCGGCATTTGCAAAAACCAAGGGCTAAGCTAGGTAAGCTGATGCTTCAGGAATGGTATTGAGCCTAAGCTGTTATTTTAACATCCCAAAATGGAATGTCAATGATTTTTTTTGGCATTAGCCACAGAAATAGGTACAATGGGAATACCTACCGCAGGTTATACGATTTGGTTCAATATATCAATGTAGTAGGTCCGTAGCTAAATAATATCAGCCGCACGGCTTGATCTAAGGTTAAGCAACGCTTGCCGCGGTCATTTCGTGGATGGGTGATCACACTTTACATACCGAGACCCCTCCGTGCCTCGGAAAGCACGTTAAGCCGTTGGTCCCGGTTCTTTGTCATTCGTAGACCTTTGACAGGCGTTACGGGCAGTCATAAGCCCAAAAATCGAACAACCAGTCTTATTACCAAGGGGTACCTTGTAACCCAGTAACTGGGTTGATAGGCAGTCGCTCCATGTAAAATACTGGTATTCAGCTACATCCGGTTAAGGGAAGAAAGTAGACCCCAACATACTTGGGAAAACGTTAGGCAGGTTGACATCAATATATTATGTAGATTACTCCCGTGTTGATTTTGGGCCATCATAAAACCTGCGGAGGTGTGTCACTACGTTGAGGAATGGTTATCACGACACACCTTCGTTACGACTAATAAATCTAATCTTATCACAGTTATTTAAATACACAAGAGGTTTCCATGTGATTATGACAACAAGACGTGCAGTAGTATTTATGTGTCTGGTGATAAACGAACTGCCTTCACCAACTCTACAGCTAAGGGTTATGATTAGGGCAATTTCCCCTTTCATCGCCAATTTAATTCTGCAATTTAAATCAGTAACAAAACTTACAGCTACTAATTGGTGAATCAAACAAGTTATCAAACCCCTCCGAATAAAAAAAATATTAAACGCCAAACGACCTATAATCAAAACGACACTTCAGTAAAATATCCTACGAGCTAAAGGCTCCTACAAATAGGCGCGACACGTGATATAATCGCGCATGACACAAAGGCACCGCTCGTTGCTCGACTTAAGGATCCTTCAAACAGGCGCGACACGACACGCGACACAAAGCGCGTAACGAGCGGTGCCTTTGTGTCGCGCGCGATTATATCGCGTGTCACGCCTGTTTGTAGGAGCCTTTACGGTGCCTTTGTGTCGTGCGCGATTATTGCGCGTGTCGCGCCTGTTTGTAGGAGCCTTAATGGTCCTAAAAATTAAAGTAAGAAAAATGGTACAGTACACACAAACCACACATATTATCAAGTTTTGAAAACTTCTTTTAAACGAAAAATTTTATATATCATCGGCACGAGATTTAAACTTTAGGGAAATAAAATGGGCTATTAATAGTACATTATGATATAAGTGCGGTAAGTTGAAAATTACAGCCGAGGCGATATTGCTTGCCCGAGCCGTAGGCGAGGGCTAAAAGAAAGCAGAGGCTGTAATTATCAAACCGCACGTATGTCATACGACGTTTTATAACATATTTGCGAGGAAATAAATAAAACTCGGACTGAATTTGCATATTTGCTTGTTTTCCATATGATGAAATTTTGATACGCTTGTAAGTATCTATCGTACGCAAAATACGCGCATTGACGTGGAGTTGCGGACACCAGCCCGTATTACCTATTACCTAAGTATCTATCGGTTGATTTTTCGGGCAAGAGGCTTAGAGTAGCCTTTTTCGCTGCCTCTGAGACTTCTGGCGGTGTGGAATTAATAAATTCATCATTACTTGACGACATTTTCAAATAAAAAAAGTACAGCGAAAAGAAAAAGCGCGCGGAATAATTTTTACTTCTTAACAACAGATAAGCGATGCGCGCGCGTTCGCGCTTTTTTTTTTCAGGCATACATAGGCACAAAACAGCCAGTATTATTAATAAAGTAAATTAATATTTGTTTTTGTTACAGATATTAATGGTTGTAATTTATTGTCAAAATTAATTAAATTAAAGAATTAAATGTTTATTTATTATATTTTATCGCCCAAAGTTAATTTTATTCATAAAATGTTGACATCTTTTCTGATTAAAAACTCTTTGCTAAGATTTAAAAAAGTACCGTTCTTTTTTAAGGAGCATCCTGATAAACCGTGCGATTTACTTTACATTACTGCACAAGTGCGTAATAAGATACATTACGATACTGAAATTGGTGAAATAAGAGACCCTTTACGAGCAAATATGTTATAAAAGTATAAACTGACTTCAAAAATGTAGCTGTCATTAGAAAACCATGTTGTGATGACACAAAAATCAAGGTTTTTTTGGACAAGGATTTGTTGGAATAATGCAAGCATTTTTATTTTAATCCGTTTCAGGCGACCATTTAATAAACCAAACATATATATCTTACATGTTAAACGGACCAAAGAAAAAAGGAACTTCCAAAGAACCTTTCATGACCTATAACAATGATAATCATTTACTAACTCAATAGACAATATCACCTTTATACATTTGTCAAATTTACACAAAATTCCGTTAATTCCCTTGGAAATATTTAGTTTTCCACTAAAACAAAGAAATTTATCAATAGAATGTTCGCATAAATCTTTCGCATACAACATGGTGTAATTTGCAACAAATAAATATGTGCAGTAGGATCATTCTGGTCAATCCCTGATACGCAACTACCATGTAGGTACATATGCACCATGATTCCAAAACAAACAATAATTTAAAATACAAATAAAACTGTTTTCAGAACTTTTAGGTCATTAGTAAAAATAGACTCGGAAAACCCAGTTTTGTTAGACATGAAATGAAGAATACCACATCCAATCAATAATTACATAATGCACTTATTATAATGATTAATTACAGGAGCAGTGATGGCTCAGTGGTAACAGCCGCGACTTACGAGTTATAGGTAGTAGGTTCGAAGCCAGACAGACGCTTTACTTTGTGTAAATTATTTTATCACCACTGCTTTCAAAACGGTGAAGGAAAACATCGTGAGGGTTTCCTTACATACAGGATACACAGGACATATAAGACATGCCGGTTTCGGAATGTCCTTGTTCCAAAAAATCGAGGATATAATATGACATTTACTAACCCGCTCGTGGTGGATTACGCCCTACTCCCTCACAAAGAGGAGGCCTGTGTCTCAGCAGTGGGAAACTTATAGACTGATTATTCTTATGCATTCCAGAATGTGGATATTATCAAAAATATACTCGAAGAACAGAAACATTTTGAGAGTCTTGAAGCTGACAAAAAAAATGGTAATGCAAGCTTTTTGTGACGCATCTACTTCTATGTAAATTCTCATTTATTTGTTTGTCTTTGAACACACGTAAAACTTGTTTCAATACAGATATAAACTAAATACAATTCATTTGTAGTATTTCTAGTCTGTCTTCTGACGCTGTTTTTTCGTTATCACGGTTTGATAAACATAGACTATGTTTATTGTTTTTTTAAACAAACGCCGTGTTATGTGGCAATGTGGCGTGCGTGGCTAATGTCATAACATACATGCATTTGGACAGATTTTAGTTGCGCGGGCGCACGAGAAAACAGTTTATAATTATAGCTTCCGAGACGTATTTCAGCTTCTCATTTTCTAACGAGATGCATAAATACTAACTACTACTAACTTTATTTTGTTTTTCAGCTGGTTAAAATCATATTTTAATTTTTATTATTATAAAACGATTTCGATTTAATCTGCATCGCTGATAGCGCACGTTTTTCAGTTTTAATCGGTTTATTAATTACATAATCAATCATTTTTTAGTCGCCATAATTAATTGCTCTCATCAATCTTCACATCACAAATTCTCAAGTAAATAAAGTACCTATTACATAGTCATTGAGACAATGAAGACTATGACTTATCAGATGCACACAAGGAGTAATTCGGGACTTTATTATTATAATTTCGGTTTATTAGTCGATTCGCACGAATTTCGAGTAGTTAAGAAAAATGTACACGTTTTATGAAATTTAACTCATAACGCTTCTGTGCGCTAGTGTCCTTTTTTCTAAACTTTATTGCATACAATTCAAAATATGCCAATTGCCTAATACACATTTCTGGAGTTGTCAACTCGCCCGCAAATAGATTAACTTCGTGCGAGTCGCCTATACAAAAAAATAATATTATTTAATAGTGACGATTCGCCCGTTTCGGGCAATAAAATTCGTGCGAGTCGACTAATAAGCCATAATTTCACGTCAACGCCAGTATTCGTCAGGTGACCGACTAGTCTAGTTCATTGAGACAACAACTCACATCAAACAAACATAATATCATAAACATTTCAATTCCTAGACATTATGTACTGACAATAAGTAAATATGTACCAACATCACCTGCTCAGATCCCTATCACAGAGTTAGACAAACAATATGAAACTGTGCAGTTTCCACTCAAATATTTAGTTAATGACGACAGCTGTTATGTAAAATTACTTTGCGATTAATTTCTTGTGTGTATTGTTAATTTGATACTATTTTCGTGATACGATGGTATAGTCTTAGGGTTAAATGTGTTATGTTTGGTTTACGGGAATATAAAGTTTATTTGCTATTTTAGACTGAAAACTGACTTTTTCTTCTTATTCTTTCTGATTGATTTTGTTTGGTTTAAGAACGTAAACGAAGCAAAAAGGTAAGGGTCAGCAGATGGCATTTTGTAGTTGCTGCCTGCCACGCTATGGGAAAAAATCGTGAGTATATGTATGTAAAGTCTTTTCAAAGTAATGTTTCAAATTTATGTTATTTCAAGTTAAACAAATATCAACTTTATTTTAATGGTAATTTCAATGTGACTAGCACTATTGAAAACGTTATAAAAATGTTTGAAGTAGTAACGTAAACTGAACTTTATTATGTAGGAGTTAAAGTTATTTTTCCACAAACTCATATTTGTTTACATTTTTGGCTAATAAATCGCGAATGCAGATTATGTATTTTAGACTGAGAGTCGTGAAATTAGAGTCACGTAGATTAGCGTAGGTCTGATCAAATCAATTGGCTTAACGGTACGTAAGTCAGATTATTAGCTAAAGTTAAGGGATATCATCTTTGTGAATATAATTTTATGTTAGGTACTTACACTTTTCAATATTATCTAACAATATATATAACAATAATATAATAAACTCAAATTATTTCGAATATCAGTCTATCGTTCGCAGTCTCATATCCATCTGTGAATCTGAAAATATGATACAGTTAAGACGTGTACGTACGACTGATAAAACCAACCACTCAAATAAAATATTTTGTATGGTTTCATTAAGCCCCAACTCCTAAAATAGACCGCAAAGGGAAACATAAAATCTTCTTATCAAAAACAGATTCTCTCTTGTTTACCAATTATACCTGGCTTGTTTTCTATAAAGATGATTCACAAATTCTTGCGCAATGATAGCCAAAAGATACACAGAATTCTCTCAAACACATAGCTGAAGTAAATAACATGTTTTGTTAGCAAGCATTACGCACTTTCCTCTACAATGGCAGAGAGCCAGTAGACGTTAATTCTATTGTCAATCCAAGAGAAATGGGGCATATGAATCACGTCATACTTGAATGCAATTAAAATGGTAATGGTATGATTGATAATTAAAATGTACTGAATAATATGGTTTAGCTACGACGTAGCGGTGACGTAGCTGCTACGTCATGGGTCGTGTTGCTACGCCGTAGCAACTTCGTAGCAGTTTTTGTGAAGCTGGTGTTCTGAATATCTGGGTCTCGTTAATTTTATTTACCGTTGTTTTCATGTTACTTTTGTCTCATTAGTAAACCTCTTTGTAAATAAGCTTAATCTGAGGAAGTCCTGCATCTTCCTACAAGTAGTGTTCCTGTATTTCAGTTGAATATATTATTAATATGAAAACAATAGCAAGAGACTTCTACCTCTTCAGGAACCTTCAGGAACCTGTTTTCCTCGAATGGTTAGGCAGAGTGGTGTGGTGGTGGTGTTGGTGGTTATTCCCAATAATTTTAATGAAAACTTTTACTCAATAAAATTGCCATGACTGACATCGTATACCTACTAATGTTTACGAAATAAATCAAGAGTTACTACGACTATTTGTAGTCGTTAATTAAACGTAACATTGCATCTTATCCTGTTCCAGGCATGATCTCCTCAGCGATGCTGTGGGGCTTCCTGTCGGACACCCTGGGACGGAGACAGATCATGGTGTGGGGGTTCTTCTGCTCTGGCTTGGTGGAGATGACGGCTGCCATGAGCCAGAACTTTGCCATGCTGCTCGTCATGAGGTTCGCCAGTGGGTTCCTGTGAGTATTCCTGAAAATAATAAAAAGAATGTAGATACTGCCTGTACTGGGTGGGTAACTTGGATGTATACAAGTTTCTTTTGCCACCATTCTGCCTTAGCGCCATAGCATGTTAGTTATGGACCGTCTATAAGAGCATGTGCACCGCATCACCTTGAGTAATCTTATTCTAAGGTTCTAAAACGAATTGAAAAAGACCCAATTTTTATTAACAAATTATTACAAGTAACGAAATGTTAATATAAAGTTGTTCTGAGTTGGCCACCCAGTGGCATGAAGATTTAAGGACTTTCTTTTAGGAGATTTGGGTTTAAAAGCTGGCCAGTACCTATCAATGGGTTGAAATCGCCATCACGCATTCAGCAAGTAGGTTGAGATTTGATCTGAAATATGGCAAATCTTGCTCCTGGACTGAGGCAGTTACCGGGTATGTATTTCATTAGAAACTATATTGCTTATAATTCATAGGAAATATAATTTTACTAATTGTATGCCTGATGAAAGACATGACCACATAAATCGATTTTCTGCCTTTGCTGACGTCAATGGGTAGTGCTTAAAATGATGGCACAGACTTTTATGAGGGTACTAACTAATAAATCTATATTAGAAACAGCTTTTAGTGTTCCTATTGTGCCAAGTATACGCCAGAAGCAGTTGGACGTAAGTGGCGAACAAGTATAGAAAGAAAGAAAATACGTTTATTTGCGGTAAACATGACGCAGTAAAGAACATAAACACAAAAAAAATAAGAAAGGGATCCCCATCCTTTTCTTATTTTTTTTTTAAACATGCGTCACATCCACGCAAAACGATACGCGCATAAGATTTTGTGCAGTGAAGTATTGAGGAGGTACGGAACGAGTTTATTATATTATAATGAAATTTAATACAATAAAATAAAATGAATTGTTTATTTATGTAAGTAGATCTTTAAGACACTTTAACACGTCAATATTTTAAAAACTAAATGGCGCCGGCTATTTTAGCTCCCTGAGAAGAAATGCCGAAAGAAACTCAGAGGTCATGGCCTCTTTTAAAGTCTAAACATTATAGTATTAGGATTTTATGTGACTAACATTCCATGTCTGGAAGGGCCTTTTCAGTTAAAGACACAGGTTTGAATTGACCTGTCCCAACAGACGGCATCATTTATCGAACTGTACGAGTATAATTTTTATTAATGAATAATCATTTGTAATTTAGTTAAATTTTATATGGGTGTATACCTGAAATAACTGATTTGATTTGATTTGATAAAACACGGTCGCTCTTTGTGACCGTCTGTATGACCGTTTATTCTTCTAAATCTGGATTTTGATATGCAGTTTTCACTATAACTTAGAGAAGTTATTATTGAATTTTTTAACTTAGATAAAACAAAAAATCTTGAAGTTTGATAGATTGCCACCTTAGTACATTGCACCGGTGCGAAGCAGGGGCGCGTCACTGGTGATATCATAAACCGAAGTAAACTGTCCAACATAGTCCTCGTCAAAGAATGTGAGAGAGCAAATGAGGCGAGTGACTTGTGGGGTTGTCCATCTAAAATAGATTTCGATAATAGAGCGAAGTGAAGGAAAAATATTAGAAAAACAAACTCCACAATCATGTAGAAATAAGAGTTGGATATCTACAGAAAGAACCTAGATAGTTTTTATATTAATACATATTACATAAAATCAGCCCAGTAAATTCAATTATACATTAATTTAGCCTAGTGTAGTCAATTATATATTAAATCAACCCAGTAAAGTCAATTATACATTTCTGAAACATGACTATAAGTATCATCGTGTAGGCCTTTCCTCTATTACCATTATACTTGCCTTTTATGCTGCTGTCTATCGTCAAAATTACCATGCGGCTTAGACAGAGTAACTTTCTCTCAGCGACAACGATGATGGAAAAATCGGAAATGTGTTGTATTAACATAAGCTAACGAATAGTTAAGCTGTTGTAGAAACACGAAACGCTTTAAAGGCGATTGCCACTTCGTGGCCCCTTTTTCACCTTTTCGGAAACCCAGGTGTTTGATTGGATGCCCTCCTGCCCGTTTCCATACCCACTTCACAAGGTCACTCGATCAATACTTGTACAGTTTATTCTTTGATTACCGTGCAAGTGTTTGGCATGTGCACTTGTTTGATTAGTAGTACACATAATTACTAATCACTCTCGACTAATCATTATGTAAACAACCTTATCTGTTTATGGGTTTCTGATTATCGTTCGCGGAAATGAAGCCTTCGTCTATAAGGATGGTTATATCAATGGAATAATCTAGGGCTTTACAGCTGATGACAATACAATGACAAGTAGATATGTTTATTTTGTAACGAATATAGCTACATATTAATGCAAACACAGGTGCCAGAGGCAAATTGCAGCTAGATAACGCTTTTTTTATCAAAAGGAAGTGGGTATCTCGCAACTTGTTTTTTCACGTGACGTTTCGAGGGGTAGGCAGAAGTCAATAATGGAGTCACATTTAACCTAACCGTCATATAGTGGGCAACCCTAATGCCATCTCGGAAATAAAGCCCGACTCGGCTCAGGCTCATCATCTGCCCAGCCATTTCCCAACTATTTCTGTTGGATCGACTTCCAGTCTAACCGGATGCAGTTGCAGCTTCGCGGCTTCGGTTGCTTCTCAGAATTTATCAATAAATTTAAATGATTGACAGGAGTTTCTTTTAATTTTGTATTTATTAAAACAGCAGCGGAGCAGTGGTGGCCAAGTGGTAACGGCCGCGACTTACGAGTTGTAGGTCGTAGGTTCGAACCCAGACGGCTAGGTGGAACCCAGGCGCTTTACTTTGTGTAAATTATTTCATCACCACTGCTCACAAAACGGTGAAGGAAAACATCGTGAGGACACCGGCAAGTCCTAGAACCAAAAATTCGAAGACATGTGACATCTACCAACCCGCACTGGGCCCGCGTGGTGGATTACGGCCCACTCCCTCTCGCTGAGAGGAGGCCTGTGTCCCAGCAGTGGGAACGTTATAGGCTGATGATGATGTTGATGATGATGATTTATTAAAACAGAGAGCCTTCAAATAAATTATAATAAAAGCCATTATATAATTTCTCCTTCTATTCTTTCAGTTTCAACGGTCCCTTCGCAGTTCTGATTTCCTACATAGCGGAGTTGCACCGCACTGAGCTGAGGGCGCGCGTCATCCTACTGACGAGCTTGTTCTATACGTTCGCGAACACTACCCTGCCTCTGCTAGCCTGGGCTATCCTGACCAAAGACTGGGAGTTCCATATATTTGGTGATAATATTGGTACGTAACAGACATATATTTCTCGAGGGCGAACAACTTCTGTTAGCTGAAACATTGGACATGCAGACAAATAAGTTTCCTCAGTCAATGGAGGCTGGTGTAATAAATAAAAAATTCTGTAAAAAAAAGTGTGAATAACCAATAGGTCACCAGACTCTTGTCACATATCAAAATATAAAGCTTCACCAACAAACTCATGTTAATTCATTTCATATGCCGCCGAGATTAATACCTAAAACTCTACAATAATGTTTTAGTAATCCATTCCTGGAACCTGTTCCTCTTCGCCACGGCGCTGATGCCACTCCTGACCGGCGTCTCATTCCTCTGCCTGCCGGAGAGTCCTAAGTTCCTCATGTCTCGCGGGCGGAACGAGGAAGCCATGGCAGTCTTTAAGATTATCTACACAATGAATACTGGGAAACCAGCTGAGGATTTTCCGGTAAGTTTCTACTTTCTCTCTTTCTAACCCCCAAATAAGTTTAATAGTATCTCTAAGGTAAAATACCTAGAAATGCTATCTACTAAATGCTAATGCTACTCTGAAATGAATATACATATGTAGGTATATATATTTCCGACACCAAGCAGTATGGCGGGTTAAATATTTTGAAGTGTATGGATGCCGGAGAAATAACAGGCGGAGATAAAATAATTATTTTAAATACTTTTTCGCCAAGAGGGCCGAAATTGGCTCATTAATTTTGTCTTTTGTTTTGTTTCGATAAAAAGTAAACAGAAATGTCACAAAGATTTTTAAATCATGAATTTCAGGTAAAATTCCTAGTAGAAGAAAGGCACGAGCAGCAATCCAAAGGCGTCGCAGCGCTTAGGGGGGGCTTCGCACAGCTCTCACCGCTGTTCAGACCTCCGCACGCCAAGTGGCTGTTCCTCATGTGCACCATTCATATGGGCTGCATGTTTGGGTGAGTGGTCGTTTAAATATACAAACAAAAATTAAGGCGACTCTCTCATTTTTATTCTAGGTCACATCTTCCAATCACCACATTACAACTAAAATCTGAGATGAAAGCGATAGTTAAAGTGTAAACAAAAAAATATATATCTATATCGCATTGTAATAACGTAATTAGCAAGAGTCAGTGTTAGATTCGATTTATTCATTATTCGAATAGTTTCTAAATCCAAAATATCGAATGTCATTCAAAATTCAATCTTAGTTGTTGCAATCAGTTATTATCATGAAAATCTGACGGATGATCTAACTTTAGTATATCAGCAACTTTCATTTAACTATCTTCTTCAACATCGTTCCAGTCAATCGAAAACTAGTGCCGGACATTCAAAACTGTCATATTCGTCGTGTGTTTGTCGTTCGTCACTAGTTTTTAGCAGTTATCGGCAGAATATCCTGACCATACAGGCATACATCAGTCGTTATTATTATGTGGGTCAATGTACTGGCTGTGATGGTTTTGCGTGGTTCTAAGCGGTTTAGACATAGACATTGTTAGGACCGGTTGAAGTGTTATCCAGATCTTAATTTTAATCATCAGCTAATTAACGAAACGACTGTTCTAGATTAACTTTATTTGTACCATTAAATTCAACGTTATTTATTTTATTGGCGGAGTAACTTTAGAAATTGACAGAGATACTTGTCCAACAGCCGTTTTGTTTAACTTTCATCAAACAATAATATTAATACATCGATCAACTCAGCCTATCGCAGTCCACTGCTGGACAAAGATCTCACCCAGACTGCGACACTATACCTACTCTGTCCTCCGCCTTCCGCAACCAATCTGTCCCAGCCACCTTCATAAGGTCGTCGGTCCATCTATATGTGGGACGTCCCACATTAATACCTACCTATATTATTGCAAAACTTCAGCAGCGCTTCATGACAATAGATTATATCTTCTCACCTAAGGGTGTCATCGACATTCCCCTAAAACTTGACCTAACAAAGAACAAGTAATTAATCAAATTCGTCTTAACTTCCAGTTCCAACACTATCCGTCTGTGGTACCCTCATCTGGCAGCCATGATCAGCAATGATGCCAAGGGACTATGTTCTGCTATTGCTCCCCCCACCACACCCGTAGCTGTGGATGACGTCTGTGTGCCCATTGTGGCAGATATGCTGACGTATCTTCAAAGTGCATTCGTTGGAGCAGGGTCGGTGTTGACGTATGGGATTGGAGGAATGCTGGTTAATAAGTAAGATATCAAAACGAATTGCGTTTTATTAAGTTTTCCCAAAAGCAAGAGCCAAGACTAGGATTTTCTTGGGTTTCATGGAAGATAGGAAAAAAAAGTAAAGTATATATATTGTATATACTTTATTGTACACCACAAAAATACATAACGTAAAAAGATACATCAAACACTACAAAATATACAATGGGCGGTCATAACGCAAGAAGCAAAGCGAAGCTTGAAGTATGTTTCTATCAAAAGCATAGATTAGGAATTCAGTGTAAGTCTTCATAATGTGCACATATCGAAATGAGGGAAACTAAGCTTAATTTTATCGACGGAAAAAATATTAAAAAAAAATAAAAAAATAATTATAAACAATTTTAAATTCTTGTTCGCTGCTGTGACCCCTGTGTAAACAAATCGGTATAACTTTTAAACTAAACGATCTGTCACGATGAAACAAACTCAATGAGAAAAAAAGAGAAGAGAAAATATCGCCCTCAATTGAGAATTAAGGTGCTGCCAGTCGATATTTTTTTTTGTAAATATTTTTCCGTCGATAGAATTAATCTGTTTCCCTCATTTCGATATGTGCACATTATGAACTCACGCTATATAGGTTGCTATGTATACGGTATTGAGAAATCTACGTTAGAATTAGAGATCTACCTTCTTGAATAACCATATTCAGTGATCCAAGAAACTATCTTCACAGACCTTATCATTTTCAACTTAATTTTTATAGATGTGGCAAACGTCTGGTATCAGGGTTCTGCGGCGTCACCAGCGCGTTCCTGATCGTGCTACTTCCATTCCTGGGCACAAGTGCAGTTGCCGTCGTGGCAATGGTAACCACTGCGCTTGCTTTCACCTCGCTTTGTGGTGCTTCACTGTCTAGCATCACCGTGGACTTATTTCCTACTTCGCTCAGGTGAGATAACGATGTATGTCCCGTCCTAGTATCAGTTTGTGTGAATAATGTTCGTGTAATAATGTTGCGCGGTTTGGCGTGACTGTTTTCGGGACGGACCATAAGGATCTTAATCCAAATTGTTCTGGAAAAAGTATCTTGCCACTTGTTGTTAGTCACAAACTTATTAGAATTTTTTGGCTTTGCTAGCAAAGTCTCTTTCCGACAACGTTTTAGTATTTTCCAGATTTAGAAGAGCTAAGGTCTAGGTTAGCTAGCTCCTTTAAATCAAGGAAAATACTAAGAATTAGTTCATTTATGACGTAAAATCAATAATTACCATATATCTTTTTCAGAGTAATGGCAATGGCTACATTCCTCATGAGCGGGCGTTTGGGCACCATCACGGGTACCGTCATATTCCCCGCACTCATAAACTACGGATGCTTTCCGCCTTTTATTACTATAGGATCCGTTTTGGCAGGTAAGCTTTATTATTCAAGATTTTGGTCTATTTATTATTATTTAATGTACTGTCGGCAATACAAATAGTCAAGGAAAGCGTTACTTTTGCAATGGTAAAAAAAGCATAACCTAGCGCCCTCTAACTAGACTTAATCAAATCCAACCGACCAATAAGACTGCTTGTTCTATCAGTTGGACGAACAGTACACGTAGTTTGTACTAGATGGCGCTGTTTTCAATTTCGTTAACCTTGTTGTTTTGTTTCAGTGTGCGGATTGGCATGTTTCCTCTTACCAAATACTACTCTCAAGAAATTAGAGTAATTCCTAGTTGTAAAAAAACTACGAATGATTGTAAATATGTACTTTTTTATTCTTGTTTTTGTGTGTTATTTTAATACGATCGATCGAGGATTGATCGGCGTGATCGAGGTCAAGAGCGGGCGGGCCCATTCAGCAATAAAATATATATATATATATATAGGTATATAATTTTTAAGTTTCCATATTGCTTCACTTAACGATTTTTTGACCAAAGCAAAATTTGTAAGATTATTTTCGCATTGTTTTCGCGCTGTTATTTTATGTAACTTATAAGTCTTGTATTAATTGTCTTTGTGTAAATAAATTGATGTAAGTAATTCCAGGATCGAATGAAACGGCGAAAGTTTAAAAATATTTCTCTTTTATTTATAATTTATCATAACCTAATCTCATCCATCTTCTCAGTCAAACTCACAACAATTTACCGGCGAATCAGGGAGAACAATTACTATCTACATTATTACATTTTATATTATTTTAGCTTTGGACATATTTTTAATTACATATTTAGGTACTGAAATAAATAAATGATTTGATACCGGCTACAAAAAAAAACATACACATACAAGGACGAAATATTCTAGAAAAGTATAAAAAACAGAAAGAGAGAATAGAAAACGCTAAAAGTCACCCAAATGGCAATGGAGAGGGCTATGCTTGGAGTTTCCCTGCGTGTTCGAATCAGGAATGAGGAGATCCGCAGGAGAACCAAGGTAACCAACATAGCCCAAAGAATTGCCAAACTTAAGTGACAGTGGGCAGGGCACATTGCTCGCAGAACAGATGGCCGATGGGGCCGAAAGGTTCTGGAGTGGCGACCGCGTTCCGGAAGGCCTCCCACAAGGTGGTCCGACGACCTTGTGAAGGCCGCAGGAACCCGTTGGATGCGAGGAGCACAGAACCATTTGAAGTGGAGTGCTTGGGGGAGGCCTATGTTAAGCAGTGGACGTCTTTCGGCTCAAATGATGATGATGATAAAAAACATATTTTTGATTAATCAAATTACTCAACAAAAGATTGATCCCAATATTGATTATAGCCGAAATAATTAAAAATATGTCAAAACATATTTCGTTTAAGGCGCTACATCAGTCTAATGCAATGACTAAACAGCTTTTACCCAAAACATTAATAAATAACTCATAATTATGCTTTTGTGACTGCATAAAATACATTTTACTGTGAACAAGCTGCCATTCGCATTATGTACATGATTTTTCAAATTTTTCTACAGACTTTTGAGCATAAGGTAGCCTTTGCTCTGGGAATGCACCTACATTTCAGATGGTTGCAAAATATTTTCTGATTTTTTATGGGCTCATTTTATTAAGTACATTTTCAAAGCTGAACTTCACTTACAACCGTGAAAATAAATAAAAATCTGAGTAAATAAATATTATTTGGTAGCCACATTGTACTCAAAAATCTAATAGACAAAATATTTTATCCGAACTGACCCGACTCACGCGACAACTCAACGACAAAGCACAGTTGCTACGTAGACTAGATTTTACTTCTTATTGTCCAATCACTTTGTCTAAGCGATTATACACTTAAATTCGAGGATTTTTGCTTACTGTCTACTAAGGCGTAACATAGGGCTATTTTAACTATCTGATATAATGACTATGTTGAAAAAAGAATGCCATTAAGATGATACCGATTTTACTTTTTCTTATTTTAAAATTGTATAAACGACACAGTTATACAATTATGAAACTTGTCATTCTTTTCTGTAAACCCTACGTTACGCTATAGAAGGCAGAAGGCTTCACAATAAAAATCATATATGTATATAAATGTATAGAATTCTTATAGGCCAGTGAAATTGACTGTTACTTACACACGACTCAGGATAACCCCATTAATAATATTATTATTTCAATATAACGCAAGGCACATTTTTATCTGTTATTAAAACTATTTAATTCAATAAGATTGCACTTTTACAAAAGTATTATATCGGCAGATCTTTTTTTAAACTTAAAATTGTTTAAAACTCTAAGCGATTCCATGTTGCTCCCATAACTCACAAAAACTGAGATAAATTAGAATCGTTTTTGAGAGAATTTTAATAATTTCTGTTCTGTTTATAACTAATTTATTAGTTCTTTGACTATCTTGAAAGGTATATTGAGTGAGTTTGTCGACCTTGGCTATTAATTGTTATAAGAATCAAAAGCAAGATTATTAAAATTCTCTTTAAATTCACCTTAGATTGTTTTTCCATTTGAAGTCAATAAAAATGCTTTTCACACAGCCTTCTTCACTTTTAAACGAATTCTCCAATGCAAAATATTGTGTCAAATTATATTTCAATAAAGTATATTTTTTTGTAAAAAAATTGTTGAAATTATACACTAACTCTTAAATAATTTACTTGCTAAGGTAAGGCATATTTCATAATTATAAATAATTAATTACAAATATTTATAGTACATTATGTAACATTATATATACAGTCTCGCATGTCTTAAAGCCGAGTTTATACAATATGTACAATTTTAGAAAACGTGTATAGTTCACTATACACCACATGTTAAGGCCTCAAAACCAGTAACAGTACAATTGAAAAATCTAGGGGTAAGTAGAAGTAGGTACTCCACAACTAAATTGGCTAGCTCCAATCTAAGAGAGTAACTACTAAAATGGCACTTTGTTAAAGGAGTAATGATTTCAATGACGTAAATGAATAAAATGAAGATAGAATGAATGTAGATAGAATGATAAAACGAAAATTTAATGGAAATATATCTTACGATTTCCCCAGATTATTCGATTGTACCAAAATTGTTGAATGAACCAACGAACACCGGTCATTCCACGAAACAAGGTCCCTTTAGATATTACGCACATTAAACACCTGCATATTTACATTATTATGGTAATTGTCAAAAATGACTTTAAAAAAGTACGCATTTTGCCGTGTGATACTTTTATACTCAGAATGGTGTAAAAGTATCAAGCCAAGTATCAAGTAGACTAGTCTATATAAGTCTCTAAGAAATTAATAACGGCATAATGGGTAATAATTTAAGTAACAAATCCATAATGATAACAAAAAAAATAATGTACCATCATACCCAACAAGATGTAAAAATATCACCCAGTTCTGAGTTCTACGTGCAAAGCACTGCATACACTCAAGGCACTGAAAAACTGGTCAGCTAGAAAAAACTATTATTTATTCTATGTGTTAGCTACTTGATAAGTATGTATATTTATGCTCTATTTTTTTAAGGGAATGAGCAGATCCCCTATTGCTTTTGTTAACAATATTTCTAGACGATCGTTTTTTCATGACAATGAGTGTACCTACAACATATTGTAATAATGTCCAATAAACAAAACTTCAATGAGTTCATTAGAAAATGTTCACTTCACTTTATGGTCCTTTTTCCACTGTTTTTAGTTTAAAATAATGTTTGTGTGACTATTTGTTTTGGGAGAGACAGAAAATTAATTTGGTTTTTTTAGAAAGCTGTTGGTACAACAAAATCAGTTTGAATATGACAGAAATGACCTTCAATCACACTTTACCTAAGCATTGTCAACATTGTACAGTCAAGTACAGTCATCCCAAAATCAAATAGCCACACAAAATCCAAATCACTCTATTTGCGTCAGCTTGGAGGGGCCAGTAGGACCTCCAACCAACACGGGCACGCCGTCACATCCCGCCTCGAGTACTTAGGACCCCAGCCTTTTGCGAACGAGATCCTCACCGACCGGGGATCTACAGGCCCGATGTGGGGCAGTGAAACTGCCGGAGGGGGGCAAGAGGGGTCGAAGATGCAGAGACAATGGCCCGGAGCCACCCTCCAAACAAGGAGGGCCTTGGCAGCCGCAGCGTCCAATGCAGGGGAGCTGACAAAGACAGGCTCCTGGCTCCGGTTGTAAAGCCATACCCCATCCGATTCTAGGGACAGGGTGACGCCAAGGCCGATCTTTGCTCTTGTTTTTCGCACCTGGAATTAAGGAAAAAAACATCATTAATTACTGTCAAAAATATGGCACTGTCAAAAATATGGCAGGCCAACTTTCTACTTATCGATTGTTTTTCTTAATCTAATCTTATGTATTACATAATGTCATAAGAAAGGTGAATACTGTTTGCTAATCAAACAAGGTGACATCCATGTTACTATAGTAATTGTCATCTTCGTGTGCATCGTTTAATACATATCTATTATCAATATATCAGGCCTCGCTTATTTTCAGGCCCGAAATATACAATTTGACTCGTCTACCTATTACAAATAATTCTCGACTTATGTTTTTCAATAGTGTTCTGATTATTGTACTTTAAACTCTGCCTTCTTCGTTTGCTAAAACCGTTGAAAATCACTTATAATATCGCGTTAAGTCCAACAAAGATTCAGTGTTCGCGGAGAGGTTATCGCGGGTTATCGCGTCGCCTTCCTACTCTCAATCAATGTAGCTATCTACTGACATTGTAATCACCAAGACTTTCGAGCTTTTGGTTTTAATTACTAATTACCATCTGACTTATTCGATGAAACAAGAGAACATGATGAAGGGTGAGAAGAGACAACAGTCTCTTTACCAACTTAAGTCGACGCAAGAAGAATCCTGTCGTCTTATTGACTTTCCAATCAATGTAGCCTGATTAAAATTCGCTAAAACTAGATAATTCAATTGCAAAACAAACTAAAGAAGAGTGAAATCTAAGGAGAGTAAAGTCTATTAGAGCCATGCAACATGTCTTTCCTTTAGGAAACTACAAGTGTTTCTTTGTTTACTAATTGTGCCGGACGGGCGTGATCGCTGGACGCTATGGTGTGTAGGGAGGTCGTAAACCCATCCAGGTTTATCCCGGTGTGAGGATAGGTCTCTCCCTGTCCAAGCGGCGCTGACGTCCTACACCGACGGTTCAGGATAGCTTCAAGGCTTGATTTAGGGATACCAGTTTTTGACAACGTTCTGAATACGTTTTTGACAATTTCTGTATACGTCTTTGACAATGTCTGCTGAAGAACTCGATGATCAGATGACCATGGTGATGAGGAACCTTACCTTCGAAATGATACACAAGTCTTCATGACTGTTCAGGAAGCAATTGACGGGACTCTAAGTATATAAAAATATAAAAATATTCCTTGCCGATGACTACAAATTTGTTCTATTTACTGGTTTGCTTACATTACTCGAAACTTTACCGTAACGAGAGCCGTCAATTACTTCCAATTTTAAACTTTTTATTGGACTATTTTTTACTATGTTTACATGTTGTTTTACATTATATACCACTTATATACGAACATACTCGTATATTGTGATATGTCGTTGGATTCCTTATTAAATTTCCTATCTCCTGAAGTACCGTTTTCATCTATATCTGTTTCCGCTGAAAAGTTATTTCAGCGGAAACAGAAAAAATATTAAATTTTCAATAAAAATATTTTTTCTTGTAAGTTTTCTCAAAAACTACTGAACCGATTTCAAAACTGTTTTCAGGTACTTCAGGCTGGTCCAATGACCTAAAACAATGTAACATTTTAAACTGTAAAACTATATTTTTCAGGGCGTGACGCGCCCTGAAACGATGCATACTAAAAACAAAATGTTAAAAAACATAAGCCTATCGCAGTACGACACTTAAATCTCAATTAAGTAGGTTTATCGAACGACTAGATACACAAAAGTTATGTCCAGGGCTAGGTCTTGACCTAGGCTACCTGGATGTACTAAAATTTCAAACATTGAAGCTATATAGCCCACTTAACTCAGGTAAATAGGTGTCGTACTTACGGTTTTATTCTATCACTATTTACTAGCACTATTTACCCGTTTCACTTTCACTTGTTATCACTTATGTACTTGTGTTTATGTAAAACGCACTATATATTATGTGGTGACGCATCGTCGCGAACATCTCTCCCGCCGTGCAGTGCAGTGACGACTCGTAGCGCAGTCGGCGCGGCGCTGCATCGCACCGGTGAGCGACGGCTGTGGTCGCGGCGCCCAGAGCGCCTCGACGCCCGCCGCTGCGACGCTCGCCGCCCCGACGCCTGCCGCCGCGACGCCTGCCGCCGCGACGCCTGGGCGCCCATCGCCTCGGCGCTCGCCGCCGCGGCGCTCGCCACGACGACGCTTAGCGCCTGGGCGCTTGCTACTTCGGTGTTCGCCGCCGCGACGCTTGCCGCGGCGACGCTCAGCGCCTGGGCGCCTGCTGCCTCGGTGTTCGCCGCCGCGACGCTTGCCGCGGCGACGCTCAGCGCCTGGGCGCCTGCTGCCTCGGTACTCGCCGCCGCGACGCTTGCCGCGGCGACGCTCAGCGCCTGGGCGCCTGCTGCCTCGGTACTCGCCGCCGCGACGCTTGCCGCGGCGACGCTCAGCGCCTGGGCGCCTGCTGCCTCGGTGTTCGCCGCCGCGATGCTTGCCGCGGCGACGCTCAGCGCCTGGGCTCCCGCCGCCCCGGCGCTCGCTGTTTCGGCGCTCTTTCTTTAAAACGCCACTAGGTAGGCGTGCGAGCGTCAGGTTGAAACCCAACGTGTCTTCACTCGGTCTCCATATCAGGCCGAGTATCTTCTCTGTGTCATCTGTATCTCCGATTCTGACCACTTCAGTTCGGATCTGTGTTGGATCTATATTTTCTATGACTTGCGCACTGTTTGATACCCATTTTCTTAGTTCAAACTTCGCCCTCTGATGTATATTCTTTACTGTTGTAGCGATGCGCGTCGTTTCTTCAACTGTTCTGTAACTATCGAGGTAATCATCCATGTAATGATTACGTATGATGGCTTCCACTGCTTCTGGATGCTCTTCTATATGCCTTCTCGCGTTCCAGTTCTTCGCGAAGATGGCTGTGCACGGCGAACTTGCCGCGCCGAATATTATAGACGTCATGCGATATTCTTCAGGCGCGCCTTCTCTTCTATTCCCTCTCCATAAGTATCGGAGAGCGTCTCTATCTTGAGATCGCACTTTCACCTGCATAAACATCTCCGCTATGTCCCCGGAAATGGCTATGTGATGTCGGCGGAACCTCATCATGACGCCGGGCAATGACTGTAGCAGGTCTGGTCCAGTAAGAAGGAAATCGTTTAGTGACAGCCCTCTTGACTTGGCGGCAGCGTCATGAACTATGCGAAGCTTCTCAGGCTTCATCGGATTGAACACGTCGAAGTGAGGCAGATACCACGTTCTACCCGGTGTGCTCGTCTTGGGCGCTTTCTCTGCATACCTCTTTTGTATGAGAGAGTCCATCTGTTCTGTATATCTATCTCGAAGAGCGGGGTTGCTATCGAGTTTCTTTTCTATCGAGACGAGCCTCTTGAGAGCTGTCCCGTAGCTATCTGGCATTTCTAGGCTTTCATTTTTCCATAACATGGCTGTTTCTATGTGTCCATCTTCTAACTGTTGAGTGTGACGATTCAAAATATCCTCTGCTTTCTTCTCGGGATCGGAGTCTGGTCGTCTTGGATTGATGACCAGTGATTCTATAGCAAAGAATTCACGAAGTCGCTCGTCGAGGTCTTCATCGCTATCTGTGAGTCGGTTGACGTAATGCACCTGCTGACCCAATATTCTGGTGTGTGCGCCGTGAAGAGTCCAGCCCATCGTAGTGAGTGATGCAATAGGCTGGTGCTTCGGGCCTCTGCGGGTCTCACTGGCCAGTAATAGGTGCCAGTTATCCTGGCCAATGAGAATCTTCGGTGCGCCTGTGTGATATATCAGCTGATCCCTCAGGTCGTCTAGGTGCTTGCAATGTGCGACATCTTCTTCACTGACTGTCTGTGGTGCGAGATTGAGCTTCGGTATGGTGCGCGCTCTGAACGGCACCTTATTCTTCAGCGGGCTCGCAAGAGTGACGGTGATTCTTCGCGAACAAGGAGTGTCGATCATGTTATCACCGATCGCACCTATCTTCAGTGGGTCGATGCGGCCCTCTGCCCCGACTTGCTTTGCTACGTCTTCGTCGATCAGGGAAACGGTGGACCCGTCATCGAGAAGCGCGAATGTTGATGCTTCTCCCGCCGGTCCGATCACTCGGACCGGTATCATCTTGAGGTAGGCGTGACTTGAAGTTGCTCGCGAACTGGCCACCGTTTCCTGAGACTCCTTCTTCGTTTCCTGGGCATTGGGCTTCTCGATACCCACTGCAGCAGGCTTCTTGCTGTGGTGAAGAAGTCGATGGTGTGTGGCTGTACACCCCTTGACGTCACACTCCTTACGTTTGCACGTGTGACCCAAACGACGGCTTCGCAGACAACGGAAACATAGGTTGAGTTTCTTCGCGAGTTCCCATTTCTTGTCACTAGATGCCTCTTTAAACTTTGAACAATCAGAAGCGTGGTGTCCTTCCTTCTCACAGACACGGCATTTCGTAGCCGTCTTGTCGGTAGCTGTGTGAGTTCTCTGTGTGACACGCTTGTTTGTTGTGGCTTCCGAATTGATGTTCTCAGGCGGAGCGAAGGCGCTGCAGAAACGGGCTTGCTCGGTGATAAACTCGCTGAAGAGTGAGAGGTCTGGCAGCGACTGGTACTTTTCTGTATATGTCCTGTACCACTGTACACGCAGGGAGTTCGGCAGCTTCTCTGTCAACAGCCGCATCAGCTCAGCATTGATCAAGTAGTGTTCTTTCTTCAATGCACGCAGAGTGACTATGCCGCTCCTGACTCGACTCGCGAAGTTGCAGATGTCCTTAGGCGATTCACTGCAGCGCGGCAGTCCACGGAGTCTGTCTGTCTCAGCCTGAGCTATTGAGTCCGGACGGCCGAACTGCAGCTCGAGTTCCCTCATGATGTCATCTGGTCTGGCATGTCCAATGAGCTCCGAGCTCACTGTTTCCAAAGCGCGGCCACGCAGGCTTCTTCTAAGTCTTGCTGTATTCTCAACGTCGTTGAAGTATGTTCTTGTTGTTTCATAGATGGCACGAAATGAAAGCCATTCTGTATGTGCCCCACTGAAGTTCGGTAAGGTCATTATGACCTTTGACGCCGAGGGATGGTTCGATGTCCACTGTTCTGTTTTCTTGTCGGCGAGCGACGCTATAGCGGCCGTCAGCTCCGTTATGAAAGGACGGAGTGACTCTGTTCCCTTGGTGTCTTCTATCTCCTTCACTGGGACTACACTGTTCTTCACTTCATTCACTGTAGGATGCGACAAAGGTACTCGCGTCTGGAGGTCCGCTATAACGTCGACGTCCACAGGGGGGGGTTGTTGCTCTCGGCTTCTATTTCTATTTTCCCCCTCAGTGGCATTGGCCTCCTTCTCTGGCTCAGGCTCTGGTGCCTCTTCAAGCCATGATCGCACGTACTCATCGTTTGAGTTTCTATCATCCATATATTCGCCATTGGAATCTTCTTCCTCGGCTCTCTGAAGTGCTAATTGAGCAAGCTCCAACTTAATCTTCAATAAGTCTTCGCGTGCTCTTGAAATTTTTCTATTAGTCCGCGTCGTTCTATCTGTAGTCGACGGCGGCTTGCTATGTTCGGTACGGGCGTCACCCCGGGTAGTCATCGGCATGGTTCGGCTGTAAGTTTGATCTAATTTCTTCTCTATTGTATCTGGTTTCAATGTTCTATCTGAAGTTCCTTCCAAGTTGGTCTCTTTCCTGGACGTAGACGGTCGTTCCGTTTCTTCAGGCTGTACTCGTACAAGTTCTTCATCCTCCCTTGAAGTGGAAGGGCGCTGTGGTTGTTGTAGCTGCTCGGCCCCTTCGATGGTGGACGGTGAACGCGGTGGTTGGTTGTGACGGATAGCTGATACACTACGTGCTCTATTCGCCTCCACTGTCCATGCTGCGGGGGCCTTGCCTTGTGATCTTGTAACCGGCATATTGATTTTCAGTTGATCGCGTCTTCAGTCTTCAAGTTGAGTCCCACCTTCAAAGGCCAACGTTCAATCTTCAAATTGAACCCCGTATCTTCAAGGCAAATCCTCAATCCAAAATCCGGATCTTCCAAGACGGATCTTCAAACGGATCTTCTAAACGGAATCTTCAAAACGGGATTTCGTTACGTAATTTCAAACTGGAATTCCGTTACGGATCTTCAATACCGGATCTTCAAATACGGATCTTCCAATACGGATCTTCAAAGACGGATCTTCAAAACGGAATCTTCAAAGCGGGACTTCGTTACGTAACTTCAAACTGGAATTCCGTTACGGATCTTCAATACCGGATCTTCAAATACGGATCTTCCAATACGGATCTTCAAAGACGGATCTTCAAAACGGAATCTTCAAAACGGGACTTCGTTACGTAACTTCAAACTGGAATTCCGTTACGGATCTTCAAAACCGGATCTTCAACACGGATCTTCAAAACGGAATCTTCAAAACGGGACTTCGTTACGTAACTTCAAACTGGAACTCCGTTACGAATCTTCAATACCGGATCTTCAAATACGGATCTTCCAATACGGATCTTCAAAGACGGATCTTCAAAACGGAATCTTCAAAACGGGACTTCGTTACGTAACTTCAAACTGGAATTCCGTTACGGATCTTCAAAACCGGATCTTCAAATACGGATCTTCAAATACGGATCTTCCAATACGGATCCCCTCGACGGATCTTCAAAACGGAATCTTCAAAGCGGGACTTCGTTACGTCACTTCAAACTGGAACTCCGTTACGGATCTTCAATACCGGATCTTCAAACGGATCTTCCAGGAATCTTCAGCATTCCAGAAAAATGTTCCCGGTTTAAGTCCTCAGACGTAACTCTTCAGGGATACGTATCCAGTGATTGATAAATCTTCAAGCTTCTTGAAACGATCCGGCTCGACAGGACCATTGAATGTGCCGGACGGGCGTGATCGCTGGACGCTATGGTGTGTAGGGAGGTCGTAAACCCATCCAGGTTTATCCCGGTGTGAGGATAGGTCTCTCCCTGTCCAAGCGGCGCTGACGTCCTACACCGACGGTTCAGGATAGCTTCAAGGCTTGATTTAGGGATACCAGTTTTTGACAACGTTCTGAATACGTTTTTGACAATTTCTGTATACGTCTTTGACAATGTCTGCTGAAGAACTCGATGATCAGATGACCATGGTGATGAGGAACCTTACCTTCGAAATGATACACAAGTCTTCATGACTGTTCAGGAAGCAATTGACGGGACTCTAAGTATATAAAAATATAAAAATATTCCTTGCCGATGACTACAAATTTGTTCTATTTACTGGTTTGCTTACATTACTCGAAACTTTACCGTAACGAGAGCCGTCAATTACTTCCAATTTTAAACTTTTTATTGGACTATTTTTTACTATGTTTACATGTTGTTTTACATTATATACCACTTATATACGAACATACTCGTATATTGTGATATGTCGTTGGATTCCTTATTAAATTTCCTATCTCCTGAAGTACCGTTTTCATCTATATCTGTTTCCGCTGAAAAGTTATTTCAGCGGAAACAGAAAAAATATTAAATTTTCAATAAAAATATTTTTTCTTGTAAGTTTTCTCAAAAACTACTGAACCGATTTCAAAACTGTTTTCAGGTACTTCAGGCTGGTCCAATGACCTAAAACAATGTAACATTTTAAACTGTAAAACTATATTTTTCAGGGCGTGACGCGCCCTGAAACGATGCATACTAAAAACAAAATGTTAAAAAACATAAGCCTATCGCAGTACGACACTTAAATCTCAATTAAGTAGGTTTATCGAACGACTAGATACACAAAAGTTATGTCCAGGGCTAGGTCTTGACCTAGGCTACCTGGATGTACTAAAATTTCAAACATTGAAGCTATATAGCCCACTTAACTCAGGTAAAT
The DNA here is from genome assembly GCA_963855955.1 of Luperina nickerlii. Classification (NCBI taxonomy): domain Eukaryota; kingdom Metazoa; phylum Arthropoda; class Insecta; order Lepidoptera; family Noctuidae; genus Luperina; species Luperina nickerlii. Next base: position 21,668,547 of record OY979674.1, on the reverse strand, counting down.
AGGTGTCGTACTTACGGTTTTATTCTATCACTATTTACTAGCACTATTTACCCGTTTCACTTTCACTTGTTATCACTTATGTACTTGTGTTTATGTAAAACGCACTATATATTATGTGGTGACGCATCGTCGCGAACACTAATCCTATCCTACTAATATTATAAATGCGAAAGTTTGTGAGGATGGATTGATGGATGTTTCTTACTTTTTAACGCAAAGCCCACTGACCGGATTTGGATGAAATTTGGCAGACAGTAACCACGATTAACACATAGGATACTCTTAATCCTGATATTCCCATGGAATCGAAACTTATGCGGGTGAACCCGCGGGGCGCTGCTAGTGTTTCAATAATTGTATTTGAGATTAAAGACATTCTGATCCAACTGAATGTCACTACATCGCTCGTTAAAAGTTTTGAAACCAACCTGTTCAACCTGTGGTGCATCCCCCCTCTGGTCCAAGGCATCCAGACACAGACCATGTCTGCCAGACCCACATGCCCCTCCGCCCCCTCCGAACACGTCCACTGCTCTCACTCGGACACCGAACTGACGACCGACACGCTGGGTCAGCTCCCAATACGCGAGCCGACACCACTCTGACTCCCAGCTCTGGCGTTCTGGAAAGAGGAGAAGATGGGGCTTAATAGAAGAAAATTTAATTAAAATGAAGTATGCAAGTGTTTTGTAAGGTTTGTCCGGGAATTTTTTCAAATATTTCTTTTTTTTATTTAAATTTTGTTTTAAAACGGAACGGAATCCTTAGACCACAATAAGACATGGAAGCATATGCTTATCCATGTAATGCGAACCGTAATTAAACCTTTATGTTTAAAAGCTACTGAGATGATAGATAAAGAAACCAGTTTTCAAGGCCTGAAGAAAACCCAGCAAATAAAGTTCAAATCTTGTTTTCCAGTGATAGAAAATAATAAGCTTTGGTAGTTTACCAAAGCTCCTCATCTGGAGCGACAATGCAGTCACGACCAGTAATTGATAAAGCAATCCAGATTGTTCCATTCATTTCGGTACCCTGACATCAACATTTCCAAAACTTGGCTCAGTAAGCTCCACGTTACCGTTCGATGCCAGATGACGACCACTGATATATCCGGACAGTTCAGTTAAACCAGTAACATGACGCCAGTGCTGATAGAAACCTATTGTTTTAAAACTATCGATGTATGCCAAAAGTTGACGAAATAACTGTAAAATTGGAAGTGTTGATTTTTGCATCCGAGTCTATGAAGTCATTGTTGTTTTCGAAATAGTGCTGTAATGTATTCAAACTATGAAAGTTATAATTATGATGAAATATCAAGTGCATTGCAAAAAACTAAGACATAAGGGTGCTTAGAAGAAACCCAAAACACAATAATGCAAAGAATCTTCTTCTAGACACACTATCAAGTCCTATGCAAACTTGACAATAGATGAAGTTATGGATAGCAATACAAAGATTTAAAACATTCTACTAATACATGGAAATCGACGAGTCTGCTCGCATTGCCCTTGATAATAACTCAATAATTTATTTATTGTAACAAATCGGTATTTTTATTTATGGTTACAGTATTGACCACATATTACTGTCTGTCAACATGTTTTAGAATAAAACAGTTTCAAAAGGAGTGTGGATATGAGTGCACAATGCACTACTGATCGCATGATCAAGATTTTTCCGAAATTCTTGCACCTAAAGAGAAACTTCAGCATTCACTAATTACTTAACAGATCAAAGAGAAAATCTATCTTACTGTTTCCAAGCTATGCCTATGAGCTATGGAAAATAGAATTCTACTTTGCTACTCGCAAAAAAAAATCACTACACTATAGCTGACGTCTACACAAAACCGCGCAACACCATTCAAACCCACCTAAAAACCTTGTACAAATTCATTCCCAACATTGCAAAAACTTCCATTACGAAACCCATCGAAATCCCATCATATATCCAAGATAATACCATCACGGTTCGATCCCACGGCGAATGTAGTGGCGCCGTGGTATGGGGTGGCGCCGTCGTGGCGGGCGCAATCGATCGTCAAGGTTACCGCCATCAGACATGGGTTTGGGACACCACTTAGCTAACTGGTGGTGTTTGCATGGTGGGTGGATGTAAATACAGGAGAATGTGGGATTTTGTTTGGTAGTACTTTTAGTAAATGGGTTTCGGGGAACCACCGTTTATACCACCACAGTATGTAGTGTACAGTGGGCTGCAAAAATCCATGGACAGTACATAAATAAAATCGTATGAAGCAAGAAATGACGCCATCTAGCGTAAAACTAGTTAATGGCTAACAAAATTTAATTATGCTGTTACTAGATGGCGTTGCTTTGCTTTATATGATAAAATATTTATGTAGTTTTTTTTTTGTCTCTTCAAACATTCAAACAATTTATAATTAATGGTTTATTTTAAAGAAAATTGTACCTAACTATTAACCTACTATGTTAAAATTGAATATCAATTTATTAGTAGGTAGGTATCTGACTTTCTATGTTTTAGTTTTCAAACTTGAGAGGGTAGGTTGACTATGGATTTATTAATAATTGGTAGGTAGTATAAATAATACTTAGATCGAAGAGTTATTAACTTAGGACTATGCTCAATTGATCGTTCGCTAAGTTCATTTCGATTACCTCGTTCGAGCACCTTTTGTTCAGTTTTTATTTTTAATCTAATTACTTATTTTACCAAAATGAGTACGCGAGTTGTAATATTGACTTCGTTACAAGAGCTCAAATAATTGCTATGCATATGCATAATCAAGGCAAAAACTTATCCGAAATAGCCAGAGAGACCGGTCTAAACGTAAGTAGTTTTATTTTTACACTTTTATATTAAAAAACTCCATTACTTATTTGTTACTATACTACATAATAATCAATATTGGGTATTATATATTTCTGTTTTATTCTTGCAGAGAAAAACAGTTGTTCAATGGGTACGACGATTTAAAGAGGAGGGTTATTTGCAACACCATCAAAGAACTGGTAGACCACGACTTATAAACACATTGCAGCATCAAACCATGACTTATCGTGGTTTGATGTTGCAATGTGCTTATAATCCCTTAGGGATTATGAAGAAAATGGATTTCTGCCGACGAACCACTATGCTGGTTTATTTGATACAAGTGTTGACACTGTCCGTCGCGTCGTGCTCTTTCTTCATAGTGAAGGGCTGCATTATCGAAGGCATGCTGTGAAACCCTTGCTCACGGAAAACCATAAAAGGGCAAGATTACAGTTTGCTTTGGATCACATAAACTTCTATTGGAGTAATATCATCTTTACAGATGAAAAAACTTTTAAGTCCAGTGAACACGGACGCTTATTTTTGTGGCGTCGAAATAATACGCGATTCACAAGTGGTCACGTAGCTTTATTTAAAATTATTTTACTTAGTACTTATGATTTATATTAACTGGAGACTAGGTTATGTGTGTATAACCTATTACTTACGTATTTTTATTAACTTAAAAAGTTATGAACACTTCAAGTACAAACAACATAGTTTTTAGTTTTTTATGTTACCTAGTTACCTACTATCCATTTGATATGTTTTTGTGCAATTTTGTAGTTTTTAGCCTACCTGTTTAATCCATTTGACTTTTGTGATAAAATAATCTGATCTCCTGTTTGTTTTTATTGAGGTTACATAAGCTTCCATCCTCTTTCCGATTTTGGAAACGAATAATTAAGCTATGGCCTCAATAAGAAGTTATACATAATATTATAATGTTATACCTACGATAATTAATAAACTGACTGTTAAATATTAATAATTAACTGTAAGAAATAAACCCCTATAATTTTTTAATAGTGACCTTTTGTTTGGCGAGCCCACAAGGCGAGCCTGTTTACCTCTGCGATGACTGCGCTTTTTTCCTGTTGCTAAGTAACTACCAACACGAATATTAAATTATTAAAAATACCCACTTGTTATACTTAATTATTCCTATCGGTTTCTTTTATTATTTTTATCATAGCTACATAAGCTGGTAAATGTAATGTAATAATTAGATAAATGTATTAGCTGTGTAACTCCTTGCTCAATCATACTTAATACGTTTCTTCCCAAAGCCTTACTTACGTTTCGTAAATTAGTCATAGTTTTGAAGAAACCAACGCCATCTTGTTTATTTTCGAAAACTTGAACTCAAACGTTAACAGGAAAATAGACATTAGGGTATCCATGCAATTTTGCAGGTGAGTGTACGTGTTAGTCGTGCTTATTGAGAAGTGCTAGAACTTTCGCTTCATTTTCCAAAGCTGCTTTTGGATTGTTACTTTTTTTTAGTTTTGATTTCCATGTGGTAGCTTTAGTTTTGTAAGGTACTATTTAGCACTAAAATTATGGACAAACAAGACTTGTAAACATTGTCTCAAGGTGGCCATACATAATGCAATGCTACGCAGGACACATAGCACACCCTCGGTGAACATAACCAAGACTTTGCGTTTTATAGGCAAAGGTCACCTAACTTCTGGTCGAGCACATGCCAGTTGTATCAGTATTCATCATCATCCACAGCCCGACTTTAACCACTCTGCTGGGCAAAAGCTTCTCCTTTCTTGTGCCAATTCCTACGCTCCTGTGACAGCCTCAGGTTCTACCGGAGATCACTATTATAAGCAATGATATTTACCTTCACCGTCAGTAGCCAGGGAGCCGGAGACAAGCCGCTCATGGTCCGTCCTCCTGGCATCCTCTGTACTCTCGCCATGCTCTGGGGACAAGAGACATCATGATATCAATATTATGCCACTGAAACGTAGGCTGGAAGAGAAGGTAGTAGAAGATTTTTGTACGAGACTAGAAAACTAGGATGATTTTGAGGTTATTTCGACCATAAGCAAAGGCGTCTGCTTTAGGGTTGTATTTATTATCTAGGTATTTGGCAGAAACGATTGCAAGTCTTAAGTTATTATCGAAAAAATTGTGGAAAACGAAATATTTACTTTGGTCCGAAAGACAAAATGTAATAATTTTTGTAAAAATATAATTTAAAAGAGAGTCCATGGAGTTTCTTGCCCGTTCTTCTCCATAGGTACCTACGCTTTGGAATGGTCAACTAGCTTCATATTTTCTGACTGACCGACTTTTTGACAATTGGTTATTGGTTGTTTGACAATGGTTTAATTGAAATAAATGGTTTGAGTAATCTGATTTTATGCAAAAAAAATAAGCGGTACATATTATAAGTAAGTACATATATGATTCTAGTTGGGATTAAGTAAGATGATTTATGAGAGTTTGTTTTGTAATAGTTTCATATTACAAATGGTTAGTATTCTCCCATCACTATCCTTGTGAAAAACATTTAATAAACACAACTTTTCATAATCATGGAAAATAGATCGGAAGATCATTAAAACTTATTTCCCACAAGAGAACATGTTCGGACAAGCTTCTAAGCTATTAAAAAAATTGTGGCAATCTTTCTGACAGGTTTTGGAGTGACATCACAGACTGCACGAACACATAGACAGACACACCTATGTATCATAATTTATTACATACATATAGATATCATGTTTTAAGTGTGAGTGACAATTCAATTTGGTTTTTGGGGTCCTTGGAAGGATCGCAGAATTTGTTGCAGTAGTTTTAACAAGCTTTTTATTAACTTGCTTCGTTCTTGTGTTCCGGTTGTATTTGTTTTCTCGGTGACTTTTCACCTTTAGCTTTTAGAAGTTTTTTTAGTATTGTATTGGTCTATTTGATTTGACTAATATTATAATGTCAATGGGTTTTCTGGGCACCCTGTTAAGGCCTCTTTCGACTACAAAATGGGGCCCTGTGTAAATCAGTTAGTGGTTAAGCCATCAAGCCAAGTTAGTGCATACTAGTTAGGAGTAGTTAGTTCGTGGTCACTGCAGATCCAGTCACAACATTATTAATTAATCAAATATTCACCACATTATACCCTACACTTATAATAAGGCGCGCCATAAATTATTGTGCATACATTTATATTTATAAAGCGGCACTTATTTAAATTTTAATAGTCCGCTATAGAGTGGGTTATGGCGCCTACTGCTTATCTCGTGTCTCGTACTGAATTATAAATAGTTATTACAATTATAGATTTTATTTAAGTCTGTACCGTCACGCTATTTGCCGGGAGGTGAGCTGGTCTCAAGGGTAGGTGTTGGCGCCACCGTGTAATATGCGGAAACAACTTATATGGTTTGCAATGGTGATGATATTTGCTTCCGACAAGCGTAAAGAGCGATTCTCTTGGCGGGTTTGGCGCTAGGAAGGTTAATTTAGTATTTCTGCCTTAATCAGGCATTTGGAATTCCCAAGGCATAAGTATTTCTGAACAAAACATTGAGCTACTCGCTAAAAGAAGTTTATTTGAAGCACATTCTCGCAGTCAAGTTACAAAGCTGGGCCATGAGAAAAATTTAAAGTTCAAAAACTTATTTTTTACCACATGATAGATTCTTGATGTGCCGTTTTTGCTATTAATATTATTGGCAGACAATCCCTAGGTAGCAACAAGCGTCCACAAGTTCAAGCCATGAAACATAATCTTCAATTTGGTCAAGTATCTATAAAAATAATGTAAAGGTATATGTAAATAAAGCTGTGTGTATGTAGCGTGGCATAGTGCGTAAGATAGCATACATTAGCATATTGCCGATCAAATCAAGGTCGTATACCAGCCATGTATAATTATTATACATATTTATGTATACCACTCACTAAAGAATTAAGTGTAGAAGGTACATTTAACGTACGAGATATCTTGCTAGTTATAACATCGCTAGAAGACTACACGCAATCTTTATCTGTAATTTTTCGACTATTCCATATTTGGACCTAAGTCATAGACTGTCTTGAGTCTAGCTATACTCCATTTGAAATAAGATTAGACATTTAAATAAACCTTTCTTACAGTCCGTTCAACCAATTTTGACTTCTATACCATAGGAATAAGGATGGTATTAATAGCAAAAAAATGGTTACAATACCAACTGTTTACTGCAGCTGCCTTAAGTCATGCTACCAACGCTTTAGAATTCAAAATCGGTTGAACGGACTGTAAAAAAGGTTTATTTAAATGTCTAATCTTATTTCAAATGGAGTATAGGTAATAGGTTCTTCTAGAAAGCTTTGTACTCGACTATAATCTCGGTAACAACAGCCTGATGTAAAGCTATATAGACTTCTTGCATCGGTAGTCTTAAATGGGTTAGTCTAAGGCTACTTGCATTTGAGGACAGCTCAGTGAAGGCTCAGTAAGTTTTTCTTAGATGTGGGTCTTCTGGCCATATTTGCCCGGTGGTCGGGCCACACGTCGAGAAAGATATCCTATTAAATGAAATTTAATACTTTGCTGTGTGTTTCTGAAGAGATGAATGTTACTGTTTGTCTGTATGTAACTTAGCCTGGTATCTACGGAGTGTAAAAGTCGAATCTTTGAAGAGTTAAAGGTTTTGTTGTTTAACTATCAAGTTTCCTTTGTAGCAACCGACCACCTGGATGGCAGATTATTTAATACTCTGTAATATGTATTTATTTAAGTATATTTATGTTATTTTTTGCATTATATGTGTAGGTTTATTTAATATTATAGTTTTAGACTTCACACATTCATATTTTTCTCTTCTTGTTCTCACACACTATCCGTCTTCGTTTCTTTTTTACTTCTCCATTCGCAGGTCTGCTGGAAGAAATTTCTTAAGAAATAAGCCTTTGTATTCAAATTATAATTATGTCATATCCCTATGTATTTTACTGTGTGTACATAAATTATACTAGTAGATAAGTAGACTAATTGTATTCTAGGTGCATCGTCTTCACACATAATTAATGTATACAAAACCATGTAAAACATTTTAAAAGAGTAACAGTGGAGTTTCTTTCCCATTCTTCTCCATACGAACACTACCTTTTGGAAGAGGCGACTAGAACCAATTAAATTTTACTGTAAGTTTTGACGTTCAAAAGTTCCTTTAATGTGCCTATTTGAAATAAATGATTTGACTTTATAAAATAGAAAAATAAGAAAGAAAGAAAGAAAAGAAAGAAAATACGTTTATTTAATAAATACTCTTTGTACAATCTGAGTCGGACTATAATTCAAGATTTTTGTTACTATAGTGAAGTAATATTGGACCCAGTATAATGCCTTGAGGCACAAATGAACTTTGATTCCTTCTTGTGCTTCGGTTAAAAACGATTTTACGAATTATACGATTTTATAAAAACTTATAGTCAATTGCCCCAGTCAAACCAAAAACAAATGAGACGGTGAAATTCAAAGAAACACCTATGTCCAACATATTCTAGCCAGAATTTAGGCTGAAAACACGAAGTGAGTTAGCAAAAGAACAGCATGGAAAAGTGTTTCAATTCTAATGTCTAGTCTTTCTAATGTCTCTTAATTATTATAATATTCTCGCTTAGCAACTATAACATAGGTATTTAATGTAATGGACGCGTCCGCGGCTCTATGTTTGTCTATAAAGACCCACGCCACGTGTAATGGAAGTTTACAACAAATCGCGCGTTCCTTAACTACAATATTTAATATTAGTACTTATTGTGTTAAGTCCTCGTGTGAGGCGGTGTTGCTATGTGGTGTGGGGTGAGCAGAGTTATTTAAATTGAAAACATCAATGTAAGATGCGTCTCTTAGATAAGATAATATAGATTTGTTTTTGTAGGATGTAACTTGTAGTATAATTTTAGCCTGTAGTAAAGGTCCACTGGTGAAAATGGGTCTTCCATCGAGTATATCACAAAGTTCTTCAACTCTACCTTGAAGAGTCGGCCATGCATTAATAATGCATAGTAAACTCATCGAAATTGTGTTATTTAAAGCTTTTCAAGTCTTTCAGGCTTTTCAGCTAAAAGTTCCTACAAATATTGTGGATGGTGATGACTTTTGTGCGATCGATCTACCATACATGACCAGTAGTGATAATTCCTATAGGTACTGTATCTTGCTTGACATTGAAGTCCATGGACAATACTGTATAAATCTTCTTCAAAATAAAACTTAAACTTTCATTTTACTCATAAGAATGATCAAACCACAATAAAATTCCTCCCACATAGTCTTAATAAACGCTAACCACCCCACTAAACAGTACAAATATCTTCTAAACATTGTAGAAAAAGACGAAGGAATTCGTCAAGTATGCGGCTTGATAGGCAAGCTTCCCGCCGAATAGTTGAAAGCTCAATGACACCGCTTTGAGCTGCTTTAGTGCTTACGACATGGTGACGACAGGTTTGAAGATAATAGAAAATGTAAAGGAGTTCTTGGAATGTTTTGAAGGTTAACCTTTCAGTAGGTAGTAGTAATAAATGGGAAGTAAGTACAGTCCAGAAGATGCTGGGTCAATGAGATAAAGCTTTCTCACTTTCTAAGAGTTCTAGAGTTAGTATGATGTCTCTCTGGGTAGTTTCAAATCTGAGTACGATGATAAAAATAGAGCAGATTGCTTGATAACCAATGAAGCTTCATCCAAGTTCTTATAGCGATCGTGTCTTCGGCATTCATGTTTAAGCTGTCAACCTAAGAACATTTTGTTAGAACTGGTAAAGTATACATGAATACTTTGCATTAACCCTTTTACTCCTTTGTGGATACTCCATCCCATACTTGTCTCCCTATATTCTGAATCGATCCCGTGTCGTTCCCGTATCGTCATGTTTAAGGTGGCCATGCGCATGACACAGAAACGCGAGCGTTTTATACGGCTTGTTTACAAGCCGACGCTGCACGGTTCCCGAGCTCGGCTTAGATGATACAAACATACAAGTAGAGTTGCCGCGAATAGTGTTTATAGCGAATAGTCGAATACCGATTAATCGCCATTCACTTTGGCGAATAGTCGAATAACTCGACATTACTATTCGACATAAAAAAAAAACATTAAACACATTAAAAATATTTCTAATTTCTTCTAAGGTTGGAAAGGTGCAGAAAAAATTGTTTTTTTGCACCACAATCTGCCTCTGTTGAATTTTAAATATTAATTAAAAAGCCTTACTAATTTAATTTCATGAATATGATAGGCACAGGCACATATTACAGATAATAATAGATATTGTGTATTGTTTTATTAAGGAAAATAATTTAAAAAATGATTATAGTTCTTTTGTTCGTTAAAAGTTTATTTTCGACGACTATTCGCCGAATGCCGAATAATACTAGCCATTATTCGGTATTCGACGAATATCAAAAAAATGACGAGTAATGCCGAATACCGAATAATAGCGAGTATTCGCGGCAACTCTACATACAAGTACCTATGTGAGATGGTGCAGTGATGCTGCACAGTATCTTGACTTTGTACTCAGACGTGCTTGTGAAAATATTGTTAAATTGGGAACAAATTATGAGAATGTGATTTAAATTTGATTTTGGGAAGGAATGTTATAGGTACCGTATGGGACTTCTTTGAAATAATTATATTGATATTCTAAGCTCTAAAGTCAATAAAGAGTATTTTTATACACTTATCCACCAGATTATAAGCTCACTATATACTCTGCCGATCCCATAAGGTACAACCGTTCAAAAACCCAAAATCACTTAAAAATACCACTCTCTGGAAGATAACATTGAACACTCATAGAGCATGGTATCAAAGTAGAACGGACCTTATTTAAGGGGACAAAGGTTAAAAGTTGTATGAAGAGAAATCGATCGTAGGTGGAAGAAATACGATCCCTTAAATCAGCCATCGATTTACAACTAGCTCTTTCACGTGGTCGGTCCTGTTTGGTTTCATGTTTATTTTTCATTAGTTTTATTAGCCGACACTCTTTTGCTAATTAGTCAATCTATTGGAGCCCACGCCACGGTGATATTATCTACACAGTATTCTATCTTCATACAAACGGTCGTAACACGAGTCATACCTACGCGCCTCGAGTTCGGTTTACACTCGGTAAGCAAATAGTCACGAATGCTCCGCAGTGACGAACGGACGCCGGACGGTGTGATGGTTTTATAAGCAGCAAGCGTGCGATTTGTGACAAATATTCATTAAAATAAGTTAATATGGTAAGGAGCAATTGTAGACTATATTGTGCTGTTTTGGTTGCTTGAATTCGTCAATAAGTTTTTTTTTTAATTAAATCTACTAATCAAAAAACACAAAATGTATTTTTATTGAACTCTTCCTACTTCATTCACAACGAATTTCATTTTTTTTATTAAAAATAAAATATTTACCTACACAATCACAAAACTAGAAAGAAACAAGTAGGTTGATGAAACTAAAATACTGTAGGCGGGCAGCCCTATCGCGTGTTTACAGTACCCGGCGATAAATATTGTACATCGACCTATTCGATCCTATCGATTTTATACAAAGAATAAAAATAATTATCAAAAGAAGCAAATCATAATTGTTTTAACAGCTCCTAATAGATACCGGACTGTTTGTATTTCGTACGACAGAGATAACGCTCTACGAAGCCGAAATTAGCCGTTTGTCTCTTTCCAAAGGTCGATGTGCAATATTAATTATCGCCGGGTACTATACGTACCGCGCGGCTGTAGGGAATTATTTCTAAAACAGGACGGAGTTACAATACTGTATAGATAATATTACCGTGCCCACGCTCAGACAACCCAAAGGCTGAGAAGAAAGTTTATTCTGGTTATGAAATGAAATGTTTTGGAATCGAAATGTCGCACAATTTAAAGGTCAACATCATCCACAGCCCGACTATACCCACTGCTGGGCATAGACATCTCTTTTCTTGTGCCAGTCCCCACCGCTCCTGTGCCAGTCCCCACGCTCCTGTGCCAGCCTCAAAAAGATGTAAATTCACAGGTAGTGTCCGGGAATAAAGGATTAAACTAAAAGATCATACTCTTGGCAGAATAACATCGACTGCTTAACAAAATGCTGATTAAATCATAATCTTAGAAATAATAAATCTCATAAGTATAAAAATTATGAGATGATATCCCATACTGTCCAGAAGATCCCAGCACTGACGTCTTTATTTCTGTACACAATCAGCTGATCATCGACGATAATAATAGTGAAGAGGGTGTTAACGATAGGCACTTGCATCTATTACCAGCTGATTGTCATTATCACACTACTTTTATGAACAATTACGTCACACTCACTTAACTTGAAGTACACATCACACATTGTCACGCTGTCGGCTTACCAGGCTATTAATGTCCATTGGCACTAAGGCTCTTAAAGAATGATTCTCTTTGCTGGAAAGCTAATCGATTTTCTGTTTCAGACGATTCAACCATCTGACATGAGGTGAGAAGGAACTCTAGGATATGATTGATCAGAATGAAGAAGATACTGATACTGGTTCTATTGTGGCAACTCAGATACTAAAGACTAGAGATGATGAGGTATTTGATGACAAAGATTACAAAGATTATAAGGAGCATGTTACAAATAATCAAATGGATGCTCAACTAAATGAATATAATAACAGTCAGAAATCAAAGTTGTATTCTCAATTCTCATACAACTGAACACAAAAATCGCAAATGATTATGCAAGGAATATTTAAAGATATGACAAATTATAGTATAAGAAGATAAGATTTGGTTGATATAAAATTCAAAACAATTCAGTTTCAGAGGTTGTAGGTAAATGTGATTTTCCATTCTATACGGGAAAAAACCTAAGCAAAATTAATGTGTTTAATTATTTGAACTTTGGCTCTCCTCAAAACGGCAAGAGCTTGAAGACAGAAACACACAAACTAACTGCATATACATGTATAAGAAAAAGACAAATACTAGCAGTATATTTGTGTCACCCGAGCGGCGCCGGCGCCTCGATAAACGCAACGATACCGCCACGATAACGTTAATGGACACACTCTTTATCACTGCACGCACACAATGACAGAATCAACATTAAACCTACCGAAAATACATACTCCGCAAACCAAGAACGCACTTCAAACTCCAAAAACAAAGTCGAAAATTGAGGAGTCTAATTTTTGGGAACGTAAAATTCTTCTGCACCACTCAAAAAGTTACTCAAAATCTACGACGCAAGGTTCAAAATCAAGTTAAGTGGAGCCAGATGATTTTAATGTATGAATGGATTCGGGGAAGTGCGGTAATGGGTCCGACCGGAATGTCAATGTCAGTCCTATCTGGAAAAAGGATGGGTAAAGGTCCCATTCAAAAACAGGATATCAAGGTCCGAACCGTAAGTGGTCTGATATAGCTAATGTTATGCCAGAGCCGTTGTCACATTTGTCTTATGTAGTGTGATGAGGATTCCGCTACTCGAAGAACATCCTCCCTTTCTTGAGAAAAAAATTGTGTTACCAAACGCGTGGGAAACCTGAATTTTAAACAAAACAACTACTTACCGCCTGATCTCTTTACAATATATTTTGTATAAAAGCTGGGATTCTAAGGTCAGTTACTCGGAAATAAACTGTATAAGTACTCATAATTTTGAGCAATTTGCCTCTGCATGTCTCATAATATCTCCTGTACCATTGACCCAAATTTACCACAAGAAAAGCCCATTTCTCCATTGCATTGTATTCCCAAGCCATCGTTCTCTAATATGTATAGATAACCAACATAAATGAATACGATTTTCATAGGTGAACGCAGCAATTTGGTTATCCATCAATGGATTAAGTACAGCAGCCACGGTCCATACAACATAAGGTTAGGTCAAAGATCACACTGCGTAGGTAGTCGCACACAGGTCGCACACATGACACATCGAACCTAAGCAATAAAAATAAAGATACAAATTCTAAATTTCGGAAAATCCCGCCAAATGTTCTCCCCAAAATATAAATCATAATCCCGAACATGTCACTATTAAAAAAACGAATCTTAACCCTAAAAACGCAAGCAAACAACACAAGGGATTATGGCGCGACAGGCGTCGAAACCAATGAAAAACGAGGGTTAAGCCGGGAATCATGGGAAATCCTATGATGAACGTTCTGAGGGAATCCCGGCGATAAAGAGTGAATTTCGCACCCCTATGCATGCATGCGTTGATTGTGCAGGGATTTCCGGGATGACAGTGTTTATAGGGTTACGCCTACAAATAACCTTATGGAAAATGTGGCACGGAATGTTGAGGAGTGTAGGGGGAGATTTCAGGTTTCTGTACTGGTTTTGCCAAAATGACATGACAAAATGTGTTTTTGCGAAGTTTCAGATATTATTCAATGCTTCTTACTCTGAACTTTTTTTATGCAAGACAAAGCTTTTGGTACCGATAAAAACTTTGGCTTTGATTACAAAAGTACTGCATAGAAAGTTCCTTACATGTAAAGAAAATGTATAAACTCCTTGGAAACTGCTCAGAAAATTGACCCCAAATTCTTGCTTGCTTAAACTTTAGGGCAAACATTACATAGAAGTCTCGTGTAAAACCAATGCAAAAAAACGAACTATCTTGTCTTCATCCTAAAAACAGCCTCTAATCCTTTCTAATCCTAATTCAATGACCAATCGAAGCTCTAAAGCACGTGCCTCCCTCATTATTCAAGCCCAAATCCCTCTTACCAAAAATAATGCGGTAACATCATCGCTGGGGTCTTTATTATAAACAAATACCCGAGCACGGCGTGGTGCCTTCAAAGGGACGTGGAAAAAACTCCAAAGTCCGTTTGTTGAGCGGCGCAAGCATTAATAATGTAGTTTAAAGATGGCGCTGGAATGCGCGCAGGCTGAGACGGTGGGGATGCGCGGGAGTCGATAGTGATGTACACTTTGGATTTATGTTAAGATTATTTAAAGGCAAGGATTTTTTTAGGAATTTGTGTTAGGAACGTTTTGTTTCTCTTAGCATAATATTGTGGAGTATTTATGATTAATTTGCATTGCAAGCAAAAATTGTTCAACAAAACAATTATCACAACGAGGAAAGTGATTACGTCAGTACACAATAATTAATAACAAGCAATCCACACTAATATTATAAATGCGAAAGTATGTCTGCCTGTCTGTTAACTCTTCGCACTTAAACCGCTGAACCGTTTTAATGAAAGTGATGAAATTTGGTACAGATAGTTTTGAGTCCCGGGAAAGGACATAGGATAGTTTTTATCCCGATATTCCCACGGGATAGACACTTATGCGGGAGAAACCGAGGGGCATTTCTAGTAACTAATATAATGTACAGACGCCAGCACATCAAGCTACACCTAACTGTCAGATTTTCCCAATCAACTTTGAACCTTAAGCTTTAGCGATAAAGTTGAAAATCTATTAAAGAAATCTGACAGATTGTGGTAGGTTGATGTGCTGGCGTCCGTACCTACAATAACCTTAGTGTATGTTATGAAAGTAAAATGTCTACTGTATGAATCTGTCAAGAATCAACTGCAAAGGAGGCTGCACTATTTAGTTTTAGATATAAAAGCATTAGGAAACTTTCTAACTGCTTTTTTGAACGCTTTAAACTAAATATTCAGTGTTACAATGCATTCCGTAATCGATATTTAAGTGCACCACACAGCACTTCAACTATCCTTCTAATATTATAAATGTGAAAGTTATGTTAAAGATGTTTGTTAGAATAGTTGTTACTCAATCACGCAACAACGGCTGAACAAATTTGGATAAAAGATGGCACCTAGGTAGTTCATAACCTAGATTAAACAGGATACTTTTTATCACGATACTCACACGGGATCGAGACTTATGCACGTGAAACCGCGGGGTGCTGCTAGTTAACAATATGCAAGCAAAACAATCACCGAAATCATAGAACATTATCTTAGAAGCGCAGGCGCACGACCGCTGCGAACGAAATCATAGAACATTATCTTAGAAGCGCAGGCGCACGACCGCTGCGAACGAAATCATAGAACATTATCTTAGAAGCGCAGGCGCACGACCGCTGCGAACGAAATCATAGAATTATCTTAGAAGCGCAGGCGCACGACCGCTGCGAACGAAATCATAGAACATTATCTTAGAAGCGCAGGCGCACGACCGCTGCGAACGAAATCAGAACATTATCTTAGAAGCGCTGGCGCACGACCGCTGCGAACGAAATCATAGAACATTATCTTAGAAGCGCAGGCGCACGACCGCTGCGAACCCCGTGCCTATTAATTATAGTATTTAATTAGAGGCGATAAGTTTGTTTGCGAACTTCGTGGTTATCGCTTCCATTATCTGTTTGTATGACAGAAATTACGTAAACATGTGATTTTTTGTAACAAAGATACAGTTAATTGGCTACAGTGAATGAAGCGGTGATGTTTACTCTGATCGGCTTTCAATGAAGTTTTGCCGAATTATTATCTGGTGAATTAGTATCAGAAATAATAATTATCTGGTGCCTGATAAGGCTCTCAGTGTCATAATATTTATTGAAGTTTTTGGGGTTTTTGTGGTTGTTTGACTTTGATAAGAACTGAATTTATGTACTGAACAATAATAATTTTAAGATAATGTTTTATTTTTTGCTTGTGAGAATATTTTCTAGTTCTTTGTAAGATATATTTACATATTATTATAACTACATCCTCGACCGAGATTTGATTTTAGATTTATGCTCCGAACACACAAGTTCTAAACCTCAATAGAATATCGATAAAGTCAAAAATTTACTACAGGTACAGCACTATGCATCCCTAATTTCCAGGAAGCTGCGCGGGCGCCGATGCGGCCGGATTCCACGATCTACCGACTTTTGTCAGTGACCATCTATGATCTATGATTTTATAATGCCCGCACTGTATTTCTATTAGAGAACTGGATTAAAATATTGACGTAATTAAGCATAATAGGAAGTAATATATCATCAATGTAAACTTGATCAGAAAGTATGATAAAGCGGTGAATCAAATGCGTATGAATACTTCACCATAATTTGGGTTATTCATTAAGAGTATTTTACGACAAACCTTATCAGATAATCCTTAAGAAAAATGAATAAGATTTAAAATTATTATTAAACTCGATTTGATTGTATCCCAACTTAGAATCCACATCAAGATAAAGTTTTCATTCAGTGTCATTTTGTAAATCTGTATTATGGTAACCTAAGGGTTTAGATTGTCTTAATGATAATGGGAAATAACATTGATGGCGTTGTTTTTGCTCTAATAGAACTTGTAATAATATGAGGAAGAACTGATTGAAAATGTCAATCATAAATTAGTTCAAGGCCCGAGAGTGCCCTGAGGAACTCCTTAAAATGTAATTAAATTTGATATCTACTATATTTCTATTTAATCTTCAAATATGCAGTCGAAGAGAAGAAGAAGTATGTAGTAGATTCGACTATAATTCAATAAAATTACATATTGTTACCTTTAGGTTTGAGGTCTTCCATTGCGTAACGACTGTAAGGTGGAGGAGGGGTTTCTGTAACCAAAGAGAAAATATCTTTAATAATCACATTCCGTCAAAGTAAAAACTAAGTACATAGATTTATTTGAATTAAAACTAAAATACATCATTAAGGTTCTAGATCCTTCATCGAATTGTTTTTTCCAACAGATTATGTTAAACAATTTATTGCATGCTGGCATAATTTGCAACGTAGGTAATTGTAAGAAGTCTTATTTGAACTCCTCTATTTCTTAAACGTCAATTAAAACAGAGGCGAATCACCATTCAAGTTACGTGATTAAGTTACATATCAGGTTCCCAAGTTGATTCAACGGAAAAATTAAAAGAGGAATGCAAAAAAATCGCTCAATACTTTTTTCAATCTCCACTAATCACCCGCGTTACCCGTCTCGACCAAAAATAAAAGAAATCGAACTTAAAACAAACAACACGTAACCAGATCAGGTAAAAACGATCCCAGACCGCCCGCAATTCTGTCCAACCGTGGAATCGAACCTTGATCACCGGCTAAATAATGACTAACCTATATTTTGATCTCATAACGACAGTTTTATGCGCCCTTTTGTATCAAACACCGCTGTCTTTTGTGACGAATATGGAATTTTCTACAATCAAAATAGTTTCAACTTAAAATTACAATGCCGCAGCAAAGTGAGGGATCGTAACGACAGAATAATAATTCACCAGTTTCGATAAGTAGGTTTCGAGAAACAACCAGGAAAAGAATACAAACTCAAACACCAAAGTAACGCTAAATAAAGTCGTTTGAATCCGGAGCGCGATCTATTCCATTTACGAACGAACAGGCACGCGCTATTGGTCATTTAGAATTTCGAACGCCATTAGTATTTTCGAATTCCGAATGTGAATTTTGCAATTGTCATTTGCAATTCGGCGCCAGGAGGCGGTGGACGTGTCAACATTGTTTTTCAACTGAATCGATGCCGCTGGACATTTTGAATACAAATTATACGACCATTATTATCACTGAATTCAATATGATTTTATAGTGTATAGTATGCACACTGTTCCGAGAAGTGTTTAACGACGTTTGCACAAGAAATTTCAAAACAATCGACATTGCATGCACCTGCATATCGAATGGATGATAAAACTTGGAATTTTGGAAGACGCCACATAAATCATGTGAGAGTTTTATTAGCTTTTTATTACGTGGTACAATCGTTAAGTGCGCTTAAATTCATTTTATTATATCAAAACGGTACGATTTTGTTGACAGCTACATAGATTCTAAATGTTTGTCGACAGCATCTCAAATAAGATTAAAGACTGGCTTTCATTGTTATGAATATGATAGTATGAGTCACATGTTTTCGCCGCACTCCCGACACATTGCAGCTGAAAAAAGAGTAAGCTATGCAAGAGTAAATGACCCTAAACGCCTAGCGTAGCATCTAGCAGATATAAATAATATCGTTGTTGAACTTTATGTCCATACGAGTGTGCGCGCGAACAACCTTGCCTCCGACGAATAGCCAAAACAAACTCTAATCTGTCGCGATAAAACTGATAGTTAAATCACCGACGCTAGCGATATCTCACCTTTTTGCAACAACAAACTATCACATATAAATATATAGAGAGTGGCGTGACTGAAATTACTTTTACAAATGTTACGTCATAAACACCATACATTATTAATGGAAAAAAGACTTTGTCGTGACCGATATAGAGTGCAGTTTCCTAACAGCTTTAATTAGAAACCATTAGTTCATTTGCTTCGAAGCTTAAACTTGCAGCGAGTGCAAATTGATTTGTATCGAATGTCGAGGGGCGAGGGTTTAGATTTCAGTGTAACGTGGTGGTATATCGTGTTTCAATTATTGAAGGGATCCGTCAATGAAGAATGGATCCTGTACTAATTTATACAGAGTTTAATTTTGATGTGCGCATAATGGAATGCCGTCTGATGATGTAGATAAGTATTACGGTAGGCGCGTATGGAGGCCCGGCATGTGTAATTAATCTAAACATTCAATCTATAGCAATAAATACCGTAGGTTGTCAGTTTGTCCTTCGATTACTATGTAACTGGCGAACCGGTCAGCCTGGCCGGCTCCCTCGGCGTCTATTGCTCTATTCATAGTATAGTCTGCAACCAGTATGGCGGCGATAATAAATATCAAAAAATTTATTCAATTGCTTTGATCAGTGCAGGACAGTTAGCCTATTAAATGGTACAGTTATTGATAAGCCTGTTTTCTTGGTTTATTGCAATGGCTTACAACTTTATGTTGGCTGGACAGCAATGTGAAGTGATGATTATTTCTACACTTTAGTCTAGTCATAAAATCGATCTAGGTAATCTAAAATTGCTGCAATAGTATTTGCTCCTGTTAGTCTAAGGAAATTACCTTTAACTAAATTCGCAAATAAAGTAATCGAGGATAGATTAGACAATGTTGTAGCGACAATTTCAATGCACAAATATTTCATATTAATCAAAGCTTCCATAAAAGCAAAAACTGTGCAACCAAATAAATCAGAAACGGGTATAGAAATAGAGTGGAACGATTTATAAGTGTTGTACAATCGAGTAGCGTAGATGGGCTGCCAACGCGGCGCCGGCGGCGCACCGCTCCACCAAATTGTAAATATGCACTGATTCATAGTTATGTTTAGAAAATTATTGACTTTGTTGTATTGTGGAATTCAAGATATTTCTACATTTGTTTTAGGAGAATAACTTTCTGGTCAATACCAGAAAGTTTAATAATACCAGAAAGAAACTGATATGAAATACATTATAATCTAATGTTAACAAAGTCACAATTGGCTTTGTTAACATTAGAATTTACTGTATTTAGCTTCCAGTGAACAGATCACTTGATTTTATGGACCCTTTCCTAATATTTGAATTACCGAATCCAGTTCAACTATTAAGTTTTCACAAATCCCAACTAAAGAATTTCCATTATTTTCATTTCTAATGTTTTCTCCTTCAGATCTATTAGGTCAGTTATAAATGTTGACCATCTATCAATTGATTATTCTTCTAAACCACATGTTTCAAAAAAGTTGTAAATAAATCTGCATTCATCTTTAATCTTCAGATCATCAAATTCATTTTGCTGATTCAATAGAATTAGCAAAATATTAATATATATATATTGTAATATTGGCTAGTAAGCCAATGTCACATAGTCACTTGCATGGCCTGAATATGAGATTAACTATACCATCACACGTTTATATGCTAATAGAACATTTCCTGCGTTTTACTCATCTTGTCATAGTTATCTCAGTCGTGAGAAAGCTCGATGTAGTTCTTCGTAATCACTTGTATCTTAATAAAGAAACTAACTGCTGGAGCGGTATTGTGCTGATTGAATTCACAGAAAATTCTGTTTGATAAGAACAGGAAAATGAAAGAGCAATCTTGTTCTTCTTCTTTTTCTTCTTGCTTTGCTTTTTTATAATGTGCGGGTAGTTTGTGCAGAATAAAAAAAATTACTTTCTTTCTTTTTTCTTTGCACTTTCATTTCATATTGCAGTGGTCTTTCGAAGATTGCCGAACCAGAATTTTTTTTAAATAGATTTTGAAACCCAAAAATCTGCTCCGGTCAAAAGTCCAATATCACATCAAAAGTAATCATTTATGAGAAGTAGGAAGCAGCAACCCACTATTTAAAATCTAAGCTGTAGTTTTAAACGAATAAAAAACAGGACACTTTGCCAACATGCTGACGGTAGAAAGGTGTGTGACAATGTCTCCTGAGCAGAGAGTACGCCCATATTGTTGACTGAATATTTTCTACATCACATTGCGTATCAAATGACGTCCGTCGTCGTACCACTGACGTGCCGTTTGGCTCACCACCGCATGTCATTGTTAAAATAATTACATCTATTTGTTTTTCTCTTTCAAACTTTTAAATTGTTTTAAGCTTCAAACGTACCATCACACTTGTTTTGTTTTTTGTTCTACAACCAACGTCCCAGCCCGAATTATGTCACCGATAAGTGCCTATCGCATTGAGATGCAACATGCATTCAGTTCTGCCTCGATTTTTATCCATTCTTCATACCTAAATATTTTCATGTATGTTTATCATAGAAAAATAAACATTATTTACATTGATAAATAGACTGAACTACAAATCTTAATCTATTACTTCAGAAATCTAAATCGAAAACAATAAACAATCAATAAATCCACTTTAATACACCATAAATCTGCCAGAAAACTGTGGAAACGCGTCACGGCGTACCATCACGTAGCCGTCTCAAGGACGAAGCCACGCGCGTGAACATTCCCGGGACACATCATTGTAAACTCCAACTCGACTAAGATTTTTCATAACACTAAAGATTTAGATAACTATTACGCAAAAAATATCAATGAGGAACTTACTGATGATTTCGGAACAAACAATGATCACCAGGATGCAAATCATTGCCAAATGGGACAAGCTAACAATAAAATTGTCAAAGACGTAGTAAACCAATTAGAGGAACAACATCAAAACTTTCGTCAGGAAGCATGATGATTAGGAACATGCTAAAAATAAAACGGGAGTTTTGTAATGAACAAAGGACTAACTGCAATTGATTTTGTGAAGAGAATGCCAAGGAATTTAGGGTCCTAACCTAGCAACAAAAGTCTAAAATTCAAAAAAAAGTCGGTTATACGCACGAAACGTGGCGCGCGCGCGTGTGAATCGACGAAAATAGCCCGCCCGAATTATAACAAGTCGGATGGCGCCTCCGACGGCGCCCGGCGGCCGCACGTCGGCAGCTCCCACGCGGACGCTAGGATAAACCCTAGATAGATACCGTTGCTTATTCACCAAGGTTTTTCTGGTTATCTCAATCTATGATCATAGGACCTTGGATAAAATCTTTGAGATATAAGACCATAAGATTGGGAGAGCTTTGTGCTCCAAGATCTTTGGGCGAGTAATCTTGACCAATTGTTTTTGTTTGTCTGATTATTATTATAATGTTTTGTATATGATTTGATTTAGTCCTTGAAAATAACTTAGCAGTGTAAAACATTCACATTTGACTGATAAGCAAGGACAGTGATTTTGAAATTCAAATTCTTTGATTTTAAAACAATAGTACATAATCAAGCATTGTTATACTTATTATTAAGCAATTTAAAAAATAATTAACCAATATCTAGTAACGAAAATTAATAGTAGATGGCGTTGTAGTCGATTGACGTAAGATGTCATCGTAGACCTTGCTCGTCGGCGCTAGGCAGGACCGGAAGGCAATGACGTACAAACAATATGAGGTGAATTTATATGATGCAAATAGTCGGGCGTTGATTGATCGATAAAATTAAATGCAGGTACAGCCAATTGTAGAATGAGCACGTGCAAAGCTTAATGATTAAGGTAGGTTCCACGACAGAATAGAGAAATCTACAATAACTTTGTAAAATGTGCGAAACGAAACAGTAGATTCTACTAAGTACGTGGTTATAAATCTAGATATCATTGACTTCAATGATGAAACTAGAATTTGAAAAGTTGGGAATAAACCAAAATTAAGCCTTAATTTAAACGAAGAAAATGCTGCCAATGTTGATTGTTGTTTTCATAAACAATATATGTATAATGAATTAATATCAAGGTAAGACTGATACTATACATAATTTGTAAATTTTAAAGTAAAGTTATGACTTATGATTATGAGACACTTGAGAATCTCATAAACAATAAAAAAAAAATTTCAATAGAACTAGTTCCAATTAGAGATCAACATGACTTGTCAACCAAAACAAACATAATAAACATGACAGTTAAAAGAGTATAAAATTTTGATAGGAAACTTAAAAGTGCAAAGGGCTCCGATTGGTCCAAAAACAAATTATACCCCATTTTAGTCATCGAAGCTATAGCCATCATCTCAGTTAGTTTACATATTAAAGCATCGGCACTTCTGATGATATAATTAACGCTCATTAGTGAAACATAAAACGTAAAGTTAAGCATTCATTGAAATGGTAACGTGAGAGAACTTCCAAGGTTCGTGCTGTTTCATAATCATCAGCTTCATGGGATGCTCATGTTTCTTCAAATACTTCAGCTACACTTTGTTTGCCTTTGTTAATTAAAATTAACCGAGGAGCAAAATGGAAAACCAAAACATATATTGATGATTTGATTCCAAACTCCAAATCACAATTCAAAGCTGAATCGGAAGATCAAACAGATGTTTGGACAAAAAATATATAGACACTTAATAAGCATTATTTAAGAATATGTAATTTGATTTCAATATATTATACTCAATTGGTAACGGTTCATCTAATCCCCGAAAAGGCCTCTCCTAAGCGATAACCTGCCGTGCCGACGAAATACTTGTAACATTACGAAAATATTTATTAGTGTGACTCAAGTAGCTATCACCAACTGTTTTAAAATTATCGTCTTGATATCTAGTCTTCGCCTGCCTAGGAACTGATTCATGGATCAAATTAAATCTTTGAAGGACCGCTAAATTCTCAAGTAAGGCACGTTGAAAGCAACGTGACTGCGACGTCCAAATGGCAACATTTCTTCCTAAATTGCGCTTGCAAGCTTATTTATATAAAATATCAATTTGCCATAATAATTTATGACATGTCTTCAAAGCATTAAATTAATTATGTGAGACATTAAACATTACTACTAAAGAATGTGAAACATTAAGTAGCCGAGAAGTTAATAAAGAATCAGCACTGAAACATGTGAATTGGTCAAAAGACCTCCTAACAAGCAGTGAAATGAGCGATCGGCAACACGTCGCTCGCTCCGGTACGTGTAGGTAATAAAAGACGACAATTTTTCCAGTTTCGCAAGAGCCACCGCCGGGAGCGACCGGTTCTGTCACAGGTGCCGCCAGTCAATGGGCTATTTTGTGACACAGTCTGCGAACACGTACTTAACTCGATAATATCAAATCTGAAAGTAAACTCGCCTGAGATTAATTGCGTTTGTCGATCAATTATCTGAAAAATGTTAAACGTGAACGCCACTCACTTCTCTACTAAAAACTTCGTTGTATTATTGTACTACCGAATAAACAAGCATCGATGAGCAGCCACAAAAACGTTGGCTGTGAACGACTTCTTTTAACGCAAGCCTATTCTCGGGCAGGCATAATAAGAGAACCATTCACAAATTCAACAAAGCAACCCAAAAACATGACCAGACTACAATAAAACGAGAAAAAAACCGATCACGAAAATCGAGTTGAGCTTACGCAGTGCGGCGGGCGTACCTGCGCAGGCGCAGGCGCGTACCGCCCCCCTCCCCCCGCCGCCAGCCCCCGCCTGCGCGGCGCGACACGGCGCCGGCGCCAGTCAGCCGACAAGCAATTATGGCTAAATAAATATCGGCCATGCCGCCGCCGCCTCCGACGCGTCGCTAACATCAACAGATGGATTCATACTGCTATCTAGACGACATCATTAAATTTTGGACCCCACTTGTAATGGCCTGGTGAAATGGCGTGTGGGCACCAAATTACTTGTAAATGGTAGTTAGAATATTCTTCGTTAATGTTTGACCGTCGTGGATGTGGGTTTAATTGCCGGATGTGGGTGACTGATTTCCGTAATGGGTATGAGATGACAGACCGGTGGATAGTCACGGCGAACGTGCCGAAGCGGCCGCGAGTTCGTGGCAATCTTTGAGTTTGATCCTGTGAGTCGGCGGGCGTCGCGTCGACGCCTGCGCTCGATAAGATAAGAGCCCCTCTCCTCCCACCAGCAAGCGTTCGAAAAGTGCCGGCTCGCATAAAAACATTCACAAATAGAGGCCCGCGCGGCTTGATTGCCGGTGATTGGCGACCACGCGCCCCAAACTCGCTATGCGATTGATCTGCGTGAATAAATTGGATGCTTGCAATCTAGACTGGACAAGGGTTTCCTGTTCATCTTGTTCGTCCAAAAAAGAACACGTCTCGACAGACAAAACAAAAAAGTGATGAATCAAACTGAGCAGGTGTACGACAATAAACATATCAATGATTAAATTTACGATGAGCCGTATTACGATCCGCGAGATCGTAAAACTAAAATCATTACCCGTATTACTGGAGAAGAGGTTCAGTGAAAAATTGCGTAGAGAATCTTAATCAAATGCTTGCCTGGACCAAACAGTGTTAATTAGCAGTAGAATCAAATTAGAACCAGACCAAAACACAAGCGGGAACTATTGATTGTTGCGTCGGTTGGCTATGTGCACACAAATCAAATGTTGCGACGAATAATGACGACTATATTTAGTAAGCGCGGTGTGGGAACAAGACGGGAAAGTTGACAAAAACAGTGGCGTCGCAATCTCGGCGCGACAGAAAACGGAAAAAAGTTCACCTGCAATCGTGCCGTCTCTGCGAGCACGACCTAATGAAGCCAGGTGGCGTTACGAACTTACTGATGACTATCTCTCCATTAGTTCAACAAGAAATTAAAACAAACGAAGCCGAAATGAGGAATGCAACCGAAAGGTTTTCTAAGAAACAATTTCGCGGATTTTAGTTAAATAGGAAACAATAGCACGTTTTTGTTAAGATCCCAAATTATATAGTTAAGTTCCCAAGATTTTGTACCAACTTCAGCACAATATAGATATACTCTTTGGTTTGCTCCAAGCTTTTTTTGAATTGAATATATTTTGGATTATAAATTATAAGTGATCTAGAAATCAAGGATAATTAAAGCCATGGTGCGATGGCAAGCTTGTGCAATGGAATAATTTAGCAAATTACACAACCTGTAATGCCTGTGCAAAACTCATTTGACCAATTTGATGTCCATTTATGTCCGTAGCGAAAGTGAACGGCAAAAGGACTAGATGCTCTGATATCGCGTTAGTCATGTTATTGATGTAACTTTAGGTACATTTCCTAGTCACTACTTAAGATTTTGATGATTGTAAGTGATTTTCAAGGAAATGATTACCTATATGCTGATATATTTCAAAAGAAAATTGCATAATATATTAACAGTAGTAAACCTACCTGACAGTTGTTGCCTTACTTTAAAAAATATAAAATACTTTGCCATATCTGTACATTTTAGGAGAGGCTGTTTTTTTTAAACAAATCCACACCAATTTAAACGACTAGATGAAGTAGTCCCACGTAATAGGCGCGACAACAGCAGGTTATGCTCTCATAATAATGCGAGATTAACCCTCATGCGCAAATGTGTTTTCAATATGGCTCCTATCATATTTAATAAATTACCTAAAAGTTGGAGAGAACTGCCCTTATCACTTTTAAAAAATAAGCCGAGATATTTTTTAGTTAGTAAAGTGTATTACAATGTTGTAGATTTTTTAAATGAAAAGAACCTTTTTTCTATTCCGACTTCTAATATATAGTTAAGAATAACAATTCAATAATGTGAATTTTAAATCAATTTACTTTTGAATGATTCTTTTTGACTGCATAATAATGAATATTCTGGACATGATTGAATTTATTTTGACTATAATGTACTTATACTATAATATCTTAGCATCAATTATTATTTATTTGTTTTGTATTTTGTAATGAAATTTAGAATGACTATATATGTAAAATGCAATTAAATGTAAATTTTTATACCTACAAAATTTGTACGCCGTTATTGGCAAAACATGGACGCTCACAACATCTATTAATTCAATACCTTGCATGTCTGATTAGTCAGTTGTTGTAAACGCATGTTTGACAAATAATCTTTATTTTTAGCTTTTGGAACTTGGGACAAAAAAAATGGTTGAAAAGCTACAAAAGTACATCCAAGCAACAGAAGTCCAGAACAAAAACCTAATCGAGGAATTGATAGGAAAAAACCTCATTGAATAATTTTCAAATTACAGGACATTCAACACTATCAAAGAGATCTGCCATACCAGTAGGGTCATACAAGCTACCAGCCACTAGCCAGTCCTTTCCTCATAAGGAAACATACATATTCATATTTTTACTTGGCTTTCTTCTCAATTAATATGCTAACAGGCATTGTCAGCAAACCCACGACTACTGAGAAGTATGAAGTGGGCGTCGATCTTAAGTAGGCGACGCGACTTGCGCGTGAGTCGATGTCATGGTCACTCATTAGTTTGGAAACATAGTGAATCTCTGTTACTTCACTTGCCGGTTATGGTGTATTATTTGGAAGTTTTTGGGAAAATTGGTGGAACTATGGAATACAGAAATGATATGAGGATTTTTGATGTTTTGGGGTTTAGTAATGAAATTAATGGTGTTAATTATTGTGCTATTTAATTAACTGTTTTGAAGACAGGTGATTTTTGCTTGTCTGTCAATCTCAGTCACTCTTTTAAGAAGTAACAGATTGACAAACAGACAGCAAGTGCAGATGGTAAAGAACCCTTAGCTTAAGTTATTCGATTATAAATCAAATCGGATATACTTAAAGCAATTAGGAAAACCAGCAAACATTTTGATGAATTCTGAAGAGAACAAGACATTTTAAGACCAAATTGATCTTATCCAAAAGGACGAAAAATCACAAATACATAATTATAAAAGATAAGAGAAGTGCCAGAAACAAGTTTTGGTCACATCTAAATTAAGACGCGATTAGGTAAAAGAAAATTTACATAAATTATAACTAAAGTGACATCACAGAAGTGATTGTCAGTCTCGATGTAGAAACGAGCCGAAAACATGATCACGCCCAAGTATCTGCGATGATATCATGTAAGGGTCATTTGTACGACCTCAGGAAGCGCTGGGCGGCGGAATATAGCTATTTACCTAACAAAGGCTGACGGCGGTAGCGCCATTGCCTGACGAATTAAAAAGTTAACGGGCTGCGCGCGCCGAACGTCGCGGCATGCCGGCGCCGGCGACTCGACCTTGTCTAGTTATCGCGAACGGGTGACCCTCGCCACGGCAGATTAGGCGAGCCGCTTTTTACACACCCTGACTACGCAACTGACGCCGGAGGGAATCTTGATCACTCGCGAATATAATTGTTGGAGCACTTTTACTTTTTGACTCAACTCCGAAAGAGCAAACACCTTTAGTCAATCAAACCAAAATACCAATCCAAGTAGTGTAGTCACTAATATTTAATGTAATAGAGGACGTCTGCTCAATGCTCTAAAGTCGAAGGAAAGTGTTGACCTTTGAAATTTCATACAACAAATCAAAGAAACTACTGCTGATGTCATAGCTATAAATAGACCGCCGAAGTCTAATGTTTACACTAAC
The DNA here is from genome assembly GCA_963855955.1 of Luperina nickerlii. Classification (NCBI taxonomy): domain Eukaryota; kingdom Metazoa; phylum Arthropoda; class Insecta; order Lepidoptera; family Noctuidae; genus Luperina; species Luperina nickerlii. Next base: position 21,640,025 of record OY979674.1, on the reverse strand, counting down.
AATCTAATGTAGGGATGGTGTTATATATCGCACTTGTGTCAAATGCCGGTAGAGTATGTGACCGGAGCAGCCTGACGTCAGTGGCAACGTAACTATAGATACAGAAACAAACAGTAGCGATAATACAGTGATAACGAATCGCACTGATAAATAGGTGCAACCCGTGTGAACGAATCTACCTAAGTACGTAGCACACGAATATTAAGAAAACTACAAGCTCCAGGAACCAATATTCACATCCATGAATGTTGTAACATCTTTCAGAACCCTTATGGAATAAGTAAAGGCACTTGAATGAGAACGAATGCAAGACTATATAGGTTATGTTAGGTTAGAAGAGGTTAGGTCGAATTAGAAACGTTTCGGTGGACGAAAACATCCAACAAACTCGCCCCCAGCGACGTTCTTGATTCAAATCACAATCGGTAGCGACCATTCATTCGTTTGATCATCCATTCACATAAACTGTACGAGCGAACACGTTCAAAACACGGCGAGCCCGAGATTCGTACGACATCGATGTTTACTTGATGCACTTGTTGCGCGGGTCAACGTCCTGATCACGTCACACATACCGGGCTTGCAGAGGCGACTCCAGTGGTACGGGTTGCAACACTGCTGGTCAGCGCAGAGGGGAAGGCGGCGGAGTTCGCTGGAGTCTCTTAGGTCGGGGAACCTGAAGGCGCGGGTGACTGCGAGCCGGAGTTGTGAGGCGGTGTGACCGGCCGGCACGCACTCCGCGCCGGCGGCGCCCGCGTCCAACGCCCTCGCGAGCCGCCGCAGCTGGTCGTCGGGCATGGAAGGCGCGCCGGCCGCCACCAGCCGCCGCCGCAGCGCGCGTCTCCGGAACATCACATGCCGACGACGGGGTCACAAGTCGCGCGGCCGTTCGCGCCACGCGACACACTCACGCAGGCGGCACGACATCGCTCGCCGCGTGCGGGCACTCGACTGACGGACGGACACAACGTTCCGCCGGCTAGTGCAGTGACGCGGCCTGGTGTGCAACACCTGAATACAATTTACCCTAAATCTTTAACCCGTTTGTTTATTTTAACGAAAAATATTCGTTTTCAATGAAAACGAAAAAATAAGCATGAAAACTTTTCATGCTTATTTTGATCATTGGATATATCGGACATTGCTTCATCAATGTTAACCAACTCTAGTCTATAACTTTTCACAAGTTCTAGGTAGGTAAAGTTCTTAACTGTCCTTTCTTTAAAGTGTATTAATTTTAAAGTGCATTCCACAGTAGCACTTTAAAATAAGTTATTGCACTAGTGAGTTGTAGGTATACTTAATTACACTATATTCAGTTCATATCTTATCGCAGTATTCACATGCAAAGAAATAATAATGTCATGGTCATGACTCAATAAAAAACACGTAAATTCATAAACATTCAGATAGAATAAAATTTGATAATGGCACCAGCGAAATGATAAGCTCTCAAAGATAACATAATATGAAAAAAAATATCATGGAAGGAAATAAAACCTTAAAAAATGTAAAAACATCCACTGCTTTCTACAATACTCGACTCCTAAACTACAAAACAATCATCAAAAATCTCCCCAGTTTCCTCTCCACCAACTCGAATCTCCCACAAACTAGGTAGTCGGTTGCCAACGTCTATCAGGCGAGGGTGTGCGGGGCGCGGGGGCGGGGGCGCGCGGCTGGCGCCACCGGCGGCGTCAGGTGCGCGCGCTTGTGTGCGTGCGGCGCCACCGAACACAGACGAGCGCCAAGCCGACCGTATAGATGCGACGCGGAATATAAAGTTTGTACAGGGATTGACCATCTGTGAGGCTGGGAATAGGACATGCAAACTGAATTACATGTAACTTAAGAAAGATAATCAAATCACAGTGCACGCGAAACTTGTTTAGACCGTTCAATTTGAAAACCGTCAACATTTGACATAAGTCAAATGTAACTTTATCAAACGCTTGTCATAAGACAAGCGTTTGATAAAGTCAACTACGACCAAAATTCGTCATCATATAGTCTATATGAGTGCTTAATGTCCTATGGAGTTTTAGCATCCGTTTTTAGCTAAATATATCAATTAAAAAGTAATAACATGAATCTCACAAACAATTACTGCCACTTCTCGTATATTCTAAGTCTGGGTTGCCACAAGGTCCTCACTTTGGACCTCTAAATAAAATTTTAACCAAACAGTGAGCTTGTTAAGTATTATAAAACTATTTCAAAAGTGAAATAATCGATTGGTATAAATCTGATTGTTTAAAATAAACACTTTTGTTAATGATGAGCTTTGTGAGGTGCTGAGGTCCATTTGGTTCAACTCAAACATATAAAAAAATAACTTTATGTACAGAAACTTCACCTTCTACACCATTTACCTAATCTATGACCGCTCATGGTTCGGAATGCGCAGAGCTAAAAGACACATCAACAAAATAAACGTACAAGATAACTAGCAGCGTGCCGCGGCGCCGCTCACCTTCACGCTGGGGCAACTGCGAGATAGGCAGAGACAGATCTAAAGAGTATGGCGCCTAACATTGAATTTCCTAGAATGTCAACCTCACCTGCAGGCGGTGAACTCGGCCAATGATCGACGCCTGTATGTAAATGAGGAGCGTATACTTCGTTCCGTCTCCTACACGACAATTTCACCTGCTTGTGGCTGACGAAGCTCGGCTAACAGATGGATGTAATTCAGATAAATGGGCTGTTGTGAAACTTTGCAATCAGCTTGCCTGCTCAATGTAGAGATTACGAGCATTATTGCTCATTTTAGTGAATTTGGCAAATGAGAAACCTATATTTTAAGGAAAGTCCTAAGTTTAGAAATGTAGTCTCTTATGCACTTCACCAGGTTTATTGTCTTTAGTAGAGTCAATATAAAAAATCATATTGAGCTTAGTCACAATGATGGAAGTAGCTAAAATATTTCAGTTACAATTCAGAAAAAGCAATGAAAAGTGTAACGTTTTCAATCATTTTGTTAGTTTGGATTTGTACTATTCTGGTTACCACGTGTTTCTTCTTTTCTTACTTTATCAAAGGTAATGTTACGAGTACATTGCATCCATTCATATTTTATTGTGTTCAACATTACGAGGTGAATGCTTTGAAACTTGGAACTATGTCTTTGCAAATTATGTCTACAGTTTCTTGTAGATGGCGCTATCTCAATGTCGAGGGACAGAAAAAGAAATATCCTAGCTGCAGGACGGTAATTTTATTGTAAGATTTGTAAGTTTGATGACTAATTTGTGAGTTCTAGTTAAACATTATACAATAGTCTACGCTTAGGTTTGTTTAAAAATAAACTTATCCAGAGCAGAAAAAACTAGACCAAGTTTTATAAAGATTTGTATACCCATATTCTTTGGTTCCGAGAAATTACAACATTTACCAACTTTGGGGCGCATAATACAGCTTTCCCAGACTTTCCTCTCTCTCCAGTAGTTAGAACCTGATAAAGCAATGTTCATTGGGTTTTTTCAAGCTAGGTATATTCCTTCAGTCTGTATCGATAGACTGCATCATTGCTAGAAAATAAATCATCATCTGTTGATCCTCAATCTGCTTTACAATGCTTTCAGAGTAATTTAGCATCACGTCGTTTTTATCAGACTTCTTTATTGAAAGTGAATGATATAAACGGAGCAATTTTAAGCATCTAAACTTTATCAGGTGTAATAAGTGAAAAGTTTTGTTTGTTACCTATTTTTGTTAAACTATCTTTACGATGGCAATGAAACTTACCTACCTTCTTTATAATCATATCTCTTTGTAAATATTGTGATGATCGCTTATCGCACAAAAAAGTTGTCATGACTTTTTTATGACCATTCAAGCTTGAATGGAGTTTCTATTTGTTTATTTTTTCTCAATTATTTGTAGGTAATCTTGTCGGTTTCTTTCTTTTGTTTTACTTTGATAAGAGCAACTTAATGGCAATGGAGCTCCTCAATGCAAAATAGTTAGAGATGATATCAATCCTGTGGCATTCTTAAAAGGCTCTCAGTTACAATTTCATTGGTTTTTTTTTATCTTAGCTTACTTTTTTCCCACTACGATTATGTATAGAGTGACTGCCGGTTTAACAAATCATAATACAATTTACCTGTCATTGCTTTATTTTTCATGCAGCCAAGACGAGCCAAGCGAAGCGCAAGGGCACTACCTACCTTTTCCCGAAGCGCTTCGTCGATTATTTTGAACCCTCATAACTTAGGTTTGGATTATACCAGCGAAACGGCCAAGCCTCATATTTTGACTAAGCTGTAGAGTTTGTAAAGTTAGGGCTTCTAGAGTTAGGGCGTGTAGAGTTAGAAGCTTGGCTCTACATGAGATCTAATAACTTTTTGACAGTGCGAGCCATATGGTCTCGTCTTGGCAACATTTTACATGAAAATGTTTTTGGTGGGATTCCCTTTACTTATTGTGGTATTGTAATTTTATGCTAGGTGCATCGTCTTCATATTATGCCTATAATTAATGTATACAAAATGTTGTAAAACATTTTTAAAAGAGCAACGTTGGAGTTTGTAGCCCATTCTTCTCCACACGAAACTACCTTTTGGAAGGGGCGACTAGAATCATATTCTATTATTTTGTAAATTTTGCCGTTCTATACCTTTTATGTGCCTATTTGAACTAAATGATTTGACTTTTGACTGTTAGATATATTTTCGTTATTAGTTTATGGGGACATCGGGCACAACACTCCTCTACTCTGTAAGATTGTGACCTATATCAAACAGTCTATGTGCACATACACATCTGCTTTCCGGTTGTAGCTGACTGCCCTAATCCTTGTCAGTAGACCTAAGCATAGACATGTTTTTTAAAAAACAACCAATATTACACTCGTATTAAGCTAAATGTCAACGTGTTATTGCGTATCAGCATACTAACACGGAACTGGTAACTGGCTCTTTATACGATGTTTTGGTTCTGACCAATCTGACGTCTCAAAACAGACAGCCGGTTGTGGATGACGAAATGTCGTAAGAGACAAGAGATAATTGGAAATTACTCTTTGAAGGGGTGAATATTGAGCTTGATGTTTGATTAATATTAATACATGTTTGTCTCATAAAAATCGTTGAGTTTTAAGTCGGAAAAGTTTCTATAGGTTTCTACCAGTACTGGTGGGAACTTTGGAACAGTATATTCTGAATTAAGACCCTATTTATCAGTTATCAGCTTTTGGGTAAACGATGTATGAGAGTGGTCGAGGATAGAGCTCAATAGCGTGCAATTGGAAAAGCCTATGATGTCCAGCAGCAGCAGTAGACTGCTCAATTGTATACGATGATGAGTGAGTTTTTAGACAAAAACACTGTCTTTAGTTAAATTAAAATGCGGTACATGCATTAGTTGTCAAATTGGAATTGTCTTTGTATGACTAAGTCTACCTACTCCTACATAAATAACCGTCAGTTTCTAAACACATAGAAATTCTAAAACAATGGCAAACAGTAAAATCTATTAGTGACAAGCGTTGCATTGTGTTGTCTTTCTAAACATGCAGAAACTATCAAATAAATATATTTTAACAATTTTCTTGGCGCCACCAGTGTAAATAAAATAAACATCTTTACTTCTGAGCATTACTTTGAAATAAACTTGTTTACATCTATTACCAAAAACAAGATATTCAAAAACTACGCCTGAGAATATTTTAATCTGCCAATGGGAAGGCGCCAAAACTAACATAAAGGAAATATTAGCATAAGCTAAGAGATTTATATCAACATTGCATTTTAAATAGTGGCCGGCGCCATCTTTTATTATACAAGCTGTAATAAAATTAATATCAATGCGACAAGGCTAAGCAGCAAATCAAAGTAAATAAACGCACACATAGATTAGAGGTAGGTATTGCTATATTTTTCTTTTATTTATTTTATTATTTATGTACTACACAGTAAAATACATAAAGATACGACATAATTATGAATACAAAGAGTAGGTATTGCTTCTTTCTTAAGAAATTTCTTCCAGCAGACCATCATTCATCATCTTTCTGTTTGATGAATGAATGAAAAAAATGGTCTGCTGAAAGAAATTTTAACTTACCCAATACATTCGGATAATTTGGTCGCTAAGCCTAATGGTAGATAATTGTTTTTATAGTAGTAGTTTTGGTAGTTAAGTATTCAATAAAATATATAAATAAGTATAATTATTATAAAAGCATTAAAAAATAAAAAAACAGCATATCTCAGGGATAAAAACGCAGAAATGTTTCAGTAACTTTTATTTGCTTCGCTAACTTTTAATTAAGTATATTTTTTTTTAAGTAGGTACACAGCAAAATAAATAGAATCCTAAAATAATTGTTAACTTACCTTTGAAGTAAATAAAGCATAATTCATACAAAGCCAACATAAACTTCTTACCTATTTTTTTTTACTTTTTCCTTTACGATAATTTTCAGTAAAACTCACCTCATAAAATCTCAAATATCCTTAAAATCATCCTTATCGTACACATAAAATTTCCACTAATCCAAATATAACAATTATTGTAACATTAAAAATATATTAATTACATTAAAACTTCTAGGTATTGTCGTGAACAAATTCGTATGGTTTCCAATATGGCTACGCGTGTCATGGCTGCCGCTCGGCGCGGGAATGGCGCGAAAACGCGGAAAATCGCGCTATTTATGCATCCACGAACGGGACTAGTGAATGAAACTGAATGGGATTGTAAACCCCGCGATTTGAGTGAGTAAGCTCGTAGGCAGCGACGGGACGGGAACTAGGGCCATGGCTTGTGTCAATTTCCCGTACCTGGAAAAATAAGAAAAACTTCTTAGTTTTGTTAGCTTTGGTTTTAGGCTTTTCATTGTTATGGGGTGGAACGGTAAACAGTATTACAAGTTCATCTATCTCTATCTTCATGTCTTTATGATGTAGGTATAGTTATTAGGGGAGGGTAGTTACGTGAGTATTCCTGCAATCTTCCATTTATTTGCTACTAAATAAGTTGTATGTATGTATGTCTTCGAGATACATATCTATAGTATTTTGGCTTTACTAAGGGCTGATTTTTCAATCATCTGATAACTTTATTCGAGGAATAATTTTGAAATTTTGACAGTTATTTCATACAAAAACTGTCAAACGACAATTTTATTCCTCGAATAAAAGTTATTTGGCGATGGAAAATTCAGCCCTAAGTCACGTTGACAACTCTATACAGCGCTTGCAATAAGTTGAAAATCATCTGTAGCCTGCAAGCTTTTTGTAGTCCTGGTAGTATTGGTTCACCCGGTTTAATTGGATTTAGATGTTCAATTGTATATAGCCATCAGACCTTAGTCCCTGTACTTTACAAAAATTTAAAATGGGGACAAAATTATGAAATATTAGTTGGGCTTCCAGTGTCCTAGAATTTTAGAGACTGCTCTACCTCACATAGATAAAGCCTACTATATATCCCATTTTGACTCTTTATGTCTATTGATCCTCCTGATGGCCTAGAATCTAGGCCATCAGTATCGCTGATAGTATGTCACTTTATCTAGGCCCTAGATAAAGTGACATACTATCAGCGATACCAATGATTGTAAAGTCAAAAAAACATGAGCACAACATGAACATGAGCTACCGAAAAACTTATGTCAATTTTGTTGAAAGTCGTTGTAGAAATACAAACGCTTCGAAAGCGTCACTTATCTAGGCCCTCAACGTTTAGTCTGACAATAAAACAAAACAGTCCTATTTTCATATCACCCCAAAGGTTACAAAGGGGAGGTTCGCGGTTGAACTAGTAGGCGATAGGCTGGCATGCTGCCACTATAGTACAACTTTAGAAACTTTTAACTCCCCTTCCCAATTGATGTCAATCGAATACTAATATTAGGTCCCCACCTATGAAATCAGCGTTTTGTATGGAGAATTTTAAAGAAGTTGCATTTTTCATACTAACATTTTCTTAATATTTATTTAATAACCATGAACACTAATGTTTTAAAACTTTTATGCACTAATGTTTAAAAACTAAGATAACGTATGCCACTTAGATTAAACGACAAAAATAAGTTTTGCCTAAGTTAAAACAAATACATAGTGGTCATTTATACTAACAAAAAAGGAGTCATTTTTAAGGTATTTTTTATGTTAAGAAAACTATATGTAGGTACTAAGGTTTTTTACTATTGGTAGTTGTCTATGAAGCTCATAATCCGATAGAATATCAAGCAATTGATGAATATTTTAAATAATAGAAGTGACAAGGTTCTTTATTTGTGAGAAAAAAACGCCAATTTCATACCCAATATTATAAATTTGAAAGTAACTCTGTCTGTATGTTACCTTTTCACGCCTAAACCATTGAACGGATTTCGATAAAATTTGGCATAGAGATAGATTGCATCCCGGGGAAAGACAGGATAGTTTTTATCGACATACCTCGCGGGCGAAGCCGCGGGCGGAAGCTAGTAATAATATAAATACATCATCGTCATCAGAATGTCTTCTTCTTCCATACTTCTCTATTAATCATCATCGCAGTAGTCAACCTCTTCCTAGCTATATCACTTTCACACAGTCCATCGTTTCTTTGGTCTTCTCCTACTCTCATAATAAAAACTTTCCTTACGACATTTTCCTCAATAATATCAAAACAATATGAACACATATTTAATTTTCATGAAGCGCATTTCGCCAATTAAAAAAACATGAATTTGTGCTCCTGAACCTGGGTCAAATAAATTTTCATTCTTTCTGTCAAACCAATTCATCAGAGTACCTATATAAACATGAACTAAACAATTACTAAGTATATAAGTGGAATATTATGTAGTAAATAACGTTTTCTTAACAAAATGAGAAGACTGATATTAATATAAAAAGCCAACAACAGACTAATTTGTCAGTTTCACGGTCGAATGCGTCCTGTAGCAATAGCATCGTCTTGGATAACGAATAATAAAGTAACGAACTGTAGATTGGCAGCCATCTTAGTGTTGCTAGTTTGAACATAGAATTCGTATTTCGTTTATCATTATAAAAGTATAAAATTGTACGTCACGAGAAAAGTCCTTTGACTAAATGTTTCACGGATTATCTTCGATCTCTTTACCTGGCGGTATTTCAATTCAAAGCAAGGTGTTTAAAATGATCCTTTTTGTTGATAGCTGGTAGAAGTTGTGGTAGACATTCATATTTTTGGACTATCTATCATAAAACTAACACCCATACTTTATAAACATTGTGTTCCGTCTTGCTTGACAGAATTCTAAGATGTTGGAAGTTAATGAAATGCCGGTAAATCTTCAGCTCCTGTATACAGCAGTATCTATCAACTGCTAACAATCTACATGGTTGCCAAACGAAATAGTGGTCTCTGAACTGTGTTAATGTGCAGCAGAATAATCTTCTTGATATAAGTCTTAGTCGCGGTTGCGGACCGCATGTAAAAAGTATTTTTCCTGGTCTATTATAAGCCGCAGATAACTAGTTATCTCTAAAAACTAACATCCAAAATCCCTGACCCCGAAGATCCTCAAGCTAATGACTACGTTTATTTTTAATTACAACAAGTACCTCCCGCGAACTCAGTAGGTGGCTCATGATGTTATCTGGCAACCCTCGGCATAGGTGACCGGCGCGGCGGCGGCACCCAGTCGGCACCGCGCGCCATGCCGACGCGCCGCCGCGCCGCCACACGCGGCCCATCCTGCCATCCATGGGGGATGCGTAAGCTTTTGGTGTAAGCAGGGATGTTAGTAACGGGGAATTTGGGAGAAGACTGTATCTAAATAAACAGACAGGTGTAGTTTTGAGAGAGATTTGAGCTATGCCGCCGATCTTTGCCGAAACTTTGGTGAAATGAGCTGTCAATGAGAGATGTCAAATAATTGGTGGAATCATAGGGTACGAAACACACACAGAACGAACACACATACAACGAAATACATTTTTACCTATTGTGGTATAGATATGAGCGCCGCGCCGGCGCGCCGCCGTCGCCGTGAGTTCATGTCGACGCGTCGTCGCCGAGTGAAACACGCGGCGCGCCGTCGCGACGATTCGCAACTTGCTCTACCGCTCGCACGCGCGGCCCGGCCGTATTAGTTCGCCTAGTCGCCTCGCGACGCTACGCTCGCTCGTCGCTCACACTCAGTCGAGTCGAATATTTCACTGAGTGAACGTGTATTAACTTAAAATGGCTGTTTCTCATTAAAAAAAATAGTGTCCGACCGAAACAGGTTTTTCAGCCGAAACCGAAACCGAACTTTCGTCCTTGCTCTTAGTTTCGGCCGAAACCGAAACTTACTTAAACATATTTAAAATTTCTATCGTATACAGAAATCTGGTGTGTTTTTTACACATTTATTTGAATATACAATGTATATTATACATACAGACAGTTGAATACTTACCTAATCATTTACGAGGTCGGTCCCATAATGAACTGGCCTGATATAGTTCTACGCGACATGTCGCTACATGTTGTGTTGCATTAAATAGTACGTTTATCGTGCACTTAATATAAGAAATGCGCATCGACATGAAATGCTTAGTCTTAGTTTAGCAGGCATTAGCATAACGAGAGTCGCGTATTTTTTCAAAATGTCGACAACTGAGTATCGAAGTGTCATAAAGTTTTTGTTTAAAGAAGGTTTATACCCTGCCCAAATAAAAGAACGATTGGATGACGTGTATAAGGAGTCTGCCCCCTCCTATAGCACAGTGAAAAATTGGGTGAAAGAGTTTCGCCTCGGAAGAGAAACCGTCGAAGACATTTGCCACGACGGTCGACCTGTGGAAGTGCTCACTCCCGAAACGATTGCTCTTATCGAAGAGGAGGTTCTGAGTGACCGCCGTTTGAAGATTAGAGAAGTTGCAGCTAGGCTTGGGCTCTCTAAAAGTACGTATTCGTGCGATCCATAAACATCTTCACATGAAAAAAGTGAGTGCAAGATGGGTACCGAAACTTCTTTCAGCGGTACAGAGACAGGAAAGATTGCGCTGCGCTTCGGAGTTTTTGGATCTTTGTGGCGAAAATTCTAAGACTGTGATCGAGCGGCTAGTGACTGGTGATGAAACTATGATCTTGTATTATGACCCACAAAGCAAGCGCGAATCAATGGGATGGCGTTATAAGGGTGAAAAGCCCCTTAGAAAGGCAAAGATGCAACAATCGGCTAAAAAACTGATGTACACAATCTTTTGGGATTTTCAAGGCATATTGATGGTGGATTTTAAAGAACGTAATACAGTCGTGAACGGCTAATATTATGCTTCTTTAATATATAAATTACGAGACAAGATAAAGGAAAAACGAAGAGGCAAGCTGTCTAAAGGTGTCCTGTTGCTCCATGACAACGCCCCTGTTCATACCGCTGGTGTTTCGAAGGATGCAGTTCGTCAATGCGGGTTCACAGAAGTTGAACATCCACCTCACAGTCCAGACATGGCCCCGTCTGACTATTATTTATTTCCAAATTTAAAGCGAGACTTAAGAGGAAGAAAAATTTCAAGCGATGAAGAGTTGCAAGCGGCCGTCTTCGGTCATTTTGAGGCTAAAAATTGTGATTATTTTTATAAAGGTTAAGAGATGTTGATTCACAGATGTCAGAAGTGTGTTAGTAGTATTCATGGTGATTATATTGAAAAATAAAATTGGTTTCGTTTCATTTCCTTCATTAGTTCATAGTTAGGCCAATTCATTATGGGACCGCCCTCGTATGTGCAAAACACAACCTCAACTCCATGCGATTAACGATGGACGGCGGCGAACTGGGCCGGCGCGGGCGACGCGACGAGCGAGCACGAGCTAGCCGCGAAGTTCGCCGAACGATGGACGATAATTCATGAACACTCAAGTTTCGGCGCGGCCGAAAGTTTCGGCCATTTCCTGGCCGAAACCGAAACTTAGGCCGAAACTAGTTGATTTGGCCGAAACTGGCCGAAACCGAAACCGAACTTTCGGTCGGTCACTAGAAAACATTGAAATGATTATTATTCAGTAAGTAAACGTGATCTCCAATTTTATTTAAAAGACTAAAATTATATTAATAATTATTAAAAAATATAGGTAAAGCTTTTTAATACGGTTTTCTTTAAGTTTTTTTTAAGAAATCTTTCCCTGATAAAAAAAATTCTAAGGCCCACGGCCGGCCACGTCGCGCCGCCGCGACGCCGCCGCCGCCGTGGAAATTTTAAGGCCACGCCGCCGCCGTGGTATTGGCCATCGGCGCTCATATCTATTGTGGTATAGTAATTTTATTATAGGTGCATCGTCTTGACAATAATGAATTACATAATTGTATACAAAATATAGACCAAATACCTTTTAAAAGAGTAACTGTGGAGTTTCTTGCCCATTCTTCTCTATACGAAACTACCTTTTGGGAGGGGTAACGAGAATCAATTATTTTTTTTTTTTTAATGTAGACGTTCAAAAGTGCCTTTTATGTGCCTATTTGAATTTGAAATATATGACTTGACTTGACTTGACAGCTCACTTCAAGCATAACTTCACCTAAGTTGTCACGTTCAGAGAATTGTCCGGCTGATTCTAATCAGACTGGTGGGATTGTGTTAGAGCCACGTTTACAGCTTTCAGCTATGTTGGTACAGGCCTCAATGGGTTTTGACAAAAGCGGTAAGTTTCCTGGCGACTTTCAAGGAGTTAAGAATTATGGATTTTTTTCTTTACAGAGTTTTCTGTACGTAAAATACGCGCATTGACGTGGAGTTGCGGACACCAGACCGTATTACCTATATCAACATAGTTGCGTTAAAATTGGCTGAAAAAGCCACCTTACCTCCGCCATTGGTCGTAAAATATTTTAATATCAGGAAACGGTAAACAGTAAATTCAAGTTTGTATGTTATGTTAACTTCAAGTTGATTTTGATGCATTTAATGCCCTACTACTAAGTGTCCAAATATCTACAAATTGACAGCGTCAACTAACATAACATAAAAATTCTACTACAATTATAACTTTGTATTTCTGGATTGTGGGGGTCAAATAGGCAGTCGCTCCATGTAAAATACTGGTATTCAGCTGCATCCTGTTAGACTGGAAGCCACCCTAACATAGTTGGGTAAAGACTGGGGATAATGATGATGATATTCCAGCGCTGGTAGCACATTCGGATACAAATATATGAATACCGGCGACCAAATCAGCTGCCGGTGCCCTCCCTCAAATCACATATCCAAAAAGATGCACTTACATTGTTACAGAGATTACCCACGTTTCCCATAATCGTTTCTATTTAACCTACCTACCCGTCAGTTTCATAACACATTTTAGATATGCCATAATACTCCACAATAATTACAAAATCACGACAACACATCTCAGTGCACTTTGCCCACGAATTCTTATCTCGTGCTGCCCCATAGGTCATCCCATCGGTCGGGCACGTCGGGTCGACGTCGGAGCGTCGCGCCGCGCCGACGCGTCTCGTCGCCGCCTCGCCGCCGCGCGGGACCGGGCTGTTTATCTTCCCGCTTTATGTCTTGAGGGGTCGGCAGTATTGGTTGGTAATTAGATGCATGAGGGTTCTTCGGGGTTAGTAGGAAGATGGTTGGAGTTCGTTGTGGCATTTCTTCTCAGGGATCAATTAGCTAGGAAATGCCAGCGCCATTTACTTTTTAAATCATCATCTGCCTAGCCTTTACCGAAGTATGTTGGGGTCAGCTTCCCGTCTAACCGGATGCAGCTGAATACCAGTATTTTATATGGAGCGCTTGCCTATCTGACCTTCACAACCCAGTTACTGGATAATACGATACTCCTTGGTAAGACTGGTTGTCAGATTTTCGGGCTTCTGACGACCCGTAACGACTGTCAAAGATCCACGAATGACAGCCGGGACAATGGCTTAACGTGCTTTCCGAAGCACAGAGGGGTCACGGTATTTAAAGATGGTCATTATCCACAGACCAACTGCGGCAAGCGACCTGTGCGGCTGTTATTATTGAGCCACGGCAAGTAAAGTTCTCAAAGTTAATTATATCCACTCATCATCATCATTTCAACTGAAAGCCATACTGCTGGACATAGGCTTCCCCCAAGCGTCGACACTTCGACCAGCTTCCTGAATTCCTGCGGCCTTCACCAGGTCGTCGGTCCATCTTGTGGGAGGCCTTCTAACGCTACGTCTTCGGTCTCAACTCCAGAACCGTTTGGCCCCGTCAGCTAAGCCGTCAGCCATCTGTTCTGTTAAATTACCTACTCATAAAACATAGAAGACACCTACAAAGATGGATAGTTTAAAAACTATCTACAAAAATCTAGATGAAGCTGTTCCGCTTAAAGGGTCAGCGTTGTTGACCACTTCGCTCCGATGACCTACTATCACTTGCCCTATATCCGCTCGCTCGCTCCGCTCCGCTCCACTCATGTAGTTTACTTTGAAACAGTAGCACTACAACTACCTGTCAGAAAATCGGGGTTGACTGATTATAAAACTAAAGTTAAGGGCTTACAGGACCTAAACACAAAAAACGCAAGTTTTAGAAACAATAAAAGTATATGATCGACTACAGTAAACAAAATCAGCAAAATATATGATATTCTTCATGATATAAATGTATGCTAGGTAGATAGTGTGTTCAAAACTAAATACAAATAATTTGATACGATAGAAAAAATCATGAAGATACCTCTAAAATCTTTATTTTTACAATAAAAACCACTAATATAAAACTACTAACTAACTAATATAAATACGATCATTCTGATTTTTTGTCAGATTATTTTACAAGCAACATACTAAAATACTAGTGTTTTAATTTTTTATTCCAAACAATAGATTTTTTGTAATTAAATATATGCTTCATATTTTGCAATAAATTACCAGTGTTGTGTCATTGCGCTTCTCTTTCTTTTCTATGCAGTCTGACAGTGACCGCGCTTTAGGTCATGTAAGCCCCTTAATAAAAACTAGCAAGCATGTTACAGCTTGGTATTTTATTCTAGCACTTAAGAGCTTAAAGCGAGTGATATTGATCGAACATTTTGTTAAAAGCGGGTTAAAAGAAAAGCAACAATATTTTTTTAATAAATTCTCAAAATGCAAATCAAATCCAAAGAAGATTCTAATAAGAATCCGGTCACCGCCTACAACATACCTAAGTTAAACGTAAACAACAAAACGATTAGCGACCCTATCGAAGTATGCGAAACTTTCAACAACTTTTTGCGTCCGTAGGGAAGCTCCTAGCCACTCAAATACCACACAAGTTCCACAATAACCTAACATACACCACAATTTTCAATAACCCTAATACAAATCAATTAAATGCTCTCACGCCTTGTACTAGCACTGAAATCATAAGAATATTGATAATTTGGACCCAAGTTGTAGCTCAGGAATTGATTACATAACCACTAAAACTATTAAATGCATAAAAAAACCTAATAGCGGCCAACCTAACAAATTGTATTAATGACTGTTTTAAGAGTGCTACATTCCCAAATACCCTCAAAATAGCTAAAGCTAACCCTGTATACAAATCCGGATAGACCCAGGGAATTATCGACCCATATCGGTATTAACGGTATTATCAAAAATTTTTGAACGATTAATTTACACTAGACTAGAAAAATACCTAAACGACATTAACTATATTTACGATCGGCAGTTCGGTTTCCGACCCAAATCAAAGATTTTGTGCGCCACAATCGATTTAGTCACCACCATAAAATAAATACTGACAAAAAGAAACATTGCACTCGGTATTTTTATTGACCTAAAAAAGGCTTTTGACACGGTATCCCATAAAATTCTATTATTAAAGCTAAAAAACATTGGCATCACCAGAGAAATGTATAATATCCTCTCCTCATACCTTGACAATAGGAAAAAAATTGTTAAAATAGGAAACGCGAAGAGTAGAGCATCTCCCATAGAATTTGGTGTTCCTCAGGGATCTCTGCTATCCCCCCTCTTATTCGCTATTTACATAAATAATATTAAATACCTAGGCTTAACTGGACAACTAACTTTGTACGCCGATGATACTTGCCTTTTCTATTTCGGTAACAACATAAACACCATTGTAGCTGACGCTCAAAAAGACTTAGATATATTATACAACTGGTTTAGCTCTAATTTACTTACCATAAACGCATCAAAAACATCGTAAGTACATAATATTCTCAGCTAAAAACATAAAAATTCTTGACCACCCAGCCTTATACATAAACAACATTAAATTCATCAAAAGTAATTGTGAAAAATACCTTGGACTTAGACAACAAACTCACTTGGCAAGCACATATTGATCACATAAAAACAAAAATAACATCGCTAATGGGATCAATGCGCGGGTACATTAGTAACATTCCTAAAAAAATCTGCTACAATATCTACAACTCATTAGTTCGCTCACACATAAATTACTTAATTGAAATCTGGGGGTGCGCCACCAAATCTTCGATTAAAGATCTACAAATAGCGCAAAATAAAATAATTAAACTTCTATTCAACTATGATTATCACACCACACACCTACATCTGAACTATACAAACACACCAAGCTACTGAGCATTCATCAATTTTACACTTTCAATTCCTGCATCCTTATTAGAAAAATTCTTAACAAAACCATACATACACAATTATCCTTTAACATAATAAAGCTTTTTTACAAAAAAATAAAACAACCGACTGTATTTTCGTTTTTTGACTCTGACTTTCGAAATTAAAGTTATTTTTCACTTTGTAGTGTTTTTTTGGAAGCCGGTTGTTTTTTTTTTTTTGTAAAAAAGTTTTATTTTTCTCTTTTTAGTTGTACCTACCTACCCCAAACAAATTCATATAACACTACTGTGAATACCAATGACAGGAAGCTATTGAACACATCTGCCTACCCCTTTAAAGGGTACAGGTACGTGATGTTAATATGTTGTGTAATTGCGTAAACAATGCATACATATGCTATAGCAGCAATCGCGGTTGATTTGCTGGCATTTATTAAAGAGTTCCGTTGTCTGTCTCTGAAACTCATCATCAGATCTTAACCATATTTAAATGGGACCAATTCGGAATAAAAAACTTTCGAACAAAAAAAAATTTTGCATTTTTTAATTTTTTTTTTTTATATAATTAATATACCGGCAGATATTAGTAGCACATAGATCATTTGAACATACTCAAATCTCAACTCAAGCAGTACAGTGCGTGCCACGTAAGAAGAGACTTGACCCCGCCTCCCGCGCTCTTTCCGCCGCCCCTATGACGTCCGGTCCCGTCCCGCACTCAGACCTCATACTGCTAAAGATACGTGTTCTGCGCATGTCAGACTACGTGGTGTGTCAAGTCTCTTCTTACGTGGCACGCACTGTACGTCGCTAACAACACAAAACTATCAAGATAACGACATAAGCTAGTCATACACACAAAACGCGACATCACACCTACCTACATAAAAAAAAAAACTATTAACTACTTAACTACCTTACCTGCCTTAGTTATGTATTTAATCGCTAAGTGAACAATGTATGATCTTTTAGAATAAATAAAGAATCTTTAAACCCAAATCTATATGATCGACCCAATTCAGCCGAATGTTAACTTCTTTGACGATGGCGTTTGTTAGTGAAACATTCGTTTTACAAACATTCCAGTGGAATGCATCTTCTAAGCTCAAGAATTTAATTTAAAAAACATTGATTACACACATGTACTTATCATCAAACAGAACCCTAATTGCGTAAAACACTGTCAATCTCAATCTGAATCATTTAAAGGAATCCATAGCTTCATAAATGTACGAACAATAAATGTCTGCTCAACAACGTAAACGCAATGAATATTGTTGAACTGTTAAAGTGAAACCCATTGCTACTAGTACTGATGGTGTGTTAAGCAAATACCTCGCAGAAGCATATATCATAAGTATCTTGCACTCTATACCAGCCTAATTTGTTCATCATGCAGGAAAAGTTTATGTCTACTAAAGTAATTAGCAGACTACAATAACTATTTATATTTTTTTTATGTCTTAAACTACACTTACATAGGCTGATAAGCCCAGAATACCATGGCATAGGGTCTATAATCCCCTTTACAAGAAACTCCAGAAGTGGGCTCTGTTAGAATCAAAAGATGCTTTCGGTATCTTAGACCATCCGACCTTGTTACCTTGCACATCTGCAACATATGTATATATAAATTCTTGCCTTTTCGCATGAGGGTAGCCAGAAACTACAGATTCTGTAGTCGGAATGCCACCAAGGCCAATTCCTGTAATAATTAAAGACGTTCAAATTCGAATCGGAATCTCATCTCAGCGACAATCAATGTCAAAAACTGGGAAGAGGTTTTTTTGACAGATTGAGACTGAGATCAGACTGAATTTGAGAATTGCCACTCTGGTCACACACGGACGTCGGTTGCGCAAACTTGCGCTTGCTCTTCTACAAGAGCCTTCTCAAACAGTTATCCTACCACTGGGAGCCTTCAAGACAGTCGTCCGGCGACACACAGTCGCATGTACCGGTGTCGCTTGTCGCGGCGCAGCGTCGCGTCCCCTCGCCGCCACACTACGCAGATGTAACACGTGGTACGGTGTAAACATCGTGGTGTTTACACCATGGGAATAGCGTGGAAGATGGGCTTCGATATAGGGGTTTGAAGAATTTGAATAGTAAGACTACGGGGTGATTGCATTTTGACAGTTCTACAAGTTTAATTGCATTATTTACGTTGTTGAGCAGACGAGAAGCAATGGATTTGCGATTTCTTTCAAAATCCTTCGGTTTGCGGTTGAAAGTGTGTTACACGATTAGGGTGCTGGTGTATGTAGTTACATGTTGGTAGCCTGGGACTCTGGGAGTCGACTATTGTATACTCAAATAGGGACAAGCCAGGAAAGGTTGAAACGAAATTTGTTGAAGTTCATTTGAAACTGTCTGGAATGGTCATATTCATATCTTAATTCCTTTATATATCTTTTAATCAACCCCGAAAGTATCCAACATGGGCCCCAGTGCAAGCAAGCGAAAATCACTAAGCAAAATACTTCATTTTGTATTTAAGTATATAATTTCTCGTACAAGTTGTTGATTTTCACGGGTGTGTACCCCCAGCAAATTGTTACACGCCATGGATTCGTATAAAGGACAGAGAACTTTCATGAAGTTGCCAGGAGCCCTGCCCACCGCCGTTGGAAGCAGCGTGAGGCAAAAAGATCACAAACAGCGACCGGTCACCTTTGGCTAGTAGCCGCGACGTGCTGACGCCTCGTTATATAGATGCAGTTCCATCCATTGTTATAATAGATGTAATTGGAAAAAACAATATGAATTTGGTGCGTAGATATTTGTTACGACTAATTTTATATTCTACGGGAATATTATTATAGTGGCCGCCTGGTGGCCACGCGCGATCACCTGTTCTTACGCCGAGCACGTAGTACGTAGTTAAGTATGTTGCTGCTACCCCTCAATTTTTTTTTATTTTTTTATTCTTTATGTAAATGAAATTAGTCCTGTGTCTGCACACAGACTTGAGCACTATAATATGTATATCTCCCGAGGGCGTAGTTCGTTGAGATTGGCCGCTCATAGTAATTAATCCTCGAACCATAGACTTCATAGCTACATGGTAAACCATAACTCCATTGTAGAAAACATTGCAAGCTTGAGTAGCTTTAGCGGTCAAAACTAGGTTACAAGTGCGCAGTAATTTTACCTTTAGTTGCGAAAACGGTTTTTTAAATATCTAAATGTAAACTAATATTGCAAGAGCCGTGGTGAGCAAATGGTATCGGGCCCGACTGACGAGGTGTAGGTCATGGGTTCCAACCCAAGCGACACTGCTCTTAAAACGGTGAATGAAAACTTCGTGAGGAAACCCACATGTCCTAGAACCAACAATTCGAAGACATGTGACATCTAACAACCCACACTGGACCCGCGTTGGATTATGGCCCACTTCCTGTCACAGAGAGGAGGCCAGCTGTGTCCCAGCAGTATTCCGCTAAACTGATATTATAAAGATGTATTTTTTTTTGTTTATTGTATTATATCTGTAAAAGGTAATCTCTGGAAGCACTGATTTGATTTCAATTTATTTTATAGATATGTAGATCTTCTACTACAACCAGAAACTTCTCAAAAAGTTATAATCCTAATAAATTGCCTTACATCAGGATGGAGAATTTTCTCCATCTTGAAACAAATGCCACCCACACATTTAACAACCATACGACACAATCTGCTGGATATACAAATAAACACGCAAAATGAGAATCGAACCCGCATCCTAAATCCGTAACACACTATCAAGCACAATCTATACCATTTTGAAGGATATTACTAATCCATTGTTTCATGTTCGAAAAAGTCTGCTCAACAACGTAAATAACGCAATAACTGCTGTAGAACCAGTGCCGTATTATCCATAAGGCACTTTAGGCCAGTGCCTAGGGGCCCACTATGACCAGGGGCCCAGCACACCCAATTAAAAAATGAAAAAAAAGGGGATTGTGTGGTTTTATGAAACCACGGTAAAAGTGAAACTTTTATTCACATTATACGGTAAAAGCCAAATTGCGTTGTTGTCGTATGAAAAAGGGGGGGCCCGAAGCGAGCTGTGCCTAAGGGCCCCGAGATGGTTAATCCGGCCCTGTGTAGAACTGTGAAAATCAATGCAATTCCTACTGTTAGTGTATTACGCAATTACCCCGCTGCATCGCCCTCGCACTTGTCCTTCGTGCAGTAAGCTCCACGGTCAGCAGCAGAATTTACGATCCAAAATGACAAGGAAAGAAGTTACAAATATGCAGTATTTGTTATTCTTATATTTCCTGATTAGCATCGGCGACTGGATGTCGCTACTGATGGCCAGAGAACTGCTTATTATGGTAAATAGGAGCTAATTATATCCATGTTTTGATAGTTTTGTAGTACGGAAGAAGGTTGTTCATTGTTTTACAATCGGTTTTTGGTTATGTGTAGTAGAGGAGAATTCGAAAACACTTGACGGATTAATTCATTACCTAGCTTATACCTATCTAAACGAACAGAATGTAGGTAAAATGACAAAGTACGACAGTCTTTATTCAAATCGAAGAAACAATTTGTCGAAGTTGGGAATTACCACGGAACAGATATATCTGTTCCGTGGGAATTACTGACCAAGTCAAGTCAAGTCAAGTCAAAGCATTTATTTCAAATAGGCACATTAAAGGCACTTTTGAACGTCAAAAATTACAACAAATAGAATTGATTCTAGTCGACCCACCCAACACTCAGTGTGAGTGCGGTGCTTGTGCTTCTGACCAAACGATGCCCCACTTGAGTGTCCTATGTGCCCGTTCACCTGCACCGGGATGACCTAATGAATGCTGCTGGTGCCGCAATCAACGTGGCCACCTACTGAACTCAAACTATATTTAAATAAAATAAAAAACACCGAGGAAGAGTACCGTCGCCACGAAAATGTAAGAAACGATCCCGGAGTCCTAGGTTCGACTGTTAACAGTAGCCTTTAAAACTGGGTCATCCACGTTTCGCGATCAGTGGGTCAAAGCATTTATAAAACCTCCAGAGCTACTAACTCTACCTAACCCTTATGGAATCTGATATGACAGATGCTTATTCATATCCATAATTACATTTGACTTTAAAAAGTCCTCAGAAAAGGAAGTATGAATGTTTCACCGAAGGCGCTGGCGACTCCGGTCCGATGGCGGGCGTCTGGCTGTCGCGAACGACGGCCAAACTACACTGCTTTTATGATACAAACTATTTTGTATGTGATGCCCGTTGTACTCCTAGCTTTACTGTTACAGGTAACAAGTAATGAAACAAATGAACTGAGTTATGGAGTTGTTTAATGTTTTGACATGGAATTATGGAGCCATTTCGCTTGAAGGATTTCGAAGACATGAGACACATTACATAGTGATGAATGACTTCCAAAATACCAGCATCCTAATTGCATAACACACTATAAATCACAATCTGAATCATTGTGAAGGATATTGCTAATCCATTGCTTTATACATATGTTCGAAAAATGTGTCTGTTCAACAACGTAAAAAACGCAATGAAAGTTGTTGAACTGTCAAAATGCAACTCATTGCTACACTGATGGTATGTTGCGCTACTACCCCCAGGTTTGAGGAAGTAAAATATTGCTGTTTAAGGCAACTTTTTGCTTAGTTGAGGGGCTTACCATCCTGTCGGGTCAGCGGGATTGTCCGAAAGGGTTACCGCTGGCCCGGAACATAAAGGGCGAAGGAAGGAACACGGGTGGGTTTTAGTCAGTAAGAGTCTGACACTCCTTTCCGCTCCACCCAGAGCGGGAGGAGTCATTTGATGATTTCCCATCCTGAAAAAAAAAAAAAAAAAAAGGGGCTTACCATAGAGCCCAATAACTTGTAATCACCATGAGAGGATTTGTCTATTCTTTAAAACGGGAAACGGTTCCTTTGAAATAATAATAAAACCTTGAAATGAAAACTTCAAAGTAGGTACAAAACAAGCTTGAAAATAAATTCTCGAACAAAAGAAAATAACATTCAAAAACATTTGCAAATATGTTTACGACATGAAGCTTATAGACAAATGGTTGAATGCATCCAGGGTACGTCTAAATCATAATCAACATAGAGAAAAGTGATAAAACTCTACGGACAACTGTAATGAAAATCTTGCTTAAGGTAAGTACACATACTCATGTCGTAATAAGTATATTGTCAACAACTCTTGTTTATCCGACTGCGCTACAACAAAGACGGTGTTATGTTTTATGTACACTCACCTGCAAAATTGCATGGATACCCTAATGGGCATTGTTCATATTTTTTTAAATGTTGTAATTGAAAAACCATTTCGAGGAATAGCGTTATTGATCATTACGGACTAATTAATTATGAAAAATAGTCATATTTTATTGATATTTCTGATAAAATACGATTGACCTTCTTTGCCCTTCAAATTACGTCGGCTTTGGCCGTACAGTTTTGTATCATTACGTCAGAAAAAAAAGTAAGATTGTCTACAATCTGTCAAATGTCAAATTATTATAAATAGGTGAGTTTTTGGCGGGATTTCTTCGAGTGAAGTCTATTTGGCTGTTTTAATTATTCGCAAATTGATTCCTAGTGGATATTGTGATGTAAAATTGGTGTAGTTTTGTATCTCAAGTGTCTGCGCAACTGGACAATATGTGTAATCATTGAAACAGACGCGATCCCGGTAAAATGGAGCCGAGAATTTTATTGTAGTTTTGGCTACCTCGGCGAAGTTTACCGGGAAACTTGATTCGATACATTTGCTGCCAAATACTCCTAATACCTTAGAATGTGTACACCCATATTCTAATGTCATGTTTCAAGAAAAATGCTAACTGATGACTAGGCGGCATGGTCTCAGACCTTAGCCTTAAAAAAAAAAAATTATAAATAGGTATGTCAAAAATATAAACATTCTTGTTTATATTACATTACATACATTATTTCAACACTCGAAAATATATTTTAATATACTGGAAGAATTATGGAATACCGGAAGTGCTTTGTTCCAACTTGCAGCAATAGGTAATAACATTTTAGAAGTCAATTTTATCCTACTTCTAAATTGTCGAATCGAAGTTAAACTTTTTATTTATTGCTGAATTTATGCAGTTAGGATGAAGTAAGAAGTATTGTTTTTAAAACAGTCAGCGCCGAGATGAGCTCGTCAAAATTCAATCAAAAAGAAAATTTAAAAAAATACACCCCAATCCTTCAAAAAATATATTCACACATTAATTAAACATGTTTTTATGGTAAACGGTGGCGCTCTTATGATTTATTCAACACATTTCATCGGTATTCATCGATATTCAGTTAAGTACTTTGATTTACGGCTTGGTTTGAAACAGTCACGGTTTGAGTATCACTCGGTTGAAACTCCACCTATGTAACTGAACACGTTTCAGGAGATTTCAACCTGTCTCAATATCTTTGTTATGTAGGTTACGCAGGCTATTCAAAGCAAACTCAAAGCATTTTTATTTCAATTAAACCAATTACAGGCACTTTTGAATTGTCACGGGGTCGGTCAGTAAGAAAGATGAAGCTAGATGCCAATTCCAAAGCGTAGTAGATTCTTATAGAGAAGAACGGGCAAGAAACTCCACGGACACTCTTTTAAATCTAAATATTGGTATAGATGCCGTATATTATGTGACTATTGGCACCTATGATTGGAACACTTTGCAGCACTATTAACCTGTCGGTAGACTAATACGATTTCAAAGAGCAATGATATTAATCATTCAATACATGAGTCCGACATCATAGAGGCCTCATTTGATCAAAAGAATATTGCTGAAACAACTAATAGATAACTGCAACTAAGAAGGAATATGGGTCAAGAAGTCTTATCATATTATATATCTTGTCATATTATATTATATTAAAAACAGTCACAGCTGCAATCGAGCCAGAAAGCAGTAGTTGCTTAAAGAAAACACATGTCATATACATTATGCTCAAAATATAAGCAACTACATGATTACTATACATATACCTTAGGCGAACCTCAGGAGATAAGGAGCGATCACGGGAGTCAGTGTAATGGCCTAATATACGGCTTTCTCCACTACTGCCAGACCCTCAAGTCGTCTTAATCAACCTATAATATTCCTATTGCTCTCTCTACTCAGACTCTTATTATTTTCGAAATAAAACTAATCCTTAGAATACTGAAACGTGTATGTTACAATATTACCGCTCCGTTCTGAATTCGACTCCCGATCCGACTTGCTAATGAGAACGATGTATCTCCTAGCTGCGATGCGATGCCATTAATCATTATAGGTACCTACACCAATATATCTGCTGGTAAGCGATTAATAGGTGTGTGGAATGTTTTCAGACGGAGAAAATCGAGTTGATACGGTGGAAAATTGTAATTAAGTAGTTATGTTATGGTTCTTAAATGAATGTTCTATTAAATACAAACATTTAAAACTGATATTAATAGTGTCATCATCAATTATACTGAAATCCATTGCTGAATATGGCACAGAAGGAAATACATAAATTTGCACTAAAAGTAACAGACATTCTGTCCAGTTTTAGGGCAAGTTTTAGCCTAGTTATCCACCTAATTTTCACTACTTATTGTTCCACATTTTTATATACTTGCCAACATTACATCCACATAATTAATCAATAGTAAAACATAACAGAATTATTAGTAGTGGCTGAATTGTTTACGTCTTGTGCCCGCGACGACGCGCCGCACCGACGCTACTTTTTGGCGCCAAATTCAGGCGCCATCTTGACACATTCATATGATTCTTGACAATAAAAATAATTTGGATCGCTAATGTGCTGCCATTGATATCTAATAAGTAGATAGGTTCATTATATGATTTGCTGTAAATAAAGTATATTAGTACTAGTTTGTTTTAGTACAATTGTTATTGGGGCCAAGTAAAAGTATTCAATGTTCTTTGAACATTATGTACGTATACTTCCCTAACTTATTTCCATGCTTATTTTTCAGGGGAATATATCGTAGAAGTAATTAATTTACTATAGATTGTCTATGAATTTACTAATGTTGGATATTATCATAAAATTAAAACCACCAGTGCATCTATGAAGAAATTAAGGTGTCGAAACACGGATTGGTAGTCTTAATTTATAGTGTACTCTGTGGTCCTAATAAAAGTTCCTCGTGGACTTGGATATTATCGATGGATATTAAAGTTAACGAAAACGTGAAGAAGGACGTCTTCCACGCATCAGTGACTCTGAGTGATGCGAGGGCCGGAACGGAAAGGAGACTATTTATTTACTTCCTTTTTGGACATTGTGGACAAGTTATGTGAATAATGTGTGTGTATACATAATGGCAAATTTATGGCCCATTTCCAACACTTCTGTTTTGATTGTTTGTTAGGTAAATAGATTAACTTAGATAGAGAAGTAACTTAACATTAATTGCTTTGATTTTCGCAGGATTCTACGTTCCCTATGTACGATTTATTTTTATAAAAATCAAAATTAAAGTTATGTAGAACTGTCATAAAACTATTTCTTATCCTGAGTCAGAAACGCATTATCCTGTGTATTCCAAATGCACGTTGGCTGTGATTTAACCATTTTATAAGGATGTGGCAAAACTGCTGTAAGATCATCATCATCTGCCTAGCCCTTTCCCAACTATGTTGGGATCGGCTTTCAGTTTAACCGGATGCAGTTGAATACCAGTATTTTACATAGAGCGACTGCCTATCAGACCTCCACAACCCAGTTACTGGGTAATACGATACCCCTTGGTAAGACTGGTTGTCAGACTTTCGGGCTTCTGACTACCCGCAACGACTGTCAAAGATCTACGAATGACTTTCTTAGGCACGGAGAGGTCTCGGTATATAAAGATGGTCACCCATCCACAAATAAACCATGCAAAACAGCTGTGACATGGACATTTTAATGGATTTGATTGTTTTTCTGCTGATAGGAAATTAAAACCCGACCGTTGCTGCAGTTTTGAAAACTATTTAACGGTTACAAAGGTTAATAAATAGTTTGATCCCGCTTGGCGCTTTACCTAAGCCACCCACTTAAAATGACTAAACTAAGTATTGCATCATTATTGGCAGGAGCCAGAAGGCACTTCAATAAAAAGATAAATGTCGTCGGCAGGTCATAAATAAAAGAAAATCTATCTGACATACAGAACAATGCGGAAACGGGTTAAACCGAAATTCTCAGTCAATGAGTTAAAACTTGTCTGACACTGCTTACAGAATTACAGTCATTGTGAAATCAAGATATTTTAATAAAATAGCAAAATATTATGCAATTTAGTAATTAGGTACTTACGGTTCGGCCGACGAGAGAATGCATTCTTGACCCCTGTCAGTTTCAAACAAACTAATACTTGTTTTGCGAATCTGATCTTTATTAGCTACTGGAATCATCGCACTGAAAGGTGTCAGGAACTCCACTAGACTTCACGATGAATGTCTCTCGACGACTGACTAACTAAAATTAGGATCGACTGATAAAGATTTATGGAAGTAAAAGACGTGCAGTGCTGATGTTCGATCACAAATAAACTGGGATAAGGGTAGGAAGACGAAAAATAAGTTTATATAAACAGTGACATGGACCTTGTGGTAGCTGCGGTGAGGTCCTGGATTCGATTCCTTTGATACGTGGCATGTTTCTTGCCCTCCGGAGCAACTGGACAGATTCGTAACTGGACAGATTCTCAGCTGGACAGTGTCGCAGCTGGATAGATTAGCAACTGGACAGAGTACAGTCATGAAAAAATAAGTTTATAAACTATAAAACATAGGGATTAAATTTTAAAAGTGTTTATTCAAGGAAAGTCTATAATAATATAACACAAAGGCACGACAATAGAATAAGACGTCTACAATAATAGATATACATATATATATATGTTGCCGGCTCTTCTCCATAGGGAACGACCAATTGGAACCGTGCACCTAGCTTCTGACGTGTCATACGTGCCCATATAGGTTTATGTGAAATATTTTGATTCATAGATTACTGATTTAGTTACCTAAGTTTTTCAGTGAAAAGATGCGCCTTCTGTTGCAAGAAACACCGATAAATAATTAGGTACAAGTGGTAGAACATTGCCAAAGGTGCAACTTATTAGCTTTAACTTAGTTTGAGATCTCTGTTAGATTAGGTAGTGTTTTTCTTCCTTCAAGATAGTTTAACCTAGTTTTCAACGTGCCTAAGTTCAAAGTTGAATAGACAGACAGTAACGTTACTAAGTTATTACAAATTTCCAATACGCCTAGTTCAAAGTTCTTTGATGACTGTTAAACAATAACTGAACTGTCTTATTATACAATTAAACTGATACCACAGAATACATTACATCTATCATACATTATGATCGGCTAGTTCAAAAAGAAATCGCCGAACAATAAGAGAATTAAGTCATCTCTATTTTTAGCGATGACATTCGTTCTAGTCGAGTGTGCTTGGCGGAAGTCCTTAGGGGATGACTTCCATCCCCCTGGCGGCACGTCAAAGGATCAATAAATTCCCCCCCCCCCTCCTAATTTATATAATAGTGTCACAGTGCAATGCAAACATTCAAAAACTGTTGGACAGCGATGCGGAGGCCAGGAAATGAGCGGATAGGTGAAGTGTTGTGTAATGTTTATTTTACAGATGAGATACATACACTTTATGCGAGTCTTCTTTTCTTTCATTTATTTTCTCCCTTCTGAACTCAAGCCATATCGTAGTAGAAAGGTTGAAGGGTTCTATATCACCGCAAGGCTTTGGAAAAACTAAACTATTTGGTAATTGAAAAAGTATTGAATGGATTGTAGACATGTAGAGCTTTTTTTAAACTTCAGTTTTGTCCCGAAGAGACAGCGAAAGTTAAATCTGACACACAGTTACAACTAGGAACAAAGAAAATAAGCATTTCTGTTAAACATAATTTTTCAATTTACCCACAGTTCGTCACCACATACGATCCGCCCCTTAATTGAATTCCCCGAAGCAGTTACTTCATGATCTGTACCCAGAAATCGCGCTACATCCGGTAGTTCAGTCATCAGCACACACACTGTGCATTACCACACGTAAGTAGTAACATTTGAACTGCAAAAATCACCCTTACTGCCGCGTAATACAGACGCTACGGTGTCAAATTGTTACCGTGGTTAGCCGTTCATTTTCCGCCGGTTTCCAGGCCACGCCACAAAGCGCCGCCGCGCTACAACGCAGCCGGCGCCGGCGGCGGCGCCATCGCGACGCTGCGATCGCTCGCCGTTTATTATAAACAACTACACTCACCTATTATTGATTATTTTGGTACATTAGCCAACGAGAACATGTGTGACACAAGATGAGAGGGGTGGAAAGATTTGGAGGAAGTTATGGTGACGGTTTAGTTTAAAGAATTTCAGGATGGTATCCTAAAACGACAACGACACAGCAACTGCGTTCTATCGTGCTTATTTTAGGAAGGAAAATGTTTTTAATTCAGCTTAAATACAATAATTATGTATCTCCCAGGTATATTAGCATCAGTCCGTTACATTGGACCCTCAATTTTTACTTCAGGAGTTTTGGAACATCAATTGTTCATTATCAAACCAGTCGTACTCGCTTTTGTCACTTCCAATCATACAGGAAAAGTTTCCATAAAAGAAAACACAATAAGGAAAATTATGAAAATTTTCCACTTTCATCATCCTTAATACTCGTATTAATTAACTAAGAAACATGTAGGTAAGAAGACTTTAATTAAGTCCAAACATTCTCATGCATTTAACAAAACACTGAATACAAAAGACCAACAACACCCAGGCAGTAACTTGAGTATCACCATTTAGTCGCAACAGAACGTTTGGCACGACACCACGTCCGCATTCCACCCAGCAGTGTTACACCCCGGACAGACGGGTCATTTTCCTTCCTTAGACATGTTTATTAAGACTGCCTGCGCATACGCAAACATTGATAATGAATGAATTATAAGTGGTAGTTACTTCAACGCCCTTTGATTTCGTTTATTGTAGGTGTAGGGCCTTGTCATTACAAAAAGGTGTAGAAAACTACATCTTTCGCCAACAGATCCTCAGTATCCAGCAGTGTAGATATTGACCAGCCCTCTGTCTTTCTATAGACGCTGAGTGATCGCTCAGTGATCGAACCGAAGGAGGCTCAGTGATCGTCTCTCGTCAATCGCCCAATTTGAACAACATTTTGCGAGAACTAAGGACCAATTAGTTTGATATGGCAATATTAATTCCCTACTATAAAGGCAGTGGTAAAATTATGCACACAGTAATTGATTTACTTGTTTATTCGGGTAGAGTTTCCCCTTACAATTATTAGCATGGAGTGAAGTACACAAAACCATCGCTTCGCGCTTTTATAATACTGGCTGGCTGGCGGCTACTTCACCTCCCCCGGCTCGGAATTTGGCGGGGCAAGGCTCACGTAGTGGGGAAGTGACGTGCTAGTCAATTGACTTCCTCTTTGCTGTGGCTGCTGTGTCGTACTTGGTTGTCATGGCTTGGCTTGGCTTGGCTAGGCTTGGCTTGGCTTGGCTGTGGCTGTGGCTTTGGCTGCACCCAGACGACACGGCATGGCATGGCTTTGGCATGGCTGGGCGTGGCGGGCTTGACAGCCGGCTTAACGGCTGGCTACCGACATCTAGCGTTACAGTCGGCCATCCTGTAACAATTGCTCCCGCAATGGAAGCAACAAAACTACGATTACAAGTCAGCTCAAGATCACAAACTAAATAATCAACTAAACATGATAGAGCAGCTAATAAAACATCCTTAGAGTATCACAAAACACAGCAGGAGTCTTATTCGTGGCCTGTGGCTTTTCATTAAGCCCCTGCAACAAACCTCACGTTTGTTTCTTTGAATTCCTCCTGAATTCCGAGTCCCACGGACTCTATGGTCTCTATACAAGACCCCGAACTCCGCCAGAGTTAAACACGCATCGCGCACCCACGGACTACTTGAGTTGCCTCAAGAGACACCGATTTCTACCGGGCTACGACTATGTAATAACTACTGGTACGGTCCCCGACCAGTCGAACTAAGATTAACTACTATCACAACTAGACTTTTACTTGGCTTTCCTTAAATTCGTCATTATTACTCTGATCCCTTTGCCTGTGCCATGGCATATGCCTTACGCTCATGAGCGTACTTGATCCAGTGCCATGTAATCAAACTTTAATCAATCATAACAAAAAAAACATCAATCAGAGCCATGTACCATCGTGATCCACATTACAACAATAATCTTTTTCACTAAGAGCCTTAGACACCTGGAAACCCACAGAAGAGTAAACTACTCTAACGCTACGGCTCTCTAGCCGAACAGCAATCGCATTGCTCTCACACATCCAGCGCATGGACCCATGTGTATCACCCTGTGACTACACACTTTTTACTACGGCCGATAGAGAACCCCTACTCGCGTGGTTCCCACTACTTAGGCTTGCTCATAGCTCATCACCACTGTGATCACCATCTACTTCGACTGGTACATGACCTACTGGCATCATTCGTAACCTATCGTGAGCGTATTTAAAAATTGCATTGTTAACTAGATTGGGCTATACCTAACAATGTAACAGTTTTTTTTTTTTCTTTTTGTTTACCAGGGAAGCACTCGGTACCTCGAGTCAAAACATAATGAAAACGACTCACCAAATTCGTAGACAATAGATCTGTAGCTGGCTTAATGGCTGTAGTGGTTGCAATCTACAGTTTCCTTGGCAGAAGTCGTGAAACTCCTCGCTCGAAAAGCATCGTCCTTGATCAGCGATTATTCATACAGGAGATCCAAAGAATGCAGCGCTGTCCACTACTGTCATTCTGCTTGCACACGTCCTTGTGTGTTATAACCTGTAACCAAAAAAAATCAACAGCAGTGCATGTTCCACTCGGCCAATTCTGACCAAAATTATTACAGGTTCTGATGAAAATCACCACAAATTCTTTCTCTCAAAGCCGACATGTCGAACAACACCCATACTCATTAAAATAATAGGAAACTCATTAAAATATAGCAATGCTCATACTCTGACCTCCATCCGGTCTTCATCATCACACTTATAACCTCTATCCGGCCATAAGCATCAAACCAATCGACTTCCATTCGGTCTTCAACACGTAACATCTATCCGGTCACTAACACAATCAGGCGACCTCTATCCGGTCACCTCCACAAACAACACCATCAAGATCATCATTTCGAGCCTTTATCAACATAATTCTTAAAGTAGGTTTGTTCAACATGTTACTTTATTTTTCCTATAACGTTACAGATTATAAGAAAACCCTTACTATGCTAGGTACTCTAAATCTTAAGTTGACTACTTAGTATTCAACTAGTCTTGTCAGCGTTATCATTTTCGTCATGGCTAGTCTCGTCATCGTCACCTACGTGCATGTCAACGTCAGTTATTTTACGCAGTCGGTCGTGTGCGTACTTGTACGTCCGGCGGAAGAAAGGGACTTCAAAACATAACGATTACTTGTCAAAACTTCCACCACCTTAAATAGACCTCTGAACTTCCGATCTAGTTTAGTCTGATAATTCTGATTTCACTCTTCGTTTTCTAATAACACAAAATAGCCTACCCAAAATAATACTTTGCAAGTAAATGTCGTGTAGAAATGTAATAAAATTTCAAGTTTTGTGCTGAATACACGCGTTTAACCAATACCAGTCATCGCAACAACATTATTAACTCGTTTGGCACTTAATTTGGCTGCACAAATCGCTTTTACTAACGAGCATTCAGCACCAGAATAGTAACAAAACAATACAGCTCACCTTTGTTCTAACGTGCCTGAGCGTAGTTGTACGACGCAAACATCCACTCGCCGTTGCTGCTTGCAGCGCGTGCTCCACCTCCATCATCTGCTTGGCTGCCACTTCTCGTGCACCGGGTCGCGACATGTCCAGGATTCCCTCACTTGCAGCACACGAAGGGTTTCACCGAAGGCTGCGGGCTGCTTGGCTCGATTCTTGAAGTCACTCCACGTCACTGGTAGCTCCATGTTACGTCCTTCGTACTATTTACGATAGCCACGTTGATACTGCTTCCTTTGTGACTTAATGACGGCCACAAGTTGACCTCCTTGCAGTGAATTTTCAGCAAAACACAAATCAGCTGTCGTATTGTGTGCTGTTACGTTTGCACACGCGTCCTATCGCGTTTTCTAATTACGGGAACGGGATACGTCGAACTCAAACGCCGGTTATAGACACTTTTTTTTTCTAACATGGCGGTAGGGCGCAACTGGCGCGTCACTGGGCAAAGGTATTTCTGCATACAGCCTATGCCCAACATGACATGCACGATGATCGCGCATCCGTATCTGGCTTGTCTGGGTTCAACTCGAATTTTTATCCAGGTTGTAACTGTGCATTCTTCATTTTCAGGGTCAAATTCTGGAATTAACGATGCGGCACGATGGTCTTTCAGACGAATGAGGGTAGGCGCTTCGTGTTTCAGATCGTTGAATGCTTTTTCAACTTCTTGTGCTAGGAGAGTCTTCAATATTTTCCTTGCAGTTGGTGTGGATCGACCTTCATCGTTTGAATCTTCAGACATCCTGGTTTACCGACGCAGAATTTTCGTCCTCCCGACTAGGCGACCGTCGAAGTTTATAAGTAGCAGAGCGTCGTTTCACCGTAGGTTTTTTTTTTTTCGATCCCACTTCTGAGTATAAAGGCAGTGGTAAAATTATGCACACAGTAATTGATTTACTTGTTTATTCGGGTAGAGTTTCCCCTTACAATTATTAGCATGGAGTGAAGTACACAAAACCATCGCTTCGCGCTTTTATAATACTGGCTGGCTGGCGGCTACTTCACCTCCCCCGGCTCGGAATTTGGCGGGGCAAGGCTCACGTAGTGGGGAAGTGACGTGCTAGTCAATTGACTTCCTCTTTGCTGTGGCTGCTGTGTCGTACTTGGTTGTCATGGCTTGGCTTGGCTTGGCTAGGCTTGGCTTGGCTTGGCTGTGGCTGTGGCTTTGGCTGCACCCAGACGACACGGCATGGCATGGCTTTGGCATGGCTGGGCGTGGCGGGCTTGACAGCCGGCTTAACGGCTGGCTACCGACATCTAGCGTTACACTACCTAATTTTGATTTCCCTATACAAAATGAACTTATGTATCAATAACTTTTTGCAGTTGAGAGCTCTTCTATGAAATAAATCTGGTTTCCCCGTCCTTTCGAATACATTCATATCACACACGCATTTTACTTTCTTTACCATTTTGCAAAATAACGTGAATTCCCCCCAATACAAATAAATCAGACAATCGATCATCTAATAACCTACAAAATGTCCCTCTGTCTGTCCACGTGGGTGCATCCTGCCACGCCGTCGCGTCGCCGCCGCGCCGCGCCCCCTTGCCGCCGTCATGCCAAGGTTTCTGACCCATCAGTCATAATGATCACTTAACACCACCATAAAACTATAGGTAAGTAGTCCTAATTAAGTATATGCAGTTGATACGGACAATCAGGGAAAAACATATATTTTGAATACAACAAAGTTTTAATATCATATCAAACACATAACCCACAGATTACCCACTCCACTTTTTATTCATGATTTGAATGCTTATAATTCTGTAAATACATACTTGTTGCGGTGGCGAATCATATTCTGTTCGTTCAACATAATGTTCTGACAACCAGTCTTACCAAGGGGTATCGTATTACCCAGTAACTGGGTTGTGGAGGTCAGATAGGCAGTCGCTCCATGTAAAATACTGGTATTCAGCTGCATTCGGTTAGACTGGAAGCCGACCCCAACATATGTAGTTGGGAAAAGGCTAGGCCGATGATGACAATTACAACATGCAAATTGCAAAAAATGTGAAAATTTTAGTTTCATGGGTTTCCAAGGCGCATCTCCTGGAATATAGTTCAAGTGCCACATAATAGGTATTGAGGCGGGTGACCCCTCCACCAGGCTCTAAGATGCTTTGCTTGTAATGTTCCCATTGCTGTCACACAGGCTTTTTCTCTGTGTGGGCCATAATCCACCACGCGGGCGCAGTGCGAGTTGGTGGATGTCACATGTATTCGAATTGTTGGTTCTATGACATGCCGGTTTCGTCACAATGTTTTCCTTCACCGTTTTGAGAGCAGTGGTGATGAAATACATTGCACAAAGTAAAGCGCCTGGGTTCGAACCCACGACCTACGTCTCGTCCGTCAGGGCCATCACTGCTAGACTTAATTAGGTGAGCTTAGAAATAGATATTTTCGTGGG
This sequence comes from Luperina nickerlii, assembly GCA_963855955.1. NCBI lineage: Eukaryota > Metazoa > Arthropoda > Insecta > Lepidoptera > Noctuidae > Luperina > Luperina nickerlii. The sequence goes on along the minus strand of OY979674.1, from coordinate 21,605,260 downwards.
TAGGCTTAAACTGCCTGGGTATAAGTCCTTATATATCTGCTGAAGTTTTCACATCCTTTACAAGTTTTATACCCTAACTTTATAACGCATGCATTCAATAAAACAGAAAGAATCGCAGTCATGCGTGCCAAATCTAATTATTTTAAACTAAAACAGAATAGAAAACGTTTTACTGGACATCAGATTTATACGTGACATACAGAGTTGATATGACAGAGGGGCATTAAATTACACTACGTATACTATACGTGTATAGTATTAATTCGATACAGTACAAAAATAGAAAGCGCCAAAAATGAGATTTTTTTTTTTTCAAACAAACTAAATAGCTTAAAGTCAGAGTGAAACGCAACCACCCTTTATAAATAAATTTGACTGACCTTAGTTAGATGCCTAGGTAACAAAGTCGCGCAGGAGCGCGTGTGCGTGTGTGTTATCTCTCTTGGCGGGGGCGCGGGGGGCGGGCGGTTTAGACCGCTCGCGCCGTCCGCGCCCGGCTGGTTGTTAAGTACGCGCACACACAAAAACACAAAATTTTTAAATTCTCGATGTGTCCTCGATTCATATTAATGCACAAATTATACCGACGGAGAATATTGTTATTTATTAAATCACTGTCCGTCGCTAAGCACTTTAATTCCCGTAATCTTTGTACTGCCAATTGTATGGTGCCGGCGCGCGGCGTTCCTAGGGCTATTGCGCCGGTCACCATACCTTTCTCGGTATGTTCGCAGAGCTAAATCTGCGTTTCCACGGCATTCACCGTAAATTAAAATCATGTAAGTGTATTCTGACGCCGTGTAAGTTACACGAGGCATTGCTGAACACTTTAATGATTACACACACACACAACCAACGTTTAATTACGTATCCTATCACAATAAAAACAGTCAAACACAAAAAAACACTAACACTAAATAATAATATTCCCAAGTTAAACTTATTTAGTGTCTATCACAATAACAAAACAAAATCACAATTATTGTCAGCGAGTTCGACAAAACATAAAGGCGCGGCGGCGGGGGGCTCCCGTATTACGTAACGTACGTCCCGAATGGATGACGCTTGCGCACTGTCCACTGAAAGAAAGTTTTTTAGCAAATTCCCAAGGATCTAGAATGCAATAGCAACATACTGACCTATTTCTATTCCTTTTACGCGCGGGAAAAAGGCGCGGGGGTTTTGCTATGATTGTCACTCTCATAGTGAAAGTGCAAGTGTGTGTGTATTTATTGCTTCGTGAAATATTTGGTTGTACTTGTGCGGCAACAATGTATCTTATACTCAGATTATCGTTTTAAGGTGCATGACCTATGCGTATGAGATAATCAGCTGTTAGGAAATATACATCGTGTTCAAACGTAGCAAAAACTTCAAAAATCATTTGTGACTAAACTACTGCTCCTATTTAATTGATTTTTGGTACAGAGCTTGAAAATGGTATCTAGTATAGGCAGTTTAAAGAAAAGCCCCTCTGTCGTATCAACTTTGTATACGTGAGTCACAAATTATTTTTATGAGCTTCTATCTCGGTCTGCAAATCTTTCTGAGACAAATAATAAGACTAGTTATTTAGTACTGCTTAGCTTGGCTGCAATTTGTCACACACGGTCAAAAATTTAATAAACGTATCGTATCCACATAATAATTTCAATTTTTTCTGTCTCATCAGAAAATAAATAAAACCTAGGTTTGTGCCAAGTTTTTATAGTAGCACCGAATCCTAATTGCGTAACACACTTTCAGTTACAATGCGAGGGTTTTGAAGGAAATTCCTAATTAATCCATTTGCTTCATAGGTTTGAAAAATTCGTCTGCTCAACAACATTAACAACGCAATGAACGTGACTGAACTGTCAAAATGAAAAGCATTGTAATCAATTGCCATTTTATGTGTGTTACGCAATTACCCCGCGGCGGGGTAATTGACTGACTGATTGATCCGTATCCGATCCGCAGGGATCAAACTCGCACCCAGCGCAGAAGTTAATCGTTCAACCGCTGCGCCATCGCGAGTTGGCACAGTTGTTTCATTTAGCTTGCACATATATTTCTACTTTCTTGGTATTCATATTGATTTTAAACTACACAACATAACATCAAGCTTGTATTCTCCGATGGGTTAGGCAGAGCGAAGTGGTACCTATAAGCGCCAGGGTAGCCGCGAAATTCATTTTTTTTAGGTTTTTTGCAATTTACTGGTCAGTATTAAGTTGTACGTTGATTAATATATGATTTGCGGCCGTAACAAATATGTATTTACAGAATTATAATCATTAAAGTCATCAACACAATTCTCGAAGACCACGTCATTCTTTGGGGTAACGTGGTCTTAGAGAGTTGTGTTGATGTAAGCTGTAAGTTGTACGTCGATCAAAATATGATTCGCGGCCGTAACAAATATCTACTTACAGAATCCATAAGCATTAGAATCAGTAATACAACTTGTTAGGTTAGTATAATCCCAAAATGTCAAGATTTCATGAAATAGTCATTCTGTGGGATTAGGTACTTGGTCTTAAAGAGTTGTGTTGACGACTTTAATGATTATAATTATGTAAATGCATATTTGTTACGGCCGTGAATTATAAATGTTAATCAACGTACCTACAACTTAATACTGACCAGCAAATTGCAAAAAACGTAAAATAATTGAATTTTGCGGCTACCCTGGCGCGTCCCATGTGACAGGGGGCGAGCCTACTGCCCTCAACCGGGCACTAATGCAGATCCGAGCTGCTACTGAGAAATTCCAAATGGAAAACCCCAATAATACTTTGACCGACTCGGGAATTGAACCCAAGATCTCATGTTAAACCCTCCCAACTCGGCTGTCCCATTTCAAAACCTAGTAAGGGACACTTTTTACAAAAATCGTTTTATTGCATAATCTTGCTAACCTAGAAGGACTCTACCAAATACAAAAACACCAGCGTTTTAAACTTACATAAAAGGAGATATATTTAAGCATCGATACCTAGTAAGTGCACCTTTCACTCCCTAGTGACCATTTAAAACCTAGTAAGTCACTTTAACTAATTCAAAAAATACATTCCATAGGCTGACCAATATTTTAACTAACGTTTATGCGCTCTGCTGTAAAATTTCATTTTAAGTCCTTACTAGGTTTTGAAATGGGGCAGTCGAACTAATCCCTCTAATGTTTTGGTTTAGATCTTTGATAAAGGTCGCTATTCAGCAGGGGACATCCAGTGGGCAGTAGACAGAAGTACATAACTACCTAATGTATGTAAATTACTTCAGCTGCTTAAGATTCTGCTCGAGTTTGGCTCGTAAAAGGAGGGTAGTGACTGGAAGACGCCGATGGCTGTAACAATCCATCACGACTATGTTATTGTTATCTTTAAACTCAATAGCTTATGACTGAACGTGGAAAATGTATAAATGCCCGATTTCCCTAACACTAGGTGTTAGGGAAATCGGAAACAAAACTAAATTAATGCCTAATAAAAGTGCAACGTTGGATTTTCCATACTCGCTCAGCGTCGAGAGTTAAAATTCTAACAAGGCAATAATAATACAGGGTTAAATTAAATCAGCTAGCTAAACTCCGGTGACGTGATGGCTATTATAATAACATGAAAAGAGAAAAAAAAATTTTTTTTATTATTCATCGGTCGCAGTTTTTGTAGTCACTTGAAATATCAGTTTAAAAAATCGTGTTTAGATATCGATACATATCGCATCTGCGGAGTTTAGCTAGGCAATTTAAAATAACCCTGGAATTTGGCGTTTATTTAGTTGTGTCCTAGTGTTCGTGAAAATGGGCACAACAAGACAAACTGTACACACTACGATGAGGTACAATGCGTGCCACTTAAGATGAGACTTGACACACCACGTGGTATGACATGCGCAGAACACGATTTTAGACTCCTTCAAACAGGCGCGACACAAAGGCACCGCAAGTCGCGCAACGAGCGGTGCCTTTGTTTCGCGCGCGATTCGCGCCTGTTTGCAGGAGGCTTTTAAGTATCTTTAGCGGTATGAGCCGAGGTCTGAGTGCGGGACGGGACTGGACGTCATAGGGGCGGCGGAAAGAGCGGGGGAGGCGGGGTCAAGTCTCATCTTTCGTGGCACGCATTGTAGGTACCTACTTTAGGATGCCTAACTATAATTGGTGGTATAGCCTCAGTTCACCCAAGAAAACCTAGCGCTGGCTTTCTATTTGCTAGTCGTACTTAATTCAAGGAAGTGAGTAGCTATAGCTCACAGGTAGAGCCGTGAGTAGAGCAAATCTGAGCTAAATCAAATCATCGACAAAACTCAGCAAACAAGTGTATTTCGGTGATGGTGGCCAATTTCAACGGAGATATTATAGTGCACAAGTGTGTGCGTAGACACAGGTGCGGAGTGCACCTGTGTCTCTCTTCCCTCACTCTCATAGTCCACAGTCCACATACGGGGGTATCACGCCGCCAACTTCCAAGCTCCGGGCTGGGAATCGAACTCGGATCCCCACGCTTAGTAGTCGCGCTTGCGACTACGAAACCAACGGGGCAACTGTGGTAAGTGAAGGACTAGCCTTCTCATGAGATGGGTCTATAAAAAGAGGTTTTTGCGATGGGCAAGAATTAGGACAAATACCTACAGGCTGATAAGTATTATTAAGATAGAACAGGTAGATAATAAGAGTTTGCAATAAAACGTCTAAGATTAGGAACAAACGTACAAAAAAACTTCAAAACCCATTCAATATGCGGTTAGTAGCTCACAATATTTTTTCTAACAATTAGTTGTGTTGTGTTATTTGTTTTAGCGAACTCCATCTTAATAAATATCCAGAGTAATTCATGCGGTATTTAAATGATGCATTTCTGAGAACAAGGCAGGTTGGGTCCGGTTGTAATTACCTTCTTTATTTGTTTTGTTTTGAACGGCGCGGTCGCTTAGGGTGAATCAAATCTTTTGCAATAATATTTTTTCCTTTTTGAAAAACATTTAGATAATTCACTAATTAGTATCTTCATTATATAGTGCCGACATCTGCTCATAAGGCGATGGTGACTGGCCCGTGGTAGGTACCTAACACCCACTGCTCTGATTGGAAAAACACCTACCTAAGTCTTAAGAATTGTCGGATTCAATTTATTAGGATGCAACTCACTTAGATGAACTTTGAAATGAGAAGCCAATGTACTAAAAATAAGCTGCTGCTGCAATGACGTATACATCATTGTGCTGCTGGCTCTCCTTCAAAGAATCGCCTCCTTTGACTTATGCTAGGCTTGCAATTAATTTGCATTCATCCCAGGATTCGAACCCGCAACTGGTGGTAAGCATAGCAGTTTACACGACATTTTAGCCACGAAATAGTAGATAGGTCATCTGGTAGATACGTGAAATATAATGTAACAATACTCAAGGTGGGTAGAGATTAGGTACCTACTTACCATTCAACTCATTAGAGAAATTCCCTGTACAAGTACATACCTACCTACAATGACGGCTTTTATGAATTTACTGCTGAATGTGAAGAAACAGATGACCTACTACTGCTGATCTATTCTGTAAGTGTGACTCTGAAAACTTAGGTGAAGTGAGTTTGACACTATTGACAGCTCGCCTCACCTAAGTTTTCACTGTGAGATTTTTACAGAATAATAAATGATAACGTACCTACATCATATAGCGGCGCTGGTTCAGTCAGGTTCTAATTCTCCAACTGGTGGATACCAAAGCAGAGTAGGTACTTTGCTTTATAGATTAGATTAAGTAAATGTTCTGTAATGTAGGTACCTACAGAACATTTAGCTACAAATTCATGTAACAATACTGAACAGAAAGGTAGCGAGTAGCGAGATGCCCTGTCCGAGTTGCAGGAACAACGCTAGCAACTAACAACAGTGCGTGGCGCCTACTTATTTGTGCGCGCCGGTGCCGCCATGCCGCGCCGGGCCGCCGCCGCCGCCGCCGGCGCCCCGCGGTCCACGCGAATGTTGGGATGCTGTGACGGAGATGAGAGGTAGCGGGATTTCGGGGACATGTTATTATGGTGCAGTTTAGATTTGTGTTTTAATTTACATTTTAGAAGTTTTTGTTGAGCGAGGTAGTAGGTCCGCAGTTTGGGAGAGCTAAGCTAATGTCAAGTAGTGTAGGTCTGTGGTAAGTTGGATAGATTCATGATAGTGGAGAGAGAGAAAACAGTAGTATATTATATTTTTTCGCAATAGGTATAGTATTACCGAGCATCATCTTATATACCTACCTATATCACATTTCCTACTTTAGTAGATTACCTAAGTTGCAAACTAATGAAACAGACTGGTAAGCAGCGGGGTAATTGCGGAACACACACCCCCTTACCTACTAATAAACGTTGTATAGCGTCTGTATAGTTACACAACGCTTTGTCTTCTTCTTTCGAAAGTCAAATTACCTACTGACGACTGAAAGAGAGAAATCGGTGTGTAACTATTCTAATATAATACGTTTATTAGTAAGTAGGTAATAGGGGGTAACAGTAAGAATGGCTTTCATTTTGACAGTTCCACAAACATTCATTGCGTTATAAATTACGTTGTTGAGCAGACCAATTTTTCGAACATATTATGAAGCAATATAGATTAGCACTATCCGTGTTACGCAATTAGGGTGCAGATTAGCAAAGCTGGATAGCACCCATCTGCCAACTAACGGCTGATGCAGCAAATTAGTTGTCTAACTGTTAACACCCTCGAAAACAGAACTGTTTCCTAGCTGCGGCAAAACCCAAAAAGACGTTAGGTACCCTATGTTTTTAATATTAGGTAATATACTGTCAATACTGTTATTCAGCTGCGTCCGGTAAGACTGGAAGCCGACCCCAACATAGTTGGGAAAAGGCTAGGCAGATGATGATACCTACTGTCAATGTTCCAACAACTCGCTACATCCCCCGCGCTCGCTTCGCTCGTCACCAAGTCGCGGTCGCCCAAGAGCCCCACTAATGATTGCTCATGATTTATTTGCCCAGCTTATTTTTATAGTCGCCTGATTCCACACGATGATGGAAAGGTGAACGTCTCCATTCTTTTATACTTACTTGTCTTCAAACAATTTGTGGGAGCTTTTTGTTCGACAACATATTTTGTAAGAATTACCTAAGTACCTACCTAAGAAGTTAGAAGTTATTGTTGTTTAGTTTGGGACGAATTTGGAATGTGTTTTTAAGTTTGGTACCTATACTATGTGGTGTTTGTAATTTTTTTGGCTTTTAATAGTTTTAAGGTATGCTGCTATGGGACTTGGTTACACAATTTGGTAGGTTAGGGATTTCCACACGATAAAGAAAAAGGTAGGGTTAACTACTTTTTACTTGTAATAATGCTTCATAAACTCCGCCTTTTTCTCATGGGGGCTAGGCCACTGACCTGTATTTTGTTTAATAGAGGTCAGTGGGCTAGGCATACACTACAGAACGCCACTTGCTACGATCCATCCTTAGGTACAGACGACAGCACATCAAGCTACCCGAAACTGTCAAATTTTCCTAATCAACCTTGAAACTTATGCTGTAGCGATAAAGTTGAAAATCTATTAAAGAAATTTGACAGATTGTAGTAACATGAATCATGATATGCTGGCGTCTGTAGAGTCAGAAACAAAAGTTGAATATCACTTCAGTTTTTTCATTGAAATAGGAACTAAAGTAAAAAGAAATAAGTATTCTCTTAGCTTTCGTATCATGAACGCTAAAAAAAAGAGATGATTAATTCACGTAAATGATAGGTAAAAGCAGCAGTGTTAATCGACTTATGTCTCTGACCGTATCTAAACCTAATTAGGTACCTGAAACAGGTTGACAGGGACATCGACGAGCAACCTGTCACCATGGATTTAGTACATGATTCTGAACCCTCGGCGATGAAATTTTTCGTCAGTTTAAAAAAAAAAAATTGCTGTTCCATACATTTTAACTGCGTAGGTATTGCACTTTCTATAAAACAGCAGTTTTAAGGGGCCGGCGAACTACGCATGCTAATGCGTAAGTTCATACAAACGTAATAGCAAATAATTTGTAAATCAAACATATTCTTAAGGTAGTGTGTACTTATTCTGATTGGATTACAGAATATCTAGGTTCCCAAATATATATTTTTAATGGACTCTTTCAAATTTCTATAGAAAAGTTGTTTTTCTCGTAACTCGTCTTTAAATCAGTGTTCATTCAAAATATATATTTGGGAACCTAGGTATTCTGCAATCCAATCGAAATAAATACACACTACCTAAATTAAGAATAATTATGTTTGATTTAAAAATTATTTTGGTATTACGTTTGTATGAACTACGCATGCTCCGCCGCCGGCCCCTTAATCTTTATAATCGACGAAACACATGTCTACGCTAGGGCTCTGAGAATCCGTCATGTGCTGACTTTATTGTTACAGTTTGCACTTTGATGTCCCTGCAACCCTCTATAGTGTACTTTGTAGCTATATACGACAAATGTCATGAAAAAAGATTATCCATTCAATAAAACAAGGTTGGTAATGGTAACTGGGCGCCTAGGGTGCGCCGAACGTACGTCAGTCGTCGAGACTATGGGTCAGGGCGCCTGGCAGTCGCAAGTTCGATTCCGGCCAAGGTTGGTAACGGGGCGCCTAGGGTGCGCCGAACGTACGTCAGTCGTTGAGAGTACTTATGGGTCAGGGCACCTGGCAATTGCAAGTTCGATTCCGGCCATGTTATCCCTACTTTGGGCAGCTTATACAAAACCCACCGCCAAATCTAAGGTTTAATCATGAATGAACACACAATCAGCCTCATGTTCCCACTGCTGGGACACAAGACTCCTCTCGGTGAGGGAATGGGCCGTAATCGACCACGCGGGCCGAGTGTGGGTTGGTACATGCAGGGCCGGATTAACCATCTCGGGGCCCCTAGGCACAGCTCGTTTCGGGCCCCCCTTTTTCATACCACAACAACGCAATTTGGCTTATACCTTATAATGTGAAAAAAAGTTTCACTTTTACCGTGGTTTCATAAAACCACACATGCCTTTTTTTTTCTTTTTTTTATCGGGAGTGCTGGGCCCCTGGTCATAGTGGGCCCCTAGGCACTGGCCTAAAGTGCCTTATGGATAATACGGCACTGGTTCTACAGCAGTTATTGCGTTATTTACGTTGTTGAGCAGACTTTTTCGAACATGAAACAATGGATTAGCAATATCCTTCAAAATGGTATAGATTGTGCTTGATAGTATAGGCCAGTGCCTTATGGATAATACGGCACTGGGTACATGTCTTCGAATGTTTGGTTTTAGGACGTGCTGGTTTCCTTTTCTTTCACCATTTTGAGAGCAGTAGTGATGAAATAATTTATACTATGTAAAGCGCCTGTCTAGGTTCGAACCAACCACTCGTAAGCCGCGGCCGTTACCACTGGGCCACTACCGCTCTAATGAGGTATGGATAAGATCTATTAAGGTGACACTAGTCGATATATTTTCCATAAAAATTTCGGGAGGGTATTACTCCACTGTTTGACATTTTGCATTCATTAAGTTAAACATGATATCGTTTTGGCTTATTATTAATTTTTATCTGTACGGAAACAGATTAGTAAAATAAAAAGTCATTAAAAAGTTAGAGTCAACAAAGATTCGTTTTTATTGCTATTTTTAACGTAACTTTGGGTGTAAATAAGTAATAATAGAACTGTAAAATATTCAAAACCAAGTCCGTACCGACAAAGCTCAGTTATCGAAGAGTTCAATAAACTGTACTTGTAATTGATTTATGCAATGGTTTTCTCATAAAACTCCCGATTTTCCGAAGCATTTTTCGAATATTTTTACGCGCCTATCAGTTCGGAACGGTGTTTCTGTGCGTGAGAACTCGACGTTGTTCGTGTGGACTAGCGTCTAACTGCTCATCGCTGATACTCGCTCTGTCGGACACGAAGCCATGTGAGACAGCGTGCTTTTTGGACCACCAGTGAATTCGAGCTCGCGACTAGTTTACTCTTAAGTTTCAAGGATACAAAGATGGGCCGCCAGTAGAACGAAGGAACAAACATCCTTACGTAACTTTCTTGTTTTTTTTTCGCGTTATTCTAAATGGTATACCTATGCAAGTCGATATTTTTATTACAGGCGCGCAAGCCCGCAAACTACTCGCCGTGCTGCGAATTCTGATACACTTAGTAGAGCGAGATTACAGGAATGTAGTAATTTGAAGGGTAGCGAGCTTTATAACCATGTTTTTTTTTACAATAGTTCAGCTAAAGGCAACGAAATCTTAAAAAAAAACATTCTCAAAAATCACGACCAGTGGTCCACATTAGCGCATGAGGAGAGGCCTTTGCCCAGCAGTGGGGTGATGATTCAGGCTAACATTAGTCGACTTTAAGTTGGAGCAGCCGAGCTGATAACTTTTTAATTATATGTGATATTGAAAAAAGTGTGGTTTTTCTATTTCGTTTAACTTGTTAAGTATGTGGAATAGGGATTTAACATTTTGGCATGTTTTTTGACTCTTTGGTCTAGTATCATGTAAAAGGAATAAACGATTAAATAATTTTTTCTCAATACAAAAAAATTGCAAAGTTAATAATCTATTTTTTTTTTTACTTTTTTCGTCATCACGGCGTAACGCTTAAGAGTTATTCGATGGAATTTACTTTAAAACATCATATCAAAGTTTAGGTACTCAAAGTAGTTTTAAATTCAATTATTTTGTTAAAAAAGGAGTAATTCGTTTTGGCAAATACGTCGTTTTATTCCGAGCGCACGCACACTGTAGCCATCTCATCTTTTGCATTTCAAAAGTAATTACTTTATTTACGCTAAACCAACCAACGTTACGTCTTCCGGTACGCGGTCGCTACTCCAGAACCTTTCGGCCCCATCGGCCATCTCTTCTGCGAGCAATGTGCCCTGCCCACTGCCACTTCAGTTTGGCAATTCTTCGGGCTATGTCGGTTAACCTTGGTTCTCCTGCGGATCTCCTCATCTTCACTTCACTTAATTAGTAATGAAAACACCCAAATACATCTGTTCATTTATTAAAAGTAAAAAGGACTTATCTAGTATACCACAAAACAAATTCATTCTCCTTTAATTTATGTTCCACAAAAATAAAACAAATTCCTTTCGGTGTGCAGACACTGCGACGGATGATTTGGTTTGGTTCACACTTGCGTTCCTTGCCTCGACAAGACAACAAATTTCAATGAAATCATAGTATTTTGTTTGTTGCTGTCTGCGCAAGAGCAATACAATTTTACGCAAGTGGGCACCAGACTTTATTTAAAAACATTGCACTTCAGAGTATTCAGATCTTTGTAATAAAAAATACATATTTCAATAAACTATTATTGCTTTGACACGTTTAATATAGAATGCTATAACAACCATTTTATTTTTATATAACTTTTAATAAAATTGTTGTAAGGCAGATAACGTACTTGTCGACTTGTCATAATTGAAAGCAATCATATCCTTGAAAAAGAACCTCAACGCGAATTTAGAGCATTTGTCTATTACGTTATCTACCCTACATTATGTACTTTAAAAATTATTGCCGCAGTGCCAATAAGTCTCTTAACTTGTGCGGGAAAATAATACACAGCATTTTTGTATAGGTAAGATTTACAGACAAACTAAAACATTTGAATGGTACAAAAATAACTTTGGACCCAATTCACTCCAACGCACATTTATATAAAGGTTTTATAGTAGTAACTAGCTATAATTTAATTATTATGTAGGTACAACATCTATGTACTATGCATTTACTAAATTCTTAGGTAATATGTTTTCATGCATTGCTTTTTATATTGCAGTTTCTTGCTGGTTTATTACGTACTTAGTACACAGATGTTGTTTTAAGGCTATAAGGTATAGACGATTATTCGGTATAAGTTTTATAAGTGTGAGCATTGTGCTCACTCCTTTCATCGTGGGATCTAAGAGGACTTTAGTATTAATGCTATTATGATTCCAGTGCGCAAAAAGGAAGGTGCTATCGCTCTTGTATAGCACCGTCTCTCTTTTAAACTGTAATCATGATGGCATTAAACCGTCATATACGTACGGCACCAAGAATAATGACTGGTCTGAACAAAGGCACTAAGAACTATCGTGCATGTTGTCTCACTCACACTCGCCTCATGTCACCCTTTGGTTCCTAAAAATGTTTTGCGCAAAGCTCGGACCGGCCATGATTGATGATGGTCACGAGTGTATTTTTCTCCGATTAATCGTCCGTCTACTCTTAGCCTTAATTTTAAGTCTTTTGTGAGTTTCTCCAAATTATTTATTTCGTTGTAGATGCTATATTTCGTATAAGAAAATATATATCAATTAAGTACAAAATAATACGTTTATTTATTGCAGATATCAGTTATTAAGTCAGTCGGTATTCATGGATATACTCCTTGGCAAGGATCGTTTTTGACAGAAAAAAATACTGTTTGTTTGTGTAAAAAACTTATGTAGGAAAAACTCACAAAAGAAAACATACTTATCCAAACTAACATTACTAATATCCTTTCTAATAAAAAGCGAAATTTATTCAATTGTCTTTCGTAGTAATCGTCACCAAATTATATATGGCGTAAAGTATTTTTGTCGAAAAATGAAGCAAATTTCTCAAACATGGTAATGTAATAAAATTGTGACGAGCGTATTATATGATATGAGATTTACGCAAAAAAATACATGAATAGTTGAACTCCGATGTTATCAATAAAAAAACCCTTCTTTATAAGTAATATTGAAAGAATATGTGATAAGTTCTGAAAGAAGTGTAATATAAACGAGATTTTCTGTAAATGAGGGCAGTTTTATCAATATAAACAGTTTATAAAGATATTTATTGATGATGATGATTGAGTCGGGGTGATGTTTGTTCTCTTTTGAAATTAACCGACTGCGCGACAGCAAAGGTTTTTATATGTTTTTAGCGCTGTCTGGCCAAAAAATAATTCAAGATGCCGTTTAAAGCTAAATTATGCACATTACTACCTAATCGGGCAGCAGCGCATCGCATTTCAATAAAAAAAGGGTTCATACAATGTATGTAAACGATGTAGGAGGCTTTCAACAAAGCGGCACGACCGGCCCAGATGTGCGTCAGCCTTAAGAATACAATTTACCAAATGTGCCTCAGCCTTAACAATACAATTTAGTGTTTTTGACATTTGTACTCAATATAGCCATTGACACATGGACACATGACCGAAAATTGAATTCGTAAGCTATGATTTTAATGTAAAAACGGCAATATACAGGTGTCGGTGTACAATAGTAGCTTTTATTCTAACGATAAATGTACTTGCGAAATGACATTCAAGATATAAGTAATTAAAAATCAAAGCCATGCGATAGGAGAGTAACTGGCAAAACGCTGATACAGTGAGAATTCTTTTACATTCGACCAAATAGCCTGTACAATAAACTTTAAAATTGGTGTTCATACTCAGGACTTCAGGTAAGTAATTAGTAGCTCAAAAAGGCATTAAATTAAAATATACAGAGTACGTTATAGTTATTTTGGCTTGGCTCTAACTAACAAAACACATTATCGACTTTTGACAAAAGCCATTTAATAAACTACAAGGTTTTGTAATTGACGCGTATTTTGCGTAATTCTGGGCAATTTACGTACGTATTAATTTTTTATTTTCAGGAATGGTTGACTAACTATTCCACTATAGCTCTGATCAGTATTTCACCAGCTACCGTCCTACCGCATTAAAGTGAGTTCAGTAACTATTCCTGAAGCTCCTGTTGGGCTTGAAGCCGCCGCCACCACCGCCGCCGCCGCCGCCACCTCCGGGCGAGGAGTTGAGGAACAGCTCGATGTAGCGGTGGTCCATATTGTTCTTGTCACGTCTCATTGCCTGAGGAGTGAAGAGCAATATAATAAACGAATGGATCTGGACATCGAGATGACGCATAAATGTTTATGGAACTGGTTTTTTTTTTATTCAAAAGCTATTCAATGCCAAAAAACTCAGACCGAGATCTATAAGCGTTGCTTAGCAAGTAGTAGGTACTTGCTAAGCAACGTTTATAGATCTCGGTCCGAGTTTGGCTAAGCGTTTTTCCTGTCACAGTCACACAACTGTCAAACTATAAGTGCAAGATAGAGACGGGAAAATGTCTTAGTGAAAGCGCGTGCTAGATAAATAACGTCTATAGATCTCGGTCTCAGTGCATGTGCCACAGCAATATGCTAAGCAATGAACGATTTGCGCCGATGTAGCACTTATTTCTCTGATTTTCGTTTCGTTTCGTTCGTCTCTTCTGTGTATTTTTTTTTATTGCCTTTTAGTACATTTCTAAGGTAGTCTAGTCTTCTTTTATGCATTTAAATTGAAACTCACCCTCATGGCGTCCTCGTGGCATTCAAACTCGACGTCGGCTTCGCCAGACGGCCTGCCGCTGTTGTCGTACAAGATGTTGATGTTCATCGGACGGATTGGCTTGAAGAACTACAATAACAAATTATAATAATCAGATGTAGGACCAAATAAAATATTTTGAACTTTTATGCACAACATTAGGTATTCTTAAACTTTTCTGACACACGTAATATAAAGTCGTTTGCTTTACAATAGAGGTATTTTGTTAAAATAAAAAAGCTGCAACCACTTTTATGCTTTTTATAAACCATTTTAATTGTTGCAACATTTTCCCATGGCTGTTTGTTTAACTGTTATATGAGGAGTGCTACGTTTAGAGGGTGTTAACAAGAGATACAATAATTTACTCACGTATGCGATATCTTGCGGGGAAGCTTTGAAGGGTAGTCCGCGCATGTGCACGCAGTGTAACCCACCGCCGCGACGGAACCCGCCGCGACCGCCGCCGCCATACCCACCACCACCTTAACGAATTCAATTATTTATGACGTCTATACTCTTTACAATTAATTAAATATACTTGAAAAATATAACGCAATCGGATAGCAATATTAGAAACTTAGATAAATAGAAGCTTGATCTCATGCATGGATCAATTTTTGGATGCGTAATTAACATTCATGCACAGACATTAATTTGGATACCAATTCTTCTTATTTGCAATACAAAAAAGCATTGATATGATTTTCATAAAACATGCATTCAAGCAAGGTAGTTCGAGTCAACTTTTACTGTTGGCGCCGCAGATCGCTAATGTGACGTTGTCACTATAATCGAGATGTCAAAAGACCTGCCAGTGCCGGCCGTTTTTTTTCCCGCGCCATTCCGTTGAAGAAAATGTCATCACATGCGTTTCTGTGTCAGTATTTCTTATTCGTTTCTCATTACTCATTGTAAAAGTTGTTAAGGCCAGGATCTTCGAGCGTAGTAGGCATTTAGCGTTACCTCCGTCCTCGCGTGGCAAATGCCGCGAAAGCGCAGTTCGAATGAACTCGCTGACCCCTGTCACGGTTATTTTTATAAGTAATAGTATTGTGAATCGGCCCTATTCTTGAAATAAAGGGCTGCTCGTCTACAGTATTTTAATTTCATCATCCTACTTTAGTTTCTTTCTAGTTTTGTGATTGTAAATATTATATTTTTAACCGACTTCAAAAAAGGCGGAGGTTCTCAATTCGGATATTTCTATTTTTTTTTATGTATGTTAGGGCATAACTCCATCGTAAATAGACAGATTTGCAATTTTTGAAGTGAAAACTTCTTTAGCGGCGCTGTGTACTTTTTTTGGAATGGGTAAAAACTTCTAAACTCGCGTCAGGTCACGTGACCCTGATCGAAAATTCGTAAGACGTAAAACGTAAGACGCGCGTTGTTGAGGACAGCGCCATCTATGCACATCGGGAAGAACTACGAGGGCCTCGCGTACTAACTACGTAGTTCATCCAACAACGACGAGATGGCGCTGAACCACGGATATATAACTGACGACGAGCTCCATGCGAGCGGCTTGCTTCTCTTACCACTGCCGCGACCAACACCACGAACTGAAGTCTATCCTGTGTGCTTATTTGTAAATCTGAATAAATTCCTTTCACGAGAAGAATAAACCAGTCACTTTGGTCATCATACCTGATTTGCAAAAAACCCTATAAAATAAGGAACACACCTTAACACGCGTGTTTTGTTTATAAGACGATTCACAAAATACACTCGTAATTGTTCAAGTTTTCACTTCTGTCGGCACTACCGGAGTGCCAGTGTTTTTTTTTTTTTGAAGTGAAAACTTCTTTAGCATCGTTGTGATTTGAAAATTTTATGAAACGAAAAAGCAACAGTAAAAAGAGACATCAGATTTAAACGTGGGAGAAAATGAGATAGGAAGCATTATACAGTGTTTTTGTTTTTTATTATTACAAATGACATCACATTTAATCCTATGCTACTAATTTGTGGTTGTTACTGTTCTTAAATTACCCTAGGCTGATAAAATTTTCGTAAACCGTTATTTATTTACCGTCGGAAACCGTTATTTATTTTTTTTGAATTTTTTAATCTGTGGTCTTTTAGCTTTGTTTTGGTCTAACCAGAATATTTTTAGGTGCCGTAGTGTTTTTTTTTTCTTTTTTTTTCGCCCGCGCACGAGTCGAAACTTGTTTCTGCACGAAATTTCAAACGCGATTTACTCGAAATCAATTATTTTCCCTTGAGGTCCCTTTTTGGTCAACCACTCACATATAAAGAATTCCAATGCCTTGTCTCAACAAGGAAAGGATTGAAAGAAGTGATAAGTGAAACTTAGGAATTCATAGTTATGAACATACATTGAATGTGGTTTTAGAAAGTTAGTAATAATAGAGGGATCCAGGGTATATTATTATTATTATTAATTGTGAGTAACCCATACGCTAGTGTAACGGGTATTTGATCAGTCATTACTCACACGATACCTCACATCTACACCTGAAGTACTCAGAGCAACACTTCCATATAGTGACGTAAGCGGCTTTTCAGCGGCATTGCGTCAACATCATGCTCTTTTGGAGACATGGTCCCTAGCAGTTCTCTCGAACTGATAAACGTGACGAAGCGGCTTTTCCTGCAGCAACCGAGCGACCGTCCTTGTCTGACTACGGAGCGGCTATAGTTCCAGCGGCATTGCGTCGGCATCATGCTCGTAAGGAGACATGGTCCCTATCAGTCCTTGGACTGGATATGAGATAGATATGGTCACCCTAACCACTGGAAGTTCACCCTTTGCACAACAAGCATATCTGCAGGACACGTGTTCATGTCAGTCTGACCGAATTATTGGTCTGAGATAAGGAATACAACTTCCAAGAATTACTAGATAATAGAGTTGAGATTTGAAACCAATCACTATTTATTAGAGTTTTGAATAATCTCTCTTAAAGCACTGTTATTGGCCGGAAGCAATGAATACAATATTCAGGAATCATAGTATTAGAATTTACTAGTTAATAGAGTAGAGAATCAAAAATTAAGAATTACTCATTAATAGAGTCGTGGATCAACTCTCTTGAAGGTCTATAGACAGCCCCAAAGCGCCCACCTTTCACCACTTCCTAGTGTTTGGGCTGGGGAGAAGAAGTGGTACAACAAACTCCCCAGCAACACTTCTCTGTCTGATTAGTTATATAACTTTAATAACTCTATCAGCCTAGGATAATTGGGTAAGGCTCAAAATTTTCATTTTTCAAAAATTTCCGTTGTGCGACGTCGCACAATGGAAATTTTTGAAAAATGAAAATTTTGAGCCTTACCCAATTAGTATAATGAAAGACTCACCCAGTCACACCAACAAACACACACACTCACCACTTTTACTAGATTAGTTTAATCTAATCTGGGGCTTAAACCCAACTATATTTATCTTAAAACCTAATACTCGCTATCTCGCGACAGCCCACTTGGACATGGCCTCCTAGTGTTCACTCAATCTCCTAACTTAACTAGCCTGGACTCGCAAGTCCGTCTCCTAAAGCGGGTGCACCCCGACTCCCTCTCGTCGTCGTTATAATTTCTCACATCCTCACATCCACACCACTCTCAGCCCACATTCCTATACTTTCGCATCTGTTTATCGCCCTTTTTTATACAATTTCTCAATTGTTTTAAGGGTCCGTTTTGGGTTTGGGTTGTTCTTAGAATTTGTACAAAATACTGCATCTTAAGTGACGTAAAATATTGGTTTCGACTGATGGCTGGCAGATGTGCCAGTCTATTATCCATAAAATAGAGAATTTATGTGTCTCCAAGTGACGGCGTCAAATGTCAGTTTAAAATATACATAATATTTTGTTATTAAATAGGTGTAAGTGACGGACAGTCACATGGTGATGATGAAGATGAGGATGATGGCGATGGCGATGGTGATGGCGATGGTTATGGCAATGATGATGATGGTGATGGCGATGGCGATGGCGATGGTGATGGCGATGATGATGATGCGATGGTGATGGTGATGGCGATGGCGATGATGATGGCGATGTTGGTGATGGTGATGGCGATGGCGATGGTGATGGATGGATGGATGTTCTTTAGCATCGTTGTGATTTGAAAGTTTATGAAACGAAAAAGCGACAGTAAAAAGAGACATGTAAATTCATAAGATTTAACGTGGGAGAAAATGAGATAGGAAGCATTATACAGTGTTTTTGAAGGTTTCACTTCTACCACGTGTGAATTGCACACATGCTGTTTTTTTATTTTTGTAAAGATCTGATGATGACTTTCGGAGACAAACAACGGAACTCTTCAATAAATGCCAGCAAATCAACCGCGATTGCTGCTATAGCATATGTAATCGCAATCACACAACATAACATCACGCCTGTACCCTTCAAAGGGTAAGGCAGATGCGTTCAATAGCTTTGTTACTGATATTCACATAGCAAGTAGTGATATATGAATTTGTTTGGGGT
Source organism: Luperina nickerlii (assembly GCA_963855955.1). Lineage (NCBI taxonomy): Eukaryota > Metazoa > Arthropoda > Insecta > Lepidoptera > Noctuidae > Luperina > Luperina nickerlii. Next base: position 21,586,442 of record OY979674.1, on the reverse strand, counting down.
AGGTAAGTACAACTATAAAGTGAAAAATAAAAACTTTTTTACAAAAACAAAACCGACTTCCAAAAAAAAAAACACTACAAAGTGAAAAATAACTAGTTTCGAAAGTCGGTGTCAAAAAATGAAAATATATTCTTCACGTTGTAGTGTTTTTTTTTTTTTTGAGTCGGTTGTTTTTTTGTAAAACAGATTTTTTGGTTGCTTGAATTCATCAATAAGTTTTTTAATTAAATTACTAATCAAAAACACCACAATACGTATTTTTATTGAACTCTTCCTATTTGATTCACAACGAATTTCATATTTTTAAATAAAAAAAACAGCATGTGTGCAATTCACACGTGGTAGAAGTGAAACCTTCAAAAACACTGTACCTATAATGCTTCCTATCTCATTTTCTCCCACGTTAAATCTTATGAATTTACATGTCTCTTTTTACTGTCGCTTTTTCGTTTCATAAACCTTCAAAGCACAACGATGCTAAAGAACATCCATCCATCCATCCATCACCATCGCCATCGCCATCACCATCATCATCATCATCATCGCCATCACCATCGCCATCACCATAACCATCGCCATCGCCATCACCATCATCGCCATCGCTACCACCATCACCATCACCATCGCCATCGCCAACACCATCATCATCATCATCACAAATAAGTAGCATAGGATTAAATGTGATGTCATTTGTAATAATAAAAAACAAAAACACTGTATAATGCTTCCTATCTCATTTTCTCCCACGTTAAATCTTATGTCTCTTTTTACTGTAGCTTTTTCGTTTCATAAAATTTTCAAATCACAATGATGCTAAAGAAGTTTTCACTTCAAAAAAATATAATATTTTACCTATACAATCACAAAACTAGAAACTCACACTCAAAAAACTCAAATTTTGCAATTTAATATAAACCTTATTCCGTTGTAGTAAAGTTGAAAATCTATTACAGATATTACGATAATTGTAAATTTATGGTACCGACCTGCTACTGCTAGTACTGTGACGAAAGCAAGAGAACCTATACAACTACAATATTATTCTGTCGCGTCGTCTTATAAGTGGGTAGTTATAAATACGTAGAAAAATAATAATCAAACTTACCTTATTTTTTTTTAAGCTTTGCAGTTCAATGCTGAACATTTTTTTTTTCTTTCTTCTGTTTTTATTCCCCATAATTTAATCTTAATTATCACTATATTTTACAACTATATTATAACAAACTAATATTTAGTTTAATTATTAATACTAGAACCTAAACAATATTTATAGACTGATTTTTGAAACTAATACACAAACACGGAAATTAACAATAATATAACGTATATTTCGATCGATTAGCGGGAACGCGGCGAGTCAGCAAAAGCGACACAGGTCCTACCTCGGTAACGCCCGGCGGGCTACTGAAGTGAAGCGCGCAGGCCGCCTTTTTAGATTATATCTTGTTAAGACAATAAAAATCAGTTTTGAGAAAAATTAACCGTAGAATGTTCTACTATACATCATTGCCTATTTTTTGATATATTTTTTGCGAGTAAAAGTCTACTTCAAATACGACTTGAAAAACGATTAAAAACTTCGCTGTTTTCGATTTGTTTGCGATTTTTTATGATCGAGTGAAGTTGTAAATATCGTGTTTTGAACCGTAGAATAATCAAGAATGTTAGTTAAACTATGCCATATATTTTTTTCAGATTAAAAAAAAGAATATTTGATTGTTTAATGTTGAATCAAAAATAGGTCGATTCCGAGATTTCCGAGAGTCCTGGCCTTAATTAAACACCAACCATCAAAATAACAAGGAGTTCGTTAATTAACTACCAAACATTTACCTTTTGTAATTCAAAAGCAGCAGTAAGCTTGTTAAGGAAAACTCCAGGGTAGCCAGCGAAATACAATTTTTCTTACGTTTGTCTGCAATTTGCTGGTCAGTGTCAGGTTATATATTGATCAAAATATGATTCGCGACCGTAACAAATATGTATTTACATAATTATAATCATTAGAATCAGCAATACTAGCTTCCGCCCGCGGCTTCGCCCGCAAGATATGTCGATAAAAACTATCTTATGTCCTTCCCCGGGATGCAATCTATCTCTCCGCTAAATTTCATCGAAATCCGTTCAATGGTTTAGGCGTGAAAAGGTAACATACATACATACATACATACAGACAGACAGAGTTACTTTCGAATTTATAATATTAGTATGGATCCATTCAATAGGTTTAGGTTGTGGTTTAGATGGGTTGTTTTTGTTTTAGGGGGTTTTAATAGACCGCCTCTATACATTTGTGTACAGTAAATAATATAGTAATAAATAGGATTGATTCCAATTATTACAATTCCGTAAATACATTTATGTTACGGTCGCGAATCATATATTCATCAACATTCAATCTGATGTCTCTCCCCTGTGCAAATTGCAAACAACTCGAATTTCATGGGCTACTTTGACACATCCCACTTAAACCCTCCATTTTTTCCAAACCCAGCAATTTCAAGCTAACCCACCACCAGCAAACTCACCCCTACCAAAAGAACCGCGACCTCGTCCGCCGAATCTGCCGGAGAAGCGATCGTTCCTGTCATAGGGGGTCGGTCTGTACCCTCGCGAGGATCGTAGCTCGCTCTCAATGCGAGCGGCGTAAGCTCGTACCTCGTCCGCCGAACTCAGGAACACTTCTATGTATCTGTTGGGGGAGAAAAGGCGTTATAACCGGGTTATGAAGGGGGTAGGCACATATTTGGAGGTCTTGGTTGGAGTATTGTTGTGGACAGTATGCGGACGTTAATATAGCACATCAAGTCAAGGTGCAACCAGACCGTGGTCGAGTGACGACATCATTTTGAGATTATATGAAGTTGAGACCCTTTAGTACATTTCGAGGCGATGGTTATAGTCCATCGATCGCAGTCGGGTAGCAAATGTTAAGGGGCTACCTCGAAAATCTAAAATCCTCGAAAACCTGCTAAGCGAGCGAAAGTGATGCAATTACTTTTGAAATGCAAAATAAGAGTGATGGCTATAGCGTGCGTGCACTCGGAATAAAACGACGTAAGTGCCAAATCGAATTTACACCTTTTTTAACAAAATAAATGAATTAAATTTAAAACTACTTGGAGTAAACTTTGATATAATAATTCTCTGTGTTTTAAAGTTAATTCCGGTGAATAACTCTTAAGTGTTACGCCGTGATGTCGAGAAAAGTAAAAAAAATTGATATAACTTTGCAATTTTTTGTATCGAGAAAAATTCATTGAATCGTGCATACCTTTTACATCATACTGAGTCAAAAACATAACACCAAAATGTTAAATCCCTATTCCACACACATAACCAATTACACGAAATAGAAAACGCACATTTTTTTCAATATAACACCTTAAGCTTCGCAGAGCGACATCTCTTACCCCCTGGCCACAGCCAAGAGCGGCGCGGATTGCGGTGCGGCGGGAGGCGCGGCAAGCGGTGAGCGGCGAAAACAAATGGTAGACAAACTATGAAGTATGCCACAGCTACCGGCGACGCTCACAGCGGCGCGACTTGCGGCGCGGTGAGAGTCGCGCGGTACGCGGCGGCGACGGGCTGCGCGGGGTGCGAGTGAAACAAATGTACTAGCGAGTATCGAGGCGGTAGGCATGGGCGTTTTTGTTTTTGAACGCAAACTGATATTTATCTGATTTCAGATTTCAAAATCGATTTCAAAATCCGTTTTTAGAAATCTGATTTCTATAGCGCCAAGCCAAACATTAGGTAGGTACACACATTCTTTCTAGTTCCAAGAAACATTGAACCATAAACCAAAATACATCAACGTATAATCTCGAAAATGTAGTCTTTAAATACTTAGCAGTAAAGATGATATTGACCGCATTATAATGTCTGTTAGATTTCCGAGAACCGAAATCTAAATCACAAAATTCACTTTTACTCACTCTTACTCCGCTAAGTTACGTTTAGTTAGAAAGAGAGAAAGCGAATTTCTAACAAAATCCAAACGCAATCTGTTAGTTAGCGTTTGGACTTTGGATTGGATTTCGTTAGTTTTCGTTTGGTTGTTGCGTTTCGTGGTTTGGTTCGGCTAGGTAGATTTTTGAAATCCAATCTTCAAATTTGAGAAATCGATACGAATCGATTTTTGTATGAAATCGGATTTTGAATTCGTTTTGATATATCGGACTCATGCCTACGAGGCGGCCACAGCTCAGAGCGGCGCGCGCGGCGGCATCGGTGGACGCATTCAGACATCGCGCGACCGAAACAAATCATTTTGTTTTTGTCGCGCGTTGTATTATAAAAATAATGGATATGGAACAATTTATTAGTGAAATATTGAGTAGACCAGCAATATGGATGTCAAAACATCCACATCATAAATATAGGCATGTTATAAAAAAATTGTGGGCCGAAATAAAACAACAATTTCCTCCTTTTTTCCTTTCCTTTTTTTTTCCTTCCAATTTCCCTTTTCCTTTTTTTTTCCTTTTCCTTATTTTTTCCATTTTCCTTTTTTGTGGTAGGCATTTTAATAGTTTAGCCATTCTCTAAATACGTCCACCGCTGACGCCACCGCGGTCGCAACTACTCTAGCTGTGGCATACGATCGCAAATCGCGCCGCCCGCCGCGTCTCCGGCCGCACCGCGCCCCGCACCGCCAGAGACTGTGGCCAGGCCCTTAGGCGGATCTCCACTACCACGCGCCAAGCATCGGTGCGCGGGACACGCGCGCCCCGCGCGATTTCTACATACAAGGTCAATTTAAGGGGGAAGCGCTAAGGTAGCCCGCGAAATTCAAATTTTCTTACGTTTTTTGCTATTTGCTGGTCAGTATTAAGTTGTACGTCGATCAAAATATTTATTTATGTCATCAACACAACTCTCTAAGACCACGTAACTCTGAAGAATGACGATTTCATGAAACAGTTATTCTTTGGAGTTACGTGGTCTTAGAGAGTTGTGTTGATGACTTTAATGATTATAATTCTGTAAATACATATTTGTAACGGCCGCGAATCATATGTTAATCAACGTACAACTTAATACTGACCCAGCAAATTGCAAAAAACCTAAAAAAAATGGAATTTCGCGGGCTACCCTGGCGCTTTCGCCTTAAGCCCACGTACGCAGGGACGAACAAAAAACGCCGCGGGATTTTATCGCGCACTGGATTAAATCCAGTGGATTTTCAACTCTCGATAATCATAAAGTTTATTTGTGAAACATAGGTATACAATAGGTCATACATAAATAAAATAGTACGCTATGTTTTGTCTTAAGACATACAAATATGGTAACATGCATTTCAATATGCTAAAAAAGCCATGAATAAAAAGAAACATTCTATTTATTATTCAGAAAAAAAATTACAGAATTGTCAAAATTTTAAATACGGCATTAATAACTATAACTCTTTATCGTTTAAAAACTCCTCTATTGTATAGTAGCATTTGTCAAGAAGAAGTTTCTGCAGTACGATTTTAAATTTTGACAATGGCATCATTTCTATGGAATTAGGAATGGTATTATTCTTTGAGCAAATCCGAAAAAAGCTTTTGTACATCAAAGCAATCTTACATTTTATGTTACATAATTGTTTTTTTTTTTGTACTGATCACGCAATTCAGTTTTCTTGACTGCTGATAGTTTAATAAATAAATACGGGTTTCTTTTTACAAAAAGTACAGTTTCTAATATGTATAGTGCCGGAAATTTGAACAGTTTTAATGACTTGAAGTAAGGCATGCAACTGTCTGTGTTTTGTAGACCGCACATAGACCTAATGCAACGCTTTTGCATCCTGAATACGGTCACTCTATCAGATGATTGTCCCCAAAAAAATCGGCGTATCCCAGTGTGTCAAAACAAAACAGACTGATGGATTTTCAACTCTAGGGGCTAAAGTGAGCGTTGAAAATCCAGTGCGCGATACAAAACGCCCCGGGAAAAACACGCCCATGCCTATCTGGTCTAAAAACGCGTTTGCTCGCGGGGCATTTGACTCCGTTTCCCGCACCCCGTTGCGTGGCGCGTTGTATAGAGATCCGCCTTACGCATGATTTCATAAAACTCAATGTGCCAATTTAACGCCTGTACTGCATGTTATGTTGGACAGTTAGAGGTTTGGGAGTTAGAAAGCTAGCTGGCAAGGATAAAAATATTTTTTAAATATTATTTTCTGTAAATAATATATTTTTACAAAGTCTGTTATGTAGGTTTTAACGCAAAGTAAAAGAAAGTGTTGCACTGTTTACAAGTTGTTAAGTATGTCTTCTTTCTACATTTCTTGATTATGAATTTACGACAAAATGTTGTGTTTTTAAAGTTTCTTCAACTTAATTATGAAATTAACCATTTCATTATTTAGCTTGTGTACAAAAAAAGTAAATTTAGTTCATATTTATCATGAATCATTCAATTAAGTATTAGAAAAACCGTTTAGGGAAATAAATAAGCGATAATTCATAACAAAGTTGGACAAATAAGAAATGTATTATTTTGATAAATAAGCTGTAACATACTTAATGCTGTTATTTTCTGTATGCTGTTTTATATCATTCCTTGCAAATGCACCATTTACAAAAGGGGTCTTGTATCGAGATGTTTTGGAAACTACCTAAATATTATACAGTCAAAGGGAATTGAAGATTTTTATATGAAGCCTGGCGTACTTACTGTCGCGCCATTTTGACTGTTTTTCAAAATGGCGGATTCGCATGAAACCTATATAAATCAATAGTTGACATTAATGCAAATGGAAAATATAATAGGACCAAACCCCCGTAAAGCGTCACGTTTCCGAGATATTAACGTTCAAAGTTGATCACGTGACAAAAATCAAAATGGCCGACATGTAGGTATGCCACACCGACCTGGGCAAAGGCCGTTTCTAAAGTGAGGGTTTGTTCCCAGGTAAAGGCCTCTCCGTCAAGTTTTTTGTTTAGCATTACTTAATGTAAAGATAAGCCAAGGTTTTCAAATTTTTTACTTAAATTGTAAACGTCTACTATTTCTAAAAATACTACCATTACCATTTTCCACCTAAAAATATTTACACTTTTCTTAAAGATTTTGAAGAGCTGAAAACGTTAAAATAAAAACACAATAGGCATAGGTATTTTTTAAACTATTTTTATATAACCTGAAAACCCTTATTATACTAACAAATACCACGTTTATACGTAAGAACATTATTATGTCGATCCCGCAGTCCATCTTGCCCGCTTCGTCTCTTCTCCCCGCACCCCGCTTCCCGCCCCGCGCTCTCCCAACCTTTGACAACTCAACAACCAATCACTAGTATCACTCCTGAATGCCACCTTTTGAGATTAGTCGTGAAGATACGGAATTATATTCAATGCCGTATCTAACGTCAATCTAACCCGGTAGAATACTTTTATGTTTAAGCCATTGTGGTTGAAATTAAACAATAAAATTAAAATACAACAAAAAATCTAGTGTTTGAACCCATAAGAAAAGCAGTTATACGACAGTTAATTTCTATGACGTTCACTGCCATAATGTAACTTAAACAGAAAAGTGCGACACAAAGGTAGCATTAAGAAAGTGTGAAAATTGAACAATTTTTGTACATTTTCTTCATTATACAAATAATCCCATAAATTCAACTATTACGCCCACCATTCTGTTACTGGCCATTATGATTTTTACAATTCTCATATTCCATTAAAATGTCACCAAATTGTTTTTTTTTTTCACCATAAATAAAAAATAAAACCATAGAAGTAGACCAATAACATAGGAGGTCCCAAACTTAACCCACTACACCAAATATAATATTGCCTTCATGGTTTGTTTTGCCGTGGTGGGCAAATAGGACTCCTGACTATAATGACCCTACTGTCAATTTTTACCCTTGAGTTCACCCATTTCCTCACACAGTAAAAATTTCACAAAAAGTGATATAGAACTATATCATGGAACAAATTACAAATTTAATTGTAATTGCTTTCTACAGTTGAAATCCACCAATAAAATCTCATTCAAGTGATAAATATAAAGTAGTACTTCTTACTAATGCAATCCCATCAAAGCAATATTTTAGAATAGTGAAAAACATATCAAAGGTACGACGAAGCCATGCGTAACTGACAATGCAGTATTCACACAACACCTCTTGTAACCCTAGATTCCCACCACAGCACTATCTCAAACCGCGGGCACATTGTAAATAACTTTGCCCCCCACCTGTGTCCTATTTTCTCCCTGTCCCTGTTGAGAGCCTCTTGTGCACTCTCCTTGTCTACGAAGTGTACGAACGCCTCGCCCGAGGCCCGCCCCGTGACGTCGAAGAGCAAGTGGACCCCATCCGTGGCGACCGTCAGCCCTGCCCCACCCGACGTGCAAATAAAGATCAAGTTATATGCCTTGGGGTAATGGTAGCCAGCTGGGGGTAATTGTTGACATCAAGGGTAAAAGTGGTCAGATACTGTGTAACTTTTTTGAACATGAGGTACCATATTGGTTTATTGAGTTGACTATTTAATTAAAAAATTAAAACCTGCATGCCTATTTTCTTGAGTATGTTACTGTTGCATCAATGTGATTTCAAAATAAAGACAAATTTTAAAGCATTCCTTGTTATGTAATTATTTTATTAGTCAAATACTAACTTTACCCACAGCACAGCTACCAAAAATGCCTAACAACCCCATAAAGAGTACTTCTCATAAAAATAACTTATTCATCATTCTTACCATCAAAGAATTGGACAACTTCTTCCTTGTTGCAGCCAAATGGAAGGCCCCGTAGTTTGACAATACCCATGTCATCAGATACGTTGGATATGGGGCCATCAAAACCACCACCATTGTCGGATTGACGCATTGCACTCATGGCCCACTCCATATCTGTTCGGTCAGTGGAGAAGACTGTAACAAGGAGGGATATTTCGGTTAAGTGGACTCTTTGTGTGTGACTCTTTCTGGATTTCAAACTCCCATAAGTACAATACTAACTAACAAAGAGCTACCGCTAAAAATCCATGAGGTCAGTATTTATGTAGATAATCATTAGGTATATATCGAAACAAGGAAAAATAATAATAATGAGGGATGCTTTTAATTAATGTTTTTATTTTTTCCCCAATAACATTCTGAGTTGCTAAAAAATGTAAGTAGGTAATTATAATATGTGTAGCAATATTTTATTATAAGCCGTGTTTAATGGCACAAAATATTGTTTAAACCTATTTATGTTTGTCTTGTAAATTTGTAATTTATTTAAGAAAATAAATATCTTTAACTGTAATAAATGACTGTGGTAAAATATTAAAAAATAATTTCAATAAGCATTTTAGTCTTTTTTGAAAAGTGCTTGTTCTCATTCTAAGTTAAATAAATGAGATTTGACTTTTTTAATGACTAAAAATAATCAAGATATATCTGGAAAACCTTATATTTAAATTGAAAACTTACTTTCAATGTACCTCTTCCCCATGTTCTCCTTGTCTTTCTTGAGAGCTTCTTCCACATCCTGCTGGCTTTCCACTTCCACAAAGCATTCACCTGATGGCCGACCTGGACGCACTTCAGTCAAGTGCACACCTGAAACCAGAGTATTTTCTTAGAACTTTTAACCCGGCAAAAGTGTATGAACCAGCGATTGTTCATAATAATAATAAACTTACAACAATAATATAATCGTGAAAACTGTTGAGGGCTTACTTGCAAATCGCTTCTGTAGGCGATTGTTTGACCGGTTAATAAAGAGGGTTATTTTTTATTTAGGATCAACAACATCATCACCTAAGCTACTACAATGAGCTATTGTGAGAGGATAATAATTCTAGACATATGTAGTAGGTACCTAGCGTAAAGTACATTGCAAAAATAGGCTTGGGTCGAAATGACCGCGCGACCCGCCCGGCATTCAATGAATTTAAATATGGAACATACAATTTTATAAACAGCATGTTTCGCATGCCTGACTACTCAAAACCGGCTGGTATACTGGTCAGTGGGTCGTCTTAGGGGCGGAATACTTTCAAAATAACAGTCCTACATTCTCTAAGTAATATGTATCAGTGAATTTATTACTTTTCTAGTCCAAATTCGCAGTGGTACATTATACTTAAATAAAATTGCCGGAACTGAGGCCAACAGTCGAACTGACTTGATAAAGAATTGTATTCAGTATCCGGTATTCAGATAACCGGCATATTTTGGCAAAGGTCACAAAGACGAGAGACCATCAAAATTCGGAACAAAACAAAGCTGCCATCTTGAGATGACAAATGTGCATGCCAAAGAACTGCAGACACTGTAAATTAATTTATTCCAACAATAATACATAGCTCTGCTTACCTTCTTTGCCGTTACACACGTTGACACCGCTGAGAAAATCGAGAACGTCGTCCACGGTCGTGGTGAAAGGCAAGCCGCGCAACTTTATGATGTAGCTACTATCCCCAGAACCCAACATTGTTGCGATTTAACACAACCACCCCACGAAATAATCCTAATCCTCAATAAACTAAAACTTTTAGGAACTACTTTAAAGTATCAACTAGAAAATTATGATACTTCGTTTGTAAAACCGAAAATTGAAATTTTTGCGACAAGCGTCGATAACCCGCTTCGCTAGTCGGCCATTAATATTATTTTTGTGACGTACATCACGTAGGGTTGCCAGTAGTAAGGAATCCACCTCGACCTCGCCTCAGGCTAGTAACGAGAAGCGATTATAAAAGCAATTTAAAACGTGATAACAAGCAGCGTGCTACGAGTGAGCGACAGCGACAAGCGATTACTCGCTGATTTGCGGGTCGCCGACGTCGCCGTATGGCATCCGCGGCCGGGGGCGAAGCCCTGACGCCTAACGCCTAATATTATAAATAGTGAAGATGTTTGGATGTTTGTTACTCAATCACGCGTAAACCGTTGAACAGATTGGGATGAAAATTGGCACATAGATAGACCATTTCCTGGATTAACACATAGGATATTTTTTATCCCGATATTCCTACGGGAAACTTATGCGGGTGAAACCGCGGGGCGCTGCTAGTTATTTTATAAGAAGATATAAAAATTAATTTAGGTCAGCAAGTGGCAACACCATCCTCATCATTTGACAGCAACTTTTTTCGTCGAGTGTCGCCGTCGATGATTGTTTCGGGAAAATAATGAAATTGCCAGCGTTATCGTTTACGTTTGTGTTTTAGCGTGTGCTCTTTTCAGGAATAAACGTTTTATTAAATCTTGTGGTTTTAATTTCTTTTGCGAGTGATTCAAAGTGTTAAAATGACGGTGGACGGTGACGAGAAAGCGGTTCGGTCTCGCGTGTTCATGGACATATCGATAGGGGGCTTGCCTTCCGGCCGTTTGGTTTTTGAGCTGTTCAATGATGTCGCACCGAAGACTGCGGAGAATTTCCGAGCGTTATGTGCCGGAGACATGGGCATCGGGAAAATTACGGAGAAACCACTGACGTATAAGGTTAGACGAAGAAGGTTTAGATACTCTCCGGGGCTCCGGAGATGTTTCGGTTCTTAGCGTTACCATCCTTGTTGATTTGATACCACCACTTAGTACAGTTGTTATATACATTAGCCTGTAATGAGGGCAAGTATTGAGGCTATAAAAAATTGACCACTGTTACTATGTTCCATTTAAAGAAACAGAACAAAACTTCCTTAGTAACATACATAACATACACACTTGACCAGATCACTCATTATGAACCCCTTATCCACAGGTGGATTCAAGTAAACAGGTGTTAAGCAAGCAATGCATAATTCAGACCATTGTAGCCATAGAACCATAGATTTTCAAGTCTAATATCAATCGCGGGCAGGCGATGCGATGCGACGGGGTGGGTCGGAGTAACAAGAAATTTCACGCGGACGAAGTCGCGGGCAGAAACTAGTCTTATCTAAAGCTACGTTTATAGAAGAGCTTTTCTGTCATATTTATAACGGATGTTGTCACCAGTAGAATAGAATAGAATACTCACTAGAAATACTCACTAGAATAGTACTTTTCATTAAGTTATTTGGACTTTACGTCTGTCTGTGACGGTCACCGCTCTTCTAGGAAACTGTAGCTAAGATAGTTATTATTCTTTTACTATATTTATTATTTTCTTTGGTAGGGTATGGTGTTCCACCGAGTGGTAAAAGACTTCATGATTCAAGGAGGAGACTTCACTAATGCTAATGGGACTGGCGGCGAGTCTATCTACGGCGGCACCTTTGAAGGTAATTAGTTCATTTTCTGCTGCTTATTTTTATTAAGAAATGACGTATTTACCCGACTGCGCCAGAAGGAGGGTTATGTTTTTCGAGAGTATGCCTGAACGGGTCGATGGATTTTAGCTTGAGAGGTGTCGTAAGATTCGTATTTACTGAGAGTGACACTGGGTATATCGAAACTGAAAAAAATAAATGGTCGATTTTTGGCGCCATATTAAGTCTTCAAATTTTATCGAGTGTGGTATCGAAATAAAGGGTTTTAAAAGGTGATTACAAAAATATGTACAACTTATATGGTTAAAAGTAATTCGAAGTGACAAATCGTAAAAAACACGTACCAAGAACTAAATCGTCTGTGAAATCAAAAATTTGTAAACTAACTAAAAAGCTGGAAATAAAAAAATGTATTTAAAAAAAATAAAATGGGGGGGGACCCATTTGAATTTGAAAATAAAATAAAAATGATATGGGTCCCGCCTGCTTCCAACTTTTATTTAGTTTAAAATGGGCTTGTTTTTAGCTATTCAGTTTTTTTATTTAACTTAAGTTTTTGACCACAGTCGGGTGTTTTATTTTTTTTTAATACATTTTTCCCCTATGTAACAGAATAAGAGGGTCACTAGAATAAATATAATTAATGTCTCAATTAAAAAAATATTTTTTTCTAAATTTCAGATGAGATCTTTGAGTTGAAACATGACCGGCCTTATTTGTTGTCTATGGCAAACAGGGGCAAAGACACAAATGGTTCACAGTTCTTTATGTAAGTTATTGAGGACATGGGTAAGAGAGTAATAATGACTAACAGAGTCATAGTCATATAATAAAACCTTTGAGAACTTAATTATTTACTTCAAACTACAAGAGAAAGTTATTCCAACTCACTAAAATCGATTACTCTTATGTCCAGAGCATCATTTAATGTACCTAGTTTAACATTTATAAAAATGAGATTCCATTTACTGTTACTGTTAGCCTGCATCATCCCATTGCTGGGCAAATGGCTCAGCCACGGGCTGTTAGCCCTGGATCAAAAGAGCTGGAAGTCATGGGCCTTACCCAGCAGATTCCATTTTCCTGATAGAAAAATATTTTGAATGCAAATTGTTGACCTTCATAGTCAATGACAATGAGACTCTAAATACTTATTTACACAAGCAAATTGATGTAAAGTAGCTCAACCATGGCAATTGTTACGAGTATGTGCACAATTACAAATTGTCATGGATTAGAAATAATAATATGAAAAACATTAACTTTTATTCAGTTACTTTACACATTTCAATTTGTTTTATGCTCTTGCTTTTTTCTGCATGAAAAGCCAAAAAGATTCAATAAGAAAAATGTTAAAAAGTAAAAAAAAAAGTAAAATTGTTTATTTCAACTTTCAAAATTACACTATGTAATTTATATGGTGTACATAATAAAGAGTATTCTATTCTATTCTATTCTATTCTATGGAAGTATTGTTGATCCCAAACTAAGCACAGCCTGAATTTTGGGCACCATTAAATAAGGACAAAATTTGGGAATTTTAAAGAAAATAACGTAAAATTAAAGTTGAAATCGGCTACAGTTAAGCTAGTTAGCCTCATAAATATACAGCAAATGGGCTCATGTGATAACATAAAATAGATAATGCATCTTGAAGTCTTTAGACATCATATTTTGATGTCATCAACAACCAAATTGCTAATGTGTTACAAAACATCTTTAAACAGCAGATTTATTTGACTCAAAAGAAGAAAGTTATCCATGTGGTCAGCTGGTTCATTATATTGATCATCTATAGCTGGCTTACACGTCTGCTGGTGACTATAAAGCCAGTCTAGCTACAGTGTACCTTGCAATTTTGATTGGCTGCTACGCCATCTACTTTTCACATGAAGAAGATTTAGCATACTTTAGCCAGATTTATGTACCCCTTTCCACTGCTGGACATAGGCGTCCCCCAAGCACCTCCACTTCGACCGGTTCTGTGCTTCTCGCATCCAACGGGTTCCTGCGGCCTTCACAAGGTCGTCGGACCACCTTGTGGGAGGCCTTCCAACGCTACGCCTTCCGCTACGCGGTCGCCTTTCCAGAACCTTTCGGCACCATCGGCCATCTGTTCTGCGAACAATATGCCCTGCCCACTGCCACTTAAGTTTGGCAATTCTTCGGGCTATGTGGGTTACCTTGGTTCTCCTGCAGATCTCCTCATTTCTGATTCGATCACGCAGGGAAACTCCAAGCATAGGCCTCTCCATTGCCCTTAGGGTGACTTTTAGCCTTCTTATAAGGCCCATTGTGAGCGACACGTTTCAGTGCCATAAGTCATCACTGGCAATACGCACTAGTCAAAGACTTTTGTCTTGAGACAGTGCGGTATGTGGGACGAGAAGATATTGCGTAGCTTCCCGAACGCTGCCCAGCTGAGTCGGATTCGACGATTGACCTCTTTCTCGAAGTTAGACCAACGTAATTGGACAGTTTGTCCTAGGTAAACATACTCGTCCACGACTTCGAGTGTAGCGTCTCTGATCTTTATGAGCGTGGGTGTTACATGAGCATTTGACATGACCTTCGTTTTGTCCATGTTCATTTTAAGACCCACTCTTTTGGAGACTCTACTGAGGTCATCGAGCATTGTACTGAGGTCCTCCATAGTCTCAGCCATGACTACGATGTCGTCGGCAAACCGAAGGTGAGTTATGTACTCGCCACTGATGTTAATGCCAGCCCCTTTCCGACGTTAATGCCAGAACCTTGAAGACGTCCTCCAGTGCAGCGGTGAACAGTTTCGGAGAGATAACGTCTCCGTGTCTCACACCTCGCTGCAGAAGGATAGGTTTCGAGGTCTGATCCTGGAGTGTATGTCTTATTTCCAGCAGTGGGCGTCTTTCGGCTGAAATGATATACCCCTTTATTCTTCGAACTGCGTCAATGCTCTGGTCTAGTGGTTACTGGGTTCGATTCACAAGTCAGATAAAGTGTTATTGGGTTTACCATCAGGAATTTCCCTGTAGCAGCCTGTCCATACTCCACAGTCTGATTTGTGCCTGGTTTATTTGTCTATTTATCAAATCAACCAAATTGGCAAGCAACTAATACACAATGTTTTTCTCCCAAAGGAACACCTATGTTACCGTGTGGCCATATTGTTATGAAATGTGTTGTGTATGCGTTGTGTAGAGGTCGCTGTCGGCGGCCGGCGCGTGCGCAGCTCGCCCGCTATCATTGTTGTTGTGTTCTGTGTGTTGTAGAACCACACAGCCGGCGCCGCATCTCGACAAGTGAGTATTGATTCATTTTATTTGATAGTATGTACATATGTACAGATTAATACAAATCTTGTTTAACCTATTTTCCTTGCTTTGTCTCTTAAAAGGCTCGTCCGCACTAAGGTCCCTTAACACTTGTTCGGGTTGGCAAGATTTGGCACTGCCGGGTGGCAAAATATATATTCGACTAGCTTGCCCGCGCCTTCGCCCGCGTGGCTGTCGGGAATTATTTCATGAGAACGTGCTACGCGTACAAAACCTAGTAGCCTATGTCCTTTCCCAGGATGCCATCTATCTCCTTGCTAAATTTTATCGAAATCCGTTGTGGTTTAGGCGTAAAAAGGTATCATACACACAGAGTTACTTTCTAATTTATATATTAGTATGGATTATACCTCCCGGCCGTGCCAAATCATGCCAAACCGGCGGAATCAAGGCCCAAGTCACTATGATATGTATTGGGCATTTATGTAGGTGTCAGAAACTGTTTTACATACAGTATCAAAGGAAACAATTATGCAATCCTAACTTCCTAACTAATATTATAAATGTGAAATTTTTTTTTTGTTTGTTACCTACCTTTTCACGCCTAAACCATTGAACTGATCATCCTGAAATTTTGCATATACGTTGTCAGGTGTACAGAAACGGACATAGAGTACCTCTCATCCCGAACAAAAGTGCTGTTCCCGAGTAAAGCAACAATAACGTTATTATGATAATAGATGGCGCCACGTGTCTTTTGAATAAAAAACAGGACAACGTCTGTCGGGTCAGCTAGTACATAATATGTGCTAGTGCGGACGAGCCAATAGTCAAATTAGAAATTTTCTTGTTACTTTGTCAAAAAAAGACAGTTTCTATAGTTGGGTCGTTTTGAACTGTGTTGGGCCACACTCTTTTTTTATCTATCTGTCTTACTCACACTCGTTAGGCTTACGGAGCGCACTTGTCATGTGAGTAACAGTAGCTATTGTTTTGAAACTGGCGTTTAAGGCCTGACGACTCTGTTCAGAACGGCCTGACTAGCTCTGGTATGGTTCTTGATAGCTGTGCTTTATCTATTTTAATATTATAAAGAGGTAAAATTTGTTTGTATGTAGGGGGTAATCTCTGGAACTAACAGTCGGAATTGATAAATTCTTTTTGGATTTGTTAGCCTAATTCTTGAGGAAGGCTATAGCCTTCCGCAACAATTAGGCTATTTACCATAACGCTATGACGCTTTGGAGTCAGACAAAAAGAAAAAAAGTCAGAAAGAATGTTAAGCAAAAACGTAGTGATAGCGCGGGCAGGTGATGCGATGCGGTGGGTCGGTGGAACAAGAAATTTCACGCTGACGAAGTCGCGGGCAGAAGCTAGTGTTTCTATAACAGTCTTTTCTTTGTCTGACAGTGTGCACGTAGTGTTCGGCCACGTAATCGGCGGTGCGACGCTGGTGCGGCAGCTGGAGGCTCTCCCCGTGGACCGCAACGCGCGCCCTCTGCAGGACGTGAGCGTCACCAACTGCGGACAGCTGGTGCGACTCAACGGTCAGTACGAGTACTAGTGTGACCTATGTACACCAAAACATATACACGACATTAACCATAGCAAACGCCCATCATTCCTTGCTGACTTGAGAGATCTGAGAGATCACTCAAATCTATGTGGTTGTTTCCGCAAAGACCATTTGAGATACATGGTCCGGACAGGATTTGAAGATTATGATTGTCTGGAGTTTAAAAGAGACTGCAACCTCTTGAGTTTGTGTTGGTGTTTCTTCTCAAAGTATGAGACACCCAAAGTCATCTGGTTTTTATTTTATTATTATTAAAGTTTTTTAAATATAAACTACCTATCAATATGATTTATCCCATCTTACCCCTTAACCTCTGCCAAAGAACAGGATTAGATCAGGTCGAGTCAGGATTCTTTCCATCTGTGACCTTTTTGAATGTTGATTCATTAAGCTGTGACAGAGGATCACCTCGTAACTATTTACTATTCGTTGGAAAGAAAAAATAGCATAATTTAGGGTGTTTGTCTCTTAATCACACTAATATTATAACGGCGAAAGTTTGTGAGTCTGTTTTTATGTTTGTTACTTCTTCACGCATAAACGGCTGAACGAATTTGGATGAAATTTGGCACACAGCTAGTTAATAACTAGGATTAACACATATGATAATTTGCATCCCGTGATTTCCACAAGATCGACACTTATGCGGGTAAAACCGCGGGGCACTGCTAGTTTGAAGATAATTATAGTCTTTGTCTTATTGTTCAACAGCAAAGAAACGTAAGCAAGAGAAGGAAGAGAAAGAAGCAAACGATGCAGAGTCTGACCATTCTGAGAAGAAAGATAAGAAGAAGAAGAAAGATAAGAAGGAGAAGAAGAAGAAGAGGTATGTTTATAGACTACAATGAGTGCATAGTTTTTAGCACATTGGACTTTAAAGTAACACAGTAAACACAAATTTCACCAATAGTGGAAATATATTATTTGTTAGATTTACGTTTTTTCTTGTTTTTAAATTGTGTGTACGTACGTGTGACATGTGCCAAGTAAAAATATTTTCTTTTCTACATCGCCAAATGTAGAGGTTGCATCTTCAATTGGGTGATGATTATGATCACTTTTATGTATGATAGAAAATGTCAACGTTAATCTCAGGGATAATGTAAAATTGCTTCTTTATCAAGTTTTATGGAGAAATGAGACGATGATGTTCCTCTACCAATGTTACCATCTGGGCAACTTTTCTCTAGGATACTGAACCCACTTCTACAATTTAACTATAGTTTGTTCCAAAACTTTCTGATGACAATGTAATTAAATGGATCAGGAAACTTACCTGTGCACGCCAATTTGTAGTGCTACTTCCAAATTGTGTGCTTTGATTTGATTATTTGAATACTTAAACCCAAAATTCTAATTTTATAAACTCAATCTTCGGCGATGATTTTTCAATTACAGTTTAATAATAGTTGTTCAAACAATAGTTTTTGGAAAAGTGGTGAAATATAAAAATTAAACCTAAATATAGATGAATGTGTTACTAATTCACTTAGTGAGTGATTGCGTAAGAATTTAACCTGATCAGGATTTGTTTACACTTTTGGAAGAGACCATACCGTCAACTTATATTAATTCACAGGCACCACTCCGGTCCATCAGGCGATGAGGAAGAGGCTCCCGAGGCACCTTCTCATCCCCTCGTATCTACCTCCAAGATAGACCCTTCGGAGATACCCGATGTGCCTACAAATAGGTTCCTAATGAGGGGCGGCAGGGACCAGGACGAAAGGGGCGACCCTAGGAAGGATCGGGAGAGGTAATGTGTTGCAGGAGGTTGAGGGTTTGTTTTTAGGAGAGAAGATATTCGTCTAAAGTTCTATGGACACATTACAGAAAATGTGTAGGGTTATTTATCGCCATGGACGCAATATTAAGAAAGGCTGGCTTCGGCATTATGCCCGGTACAGATTGGTGAAATGTAACACACATTGAAACAAATTCGCATAGTTATTGTGTGACACGAGTTCTGAGTTGAGCTGCACAATAATTGACAAAAGCGGCATTAGAGGGAAATGAAAGTCCTTAGCTACACAAGATTCCCCTTGCTACGCAAATGAAAATTTGTAGTATGGTTGTTTTTAATGATCTTCAAACTATTCATCAGTTTTATTAATATTTTAATAACCTTATGCTATAGTATGAAATTAAAATTTAACTTTTAATTCTATTTTTACAGTTTCTGTAGTTTTTTGATGTAAGTTGCGTATCAATTTCGTTGTATATTTTAGGCCTTGTTTTGAAACCACCTAGTATGATGATACTTTCTATAAATTCTGGGTTTCTTACATTTAAAATGTCTCTAAGCGTTTGAAAAAATATTTAAGCATATATTTAGGTACTTGCTTACTTACTCTTTCGATATAATAATTATGTCCGAACGTATTCTTTTTTTTGCTTTCCTGTGTATTGCTAGCTGTACTTAAATATCTTTCCGTTTATTCATAAACGTTGCTTAAAGTTAAGTATTGATTAGTTATAAGTTTTTGACATTTAAACGTCACTTAATTTTTTAATCTTCGTTTATAAATAAACCCTCCTTTTTTTTTTTTTTAAATAAACTCCCTTGGTGTATAATGTTTGTATCCCATAGGATGAGATATCGTGAGAGGGGGGAACATCGTTCGTATACTCGAAGTGGAAGGGTTATAAAAGGCAGAGGCGTATTCGTAAGTCATTTTATTATTCTAACTCCATAGGATTTTATCAGTAAAATGAATTATGGTTAAGGTGTTACCCAGAAACTGTGTTGTTGGGGTCAGATACACATTAACTCCTAGTAAATTACTCGTATTCAGTTGCATTCGGTTAGACTGGAAATCGGCCCTATTGGAAACGTTGGGCAGATTCTGATGAAAGTTAATGATAGTTTCAACCATTTCGTGGGGTTACCACAATGGTTTTGACTTCAAAGTACTGATGACATGGCTGTGTATCATGGACCCGAAAAAAATACTTTTTGAAATCCCGATAGTGGAAATTAAGACAGTTTTGAAATTGAGTACAGGCTCAATTTACCATTGATCTGATAAAAAAATACGGATTTACATAGGTAGGCATTTAATATTGGTTGTTTACAGCGCTACCGCACACCATCTCGCTCGCGCTCTCGTTCCCGCTCAGTGACTCCGCCTCACTGGCGACAAGCGCAAAGGCGTATCATCAAACTGTCTGAATTTGAGGTGAGTTTTATAGCATAAATTTTATTGTAATTACATTCGATCGCAATAATCCTGAGTCTTAAGCTACGGTGTCCTGGAAGAGCGGTGGCCGCATTTAACGGCCGTAGTGTCACGGACAGCTGTCATAAAAATTATGACAGCGACAAAGATTTAAATCGTTAGATTTGCCCTACCGCGTCAAAAAACGTCGGTTTATTTATTTAATACTTCAAGCACATAAATGTACAGAGGCGGACTTATGCCATAGGCATGTTCTACCAGTCAACCTATGGGTGATGCAGAGACAAACAGTGGTAGGTGCAATCATGAACATTGAGGAATAAATATTTTTATCGTTTCTGTTTCGTTTTGACACACAATAACGCAGTGTCTTGAATTGATTGTCATGGAAAAGCTATACAATAATGAGTGAGGTCACTCTTCTCGGTATGGACACTGTTTCGCGTGACTAAGTATGGTGAGATAAATCTAGTGATTTAAATCTTTGGGCAGCGGGGTTCGACTTGAATGTCAAATGGGAGATTTTCATGACGACCGTTATAATATGACGGAACCGCTTTCCTAGGATTCCAAAGCTAAAGTGGCCGTTTAGGTGGCGCTATGTTACACGATATTTTACAGTAAAATTTTAGAATCGCACCTGTACGATATTTTGCTGTATAATTTGTCGTGTGAACGTGGGCTTAAATAAACTTTTTTTCACATAATTGGAGTTTTAACTCGTAATAACTTTACAGCGCGCTGAACACGAGAGATCTGAGAAGGAACAAATTGAGTCAACTAAGAAGAAAGCAGAACTAGAAAGGCAGCAGAGCCGTGAGTTATTGATACATGAATAATAAAATAACCTTAATTAATTATTATTACATTAGGTACTACTCAAATAAATAAAAAAAAATTTTTTTTTATGCAACTGACATCTATGAACTATCGTTATGTTCAACTATTAAAACTTGAATTCATAATCTCAGATAATCAACATTAATTACCCTTACTCAATTATCAACTTAAGCTTTATAATAATATAGTCTTAGTTGATTTTTGAGTGACTATTTTGTACCTAAATGAAAGTTCCTAAAGAAATGATAATTCCATTGGAATATTCAAACTTTCTCATCCATACATTGAGTTAATTTTTCCAAAATCTTGAAACAAATCTGAGATTCCGAATTCAAATAAAGTTTTTATTATGATCTATGGATTAACGCCACTTTTTATAGGTGATGGTGAAGGAACTCCAGTTGATCCACCAGAGGAGAAAGAGGAAGGAGAATGTGATTCTACTCTCGGTTAGTATAGGGAGAGTATTTATCCAGCCCCGGATTTATATCTAGTCCTAAAAGGCCCTGGCCTAGGGGCCTAGCCAGCGTAGCAGCACTAAAGATAGCTTGCCTGCCTGTTATCTACGGGTCTCTTGATTAGTAGCCCTTTGGCTAATAATTCTTTATTAATATTTTCGAAATGTGTCTTAGAAAAGTAAATTTAGATGTTGGCTGAGCAAGAAAACATAAATATTTTGGGCGCATTTGCACCACAAATCACTAAATACGTTTAGCACAAAATATTTTCTTGTCTTGTAGCTTTTATAGAAACATTGAAACGCTATTTTGTATGATATTGCTTACAAGTAGACGACCCATCTAATGGTAAGTAGTCACCTATGCTTGTGAACATCTGCAATACCATTGGATGACACACCACAGCATGGCATTGCATTTGCTACAAGTGCGATGCCATCCTCAGAGAAAAGTTGAAATGCTTCATGTACCTGATTTTACACCTATTGTGGGGTGTATTGAAAATTGTAATGTGTATCGTCGCCCTCTTAATTGCTTTACGAGGACTTTGTCAACAATTCCTAGTAAATTGAAACTTGAGTAAGTTTGAAACTATCAAACACAAAGATAAATATATATTGTCGTTTAATGACGTGCAAGTAGCATTCAACTTTAGGGTGATAAAGTGATTACGGGGTTGACTGTACCATACACATTAAATATTCAATATACCCAGCAAAGTGATTACAATTGGTAGTTCATCTGACTAGTATAAAAAATTATAAAAATAACAATTTCAGAACGTTCTCGCCATGAGAAGATTGATTACAACGCGCTGGACTTTGAAGAGGACATCGAACATGATGGTAAATGTTTTAGAGAGATATTACTTATGTGATGATAGTGATGATAATGTAATCCATGACAGTGGTAGGATGGTTGATGGTTCTTTTTATCAAATGATCTTACTTTATTTTTCATTATGTAGGAAACTTCTTGGAATTTAAACGATATGTATGAAATAGCTAGTGACCCCACTGATGCGAATCCCGCGCAGGACGCGAAAGTTGTTCGCTTCGATACACGCTAGGCGACTAGCGAAGGCGCCATGAGCGCAGTGCGGCTGGTTGCGAGAGTTCTAGAGCATTCGTTTTTACTTCGTTACTCGCAAGGTGACTCGCTAGGCTCTAGGCGATGTTTTCTTACGTAGCTTTAATGATTAGGAAGTCACGTGACTATTAACGCCAGAGTGAACATCTCCATACAAGTTAGTTGACATAATCGGCGCGAGCGCATACTGCGCGGAATTCGCTTCAGTTTGGCCAGAGCTCTGTGAAGTGGACTCGACATAATTTTAGCCTTATGTTTTATATCGATTCTTTTTTTGCTATTAGAGTATTAAATACATATTTATTTATATATAATTTTATTAAACCTATTTTTTGTTTGTTATTTTAGGTAATATTATTTTCTGGTGATGGCTTATAATTTTTTTCATGCCATATTAAAATATTGAGTTGCTGTTATCGGTTTTTTATTTATTATTTTAAATAAATGCATGTTTTTTTAGTAAAATAAATAAATGTTTTATAAGTTGCTTGACTTTATCTCTCGAATTAATATTGAATCCACGATATTTTCCCTAGACGAGGCGTCCCACAAACGCAAGCCGGCTGAGAAGCTCGACAGACGCCGGGACATCCGCAGGCCGACCCCGGAGAACAGGGCTGATATGTTGGCGCTAGCCTTAGGGGTCAACCCTAAGCATGATCAGCATAGGTTGGTAGTTTGGCAGCAGCTTTTACGAAAGTAACTTTTTATTTTATGATATAGCTTAATTCTTGTATAACACGACCAAAATTGCAATATTAACATATACGTACAAAATGTATTAAAACAAAACGGAATCACCATCTTATTATGTTTAGTATGTACGACTTTATTCACGTTATTTAGGGGTTCTGGGGTAGTTACGGGCTCATCCGAAGCCACGACCCAAGTCGAAGCCAAGACACAACTTGGTGACCATTTACCCTACTGCACCGGAACTGTCTAAAATACGCATAATAAAACCTGAGTTTCACTCACAAAAGTTATAATATTTATACTTCAAGGGTAATAGATACGCACACACACGCCAGGTATCGAGGTAAATCCCCAAGCAGCCCGAGATGTATCTATCGCATGTCTATTAGCATGTATTTGTTTTACATGGAGGTGACTTGGAGGTAGAGAGCTAAACCGCAACCGCGAGGTATCGCAGTAAGGCATCTTCGACATGTAATTACCCTTAGCATTCATCGTTATTTCTCATCAAATACCATAATTATCTTCTTCAACAGAGACGCAGGACCGTTTGGCCGCGATCGCGAGGCCCGTGAAGGCCGCAATGGCCGCGACAACCGTGAAGCTCGCGACGCCCGCGACAACAGAGGCCGCCGCGATGGCCTATCTTCAACAGTGGGATACGCACAGCCTAAGCTATCCTCCGCCATAGCCAATGTGTCTGAAGGCCTGGCTAAAGGACAGCATGAGGTGAAGTCTAAGGATGATTACGATCCGTTTAGTCTGTTGAGGAGTACGTTTAAGAAGGATCCGCAAAGGTAGGCAGAGTTTTACTCAAGTTTTGCCAATTTACATTTGTTTTCTTCTGTCTCTATCAAACAATCTTATTATGAATAGTAGCAAAAAAAGTAAAAAAAAAGAAACAAAGTAATGAAATATGTCAGTAGTTTTTGTATTGAATTCATATTCCCAAGTAGGATTCGAATAATATATTTTTAATACGTACCAAACAATAATATAAAACACCTTTATTTCTTCAGGAAAGACGCAGAAGCTCGTCCAATAGATCGTGGCGAAGCGATTAAAGCTCGCTTAGGTGAAAAAGTCAAAGACAAAGATGATAGACGTGACAGATTCAGAAACGAAAAAGAAGACCGGGATCGTAAACAATCGGAGCAGAGGAATGAGAAAGAAGACAGAGGTCGCAGACCCTTGGAAGTAAGGAATGAAATGGATGACAGGACTCGAAAACTTTCAGAAAACAGGAATGATAAACAAGAAAGAATCCGCAAACTATCCGAAATCTCGGACCATAGAAATGATAAAGAAGACAGAGTTCGCAAGTATTCTGATCAAAGGAATGATAAAGACGACAGAGACCGCAAGCAATCTGAACAAAGGAATGAAAAAGATGACCGAGTTCGAAAACATTCGGAACATAGGAATGAAAGGGACGACCGAGATCGTAAACATTCTGAGCAGAGGAATGATCGCGATGACAGGGATCGCAAACTTTCGGATCAGAGAAATGATAGAGACGATAGAGATCGTAAATATTCTGATTATAGAAGGAATGATCGGAGGAGGGAGAGGTCTGAACGTCGCGACAAGAGTAAGGATCGCAGTAGGAGTGATAAGAGTCGTGATAATGATAGGAGTAAGGCTAGGGATGATGATAGGGATAAGAGGAGGAGGCGGTCGCGTACTCCGTCGCCGGCTAAAGAGAGGTAATGTATTATTGTATTAAGTTTTAGAATCTGAAATACGTTGTTATATTTAACCAAATAAAACTAGAAGAAGGGAAAACAGTAAATAAAAGTTAAATTTTTAATATAACTTACATTCTTAAACAAATGAAAAACGAAGATCTCTTAGCTTGCTAATATTTTTATAACCATTTTTTTTCAGAGCAGTGGTGGCCTAGTCGTATCGGCCGCGACTTACAAGTTGTAGGTCGTAGGTTCGAACCCAGACAGGCGCTTTACTTTGTGTAAATCATTTCATCACCACTGCTCTCAAAACGGTGAAGGAAAACATCGTGATGAAACCGGCATGTCCTAGAACCAAAAATTCGAAGACATGTGACATACACCCGCACTGGGCCCGCGTGGTGGATTACGGCCCACTCCCTCTCACGGAGAGGAGGCCTGTGTCCCAGCAGTGGGAACATTATAGGCTGATTAAGATTGTTTCTCCTATGAAACAGTACACCTAATAAAAGTAGTAGTCACAGTTGTCATTTATTAATTAATAATAATTTGTATCTGAATTTAAACAAAGTAAAAATAAATTACACACAATACAAAAAAAACAACATTGATTTTACAAAATTAATTCATTTTACATAAATCATATAAAAATACTAAATAATACAATAATCAGATACGAATTACAAATCTTAATTGTTCAGTAGGATAGATGCAAAGGCAACCTGTTAAATAGTTTTACTGAGTGCTGTTGTGGACTGTTATTCACAACATTGAAGTCCTTTTCATTTTACATCAAGTTTTGTTTCTTTGTTTACATGTTTATAATTTTGGTCTCTAATACCTTCTCATAGATTAATGTCTCGTGACCGCAAGCCTTCTGCGACCGAGACAAGAGAGAAGAGTGGCGAGCGAACTCCACAGGACGATGACAAGAATAAAGATGGTGTAAGTATTTATGCCATTATCCATTATACAGGGTTAAATTAAATTAACTAGCGAAACTCCGCAGACGTGATTGGTTTCGATAACTAACCTTGATAAAACAAAAGATAAAAATTATTTGATGGTTTTTTTGTGGAGCCATCGACCGCAGTTGTGTAGTCACTTGAAATGTCAGTTTGAAAAATCTGTTTTTTTTTTTAATTATTACAATATTTTCTATTTAGACGGAAGAGGAGAGGAACGAAGCACGCAAAGAACTGATGGAAATAGTTCGTCTCATCAAGTCCAGACAACGGGACAGGGAGAATAAAGCTGGTGAGTGGAAAATGTCTTCAATGTTCTCGTCATTTTAAGAACGTTCACAGTCTGATCTCAGTCTCAATCTGTCAAAAATACCTCTAATTTCCGTACATTTTTGACAAGTTTTTGACATTAATTGTTGTTTAGATGAGATTGCGACGATTGTAAACTTTTTTAATTACGGGAATTTGCCTTCTGATGTTTCAGCTTCAAGATGATACCATAAGTATTAAAATCGGTTTAGTTATTTTTGTGCAAGATTGTAATAAAAACTCTGGTTCGATTCCTGGATAAACTAAGAACTTTTTTTTTCTCCTAAATCAGGCTCATTCCTTTCTCTAATCTCAAACTCAAAACAACGTCAATTACATAGTTAGCATACATAATCTTACATAATTTTTGTCTTCACCCTGAAGTCTCATATTAGATTTTTCCCTTTAGATGCAGGTTGAATAAACCGCGGATAAAAACTAACCTAACAAAGATATTGTATTGTCTCCAGTTCAAGCCAAAAAGAAGCGAGGCTCGTCTGCCTCGGATAGCTCCGACTCTGAACACGGGAAGAGACGGCGCCGGTCTTCTGACAGAGATCGTAGGAGGCGGAGTAGCTCCAGGTTAGTAGTTGATACCATCACCTTCTTATTAACTCTTCGTATGAACGTACGGATCCACGCGAGACAGAATGGCTTTTTGTTTCTGTAATTACGGCATTTAACCGGTTTATAAACGCAGAGCAAAGTTACAAACAGCGGGGTAATTGCGTAACACATTGACAGTAACAATGGGTTTCATTTTGACAGTTAAACAACATTCATTGCGTTATTTATGTTGTTGAGCAGACACATTTTCGAACATATGAAGCAATGGATTAGCAATATTCTTCAAAATGATTCAGATTGTGATTGAAAGTGTCTTACGCAATTAGGACGTGGTATTAACAAGAATTACCATACATTTTTCGAGTTTTAGTTTTGTCAGAACTGTACTCACACGGGTAATTGTTAACAGATCAAAACATAGTTATTCTTAAATTTTCCTACTGGAAAAGAAAGAATATGTAACGTTTCTTTGACAACAGCACATAGGGGAACACGATATAAAAAAATGAGAACTGAATTGAAGTGCAATACGAAACATTATTGTGTGCCTAGCGGCTGCGCCAAATGGTCGCCGTCTATTTAAGTGTGAGTGTGAGAGGGAGTGGGCCGTAATCCACCACGCCACACGGTAGGCTGAAAATCGGCTTTCATAGACTTAGGGATTTCAATTTGCAAGTGCTTGTTTTTATGCCGGATATCGCTTCTATTAGTCATTACTATGTACAAAAATGACACCCGAGTTAATTCTGCCCAAAAACGAAGGAAATATAATTTTTTTACGAAAAATTTGTATGAAGCTAGTATGAAAAATCGAATTATCTCCTAAACGGCATGTTTAACCGTAATATCCTTGGAGGTGGTCATAGTGCTAATTATTTATGATTTTTTGGTTACCGATTTGACGAAAAATTTAATGCCGTTTTTTTTTTTAAAATCGTCAAAATATTTTTATTTATTTTTACATGTAAAACGATCCCTTTTAGTGTCCAAGTTAAAAAGTTCGATATGTTATTAACCCAAATATTAAGAACACACAAAACAAGAAAAAATAAATAACAAAAATTGCTGTTTTTTGACACATTTTTATTAATTTAAATAAAAAAAGGTTATCAAACTCTTATTCAAGTAACATATAAAGTTATATTATATACAAAATAATTTAATTTAAGGAATTAATACTAAGCATTTGTAAAATAAATAAACAAAAGACAAAATATCATTAAATATTACAAAAAAAAACCAAACACACTCAAATACAAATTTACAAATATGTACATATATAATTTTTTACAAATTTTCCTTATCACTCTCGTTGTCAGACTCCAATTCTGAGTCAGCATCCAGATTGGATATATCCAAAAACTCGAACTCAGTTTCCTGAAATTGAATTAAGTCGAGAGTTTCAGCAAAAAAACTTTGCTTTTTCTTGGCATCTAACTTAGGCCTTTGTGCACTTAGCAAAGGATCCGAAGAAACAACAAGCATATTTAAAATGTCTTGATTGGAATCCTGCCTACTTCTTTTCCGCGAATGATGTTCTCGAAACCTCCTAAAATCTTTGTTTCGAGACTCTGAGGCTTCTTCCGAGAGAGTCCCAATCGGCATAATATTATTTTTCTCGATTATGTCAGCCCCATGGATTAATAATTTATGAACGGTCCAGTCGTATACGTACTTTTCTGCTGTTTTGCGGGCACAATCTCTAAATTTTATTATATCGACCTGCTCTCCAGATGTAATTGCTTGTAAAATTATAGAAAATCTTTTGATGAGGTCTTCATCCAAACCGGTTATAGCTGCGGTTTTATAAGGAAACTCAAATTATTTTCTTGCAGTATTCCCGTCATTGGTGGTTCCCGAGCCTTGTTTTACTATATCAATCACAGATTGAGCTCATCTTTGAATTTATTTTGAATAATTTTTTTCTTGTCTGTAGCATTTCTTTGTGCTCATCACTTCTCGCTGCCCAACGTTTGAAGTCGAGCCTGTATGCAATGTGTAACAGACATTCCATACAATTTATACGGGCGTGTAGGGATGACAAGCCAAATTCATACAGGTCAGAACACACAATTTTTGATGTTACAGAAGTGCAAACTTTAGCGTTGATCATCGTCATCATTAGTTCATGAGTCACCCTATTATTATTATTGCACTATGTGGGGATAAGGGCCTCAATTTCTTCATCCAATTGTTTTTTCAGCTCAAGGACAACTGCTTCACTCTCCTTTACAAAAGTAAACTGAACTGGACGACAATACAAAACTGAGCATGGTTTTGGGTTCGTCCATAAGATGTTGTCTCCATCTGTCAGTTTTAGTGGCGCCAAGGAGGTCATGAAAATGCTCGAGTCATCTTCCTCACCCTCCATTTTCTGCTTGTATCGGCTTTGGTGAGAAGCATCATCAAATCCCCACTTGGATATCAGCTTCAACTGCTTGTTATGCTCTTCGTTAGAAAGGCTTTGAAGGATTCTTGTAACTGTGATATCAAGTAAAGCTTGAAGTGTAATCCTAGCCGATGAATCAGTAACTGTCACTGATTGCTTCGGAGGGTAGCAATCAAGCTTAGTTTGTTGCACTTTATAGTAAGATGGATAAATATCCTTAGCACCTTCCCGAATGGCAGCCTCTCGCAACGTAATCATTGCCACTTTGAGAGTTTTAGCGAAAGAAGCAATCCAAGTGCCTTATCTCTGCCAACTCCTTCGGAAATATAGGAGTGATGCTATTTTATGTTACGTGTAGGTAGTTAAAAGTCCGTGTTCTTCAACATAAACATTAAAAGGGATCGTTTTACATGTAAAAATAAATAAAAATATTTTGACGATTTTTAAAAAAAAACGGCATTAAATTTTTCGTCAAATCGGCAACCAAAAAATCATAAATAATTAGCACTATGACCACCTCCAAGGATATTACGGTTAAACATGCCGTTTAGGAGATAATTCGATTTTTCATACTAGCTTCATACAAATTTTTCGTAAAAAAATTATATTTCCTTCGTTTTTGGGCAGAATTAACTCGGGTGTCATTTTTGTACATAGTAATGACTAATAGAAGCGATATCCGGCATAAAAACAAGCACTTGCAAATTGAAATCCCTAAGTCTATGAAAGCCGATTTTCAGCCTACCGTGCGCCACGCGGTTTCGATCGCTTTCGTATGCCGAGACAATTAATGTTAGAAGCAAATCTTTAAAACTATACAGTCCTTTCATAGTTATTTTACTTTGTATCGCTGTCGAAAGCACAGTGAGCCTTATTCTTGTTACAATAAGGTTGCTATTACTTTGCTGCCACCGACAAGGCTATAAAATGTCACAGTGAGATTTATTCTCGTTACAATAAGGTTGGGTTGCTACTGTCTGAGGAAAATAACTGTGAATGGACTGGTACAGTTCGATCGTTTCGTGCATGTGAACGCATCCGTTAAGAACGAACGGATCTGATCGGTCTGTTGACTCTTAATATAATATTGTTTTCTGTTTGTTTCTCTCCGCTACAGGAAGCCGCTTAGTAGGCTTTCCTAATACTACTGTTTTCCTCCCAGAGGGCGACACTCAAGCTCAGAGCGTCGCACGCGCCGGCGTCTCTCGCGCAGCCCGCGCCGTGACCGCCGCGATCGCAGACGTTCCACATCCTCCCGTTAATGTGTCTTACTAAAAAATATTGTAGATTCTATAATGAAAATTATTATTCATTAATTTAGTCATTAAATGTTTTGGAGAAAGATTTTTTGTTAAATCAAGTGTATCTTCAAAAAGTGTTCTATGATTTTAAGAGACAAGGGTATTATGTTTGTGTAGTTTTAATGTCATCATATTTGAGAAAAGGGATATGCTATATGTCTTGAATAGCTCTGTCTCACTCTCGCACTGGGAAAATTATGTCATAAAATAATACTTCTTATTACCTCAAGGTCGTCAATAAATTGTGTTATATTTAAGAAGGCGCCGACCAAACGCCGACCGTGCAGTGGCGCCTTCATCGTTTGTTTGGTTATTTTTTTTTATTTTAGAATGAAAATGCAGAAAATAAGCACTTTAAGTTGTGCTCCACAAGATTATACGTTAATAATATTATACACAGTAGTTTAACATTGTTTAGTTTTATTATAATCACTAAAACGTATAATAGTGGCCACTATTTTCCGTTTTAGTGATTAATATAATAGTGAACTATGAGTAAGATGAAATGAAGAAGACAAACACGCGTTGATGTCCTTATGATATTGTTGAAACTTTCAGTAGATACCTATACTTACTGAAAGTTTCGGATGGGTTTTTGAAAAGAAGGAAATTCTGCATTATCAGTAAAGTCTAATGCGACGGTAGGGTAACAGCACCAGTTTAGATAGTCCAAGATTCACAGATCGCACTTTGACTTTACTAAGTTAGCATTTCGTACGAATACGGACCTTATACGCTTGAGTAAATAAGGTTCATATTCGTGTGGCCTGTGAATTTTACGCGTAGAGTAAGGCTGCGTTTCCACCAGAAATGAGCGAGGATGCGTAGCGAGGGATGTGTCGGAAACTAACGAATACCATCGCTTCATTTTCATAGCTTGAGCTAAGCTAGTGTTGTTATGGGTTAGTTTCACGCACAGCTCCCGCTACGCATATTCGCTCATTTCTGGTGAAAACGCAGCCTATGACGGATTGTTGCTTTTGCTTTACTTAAAATCGCATGTCTTATAATATAACTTAAAATAATAATATAGTTTTATATGAGATGGAAACTAGAATATAATTAGTAGTTAGATTTGTTTAACAACTTGTACAGTACGTGGCCTGGCCTTTAAGAAGGACGAGTGTTACACAGAAACTGTCACACATGTATCAGTGACAGATGGGACGCTCTACAAAGCCGAAGTTTTTCTAAAACTTTTATCTTCATAACGGCCGCTTATTGATTGTATTGTGCTACAAAGTTGTTTACCTATCTTACTTGTCTACAGTATTTTTATCACATGAAGCGACGCGCGCTTTACTTGTGGTTACCAAGTGTCCAAACACGCTAATATACGTGTGTAACGCGCGCTTTACTTGTGGTTACCAAGTGTCCAAACACGCTAATATACGTGTGTAGGCGCACGACCTCTCAGTACCGTCCAAGACATGGGCGAAATTGGAAGTGTATGTGTCTGTTATGTGCTGACGCTACACTTCTTCACGCACACATTCATAGCGTATTCGTACACTTGGTTACCACAAGCAAAGCGCGCGTCTCTTCGTGAGACAAAAATACTGTACCTGAATCGCGTTGATATTTATTTAATACTTTTGTTATAATGTATTGTTGCTTTCCAAAAGTAGGTAACGGAGGGCCGAATTTTCAATCGTCAGATAATTTTTAACAAGTTATTATTTTATATCTTTGAATTGCATAATTAATTTAATTAATTGTCGGATTGCATAATTAATTTCTAGTTTTACAAAACCAGTCGATCAGGTTAAGCTACGCTTCCCGCGGTTGGTCTGTGGATTGGTGACCATCTTTACATAAAAGGACCCTCTGTGCCTCGGAAATCAACGTTAAGGCGTTGGTCTTGGCTGTCATTTATGTACGAGGATACGTAAGAAACTTCCCGCGACAGCACACTTGGTTTTTTGTTCGACTGAGTTCTCTCCGGCGGTGTAAACAGTCAGCGATCAACTATTAA
Source organism: Luperina nickerlii (assembly GCA_963855955.1). Taxonomy (NCBI): domain Eukaryota; kingdom Metazoa; phylum Arthropoda; class Insecta; order Lepidoptera; family Noctuidae; genus Luperina; species Luperina nickerlii. The sequence continues at coordinate 21,553,951 of OY979674.1, read as the reverse complement.
TACAGGATACATTTTTAACCAGTGCGCAAACTGTAATCATAAATTCAGCACATGATTGTAGAGCAAAAACTTTTCGACGATTACAAAAAAAAAAAATCCGCTGTTCCGCTGTCAATTTTGTTAAAGTTTGCGCACTGGTCGCAATTGCGCAGTTGTATCCTGTATTAAAGGGGAAGTGCTAAGATAGCCCGCGAAATTCAAATTTTCTTACGATTTTTGCAATTTGCAGCTCCGTGTCTGTACGTTGATTAAAATATGATTTGCGACTGTAACATATATATGTATTTACAGAATTATAATTATTAGAATCAGTAATACAACTTGTTAAGTTAGTATAATCCTAAATGCCAAGATTTTATTAAATAGTCACTCGATAGGATTACTTGGTCTTCGAGAGTTGTGTTGATGACTTTAATGATTCTAATTCTGTAATATTTGTTACGTTCGCGAATCATATTTTAATAAACGTACAACATATTATAGCCCGCGCGGAACTAGTTGGCCGCGCCTTAGGTATGTGAGCGGTGGGACGGAGGGGCGGGGGCGCTTTGTCATGACTCAGTACGTGCGTTGCGAACACTAGGCAACCCCGCCGCCCCCACCCGCGTCCCAACCCAAGGCGCGGCCAACTAGTTCCGCGCGGGCTATAATACTGACCAGCAAATTGCAAAAAACGTAAGAGAATTTGAATTTCGCGGGCTACCCTGGCGCTGTATTTATTTTACTGATACGGGGCCTACAATCTTTTTTATGTTTCTTGAGGGACAAAAATAGTCGATAGCTAGTTGCTTCCTCGTCCGGCGGTAGGACATATGCCTAGAAACATTCATTTGACGATGAAATAATAAAATACGTCATTTTGTATTATATTGGTGACTTGCTCAAGTTTACTTGGGTTTTATTTGCACAAGTATACTTGCGCATCAGACTTGTTTTAATTGCTCTTTTTATTTTCTAAGAATACGTGTGCTTTCATACTTGCAAAAGTATTATATTTTGCACTTCATACTTGCAAAATTATAATAAAGTTATCTGTAGTTTTTTTTTTTATTTCTTAGCCTTCTAATTAATCAGTTACTTATTTACCTACATCAATTTAGTAATGGTTTCAAATTATTTTGTATTACATAAGCGTGTGCTATTATCGAATTATAATGTATTTTTCAAGTTAAAACTTTTATTATTGACCAAAAATGTTTTTTCTTAATGGTTCAGATGCTTTTTAGGTTTCCGTACCAAAATGGTAAAAAGGAACCATTATTGTGCGACTCAGTCTGATAAAATTATCTTGATACTGAAAACTTCCGTAAAGCTTCCTTTTAAGGGGTTTACAAGACCTAAAGCGCGGTCACTGTCGGACTGCATAGAAAAGAAAGAGAAGCGCGATGACACAACCCTGGTAATTTATTGCAAAATATGAAGCAATTATTTAATTACAAAAAATCTATTGTTTAGACTAAAAAATTAAAACACCAGTATTTTAGTATGTTGCTTGTAGACTAATCTGAAAAAAAAATCATAATTATTGTGTGTATATTAGTATGGTTTTTATTGTAAAAAGAAAGTTTTTATAGGTGTCTTCATGATTTTTTCTATCGTATCAAATTAGTTGTATTATGTTTTCAACACACTATCTATCTATCTAGCATATATCCTGAAGAATATCATACATTTTTCTGATTTTGTTTACTGTAGTCGATCATAATTATACTTTTATTGTTTCTAAAATTTGCGTTTTTTGTTTTTATGTCCTGTAAGCCCCTTAATAGATATAGGTAATTCATCATACCTGACTAGTATGACAGTGGCCCTAGGCTGTTTTATCCTAAAAGATCATTAGCTATCCCTCTGGCTTTATAACTTGCAGTGTCAATAGAGTCTATTTTAGTTCTCATTGCATAATAATTATCACAAAAATATTTTCTAATAATTATATGTAATATGTGTTTTATAGAATGTTAACAATAGTCTGAAGAATTGCCCTGTACCTTTAAGCCATCGTGATAACTGAGTTTATGTCAATAAAATTGTATTTCTCCAGTTTTGTGTTTTATTACTTCAGTCCCCAAGTAAAATTAAGTCCTCCAGACCCACTTTCGGTCATGGCACAACACAGGTGCACAGATGGGGCAGCAATCCGACACGACCGGAGATCAGGCGCAGGACTAACGGCTTAACGTGCTTTCCGAGGCACTGGGTATCACACCGCAAGTCGTCATGTCCTCAAGTAGGTACCCTTGTAACGGCATCGAACTGTGGTGTACCGTTCCGGATTAGCCCATAAGCAAATTAAGCAATTGCTTAAGGCATCGCGTCTCGGGGGGGTCACCATAAACCAGGCGCAATCCCAAGGGGTTCATGACTCCCCTCCCAAAATCATTCAAGCTGTTAGAGCCTGAATGATGTCTTACTAACTTAAAACTATAGGTACTTGAGTTACGAAGAGCCCGATGGGCATACCATTACACAAAAATAATGAGGTAGTCGTGGGAACTACCGACAGACGTGAAAACTTAAAACTCTTAATAGTGCATTTTTTTATTTTAAAATTGTTGAAATAATTTGGTACACTCCATATCTGGCAACATTTTTATTATTAAAAATAAGTTAGATATTGTAAGTCCTGGTAACACTGTTTTTTTTACTTCCTCTTCCTTTTGGCTTCTGCTATGTCATCGCCTCTTAACCTAATTTAATGTGCCTCCTGTAATATCTGTGATCTCTATAATTAAAAGTATATTCTGCCCAACTCGTCGTTTCACTGCGAATGCATCCTGCGAACAGGTTATGGGCCCAGTGACTACCCAGTGATCAGCATCAATAATCAAGTTCGACGCGTGAGTTGAAAATTTTCTTTATTCGACGAGTACACGTAACGAGGCAGAATGGCGGCGGGGGATGGCCATGTGCCTCAGGCTGTTCAATCCGCTAATACTTTTGAAAAACTTTATGGAGTTGGCAATTATAATACTTGGAAGTTCCAAATGAAGATGTCACTTGTTTTGGAAGGCTTGTGGAAATGCGTGGAGGGCACCGATACCGATTCTACAAAAGATGAACGTGCTTTGGCCCGTATTTGTCTCGGCATAAAATCATGTTGCATTCAACATGTTAGATCGGCTAACAAATCGAAGGAGGCGTGGGATGCCTTGAAATCTGTCTTCGAAGATAAAGGTCTGTACCGGCGTGTTCTTTTATTAAGACAACTTCATCGTGCCAACTATACCGATTACAATTCGATGAATGATTACATAGAAGGTGTAATGACCTTGGTGCAACAGCTGACGGACATTGGGCGCGTGATCGAAGACAAAGAAGTGGCTGAAATTCTGTTAAGTGGACTACCACAGGAGTATGATGTCCTTGTATCCAGTTTGGAATCTTTGTCGTCGTTGGAAGCACTAACAAGTGAGATGGTTCGGGCTAGGCTTTTACAGGAACATTTTCGCCGTGCGAATAATGGAAACAACAATGACAATAAAACTGATATGGCTTTTGTAAGTACAAAACGCAACATAGTATGCAGTTATTGCAAGAAGACTGGCCATATCAAGGCAAAATGTTTCAAGTTTAAACGTGAGAAAGCTGCCTCCAAATCGCAACACAATACAGAGACAAGCACTCTGTTTGTCTCGGCCTCTGCATTTGCTACTCTTCACAGCTCACATACTTGGATCGTTGATAGTGGGTGTACGTCACACATGTGTAAAGATAAGGAAATGTTTTTAAGTTTGGACACTAAGTTTAAAACTTTTGTTACTGTAGCCAATAATGACCAACTAAAATGTATGGGCATAGGTACTGTAAAACTTAAATTTAAAAATTATACTAAAACCATTGAAAATGTGATGTATGTACCTGGTCTGTCCGCCAATTTATTATCTGTGAGCTGTTTAACTAAAAATAAGCGCAAAGTCGTGTTTGACAATACAAAATGTCATATTTATGATGTAGCAGGAAATTTGTGGTCGTCCAAATCAAAAGGGACCTTATGGCGGAAATGAGTTATCTACAGAGCTGAAAACTACATAAATGTACCGAACTATAGAACCAAGAACCAACCTTCTAACCACTACCGTTATTTTTTTACGAATTTTTGAAATTCACTGATCGAAATTATAAGTTTCGAGAAAATCGCAATTTAAGTATGCCGTACAAAAAAGTTATGTTTTAGTGTGAAGTTATGTAACTGATGGTATACTTTGATTGACTATGATTATTACTAATGGAAATTCTTACAATCCTTGCATAAACTTGTTTGTTGTGGGAACTAGACCCGCCAACATAATGCATTATCAATGAGATGCAAAGTATCGATAATAGTATTAAAAATAAGTAAACCGCCTGTTTCTCACTAAACTTTTATCGTTTCTATATTGCTACTAATTACATAGATTTGCGAAAGGCCTTAGATGTAAATAAAAACAACACATAATTTAAAAAAAATAGTTTTTATTTACTAGCAAGAATTCTTATTTTTTATAAACTTTGAGATCTGACAGTAACAAAATCAACACTTAATCACTAAATAGGTTATACATAATTGGTTTAGATGCTAATAAAGCTAAGAGATCAATGATAACTGTTAGTTATGATCTTGTAAAGTTACATAGAGAACTGAACAATTTCTTCAAACAAATTAAAAAAGGGCCCTAATGGTGGGCACTAAACAATATTTTTTATTTTTAGCATGCATAATCAATATTTTAGTGCAACATTCAAGATAACTTAAATTTTCTTTTTTTATTATCACAAGGTATGAAAATGTTACTTATTTAACATTTTTTTTTTTATTATCACAAGGTATGAAAATTCGTAACAAGTATATACGTAAAAAAGGGCCCTTAAGGCGGTCCGTTGCAGTCTGCTGACACTTATCTCTTAGTATAGTTAATTAATTTAAGTATTTTAATAAAGGTAAACAATCTTGATACGTTTTTGTCGAAAAATATATTTATGAAATAATTTATAGCCATTACAAGATAAAACAAAATGAAATAACAGATGTTATAATGAATTACTTTTGCTATTAGCCTTAGCCTATTTTAAAAATATATTTTATGATAAAAAACATACCTAACAAGATTGTTTACCTCTATTAAAAGTACCTAAACAAAATATGGACTACAATAGTGGGACCTTAGACCTAAGACGCATATACAAAGAATGCCGCATGCGGCGGCGTGCGACACTATCTAATGGCAGCTATACGCTACGCTGACGACACGCTAGTCCTGGCGCAGGGGAGGTCGCATCAGGCGGCGGCCGACGCGATGACACGCGGGGTTGCGATAGTCGTGGAGAGGATCCGGCAGTTGGGTCTCGAGGTGGCATTGCACAAGTCCGAGGCCATGTCGTTTCATGGGTTCCGGAATACGCCACCATCGGGATCCCAACTAACGGTAGGAGGGGTTCACATCGGCGTCGAGACGACGATGAAATACCTGGGTCTCATCCTCGACAGCCGGTGGAACTTAGTCGAGCATTTCCGACGTTTGGCTCCCAAACTGGAACGGGCCGGGGCCGCCTTCAAGCGGCTCCTGCCCAACCTGAGGGGGCTAAACGCCTCCTGCCGGAGGCTTTACGCGGGGGTCGTGCGGTCCATGGCCCTATAACGGGGCCCCGGTGTGGGCGCGTTCACTGCGGCGGCGAGCCGCCCATTATTTGAACGCGCCCCAGAAGGTGGTAGCCGTTAGGCTGATCCGGGGGTACCGCACGATCTCGGGCGAGGCGGCAAGCCTCCTTGCCGGACTGCCGCCATGGGATCTGGAGGCGATAGTCCTCGCGCGCCTGTATGAGTGGCGCGCGGAGGCACTACGCCGGGGGGAAACTCCGCTTCCGCAGCAAATTGCGGCGGAGCGGACAGACCTCCGGCGCGATCTCATGGCGGCGACCTCTCGCGTCCGGGCCTGGTTCAAGCCATGGTCCGGGGCGAGAGGGAGTGGGGAGCAGTCGCCTCCTTCTGCGAAGCAGTCATGCTAGCGAAGGAGGCGGCGGGACGGCTGAGAGAGAGCCTCCCGTCCCAGCCGCCGCGGGAGACGCTCCGGGCGTCGGGAGCCGCGCGACTACTCCCGGCCACCTTAGGCGCGGGCGGAGAGCAATGGGTAGCTCACCGTCCGATCAGGACCAGGCCCGTGCCGGACGGCGCGTACGTGTTCCACGCGCGCCTCAAAGAGATGTCAGCACCAAACGAAGGGGCCCGTATTGGCCGAAGCCTGCCGGGTCAGCGGGATTGTCCGAAAGGGTTACCGCTGGCCCGGAACAAAGGGCGAAGGAAGGAACACGGGTGGGTTTTAGTCAGTAAGAGTTTGACACTCCCTATTCCGCTCCACCCAGAGGGGGAGGAGTCATTTGATGATTTCCCATCCTGAATGAATAGTTTAGTTTATACCTACCTTGCAATATTAAAATGTTGATATAATATATGGTTTGAATTACAAGAAAAACGATTTGTTAGGTCTTGCCGCGATAAGGTTCCTTTTTTACTAAACTTTAGATGAATACGAAACTTTTTTAAATTGACTTTTCGAAAAGTTGAACACATCTACATGTAGTAAATACAATCATCTTTTTAAAAATACAGTTAATAAAAAAACGATTTTTTTGAGGTATTTTACAAATTTATTAATATCTCGGAAACTAGTTACCGCCATAAGGTCCCTTTTGATTTGGACGACCACATTTATTAACAAGTGCAACTTTTATAAATGGAATTTATAGGTTAGAGTGTGTGCCTTATGTCTTATGTTCGCAGGTCTCTTCCAATGTTCTGCATTTGAACAAGGAGCAATGTTCACATGTTCAAAGTGCCCAAATGGAATTGTGGCACAAGCGACTCGGCCACTTAAGCTTGCAAGGTATGTGTGCATTGCGTGATGGTCTTGCTATAGGAATTGATTTCCAGTGTGACTGTGGTCATTTGCAAGACTGTATCCCATGCATTGAGGGGAAGCAAACTGTGAAGTCTTTCCCCAAAGGTCAAGCTAAGCGTGCAAAGCAGCTTTTGGAGTTAATACACTCTGATGTTTGTGGGCCAATGTCGCAGAGCAGCTGGGGAGGAGCGCGTTACTTGGTGACATTTACTGATGATTTTTCAAGGAAGACTTTTGGCTATTTGATGGCACAGAAGAATGAGGTAATGAAATGTTTTATTAATTTCAAAAATTTAGTGGAAAAACAAACTGGTTTTGTTGTAAAATGTTTGAGATCTGACAATGGATCAGAGTATGTTAATCAAAGTTTTGAAAATTATTTATCTCAACATGGTATTATACATCAAACCACTATACCTTATAGTCCGCAGCAGAATGGTGTTTCTGAGCGGCTAAATAGAACCTTAATTGAGAAAGCTAGATGTATGTTATCTGAAGCTGGCCTAGAAAAGCGCTATTGGGGCGAGGCTGTGATGACAGCAATTTATCTTAAAAATAGGTCCCCTACTGCTGCTTTGTCTGGTACAATTCCTGAACAAGTTTGGACAGGGTCCAAAGTTGACCTGAGTCACTTGAGAGTGTTTGGCTGCAAGGTTTTCTCTTTAATACCTGACTGTCATAGACAGAAGTTAGATTCTAAGTCAAGACAATATATTTTTGTTGGATATTGTCAGGATTCGAAAGGGTATAGGTTAGTTGATCCATTATTTCCTAAAAAGGTAATAAAATCTAGAAATGTGCATTTCATTGAAATTAATAATAATAAAATTGCTAAATTAAATGATAATAATATTTTAAATTCTAATATGGATAATGACATTTTAAATAGCAATGAAAATAATGTTTTATCTAATATGAATAATGACATTCTATATTATAATAATTTCAATAATATTATCTCAGATACAAATAATCTCGAGTTATTTGATTTGGAAGCTAATAATAATAATAATATGCTAAATGATAATTTTATTTATGTTGATGCAGCCACTGTTGAGCCCTCTACTGGTTTTGAGGCACCCAGTCAGAATGTGGCATCCGGTGAGAATACTGCATCTGACGATGAACAAGTGGCAGGTTCTAAGAAATCCTTGGGACAGGGGGAGCAATGTTTCTCACCTCAGAGTCCTGATTTTGAGTACCAGTCGTGCAGTGACATTGATGACAGCCAGTCTACAGAGGAGCTAGTTGCTCCACAGCGATCGGTGAGGAGCACCAGAGGTATTCCACCTAAGCGCTTCGGAGACTATGAGAAAAGTATCTATGGCCTTAAGCAGGCCAGTCGAGTCTGGAATGAAACTGTTGATAATTTGTTGACTAAACATGGCTATAGACAGACTAAATGTGAGCCATGTGTTTATATTAAAAGAAGTAAGGATAACAAATTGACAATTTTAGCCCTTTATGTTGATGATTTTTTTATTTTTAGTAATTGCTGTAAGGAAAAGTCCTATATCATCAACATTTTAAGTAATAACTTTAATATTAAGAATTTAGGGCCAATAATGAATTGTTTGGGCATGAGTGTACACAGAGATAGAACTAAGCAGACAATATTGTTGAGACAATCTGAGTACATCAAGAAATTGTTATCTAGATTTGGAATGTTAGATGCTAATAGTGTTCCTACACCAATGCAAGTCAATGAGAAGTTTGAAAATTGTAATGATAATAACTCCGAATGTGATTTGAAATATCGAGAACTTGTTGGTAGTTTAATGTATTTAAATGTGTGTACAAGACCTGATATTTCTTATTGTTGTAGTTTATTGAGTCAATTTAATAATAGCTTCAATAAATGTCATTGGTTAGCTGCCAAGAGGGTCCTTCGTTATCTTAAAGGTACTATTGATCATGGTTTGTTATTTATGAAAAATAATAAAAATCCTGATCTGGAAGCTTTCGCAGATGCAGATTGGGCGAATGACCCGAATGATAGAAAGTCATTTTCTGGTTTTGTAATTAAATTAAAAGGTAACACTATTAATTGGGAAAGTAGAAAACAGCGCTGTGTCGCAACGTCAAGTACAGAGGCTGAATATGTATCCATGAGTAATAGCTGTAAAGACATATTGTTTGTAAGGAATCTTTTATTCGAGTTAACTGGTAAATATCTTAAATGTGAATTAAGAAATGATAACCAGAGTGCTATAAAAATGTTAACAACTAAAGATTGTCACAAACGAACTAAACACATAGACGTGCGATACCATTTCATTAAAGATTTGATAAGTAAAAATTATATTAATGTGACTTATCTTCCTACGAGTATGATGGTAGCGGACGTTTTAACTAAACCTTTAGCGGGTACTAAGCATAAGGATTTTATGAGTCAGTTAAATGTTATGATGTAGAGAATTCTAAGTTTTTGTTTAAAATAAGTACCTATCTGATAATGTTTTGTTTGTGGTAGCAGAGCATAATGCCTTGTGTATGTAGTGTAAGGGGAAGTGTTGAAATAATTTGGTACACTCCATATCTGGCAACATTTTTATTATTAAAAATAAGTTAGATATTGTAAGTCCTGGTAACACTGTTTTTTTACTTCCTCTTCCTTTTGGCTTCTGCTATGTCATCGCCTCTTAACCTAATTTAATGTGCCTCCTGTAATATCTGTGATCTCTATAATTAAAAGTATATTCTGCCCAACTCGTCGTTTCACTGCGAATGCATCCTGCGAACAAAAATCAATTGTGTATCAAAAAGTTTAATTTGTAAATTAAAATTACGAAGAGACGAGGCGACTAGTGGATAGGTGCGATAAAATACAGGCGTGTGGATTGCTTAAGGCATCAAGGATTCTTAATTTGGCACTGGTGGTGTCGGGTGTAGACACCTTGATCATCATCAGATGATAGAAGTTAGTAAATGGCTTGGACGAGAACCTGTCAAAGTCAATGAGGGTTTTCTGAAATGACGTTCGCCAGGTGGCAGCACTGACACGTCAGGTCCAGACATCTGTCAAAGAGCCTATATTTTCTTTAGTCATGACTGAATGATGAACGAATGAATGAATCGAATGACGAACGACATCATATATTTTATATTGGAAGACCTCTTGTCACAGTGGTGCCAACTGGTGTCGTAAATTTTCACGAAAACCCTCATTCATTTATTTCAAATAGGCACTAAAAGGCACTTTTGAACGTCAAAACTTACAGTAAAATTGAATTGATTCTAGTCGCCCCTTTCAAAAGGTAGTTTTCGTATGGAGACGAATACGAGTAAATTCCACTGTTCCAACTCCAACTGCTTGATTGATGCCCCAAGGTTGCAATAAAGTCTCTTCACATACATAGAAGGCACATGAGTTTTGGTCACCACGCTTCCTCAAGGCAGATTAGCGATTTATGTTTGGTTTCCTAATGTTTGATTTTCCTCAACATGTATCCAAAATAACTAACGATCAGTTTCCACCAAACGGGAAAATTGCGAATGCTCGAGCACTTTTCAAAGTTCACTGAATAGGTTACTATATTAAATTGACTCTAAGTATAAAATCCGATGCAGACATGAAACGTTTACTTGCGCAAGCTCGAGGGTGCGCAAGCGCCAAGTCGCGGATATCCGTGAGCCCGCCCGAGTGTCAAGGCCGTGCGAGCACACCCAAACCAGACGATCTGTAGATGCTCCGCGGCGCGTCCACGTCCGAAGCGCACTTTTGCCCTTGGTGTAAATGAGCGGCCAGGAGAATGCCCGAGGATTTTCCAGCTTAGTGGAAACAATTTATGAATTTGAAAAAGTAACATTGCTACTTGCCTGGTTACGAACACTTGTGCTTGAGAGGTAGGTGTGATCAAACACTGTGCCGTCACGACAACATCAAAGCTGTAATGTTCTAACTAATAAAAATGTATGGACAACTAGCAGCGCCTCGCGGTTTCACCCGCATATTAAGTGTCAATCCCGTGGGAATATCGGGAAAAAAACTCATATGTGAGGGCATAGGATAGTGTTTATCCCGATATTCCCCGGTATAGAGATAGTTTGAGACCCGGGAAAGGTCCCGGGACTCAGATGCCAGGGCTAGATTGATCAGCTAAGGCTTTTTAAATGATCAGCACGTTGCCAACGGCGCGGCAGAGGCAACTGCAGCGTCGACACTCGTCGGAGGCAGCCGTAGACGCGTCGACGACTGCAGTTTGCCTCTACCGCTCGGCACTCGTATATATGAGCACTTAGGGGCACCAGAGGCGTAACTAGGGTGGGGCAAGTAGGGCACGACCCCCCGGGTGTCTATCGAATGGGGGCGCAAAGTCGCCAATTATTCAATTAAAAAAACAAAATACACTACAATAAACCATTGCTAAAAGTGACGGATAATAATTATTAACTTCGAAAACATCATCGATATGTTTGTGTCGCAGAAGGCCAGGAAGGTGCAGTTAAAGAAGCAAAAAAAACCAGGTAAAGGTTTAACGGACTTACTTTCGTTATAAAAAGAAAATAAATATATGTATAATCGTTTTTTAGGGTTCCATACCAAAATGGTAAAAAGGAACCCTTATGGTGAGACTCGCAGTCTGTCTGTCTGTCTGTCACAGCTGGATATCTCAAGAACTACTATTGCTATCAAGTTGAAATTTCGAATAGTTTTAGATGACGTTTGCCCAACTATTTTGTAAATTAGAAAGAAATAAAAATATGTGTAGGCACTTATATTTTTTTCAACAGGGACTGATAGGGTGTCTGAAAAATTCGAAATGGTGCTACTAGGGAATGTGGGGTATCATATGAAAGAGCGCAGTTTGCACAATATCAAACATTTTTTCTTTTTTTTAGGCCGCATAGTTTTCGCGTTTTGATGAAAAATGAAAAAAAATTACCGTTCCCCCCTTATCTCCGAAGTTTGCAAAGAGAAAAATCTGAAATAATTCTATGTGCTAGAAGTTTGTATAAAGATTACAGGAAAAATAAAACGAAGTCTCTAAATAGCACACTTTTTCAGAAATCATCAAGAAAAGTTACATTAGTTCCACGATCAGTCAAGAGATGGCGCTGACATAAAACTGCAATACTCTACACCGCAGTGCACAGTGTTAAAATTCTCTGACGAAAGGCCTGGCCGAAGAAAATTTAAAAACATTGATGGTACGGAACCCTCGGTGCGCGAGTCTGACTTGCTGTTACCAGAAGGCCAATTCTCGTAATTTAAAACGTTCAAAATCTAGTCGCAATCTCATCTCAGCGACAAAGAAATGTCAAAAACTTGTCAAAATATAGGGAAATTTGAAGTATGTTTTGACAGATTGAGACTGAGATCAGACTGTGAACGTTGTTAAAATTAGTAGAATTGCCCCTCTGGTGTTTTTATTTTGTTTATCTGATTTTTCATATTATTAGGTAAGTATGATAATTTACTAAGGGGTGCAACTATGATGCGTGCCCCAGGCGCCATTTTCTATAGGTACGCCCCTGACGGGCACCTGCCCCTAAAAGTCCATTTTAAAGCTTAGGTTACGAAATCATTATAACCAGGTATAAATGAGTATGTACAAGCAACTACTTGTTAGTACGGGACTGCACCACTGGTTTATCCTGTTTGCTACTTAACGTCTAGGAGATGACGGCATCAACATAATAGGAAGGCACCTATCGGTGTTCAGGTAGTAAATACCGCATACCAATGGAAACACCAAATAGGTAAGTGTATTCCGGATAAAATTATAAAATGGATAAATAAACAATAAGTTTATATTCAAGTGCTTGACCAATATAAATACCTATGTAAAGACGTAAAGTACAAAAATATACTACATAGGTACCTAACTAGAATATTAAGTAGGTATTAGATTAGGTACATACCTACCTATTCTAAGACAAAAAATGTCTAGGTATCATGATTTTGTAGCAATAATAAAATTGTCTTCTTGTAAGACATTGGTAGGTTACCTATATAGCATAACATACATAACTTATCATTATTTATTATGGTCTAGCTAGTAGAGTGTAGACCATAATAATGTTTTGTTCCGTGCGGGAGTGGAACTCACGAATCCTCGACGAGATGCAACAGTTCCTAGTCTAGAGAGCACTGTAGAGATTTTAAGATGTATGACTTTGCCAACCACGTAGGATAAGCCAATCTCCACGAATCCTACTAATCCTTCTATCCTTCTAATAATTATTATAAACGCGAAAGTTTGTGAGGATGGATGATTGTTTGCTACTCTTTCACGCAAAAACGATTAGACGGATTTTGATGAAACTTTACAGTAATATAACCTATACCTACATTAGAATAATACATAGGCTACTTTTTATCGCGATATTCCCACGGGATCAACACTTAAGCGGGTAAAACCGCGGGGTGTTGCTAGTCACACTAATATTATTAAGGCGAATGTTTGAGTGTGTTTGTATATTATGTTTCTTACTTCTTCACGCAACAACTACAGAACGGATTTTGATGAAATTTGGCACACAGATAGCTTATAACCAGGATTAACAAATATAATACTTTTTATCCCAATATTCCCACGGGGTCGACACTTGTGCTCAGTGCCGTATTATCCATAAGGCACTTTATGCCTAGGGGCCCAGCACTCCCAATTAAAAAAATGAAAAAAGGGGATTGTGTGGTTTTATGAAATCACGGTAAAAGTGAAACTTTTTTTCACATTATAAGGTAAAAGCCAAATTGCGTTGTTGTGGTATGAAAAAGGGGGAGCCCGAAACGAGCTGTGCCTAGGGGCCCCGAGATGGTTAATCCGGCCCTGCTTGTGCGGGTGAAACCGCAGGGCGATGCTATTTGATAAGTTAGTGGCGTATTTTAGAGATAAAGGTAATTCATATAAAGTAGACAGCCAGCTTGGACAGCTGATGTTAAGGCCCGCTTGCACCACAAATCACTAAATAAGTGCCTTTAGCGCTAAACATATTCAAAACATCATTCTGTCTTTGTCATCTTCAAGCGATTGACAGAAACGGATCGAGGTTTTAAATACGTTTAGCGTTAAACGCGTTTAGCGATTTGTGGTGCAAACGGGCTCAAAAATGATGAAAGGAATAATTTTGTTATCCTATCTACAAATACGTGTTTCATTCTAGTAGCTTAGAGCAATACTATCCCACAGGACCTAGTTGAAGCATGCTTACACAGTGCGAAGGCACGAGTGCCTTTCAGGGACACGACCTCCAGTAATGAAGTACCTACGCGATCAAGAAGAAGAAGAAGACACAGTGCGACCTGGCCGTTGCACACAGTGCGAGCAGGCCCAGACGGAGATGGCGAGATAAGCTGGACTCCTGGAATAAGAACTGGCGATGTAATCTGTAAAAATCTCAGCGTGTCTTAACCGTGAAGTGAACTGTCGATAGCGTCAATTCCTCCTAGCATTAGGTGGAATGACAGCTCACTTCACTTCATAAGTTTTCTCGGTGAGATTTGTACAGAATAGACCCGTTGGTCCTTAGCTATACAAAGTGTTAAAAAAATAACCCGACAAATTTTAAGAGGTGCTTTAGACCATCGAACTGAACAACTTTCACTATGGGACCATCTCTGAAATCACGAAAAAAAATCAACTGTTTCATACATTTTGGTCAAGTAGGTACCCTATTGAACTTTTTTATTAAACAGCTGATTTCTTTCCCCACCACCACGTCTTGCGATACTTACCTAATTTGTTCCAAAATTCAGTTAGGTACAAAGTAGCTTATCTTCAAGGCTTCTTCTTATAAACACTCCTGAATGATATATTTTGCAGAACTTTCTTTGAAGTATAATTTTAACCGAATTCAAAAAAATTAAGAGCTTTACCAACATTTTTTGGAATCTTTTCTTATTTAATCCATCGCCAAATCGTCTTGAGCAAGCGTGGTGATCCATTCACCCATGTTATATTGTCGTTGTTGTTTTGTTTAAAACATCACTTGAAGTTATACTACACTTAAGATATCTTTTAAACAAAACAACAACAGAGAAATCTGGGTATAGGTAGATAGAGATTATCTTATGCATAGTTTGTGGCATGCAACCTTTTCTAGTAGGTAATTATAAGATAATTGCATAAAATTATGAGATAAACGCCAATACGAATTTCAAAGACAGAAAAAAAAAGTCAGCTTAAGGAGCTGACATAATATCATCATATAAAATGTAAAATGATTTCATTATTTAAGGCGAAAGCGCCAGGGTAGCCCGCGAAATTCAGCGGGCTATCCTGGCGCTTTCGCCTTAAATAATTACGAGTTTAATTTTGTTCCAAACATATATTTTATTGATCCGACCCGGTAGTACAGGGACGAGGAGTCCTTACAGTACTGTGTTAGGTACAAGTCTGTCTAGGACTCACGATATGGCAGAGGTTCAGGAAACAGTTGTCGTACGTACTGTGTTTATGTTTGTTGTTTTGTTATTGTTTGCTAAAAGAGAACACTGTTGCTGGACAAAAGCCCAGGCTTTTATTGTTTGTTTATTTGGATCTCCAACAGAGGCTACAAAATTACTTAAATGCAAGTTTATATGAACAGGGACAACTAGGTAGTGCGAGCTTCCAATTTAGGAGACCACAAATATCATTCTCTTTTTAATCTATACTCCATTTGAGATAAGATTAGACATTTAAATAAACCTTTTTTACAGTCCGTTCAACCGATTTTGACTTCTATACCGTAGGCATAAGGAAGGATTTTTTTTTTCAGTTTTTGTATACCTACTAACCTTTGGATTTTGAGTTGTCCTAAAATAAATAAATTTGAATTTGAATTAAAAGCAAAAAAGTGATTACAATACCAGCTGTTTACTGCAGCTGCCATTTGTCATGCCACCAACGCAATAGAATTCAAAATCGGTTGAACGGACTGTAAAAAATGTTTATTTAAATGTCTAATCTTATTTCAAATGGAGTATAGGTATTTAGATACTTACAGTAAGTTTGACAAAGCGGAAATATTAAAATAAATCAAAACGTCATCATCAATCATCATTTCAGCCGTCAAGTCCACTGCTGGACATATGTTTCCCTCAAGCAACGCCACTTCGACCGGTTCTGTGCTTCCTGCATCCAGCGGATTCCTACAGCCTTCACCAGGTCATCAGTCCACCTTGTGGGAGCACTTCTAACGCTACGTCTTCCAGTTAGATATGAGCGCCGCGCCGGCGCGCCGCCGTCGCCGTAAGTTCATGTCGACGCGTCGTCGCCGAGTGAAACACGCGGCGCGCCGTCGCGACGAGTCGCAACTTGCTCTCCCGCTCGCACGCGCGGCCCGGCCGTATTAGTTCGCCTAGTCGCCTCGCGACGCTACGCTCGCTCGTCGCTCACACTCAGTCGAGTCGAATATTTCACCGAGTGAACGTGTATTAACTTAAAATGGCTCAGTTTCTTATAAAAAAAAAAATTTGTGTCCGACCGAAACAGGTTTTTCAGCCGAAACCGAAACCGAAACCGAACTTTCGGCCTTGCTCTTAGTTTCGGCCGAAACCGAAACCGAAACTTACTTAAACATATTTATTTCTATCGTATACAGAAATCTGGTGTGTTTTTTACACATTTATTTGAATATACAATGTATATTATACATACAGACAGTTGAATACTTACCTAATCATTTACGAGGTCGGTCCCATAATGAACTGGCCTGATATAGTTCTACGCGACATGTCGCTACATGTTGTGTTGCATTAAATAGTACGTTTATCGTGCACATAATATAAGAAACACGCATCGACATGAAATGCTTAGTCTTAGTTTAGCAGGCATTAGCATAACGAGAGTCGCGTATTTTTTCAAAATGTCGACAACTGAGTATCGAAGTGTCATAAAGTTTTTGTTTAAAGAAGGTTTATACCCTGCCCAAATAAAAGAACGATTGGATGACGTGTATAAGGAGTCTGCCCCCTCCTATAGCACAGTGAAAAATTGGGTGAAAGAGTTTCGCCTCGGAAGAGAAACCGTCGAAGACATTTGCCACGACGGTCGACCTATGGAAGTGCTCACTCCCGAAACGATTGCTCTTATCGAAGAGGAGGTTCTGAGTGACCGCCGTTTGAAGATTAGAGAAATTGCAGCTAGGCTTGGGCTCTCTAAAAGTACGTATTCGTGCGATCCATAAACATCTTCACATGAAAAAAGTGAGTGCAAGATGGGTACCGAAACTTCTTTCAGCGGTACAGAGACAGGAAAGAGTGCGCAGCGCTTCGGAGTTTTTGGATCTTTGTGGCGAAAATTCAAAGACTGTGACCGAGCGGCTAGTGACTGGTGATGAAACTATGATCTTGTATTATAACCCACAAAGCAAGCGCGAATCAATGGGATGGCGTTATAAGGGTGAAAAGCTAAAAAACTGATGTGCACAATCTTTTGGAATTTTCAAGGCATATTGATGGTGGATTTTAAAGAACGTAATACAGTCGTGAACGGCTAATATTATTCTTCTTTAATATATAAATTACGAGACAAGATAAAGGAAAAACGAAGAGGCAAGCTGTCTAAAGGTGTCTTGTTGCTCCATGACAACGCCCCTGTTCATACCGCTGGTGTTTCGAAGGATGCAGTTCGTCAATGCGGGTTCACAGAAGTTGAACATCCACCTCACAGTCCAGACATGGCCCCGTCTGACTATTATTTATTTCCAAATTTAAAGCGAGACTTAAGAGGAAGAAAAGTTTCAAGCGATGAAGAGTTGCAAGCGGCCGTCTTCGGTCATTTTGAGGCTAAAATTGTGATTATTTTTATAAAGGTTAAGAGATGTTGATTCACAGATGTCAGAAGTGTGTTAGTAGTATTCATGGTGATTATATTGAGAAATAAAACTGGTTTCGTTTCATTTCCTTCATTAGTTCATAGTTAGGCCAATTCATTATGGGACCGCCCTCGTATGTGCAAAACACAACCTCAACTCCATGCGATTAACGATGGACGGCGGCGAACTGGGCCGGCGCGGGCGACGCGACGAGCGAGCACGAGCTAGCCGCGAAGTTTGCCGAACGATGGACGATAATTCATGAACACTCAAGTTTCGGCGCGGCCGAAAGTTTCGGCCATTTCCTGGCCGAAACCGAAACTTAGGCCGAAACTAGTTTATTTGGCCGAAACTGGCCGAAACCGAAACCGAACTTTCGGTCGGTCACTAGAAAATATTGAAATGATTATTATTCAGTAAGTAAACGTGATCTCCAATTTTATTTAATTTTATTTAAGACTGTAAAATTTATAATACGGTTTTCTTTAAGTTTTTTTAAAGAAATCTTTCCCTGATAAAAAAAATTCTAAGGCCCACGGCCGGCCACGTCGCGCCGCCGCGACGCCGCCGCCGCCGTGGAAATTTTAAGGCCACGCCGCCGCCGCACAGTGGTCCGGGTTTTCAAAAAGGCGGACATAGGATCGAAAATGCATATTTAACGTAACAAAAAATAGTTTCGTATAGGAAATTTAACGCTGATTAATACTTATTACTACAACTTTTCAAAAAAACAGCTCCTTCACGTCAAAAAAAAATATTGAAAATAAAAATGTATGGGAGAAAATCTATTTTATTTTTTTTCTCCGTTCAGTATCAAAGTGTAGCAAGCAAACCTTATATTCTGGTAAGTACCTATTGTTCTTAATACGACAACATATAAATTGCTTGCGTATCCCTGCGGCCTTGACGCCTACGATGCTTCAAAGTTTAAAATTTCAATTGGGATTTTTTTAAATTATTATCGAGGTTTTCAATTAAGCTGAATTCAAAATATAATTTTTTAATTATATAAGAATTAAAACATACGCATTCAAGCATTTGGCAAGTATTTGTTTATTTTATTTTAATAAAAAGTACTAATAAAAATCTTCAACTTTAGTTATGTAATAAAGGACACGTGCTGATTCGTAGCCTATTTGTAACTGACTGAAACGACTCCTGTGGTAAAAGAATCATTTACCCCCACCACCGGAGATTTCGACGACGCTGATTGGCTGTTGAAGATGTGGTACTAATTTCGTCAGTCACTACTTGCGAGCGTGTGTTTGTTATTAATATCTGTGCATGAAACAATTAAAGGCACTTGTTTCTCAACCCTTGAGGAAGCAACATCAATTATCCGTGCTGTGTGAAAGTTTAGTGAGTTTCGTTATGGCTGCATTTGTTACAAACTTGGACATTTTTATGTTCCTCCGTGTTGAAGGAGACATGAAAAATTGGGCACGACTCTATGAAGCTATTATTCTACATATCCCAGTTGAAACATGTTCGGAAGATTTAGAAATAATCAAGACCTTTTTGAAGAACTACATGAGTAATATCAATCGCAGATGGGCAAGTGCTTCTAGAAATCAGAAGACTTTCATGAATAGACATGCTGCGTGGTTAGAATCAAATATTAGTTGGCCAATTTGCACTACTGTTAATTTATCCGAGATTTTTCAAGCCCAAGATGAAGTTATCGAAAACATATCGTCAGACAATACTTCAGTTGACATCGATACTACAGCAGCTGTGATTCCGTCGACATCAAGTACAGCAACTGTGGGCACATCTACCGAAGTTCAGATTAGGAAGCCTTTTGTTGACCTCAGCAACAAACAGAAGAAAAGACGTTCAGAGTCTCTTTTGGACTATTCGCCGGAAGAACTTACTTTTGCATTAGTCGAAAGACTTAGGATAGACAAGAAGAATGACTTAGCTTGTGTTATTGATCATATAACGAAGAACCCTGATAGTGTTACTATTGTTCAAGCCACATTGTTTAAGAAAAATAGGAAAAAATCTTTAGATGAAGATCATGCTCTTGGTCTTTATACATCATTGAACCTGTCAAAATGGAAATACTTGTGTTTAAGGAAAGCGCTGTTAGATTGTGAAGTTCCAGTGTTACCATCGTATCACAAACTCCTTGAAGCTAAAAAGAGATGCTATCCACATGATTTAGAAATTACCGAGAGAGGAGCCAGAGTGAAGCTTCAAGCCCTATTGGATCTGACAGTCCAGAAGATTCTTCAAATTACCGGTACCCAGATTGATTCGTCAACTGAAGGATTGAAGTTAATTAGTAAATGGGGTTTCGATGGAGCTTCTTCACAAAGCACCTACAAGCAAAGGAGTGAAGATGTAGACTTCAGTGATTCATCGGTTTTCATGTCAAGTCTTGTCCCTCTTAAATTAGTTTCTAATAATAGCACCATATGGGAAAACCCAACACCTTCGTCAACACATTATTGCAGGCCCATTAAGTTCGAGTTTTGTAAAGAGACAGCAGAATACATCAAGCAAGAAGAAGCTGCATTGAAGGAAGAAATAAAGAACATCAATTCTACAAAATGGGTCGGGCTAGAGATTAGTCACGAGCTTCATATGACAATGATCGACGGAAAAGTGGCCACTATTATAACGGATACTTCGTCTGCATCTGCCTGCAATATTTGCCTTGCTAAGCCGACTGAGATGAACAAACTGTCAGAAGTATTTTCAAGACCTGTTCGAGAAGATGTTTATAAATATGGACTTTCTACTCTTCATATGTGGATTCGTTGTATGGAGTGTATTCTACACATATCTTACAACATGGACTTTGAGATGTGGACTGCACGAGGTGCTAACAAGCAACTAAAAGCTGCGAAGAAACATTTTACACAAGAAGAATTCAAACAGCAAATGGGAATACTTGTGGATTTTGTGAAGCAAGGCTTTGGAACCACAAACGACGGAAACACAGCCAGAAGGTTTTTTAGAGATTATGAGAAATCTGCCGAAATAACCAATATTGACAAAGGCCTACTGAAGCATTTTACGGTTATTCTTCAAACGATTTCATCGGGATGTGCCATAGATATAGAAAAATTCAGGACTTATTGCAGAGAAACAGCTGAGATCTTTGTTCATCTATACCCATGGTTTTATATGCCCGCAAGTGTGCACAAGCTACTCATACACGGTGCAGACATTTGTCATCACTTTGGCCTCCTACCAATTGGCATTCTTTCCGAAGAAGCGGGAGAAGCAAGAAATAAAGAATTTCGAAGAGTTCGTGAATATCACACAAGAAAATTTAACAGGATGAAGACCAACGAGGACTTGCTCCATAATTTTTTAATTAGTTCAGACCCATATTTATCCCATATTCGACCAAAATACAGCAACTCAAAGCAATTCGATTTTTTTCCAGATGTTAAAGAGCTTTTGTTGTTGCCTGAGGTAGTAACAGAAGAAACTGAAAATATGGATCTACAGGAGTTGCAGCCTGAAGATGATCCATTAATGTAAACGTGACAGATTTAGTGATTTTGTTATTGTTAGAATTGAGTTTGTTAGTAGTAGTAGTAGTTGAGTTGTAGTCCTTTTCAGGACCACTTAAAATAGTCCTTTTCAGGACTTCAGAAAAAGCCCTTTTAAGGGCTACATCTATTTCTAATTGTTTCTTTTAAGATGAGTCACGTTAGTAGTAAAACCAACAATATCAACCATGATTTATCAATAGGAAATATCAACAGATGAAAGAATAACCAACAGATGATTATTAAAAAAAAAATAAGCAGAAATGCTTATTTTATCATAACATCACGCTTTATATTCCCCGAAGGGTTCGGCAAAGGTGTATACTACACTATAGTACACTGTCATTTCGCCAGTTATATTTAAGTCCCATGTAATAGGGGGCGAGCTTAATACACGGATGAGGCGCGCGGGGGGCTTGTTTTTATTAAAAATGATATTTTGGATTAATTTCAATTGAAAAACTCGTTAATAATATTAAGATAATTCAACATTAAAATTTTAAACTTTGAAGCATCGTAGGCGTCAAGGCCGCAGGGATACGCAAGCAATTTATATGTTGTCGTATTAAGAACAATAGGTACTTACCAGAATATAAGGTTTGCTTGCTACACTTTGATACTGAACGGAGAAAAAAAATAAAATAGATTTTCTCCCATACATTTTTATTTTCAATATTTTTTTTTGACGTGAAGGAGCTGTTTTTTTGAAAAGTTGTAGTAATAAGTATTAATCAGCGTTAAATTTCCTATACGAAACTATTTTTTGTTACGTTAAATATGCATTTTCGATCCTATGTCCGCCTTTTTGAAAACCCGGACCACTGTGCGCCGTGGCATTGGCCATCGGCGCTCATATCTACTTCCAGTACGCAGTCGCCAATCCAGAAGTTTTCGGCCTCATCGGCCACCTGTTCAGCGAGCAATGCCCACTGCACTGCCACTTAGGTTAAGCAGTTCTTCGGGCTACGGCAGTTCCTTTGGCTCTCCTTCAGATTTCTTCATTTCAATCAAAACATAATAACACGAAAATCATCCATACTATAAATTCGAAAGTAACTCTGTCTGTCTGTCTGTATGTTACCGTTTCACGCCTAAACCACTGAACGGATTTCGATAAAATTTGGCAGAAAGATAGATTGCATCCCGGGGAAGGACATAGGATAGTTTTTATCGACATACCTACGGCGAAGCCACGGCCGGAAGCTAGTAGAATATAAAGGAAACAAAATGAAATATAAAACAAATTCTTATCTATTTATGTTTATTATTAGGGTGAGAAGTTAGTCCTACCACGCTGCTCACTTTCTAATATTTCTTCCCACGGGCCCACGCGGTTATCTCTTCAAGAAGATTATTTACCTATAATAATTCGAAATTCGGAGTATTTCTACACACCATCACGGTTAACTACCCTTATTTAACGGATAAGCAGACGTCTTTGTCCCCGTAAATTATGACCTGTTGTACCGGCACTTGCCAGTTAGTTAGCGCTAACCCCATTATTATGATCAGCTGTGGGTGATAGCTAACTAGTCCAAATGGGGTAGCCAACCCTTCTGTTAAAGGGGTACTCCCGGAATTAGGCTCTCCCTCCCCTCCCTCAGTCGATAATTGACGTGACCTTCGATTTTTCCATATCAGGTTGCATTTTCAGTTTTAAGGACAGTTTGGTATTTTTTTTTGTTGTCCCAAAGTTTCTTTACTGAATAATTATGTATGCTACAAAACTTACAAAGTACAGTTGTGTGAAAAAGTATAAATTCATAAACTTTATGAAATATCGTTTTTTTTATCAATTCCAAGTTTTTTTGTTGAAATTTCTGAAGCATACGCTGTAAAATAGGTAGGTAGGATAATTTATTTAACCATATCTACTAATTTTGTAAATTCGAAATTATCTACCTTTCACGCCTAAACCACTGAACAGATTTCGATAAAATTTGGCAAGGAGATAGATGGCATCCTTGGGAAGGACATAAATGCTTTTGTCCCGGTGGCACGTTCCCGTGGGATACCTTCTTACATACACGCAGGCGAAGCCACGGGCAGAAGCTAGTTTAAAATAATATGTACACGTACACCTACGTTTACCTGCACACCTAACGACCTAAAAGTTTACCTTAACTATTAAATACTTATACTTAATTGACTAATCTACTGGACATTAGAATAGAATAGAATACTCACATTACACACAACACAACACACACACATACACAACACATGACATGACACATGACACACACATGACATTATTCTCTTCAATTGCATCATAACATTCCCAAGCCACCTTAAAATGTGTCAGTACATAATATTCTAATAATAAAGTATTTATTTTCAATTTACGTTGCGTCCAACGTAAACCCAGCGTGCACTGATGGCATTGATCCGAAGATGATGTCATAATGCACAAACGGTAACTAACCTAACCTAACTTATAATGTTGTCGACGCAACGCCAGCCTTCGTCGTTGGCCGTATCGTTTACATTACAATGCACATTAAAATACATACACTGATCTGATACACATCAAAATAACGACAAAACCTTGCAAAAACAAAAATACTTTTAATAACAAACGTGTTAGGCCAAAACTTGCGACTATAACTCCCAAAACAACATTAAACTTCGAAAACTTTACAGCGACGCTTTCAGAGACCACTGACGTTAACCGCGCATCCAATGCGTGTCGGGTAGGCGTGCAGTACGACGCGCCGCACGCACGCCCTCCGATGTACCTCGTGACATAGTTTAGATGCAGCGCGCGTGCTTTAAAGCGGAAGTATAATGCCATTATCGATTTGCTTATGACAGAAAATGCGTTGAATGGACAAGGTTCTGGCGGGGGTGCGCGGAGCGGGGCGCGGTGCCGCGGGCGTGCGGAGCGGAGCGTCAGTGCGCCGGAGGCAGCGGGCTGCGCCGTACGTGTCCACGCAGCCCGCTAATCGAAGAATTCCGAGTGTTGTGCAAATGCTTGTGTTTTTATGGCGGTCACATTACTACGAGTGTTGGTGCTGGGTGTGATCGCGGCGGCCGCCGACGGTTTGTTATTTACCTGTGTCGATTGTGATGGTTGTTGTAGCGTCCACGTGTTTTCGGCCGGGAGCGAGCCGCTGTTTACGGCGCGGCTGGCGCATGCGCTCGGCTTGTTTGCGTCGCCTACGGCGGGTCAAACACCGGCCTAACTTACGGCCTACTCGTACCTAGATGTTTTTGGTCCGTCAAGTAAGTCTAGATATAGATCTCGAGATGTGGCCACCGATAAACAGGCAAGCCAAGGTAATCGATACAACTTGTTTTCTCACGATATCATACTTATTTTAGCGAATATCGCCCGAGTTTACTGTTACTCGAATGTGTACGGTTTAGGCTTCCTTTATTACTTTACAACCTTCCAAAGCGACGTCAATCCCATTCAGTTTTATTGCTCTTGAGAGTTTCCAAGAAGTTTGGTGTTATATGTATATTAAAGAACAATAGTAAATAGTAACTTATAACTTATTGCTTCGTGGCCTACTTATTGGAATTCGCGTAGGAATCACGTTGCTTTCCAATTTCCTCAGTTAGAACTTAAGAACAGTTCTATTGGTGTCCGTTTCTCAGTCACTGGATCAGCATACCTTGATAATTAAGTATTTTTGTTTAAGTCTAAGTTTTTGTTTTTTGTCTCTTTTCCTCCTACTTCCTTCGCATAATCTGCATCTTGGTCTTTATTTATTACGCCCATTTTACACCTCTCTAACAGTGTTGACATTCCTGTAGCCTGTCATGATGTCCAAACGTATAATTTCCTGTTGAGCAGGCTGACGTCAATGCCCTTAATAAGGTACATTGTTTTCATAACCGTCCTACCGGGAATACATGCAAATTAATTATAATTAAAAACTCCAGTATCGTCCATGATGTTAGACACAGCTGCTGTTTCATGTTCAAATTATTACGGGACCATTGTTGTATCTAGGAACTGCATCTTTCTCATCTGATGAATCTTTTATAGAATTTCCAAAAGCATCTATTGATAACCCCTTTCTCTTTTTGCTTGACTCCATTAAAGTACCGACATTGGAAATGAAACTAGTTTAATAAGTTAGGTGTTGTCTACGCCTATATATAATAGTTTATTCCAGCATTATGTTCCCAAAGTACTCTATAAGAGTTTCTCAATTATCTCATCATTTCATCCATCCTCCTGTTTTAAGTT
Organism: Luperina nickerlii; assembly: GCA_963855955.1. Classification (NCBI taxonomy): domain Eukaryota; kingdom Metazoa; phylum Arthropoda; class Insecta; order Lepidoptera; family Noctuidae; genus Luperina; species Luperina nickerlii. Next base: position 21,528,623 of record OY979674.1, on the reverse strand, counting down.
GTTCTTACGACTCCCATGGGAAGGTATAAAGCAGTCGTAACTTTTACAAGAAACAACATGCCTCGGCAAACATAAACCGCATACGGGCTAGCTTTCCATTAAAACCTTAGAAAGTTTGATTTTTTTGTGATGTCTTCAAATTCATTTACTACTATAATTATCATTTGTGTGTGTATTCCAAGTCCCCAGATTCAAGCCTCAATATCCTTTCTCACGTTCTAAGCCTTCATTTAATTAGATCTTGCCATTTGGACAATGCCAGAGGACAATTCATTGACCCTATGGTCAATCCACTTGGTCTTAACTGCTGTAAAGTCAATTTGTAGCCGAAGCTATGGAGATAATTACAGATAGTTAGTTGATAAAGTTTTAGAACTCCATCTGGATTTCCAACAGTCTCGCCTTCCGGCACAAGTTTGTTTAGAACTAAATTAAGAGCTTAGTGAGATATTTCGTTAGCAACTTGGCAAGAAATTTAGAGCGATTTGTTTTTCACTGAAATTATTTTTGTTAAAAGCGACTTCAAAGCTGGCAAACGAAATTATGGATAAAACAAGGCGCGCAAATTATGTCAAAGGATAATTGACGACTAATTATGAGATCGGAAATTATTACGTAAAGAAGAAAATCTACACAAAAAGTCTCATCACATTTTAATGTGATGAGACTTTTTGACTTCCGTTTACGGAAGTAAAAAATATGTTCGCTTTTTTACTCATAACGCAAATTAATATTTCGTCGTTGCGGCGTGCAAAAGCCGCTATGTGTTATTTAGTTATTTTCGGTTCTTTATGCAGTTTTAATCGTTATTTCAATACACACATACTGTATAAACAGCTATGTGATAAGTGCAATATTTAAAGAGTTAAGGAATGTAGCTATGTGATATTCATACATCGAAAGTTCCGTATAAACACGCTAAATGTTATAATTCATATAGTTCAAATAAGTTCACTAAAAACACAGCGACTTTTGCATGCGCAACGATGATTGATTTACAGTGCAAACTAACTCACATTTCTGTTACGTTAATGCTACAAGTTTTCTTTGAGTTCGAAGCGTAGACTTCAATTTAATTATCAAGAGAAAACAGAAACATTTAATCCTATGAACTAATCTTGTAACTTCTTTAATGGCGTCCAATTGGGACTTTCGGAAAAGATTAAGAAAACAATTGTAGTCTTTATTTAGTTACTCAAAAGTCTTCAAGAAGTTAAATTAGCTATAACAAGTTGTTCAATTAAATATTTAGTTTTTGAGTAATTAATAATCGCGTGTAGATTCCGGAGTCTTAATAATTTTCGTTTGAAACATTCGTGTAAGTATCTTAAAGCTGTGATTGAGTTGTTAGCTAGAAAACTAATTGAAATGAAAACTTCTTTAGGCGCGTTGGGCATTTTTTGAGATGGGAAAAAAACCATTGAACTCGCGCCACTGTTACCGTAAGCGACACCGCACGTGTTTAGTTTATAAGACGATTAAAAAAAAATACCCGTTTCGCATGTGTTCGGCTGTCGTCGGGATGTACTCGGTTTTAATGTATATCCGATATGTCAGTGTGTGATGGCAAAGTATTCTGTTTGTATTTTGTTTTCACTTCTGTCGGCACTCCCGGAGTGCCATTGCTTTCTTTATGTAACTTGTACCTACACCTTAGTATTAGTAATTGTATTATATGTATCAAAATCTTTTTGTACTCCTACCCTCTAGATTTCTTCGTTTCTGGGATGAGAACACACTTTTGATGGATATCCGAATTTTAATTAATTTAAGTTCAAATTAGAATACCATCACCAATAAACTGACAATTTGACGACTAACTTACCCTTTGGGTATAAAACCTATATCACTGGTTATTCAAATAAAGTATCAGATGGCAATTAGCAACCGACATTGAAAGTACTGAAACCAACAATGTCTGACATTTTCAATACCGTTACCACTAATGACGTTGTCTACAGATATCCTACAGATCACTATTGTGTCATAAGTATTATCTTTCTGTCTATCAATAAGTCTAGTCTGACTAAGCTTCACTTGTTGTTGACAATAGAACACTGTGGGTTGTATTAGACTATCAATGGCTTCTGATAGTGTGGACTATTAGCTGGGTGTTAAGGATGCCAATATTGAACTGGATATTGCGGTAAAGAGAGTATATTATAGTGGAGGGATACAAGAAAACTTTGTTATTAAACCAGGAAGATATTCTTTAGATAAGACGTTTCAATCAATCAATGGAGTGATACTAAGAACAAACCCTACCTCGATGATGTTTTAGTGTTATGTTTTGATATCAACTACCAACCGACCAATATAAGGTTAATAATAGCCTCCTTCGTTTCACGGAAAACGTCTATTTTTAGCTGAGGACCATAATTATTTCGGTAGTAGTTATATTTCAAGCTGTACTCCTTACTCTTGTAGTATTAAGGACTAATACATTCTTTATCATCAGCCATTTAATCAACTACTTAGTCTTCAGATTCAAGTTGTTTACAGGCTCTTCCAAGTTCAACCAGAATCTTGCAACATCTGCTTCTCCACCTTCCGCATCCAGTCTACCTTTGCTGCTTTCATCCATCATGCTGTGCCGCTAAGCTGCTTCCACTGCTTATAGCTAATTATACCTCAACATAGAACTACATCAATATGTAATTGCATTAATATACGCTGCAAAACAGAACGACTTTTAACCAAACATTCTCATTTATCTTAAACGCCAATAAATATGGATGAATAAGCAATAACGTGTGTGGTATCATTGTTTTCTCTCCAGCATTGATTCCCATTAATATTTATTGAATATTATGTCAAATAACATCTTAAGTGGTCACCTCTGCGACATTGTGATTGGCTGCTCCTTAAAGTGTTATTACGAGTAATCCATTTTGAATTTAATGGGCTTGTTACAAAGAGATTGGGTCTTTTAATGTTTTATTTGATTCATGAATTCATTTAAAAGTATCCATTAAAATAATAGTTTGAATGAGTTATTTGGTCCTAACTTCAGCGTGGCTGTTTGGAAATTTAAGCTCAAGAGAATGAGTATGCAAGAGTTGACTTACTCCTAACTTAGCGCCTAACTTTCGCAGTAAGTATTCACGTTTGAGCAGCTTTAACTACTTACGGTAATACTCACTAATGAAATCAAACTGCGATATTTAAGAAATGCTGAATATAGACTGGAGCATAGACTATCATTCTTTATCCCAGCTTTGTCATATTAAAGATTGGCTAGCTAAACTGATTCACAGATGATTGCCTGCTTTAAAAGACTTGGACCTCATTGAAAAATATGAGTCGCAGAGTGCCTAAGCCCAATACAGACTCCCACAAATCACTGCAAATCGTTTTGTACTGAGTCAGCTGTTCAGACAACAACAGTTAACAACACTGAACCGGGTTAGGCACAAGGTCAGGATAATTGCGTAAATATCTGTTTATTATGTGATACACCAATTTGTGTCTAGTCGCTTGACTAGGTATTAGGGACTGTGTATATTTGTATGAAGATTCGTCTAATTGATACTGGTATTATGTAGTTGCGGTGTAGGTCTCTGACTGCCTATCTGTTTGTGGGGCCATTATTAAAATTTACTTGAATCCCTTTCAATAAAGAAAATATAACCCTTTTTGATTCTCATGGCTTTGACAACATTTTCGTCCTGGATGACCTGCAAAGTTCCGATTATCGGCAATATTTCACACTACTGGGAGAATACTCGTTGAAAGAAAGAAAGAAAGAAAATACGTTAAAAGGAAGCACTCCTTATAATGATTTGCATATAAAGCACATCATATTCTATAAAACCATTATAAAAGTGATTTATTTGAGAGCATACAACAATAAACTACCAAATATTTCATCGTCCAATACACTGGTGACTCATAAAGTCTCACAGCGAGCAACTGAATACAGTCCTTAATAAGAAAATGACAAGCCATTAAGTAAATAGCCTTTTTCTACGAACAATTTTGTATTGAGCTGATTTCATATCGATTTGACCTACAGAGGGAGCTATTATTAGCAGCTTTGATGTTTTTAGGTGGAGAAATTGTATTGGGGACTTCAGAAGTTTCTGTTACAGCTGGATATTTTATTGCTACTGTAAGCAATTATTTCTATCGTCTCTGAAATAATTTGTTTTCTTTTGTGTTAAGGGTAAGAAGAAACCAAGTCAAGAGGCAACTGAGCTTTTAAGCTGATAGTAATTGAAACATTTGCATTACACATCGCCATAAGTCTAGCGTGATATAATTATAATAATAATAGGCAATGCAAACAAAAATATGAAACAACGAAGTCTTTCTGATATTCAAAGATCCTACAGTACCACAAACAGTTATTGTAGAGAAGAACCTGCAAATTCACAACCAGATTTAAATCCAAAGGCTCAAGAACAAGGGGCGATAAATATAATAACATAACAATCCGAAACAAGCATGCCGAAACAATAACAAAACCACTTAACAGTTACACAAAAACTAAAAGGCCTATTTGCTAAAACACAGAAAATCAACGCATGGCTAGTATTAAAACGTGTACAATTATAAAGCGATTAATCTTTAATGTTGTAAGTTGAATCGTTGATCGCAACCAGAGGCCTCGCACCGTTTTTACAATAGCAAAAAATTGTGAACCAAGGTTGTGAGCGTCGAACGGGGCTTTAGAGAAAATGTTGGGCTGCCCAGATGGTTTAACGCTGAGACGTTTGAAGCTCTAGCAGAGATAACTGCTAAGCTTAGCAGGCTTGATAATGAAGACGGTGATAAAGTAGATATTGGTTCTGATTCGCTTCTAACTTCAATAACATTTGTAGCGAAGATTTTCCCCGCATAGTATGAATTATCATCTGTAATACCAAGGATAGCAACTAGGAAGCTTCGAAGATGTTTTAACAGGGCCTCTTGGGGTTGTCTTGAGAAACATGACGCACTGTTTGGTGACTAACACACCATCGCTACTTATTGGGCAATATTACTCTGCTTTTCATCAGACTGTACACTATTATCTATACCAGATCTTTTCTGCAGATGATATTCTTCAATAATTCCATCTCCTTCATCGAAAGGCATATAATACTCATATAACTTTACTTACACACATTTTACGCAGGCTTCAGGCATTATTAAGCCAATTAGTTACCTTTTGTCTTGTTAAGAATTCCCGAGAAATTTCTTCATCATTAGCCCCAAATCAGAGGTAAGTAATAATTTTAATTTATCGTTTGACTTACTGAATCTCTTGAATCTGTCACTCTAGACTGTACTATTTACTTTATGTTTAAACAAAAAAACTCAGAACCCAAAAATATGTCTCGTAGACAGAAATATACTACCACAAAGATTATTAGAACAACTGAAGACAAACATAAGGTTTAGACTTTAGAGCTAAAAATACCAGTTGTTTCCTAAGAATGCTAATTCCTAAATTGATGAAATTTGGAAAACATGTTTTTTTTTACAATACAAAAACTGATTATAGAGTTAGATTTCGTATCTCGACCTAATCGTTGTTAAACACCAACTTAAAGATGTCACAACTTTATTCTTGCTGGTAGGCATTATGTGTGTATAGTTTGATATTTCAAAAAAGTACGATAGTATAAAAACCATGAGCTTTAAAAGTTATTGTTAAATAAATAATAAGACAAGTACCTACAAGTGCCGCAAAATCACATATACTTTTTCTCCATGCGTTTTAATAAAAAGGCACATATCAAGCACATTTTATTACTATTTCCTCCAAATCTTATGTTGTAACCGTCCTGATTTGAATAAGATGGCACTATGCCAACTTATCGCCATCAAGATAAGTAGCAACTTGGATTACAACGGAAATACGTCAGAAAATATTGAATGGTCATACTTTGGACCAATAATTGAAGAAGCATAAATCAATCTAACCAATCCAATCAACCTTGGTGGTTGTATTGTACGAATATAGGCCATAGGCCTCTTCTAAATTAAGTCATTAGACGTGTCCTATTTGATGAACTTAGACTAGGTAGGTACCGCAGACAACTCAGTCATCTCATGTTGTTTAGGTGTGCATCCCACGCTGCGTTAGCCGATTCGAGGTCTCCAGTCAAGAATTAGTCTGCTTCATCGGTCATCGGTCATCGGTCCTACGAGCGACAGTCCACTCCCAACCGCTACTTCCTGTTTTAAGAAATGTTATCCACCTATTATTCTCTTTAAATGACTTTGGCAATAATATTCCCGCAAAATTTGACGTAACAAAATATTCTCAGGAATGTGCGTAGGTATGTGAAAGTGTAAGTTGTACGTGGTGGGTGTTTAGAAAAATTGATGCCATTTATCATCATTATACCTGGGTATACCTACACCTAGGTGGCAACATAGTTCAACATGAATGAAATTGGTAAACAAAAAAGGGTAGAATAAGTTGGTATTGAAAATTGACAAATTTTAACTGTACCTAACTATGAAAGAAAAATAGGTTTATTTGTTACAGAAACACGTGCATACAAAAAGATAAATAATATAATAATAATAAATAACTTTCACTAAATAATTTAAGGACAGGCAAAAGCGAAGAAAAAACTGTCCTTTGACAGAATTAGAAAGTCGTCGAGATAAGCAAAGCGTGTCAAACCCATGAAATGTAATTTTATTGAACTTTTGAGCGAAATCTAGGATTATAACTTAAACACAGGTTGTATCAGTTATCTAACAGCCTACTTAACTCTTAAAAGATAACGAAAGAAAATGTAACTTTTTTTTTTTTTTATTTGAAATGGGCTTGCTCTTGACTCTAGAAACAGGATTAATAAACTGCTGTACAAAGGCGATAGGATGGCTACGCGCTAACTCAGAAACTACCTACGCAGTTTAATTAGGAACATTTGAATAGAAAGCCTTACCCAATATCAAGATAGAATTCCTAACAGGCACCAATTAGAAAACTTGCTGAATGCATGCAAGAATGATGTTCGATTGCCTCTTATCTTAAGATTGTTAATTAAGCACTTTAAAGAAACATCTACAAAACAAAACACTGAAGATTTAAGACGTGCGCTATTTTTGTCCAACTCAAAATATAATGAAGCTGCTTAGCATGACAATACCTCTACTACAGATTACAATGATTTTTATAATATTACTACGTCGTCGATTACATAAACTTTGTGGAAATCAAAGTGGCGTGTAGCGAGGGGCGCGGTGGCCGTGCGGGGTAGAGGGGGCACCGCGTGCGCCGAGCAAGGTCAGGGGCCCCGACGCGGGCGCATACTACCACGATCCTTCATACACACCGCCTGTCCACGCGTCTGTATTGACCAAATGTGGTGCTGCTGAGAGCCTTCCTCGAGTAAAGCGTGATGTAGTACTATGTGGGCTGTGGAGTTAGGCTATGTTTTGGTTGGTCCTTGTAGCCTAAAGGGATATACGCACTTGACAACGTAACTATCTACCTTTTCGTTCAAGTGCGTGGAAATTATCGAAATTTCGTTCGTCCGATGCGAGTCCGTCGTTGATAAATAAATATTCTTTTATTTAACTACTCAACAAAATGGAAGGGAAATCTCTTTGAGGAAAAACGTGGAAGATTTAACACAATTAATTAGAATTCTATTGAAATAACTGCGCAGTATACCAATTGGCGGATCTGCTAATTAGTTTGCTAAAATAATACGTTAAAACGCAAATAAATGCGTCATAACATGATTAGCTAGTGTCCTTGGAATAGCGAGGCGGAACCTTATGTTAGACGATACCTTTTTCATAGACAAAGGAACGCTGAGAACAAAACCCAAGTTTTCTAAAGACCCTGTATTTAATGTAAGCCTTAAATTTTCAACTAGGTTTTAGGACTTAACAGGAGAATCCTGTTAAGTCGTTAAGGAGACTGATGGGTTTGTAACAAACGAACATCTTGGAGCAAAGCAAAAAAATGTCTTGGGTCCTGCTTAGATCTAGCTTCTAGAATGAGCTTTTTCTCATGCACTGTTAAAAGGAAACGTCTTTGAGATCTTGAAATGTCCTCACATACTTGAATACATTTTTTTCATAAAAAAATCGGGCTTCTGCGAGTTTTCTTCGGCCCCTCGTACGCCTCCCAAAGGTCTGGAACCCCAGGGTCCCGAGATATGTCAAAGACATTTTAAATAATAACTAGCCTGCGACTTCGTCGACAAGACATTTTTTGTTCCCACATCCCATCGCATCGCATCGCATAGCCCGTCCGCCCGCGCTATTACTTCTGTTTTGCTTGGCGTTCCTTCTGGTTTTTTCTTTTTGCTCTACTTCTAACGGTCGCAGCGTGATGTTAATAAATAGCATATTATAGTCTTCCTCAAGAACTGGGAAAAACTGCAAAAAGAATTTATCAAATCCGACCGGTAGTTCCAGAGGTTAGCGCGTTCAAACAAACAAACTCTTCAGCTTTAGGTATTATGAGTATAGATTAGATATAGATAATATTAATTTTAATATTATCAAAAGGAGAGAAAAAGGGTTATCAATGACAATTACTAAACAAAATAACAATTACTGTAACTTAGATCCATTAAGTAATAAGACATGCTCGATTTTGTGAATCTCCGGACACCCAAACTGTGACGTGTACTCTCAGGTATCAGCGTTCCTCCCCGCCAGGCACATTATAAAGCCTAATTGTTTCAATATTCGACATCGACTAGTTTAAATTAAAATACTATACATGTTACATTAGTGCTAATTCTTTCGATAAAATCCATGTAAAAATAGAATCGTTACGAGCATTTAGAAACCAGCTGCTCTCAAACACTGGTTCCACAACGTCTCGGCAGTTGCTAAAAAAAATGACGAAAAAAACACATCGTATGATGAAGCCAAAACGTTGAAGTCTAATTAATATTTGCAAACAAGTCGAGGAGATGTGTTTTTTCCGAGTGTCAGAATTCGGAAGTTTGTTGCTTGTTCAGTTTAGCTTGAGATGCGGGGAGATACAGAACTAGTTTAAAAAGACGAGATCTTGAAGTTGGCCTTTGCTACTAGATGCTCTATGAGAGGTCTGGGTATAGTGGATGTGTATTATATTTATGGAAGATGTAATTAGGAATTGACAGTGTTTTGTGTGTGTTCTTTCCTTTGATGTGAGATATATACCTAATGCTAACTAAAGCAGGAAGATTCTCCTTTAGCTATCCAATTTTACATTGAGAGAGCGTTGTTGCTCGTGTTTTATGTTGTGTAAGGTCGTCGTCAGGATTAACGTAGAACACGTCTTTTCATACAACTTCTTTATTTTGACGGCTTCCTAGTTTGGTTTGGACTTGCTTTGTCAAAATAAATAGCAGTGTTTTCACTTATCAAGGACGCAAAAGCTTTTTCTATACCTCCTATATAATTTTTAGAAAAGATTTGATCATCGAAATTTTCGCACCTGCCTAAATGATGGATCGAAGCTAAAGCTAGTAAGTAGGGACAAAATTCTCTTTTGTGTTTTTCAGAGTTTTTTATACTTACTTAATCAAACATTTATAAGTAGTCCGGTTTGAACCCACAACTGATCAGAGCCTCATTGTAGAGTCTTAGACGCGTGACGCTAGCTCAATGGGCGTATCGTCCACAATTATGACGTCACGCAGAGTTATTTATATCTACTTTGTATAATATTAAATTATGATAGGTCTGCAGTGTGCATTTTATTTTGATTTTACCTAATGTTTTTATTGCATATCCTATTCTGTCCTGCTTAATCATCGTTATGGTACAGACGCCAGCATATTAAGCTACTACAATCTGTCAAATTTCATTAATAGATTTTCAACTTTATCGCTAAACCATAAGGTTCAACATTGATTGGGAAAATTTGACAGTACCGGGTAGCTTGATATGCTGGCGTCTGCCTTTGTGCTCACTAGTTACTTTAGCAGTTCCTTTGAAGGAAACAAACATAATTATAAGATAACTCTTTTTAGGGATATTGCATATTATGATAGATATGCAACCAGAACCAACGACGTTAAAAGAGACCGTATGTGAAAAAGTAATCAAAATAGAAATTGACTAATTTAAAAGAGTAAACAAATGAAATAATCAAGTATTGTGGATAAACTAAAAAGTTGACTAATTCTGAAAGATTTAATGTCAGAAACTTAAAGAAATGCAGTTCTCAAACAAACAAATATACAAAAATAAAATTTAAGTTTTATTAAATGCATAATAGGCAATTTTTTCCAATGTGGAATAGATATTTCACCAGCCACTAATTGTAACTGCACGGATTGAATAAACTCGTCTTTTTCTACGTCTTTAGGTTATATTAATTTTAAATCTCATTAATTGCTCATATGCATCATCATTTAAATATGCAGAAGTTGGAGCATATTGGGGTTTTTATTTAACAAGCTGTGTTTATTACATCGAGCGAACCTACGGGCCAGCATGCGGCAGCAGCGGGCAGCATTATATATGTTTGTTTCCTTCAAAGAAACTGCTAAGGAACTATCTAGTCTCAGTAGTTCCTTTAGCTTTTGCAAAGGAACTACTGATCCAAACATTCTCAGTAGTTCCTTTAAAAGAACTGCTAAAGAAACTAGTGTGAACAAAGGGGCGTCTGTACAGTGTACGTTACGGCAACTTTTTTGACTATTTATCTAGTACCTACAATTTTCGTGGTCACATCGCTTCTTTGCCGTTTTGGCCCTATTTTAAGGGCTCCGTAACTCAAAAGGAATAAAACAGAACCTTTAAAGGATCATTCGTTGTCCGTCTGCTTGTATGTCAAGACCCTTTTTCTCAGGAACGTGTGGAGGCATCAAGTTGAAATTAATACCAAATTCGTAGTTCTACAGTCCCTTAGATCTCTCAAACTCATGCTTCTAAGTAAACACAATAAAAAAATACGGCCCTGTATGCTACAAATTTTGATACTCGCAAATAAACCATTCATTTTTTCTATTTTTTCAAGTACAAGGTTAGGTTTGTCCTTGGAATTAATTCATCCAAACTACCCTTCATTGTCTGTGACACGCTCCTAGGCGGTTTTTTATATTATTATGTCCGTATTTATCTCAGAGAATGTTATAGTAAGTATGGTATTAAATACAGCACATATAAAATCGATTTTGGCATGCTTTCCAATTCAGAAATATCGAACCCGTTTATACCCGAAAACGCTACTATAAATAAAATTAATTAATGCTGAAAAATAAAACGCAATAACTCCAATAAACTGTGTAATATTGAAAACATTTCACTTGCGCGAATTTCTTGTGGAGAGGAAATGAATGCAATTGAAGCGGACCGGAGTCCGTCAGTGGGTCACTTGTACGTCGATAACAATGTCACTGTAACACGTAAATAACTACATAACATCATACAAATAAACTTTTTTAAGTGACAAGAATGTTATGTGCGTTCACCATTTTTTCGAGCTATTTTCAAGTTTACCCAAACAGATCAGGGGGCCTAAAAAGGCTACTTTGACAGAATCATAAAAGAACAGTATGAATCATAATGTACAGGTAACAGTTAAGTTAATCGTATCAAATCCCATCGGTGAAGGATCTTTCAGTTATATTTTTTTGTCTGTGCTAAAATATCTGTCAATCCAATCCCAATCTCTTTGATTACCTATATCTACGTAGTGCAGCGAAAAAAAGAAAAACACGGACTGTCTTCACCATATTATGATTCAAAATGTTATCCTTTTATGATTCTGCCAAACAAAGTGGCCTTTTTAGGCCCCCATGTATCACATAACAACATAACTGGGCAATTTTGAAACATACACGTGTTACAATTCTACTAACCCTATAATTAGGAATGAGGGATATAAGGGAGCATAAACTATCGCATTATCAGCCTAGGTATAATGTTCCCACTGCTGGGACACAGGCCTCCTCTCTTTAAGAGGAAATGGGCTGTAAATATTTGGTTCTAGGACATGCCGGTTTCCTCACGATGTTTTCCTTCACCGTTGTGAGAGCACTGGTGATGTAATTATTTACACATAGTAAAGCGCCTGCCTGGGGTTTAAGCCACGACCTACATCTCGTAAGTCGGGCCTGTTACCAGTGGGTCACCACTGCACTGCTCTCATAAACTGTATTATGTGCAAACTAGTAAAAATATAATATATATTGTGTTAAAGATAGGTGTATAGCGATATTATCATTAAAGCAATCTGTGAGCTTTTCCATGAAATATGTTTTCCCATTTAATGTTTTTATGGGTACCTATATTTTATAAAGAAACTGTGATTAATAAATACCGCTACAAAATTCCAAGGATACGCTGTTTTAATCAAATTCCTTTGCTCCTAGACGAAGGATCAATCTGCGAAAAAGTCTTCAATTATCTTTCAAAGCACGTGCCGCTTCCGGATATATTTTCGACCCAAAACCCTTAAAACGGAGGCTCTTTAATAATAACTGTGGTAGGTATTTGCTTAAACCGTCCCTTGAAAAGTCCCTTTGGGGAAGACCCTACTCTCTAACTTGTTAATATTTACGTACAAGACATTTTCTTGGACAATTTTTACTGTCCAATTTTCTTAATGCAAAAGTACTTAAGTCCATTTGTATTGTAGGTAGGTTTGTATGTAATGTCTTTACGCCTAAACTTTAAACAGATTTTTATGAAATTGGGCACAAGGGTAGTTCGTATTCAACTGATCTATTCTGTATAAATCTCGCCATGAAAACAGCATCATCGGGGTAATTGGGTACCACAGTAACAGTAACAGTAACAATGGCTTTTATTGTGACAGTACAGCGACATTCATTGCGTTGCTTACATTGTTGAGCAGACAAATTTTTCGAACATATAAAGTATTATA